>CM053582.1:570476831-570508567 GCA_028627135.1 Pseudochirops cupreus | reverse complement strand
CTCCCCCAGCCTACCTCCCACTCTCCCCCCAGCCACCCTCCAAGTCTCTCCCCAGCCTCCCCACTGCCTCCTCCAGCCCCCCCCCCCAGTCTCCCTCCTAGTCTCCCAGTCTCCACTCTGCCACCCCACTGCCTCCTCCAGGCTCCCCCCGCTTGTGTCCTGGACAGGGAAGACCCCAGGGGCACCTTCCAACTCTGCCACCCAGGGATTCCATGTGATAGAGGCTCGCTGCTGCAGAGCAAACATGGAGCCAGCTCATTGCTGCCAAAGAGAAGAGAGACTAGACAGAAAGGCACAGCCTTTCTCTTACTTGGCAGTGGCTGAGCCGAGTTCCCCCTCACCTGTAGCTTATCTTCCTTCTGGGTGTACATATGCCTTGGTCACAGGGGCCCATTTGCGTGGCTCACCAGCTTTGCTGAGGCAGAGGCTAAGCCAGGCGGTCAGTGAGAGGGCCATGATGGGATCTGATCAGACTTCCCTGCCAGCCTCCAGCTGTCCCAAGCTGAGTCTGCGCCCCCTGGCCCAGCTTCACAGGCACACACAGAATGGGGCCCTCACTTGCCCTCTCCCTCCCGTCAGATTCCAGGTATATAGACAGACCCTGGGGGACCAGCCACAAAGGGGACGTGGCCCCAGTTCTTGAAGAAATCTGGACAACTTTATTCTTGGGGGGCTTGTTCAGCTTAGGCCTTCATTCACATCTGACAAGCTCCTATCATCTGGGGAAGACAGTGCATGTTTCATGTTGGGTCTGGCCAGTGAGGACAAAAAAAAACACTTCAAGGTATAGGATTCAGGAGTCATGCACATTCCACGAGGTTTTTGGAGAGGGAAACTTAAAGGTGTCCCATGAGATGGTTGCCATCAGGGCCCTTCCAGTAAGGAAATCAGGGTGTAGAAACAGTGCCAGGGGAGAAGATGGGGTGTAGCAGCCTAAAGGGCATGGGGAAGTGAGTCACATTCAGTTGGGTAGGCCTCTGCCCTAAGATTCACTAACTGGTCCGAGCCCCACTGGGGAATAGACACCAGACTGCTCCAGCCTTGGAGAAAACCATCAGCTCTCCTCTGTCTGGGTCATTTCTCATGTCTGGGCACTGGTAGATCATGTGACTGGGCAAGGTGGCAACCCAGACTGTGTCGAAGTCCCTCAGTGACCATATGAGAAGAGGGTGCGTGGGACTCTTGGACCGAGGCCAGACAGACCAGGAAACTGTGAAGGGCTTTCTGCCTATCTTCTCTCTCTGCTATGGCCAAACTCTGGGGTCATGGAGCTCGACCACAGAACAATGTCATGTCTGAAAATCATTGGGTTGGAGCATCAAAGGATTTTGAAGCTGGAGGGACCTTAATGATCTTCCCTTTACAGATGAGGAAACTGAGTCAGAAACCAAGCCAGAGCTAGCACCGTTCAGGCCTAGGTCTCAAATGTCCTATGATATTAGAACTTTGGCTTTTGAAATGGTTGGGGAGAGCCGAAGACGCTGGAGATTCACCAGTTGACCTGTATTCCTTGGCCTACTGAAGACTTTGGTGAATGGTCATCTATGCTTGTTGTCATCCTGCACTGGACACAGTGCCCTGGGAACACTTAGAGCCACACTCTTGTAAGGTGCATCATGCCTCTCTCAGGCACTAGCCAGCCTCTATAAATGCTCTGAATTGTTCTTCAGGGCTTGACCTAGCTGGGTTCTAAAGGCTTTGGTTTCAGCTTCTATTGTCTGAAGACAAGCAAAGCAGAGAGGGGAAGGAGTGGATTTCAGAGCCCACACCATAGTAACTAAACTCCAGGGATTAACTCTGTGGCCTTCAATAAAGGGGCTCTTCTCAAATGGCCCAGGGACTGTCTTGGCTCATATTCGGGGCACCAGCAGGGAGCGGAAGCTTCAGAAGGCACAAGGAAGGATTTCAGGTCTGGGGTAATGGGTTCCCTGGTATAGCCCAGTGGGTGCCTGAAGAGTCTGAATTCCAGGCTGGCCATTGTGGGTATGATGGGAAGTGCCCTCCTTCTGCCTCCATGCAGCATGTAATGTGGAGTCCCCTTGAATAAGGCCCCACTTAATTATGTCGGTAATTATCAAATATTCTTCTGCCATTAGGAAAAAAGTCATCTGGTGGTTAATTATCCAGTCTGCACCTGTCACCAAATACTCTTATTATGGGTTGAGCTGCTGGAGCCCCCTGTGTGTCAGCCATTTGTGTGATGGGGGGATGAGTGAAGTGGAGCGGCGTGCTGAGCCTGGATCTCCAGGACGCGTCTCTGCCGGCTTCCATCCTGCGGAATGACAAGGTCGCAGAATCTAGGCTGTTTCCTATTCTGTTCCTGGATGATCACTTGGCATTTGCTTAGAAATGGGCTCAGCCAAGTGAGGTCTGCCTGTAAATGGCCCATAAAGGTGATGGACAGTCCTATTTTCCCTCCTATCTTCATGGCTATAACATTTATGTGTCTGATGCTCTTGTATCAGTATCTTGGGTATTTTCAAGGAACAGCCTTGTAAAAATTTTATTATCAAATGCCTACTCTGTGGCTAGAGCTGTCCAAGGTGCTGGGAGGACCAGACAGAAGCCCCTAATGGGGCCCCTGCCCTCCAGGAGTTTACATTCTGCCCAGGTAACCATACCCACACCAACCAGAGAATAGTGGGATACTGGGTATCCTTAAGTGCCAGAACATGTGGCCCTGACAGTCTGTGCATGGTCTGCCCAGAGAAGGGAAGGACCCTTGTGGATCAGGGCTAGTTGGGCTTGGCTTCAGGGGGCTCACGCCCTTGGGGGACAAGGAAGGCCATTCTTGGCAGGGGGGAGGGCTTCGATTAGACTCCAGCAGCACTGATGCCATCCGGTGTCCACCATGGACTGGCTGCTGTTTGGTGCCAGGGAGCCTAAGTCAGGATTTTGCATTGTGAGTTCACATAGTAGGCAACAAGAGTCCCTCATTTTGGCAAGAGGCAGGGTATTGGATTTACCAGGTAGTACTCCAGTATTCCAACCTTCCCAGTCTTGTCTGAACAAATGAAAAGATGTTGACCGAGTCCTGACTCTGCCTGGCCCTGGGCAGAGAGCTAATCCAGCCAGGGCCAGCTTCTGAACAAAGCGCTTTCTGACCTTAGCCTAGAGCTGGGAGGAATTGGCCTAGAGCTTGGAGCTCATCTAGACCAATGCCCTCAGGTGACAAGTGATGAAACTGAGTCTTGGGGAAGTGAAATGATTGTCCAGAGTCATGGTAAGTGGCAGAGCTGGAATCCCAAAGCGTGATTGGACTGGAGGGTGCTGGGCCTGGAAGGATGGGAGCTGTGTGCTCTCTGCCCTCAGTGACCAGACCTGGGCATCCAGGAGAGGGGTCCGAGTGTGATCCGTGTGGGCTCAGGGTAGAGCTCATGGCCACCAGCACTTCTCTGCTCCCCAGTCTGGGCTTCAGGGTCCCTTCTGCTAACAGCCACGTTCAGCATCACCAAGGCCAAGCCCCCTGAGGCCAGTGACCTGGCATGTGGTGTGTGGAGAGCATTTCCTGCTGGGATGCCAGGGTGATCACTTTTTGTCTCCTTGCTGAGACTGGGCTGGGCCTTTTGTCCTTCCAGGACCCTCTGCTATACTCACCTTGTTCTGTGTAGTGGCTATTTTCCACCCTCCCCCTCCCCCCCAGCATTGTCACTGTTGGCTCTGTGAGGGCACTGTGGTGTCAGTGATAGTCGTACATGCTCTTCCTCCCTGCCCCCCATGACTGGTGAGTGCTCTGCATACGGCAAGTATTTAATACATGTCCTTGGAGAGCTTTGCCCTGAGCAGATGGAGAACTGAAATGGAAACTTTCTATAATGAGCTTGAAAGGGATAATTGTAGGTGGTGCTAAGCAACCAAGACAGTTGGTCCCTGCTGGGGCCAGAGGATGCCCCAGGTGAGCCGGGCCTCCTTTAGAGGAAAGCTGGAGGGGAAGAGTCCACTCAACTCTCAGAATTTCTTAGGCACACTGAGGGGGCTCCGGGGAGGTGGAGAATTGAGTGCTGTTCTGAAGCTCATTTCTCATGCCCGTGCCTGGGCAGTGATCTGGCCCAGCTGAGCCATCCTCTGGCTGGGTTGTGTCTGCCCATGGGAGATCCCAACAGCGCCAAGTATCAACAGACTGGTAGTGTGGCCCTGGGCAAGCCTGAGGGCTAGTTTTTTCAGAAGATGAGGGCATTGCTCTGGGCATTAGAGGGTCTCCCTGATCTCCTGTTCTACTTAATGTTGTAGTGGTAAGCACCCCCTGATGACTTGGGGGCCCTTGGCTTGGGAATAGCCTTCTTGGGCAGGCCATTCCTGCTGTGGGGCTGACAGAGCCCAGACTGCCCACAGGAGAACAGTGCCCAGGGGCGGTCCGACTAGCCAGAGTCTTTGCCCTCATCTGCATCTGTTTAGGAGGAACCAGCTTCCGTGTGAGAGGGCAGGCAGGCTGGGGTGCCCGTGGGCCCACCGCCATACATGACTCATTGTTATTGATCATGCCAGAGAATTTTAGAATGGTTGGGCCATGGGAGCCACTGAACGAGCGGGGAGCCCCGATCAGCCTGCCCCAAAGCGGGCTAAGCGTCCTGCTTGGACACTGGGTGCGTCAAACTTACTTTCTGTGAGTAGCCAGGGCATAGAGGGGTTGTTAGAGGAAGTGGAGTGAAGCTGGAAGTGACCTTCAGGGCTGTCACTGGAGGTGACCTTCAAGGCCATCAGAACCATTATTGTAGAGATGAAGGAACTAAGGCCCAAGAAGTTGTGACTCGTCTAGGCTCACGCAAGTATTAAGTGTCGGGGGTAGAATTTGAGCCCTAGTCTTGCTCCTTTCCCGTCTAGTCCCCTCTTCTTCATGTCGTGCCACCTTGTTCCATCCCCAGCGAGAAGACAACGTGTGTTTGACCATGTTCTCTAAGCTTCTCTTTGTATTTTTCATTTAGTCTGAAAATACTAGGAATTCCCTAGTCTGAGTTATTAATCCTGTGGCTTTAAGAGCCCCTGATCATGGAGACCAGGGCGCTCCAAGCCATTGTGGAGGGATAATGTTGAGGGCTGGGCAGTCTCCTTCCTTTCACCTAGAGGCTGCCCGTCTGTGCCGCTCAAACCAGCAAATCCCCATCTGCCTTGCTTACAGTGTCTGGACTGGCTGGGGTGGGCAGCATGGGTGGACCAGCCTTCCAGGAGGACAGCGAGATAGAGGTGCATCCCTCTGTCAGATTGCATTGTTTTCCCTCTTGGCTCCTTGATAGGCCTCCCCAGCTGCTGGGCTTCCTCAGAATCACCTGGGGCATCCATCATGCTTACCTCCAGCTCCTGTCAAGTCCTCAAAGGAATCCCATTGGTGTTAGAGGATCAGGATTAACTGACTGCAGGGAAAAAGAAAACAATATGCCTGCCCACCAAGCTCCCACTGATCCAGCAGAGATGGAAGTAAGCAGTGGTCCTGAGTGTGAGGGCTGAGGCTGGGGGCATAGCATGTCCGGACTGAAAGACTTTGGATGGACCTCTCTTGGATTCATGATATCTGTACATGATTTAGCAATCAGAGGAGGATTTCAGGGGTCTGGAAATAAGCTATGACAAGTGAGAGGAAGGTCATGGAGGGATCTGTTAGAGGCTGAAATTGTCTTCTTTCCAGGAAACTGCAAAAACCCCAGGAAAGAGGGTTTGGAAGAATGGCCCCAGGGCTTTGTGAGAGTCCATGGGAGGGCCAGCCTAGCAAGCAGGCATTGGGATGCCTTGAGTGTCACCAGAGATTCCAGTGATTCTTATTGAAGCCCGGTCCGGTGAAGCTTTGAAAACACTGGAAAGAAAAACGAACTTTTAGGCACAGATTTAGGGGAGAACTCTTGGGTTGGAGGCTCCATGAAAGATGGGGAATGGGCTTTGGTGTGCGTTGGTTTAAACCTTGTCTCAGCTCTGATGGCTTTGTGGGCCAGTTCTGTAGCATGTTCTTAGGTCACATTCTTGTATCCCCCTCGAGTACCTTTGGGATCCTGGGCCAACAGGCGGCTTGCCAGAAGTGCTGAGGAAGGCGCACTGCATTATTTTGCATGAGAAAAAGTATGCTTGAGCCTCTTTGGCAAAGCAGAGCCATCTTGCTCATTAATCAGGAGTTTGAGATTCTTGGAGAGATCTTAGCAACCCCCCTAGAAAGCCAGGCTTAATTGAGCACCATCGGTCTTCTTAAAGGCAGTCTTAGTGAGCTGTGACCTCCTTCAAGGCTGGGAAAGTTTTCAGTGGAATTTGGGGGATTGTCGCCATTCTGACCATGGCAAATTTATGGGCTCTGAAGAGTGTTTCATGGGATAAAGCCTTGGGTTTTTCTGAAGTGCCTCAGAATGACATTTGTTCTTTTTCACTGTCTAGATCATTAATCCTCAGAACCCTTTGGGTTGAGGAAGGTAGGGAAGGAAGGACTGAATGGAGTGGCTGGTATGTTGGATGTTTCTACTCCAGAAATGATGAAGGGACTCAAGAAGAGAATCCACAGAGCCTGACATGTTGTCAGGCTGGGAACACACCCGCCATTCAGTGCTGGCCTTGACTGCCCCAGGCCCTCCCAGGGGCATCCAGCTGGCCTTGGGCATGTGTTCTTATGTGTCCCGCCACTCGCTGTTTGCTTCCCAGAATTACAGGTGAGCATCCTGGGTGCGCACTGACCAATGTTTGGGAGAGAGATATCCCTTTTTCCTTTCTCTCTTTTTTGGACCTTCTCTATGCAGCATCCGCCCCCTTGGGGATTCCGGATGAGAGGAGAGGTGCCACATCCTCCCTGCCCTGTGGGAAATGGGCATCTCTGCTGGAGCAACTGGAGCCTTGGGTATGGAGAGACCTTCGTAGACCTCCCTCGCCTTCCTAAAGCCACGAGAGGCAGCCTGGAAAAGAAGACAGGGCTGATTAGCCTAATGCAACTTGTGCAGCCCCAGCCCAGTGCCTAGCTAAGGGTCAGGGGGGCTTAAACATGCTCTGATCTGAGAGGAAAAACTGTCCAAAGCACCTGAGGAAGCTTACTTCACTGACCAGCTGGGCCTTTGGGAAGTAACTCTTGATTTCTGAGACGCCAGCAGAGAGGCTGATAGTGATTAGTCAAAGTTGTCCAGCCCTGAACACTCCGTTAATTTGAAGAGAAGGAGCTTAATGGGGGCAGGTCAGCTGGAATTAATGAGCATTTCATGGAAGCCCCTGCCCACCCCTTCATCCATCACCCTCAAGCCCTGGAAGTGAAGCTGGAGAGCTGGGGGGCTGGGAGTGGTCTTCATTTGTGCCTGGGAAGAAGGATGGTGTCTCCTTCATCTGCCCAAGGGGTCTTGGCTGGTTTGGAGCCTGGCCATCTCAGAGCCTGGTGTCTCTCTTTCTTCCTTGTGATGTAAGCAGTATGGGATTTAGGAATGCCAGGATCACCAGAATTCCAGTCCTGGAAGAGTGGTCAAGGCCACTATATAGGCAGTGGGGCAAGGGACATGACCACCATGAAGGAAAAGGAAGGACTGTCATCATCCCAGCCCCTTGTAGGACCTGGGTGTGGTCTGGGCCAAGGAGCAGCTTGTGAGGATCATTTGGGGTCACACTTCATGGGATGATAGACGCCCAGGCACGAGAAAGGAGCCCAGAATGTCAGGCTCATAGATTAAATGGCAGAACTTACCCAGCAATGATTTTTCCATTGTCTGTGTAAATTGAAAATGATGCTTGTCGTGTGCATAAGAGACTCAACAAAATTTTCAGACTGTTAGAGGATGCCGCAGTGCACAGAGTGCTGGGCCTGGAATCAGGAAGACTTGAGTTCAAATCTGGCCTCAGGTGCCAATTATTGGCTGTGTGACCTTGGACAGGTCACTTAACTTCTGCCTTAGTTTCCTTATCTGTAAAATGGAGATAATAAAGCACCTCCCTCAGGATAAAATGAGTTAATAGTGGGTCTTGCCCATCTTAAAGTGCTATCTCAAAGCTGGTTTGATGATGAACTTTTATTCTACAGGTCCCTTACAGAGATCTTCCCTGCCTGCCATGCCCTGATTTGATCTGGTCACTCTGACTGAAATGGCCAGTTTCTGCTGGCCTCCCATGAGTCATGCCCCAGGGTTTCAGAAATCCAGCAGAGTTGTGTTTATCCCTGAGAAGATAACCAAGCTGGGGGCCACCCTCTAATCCCCCTGCATTTTTATTAAAATTAAAACCTCCGTGAAACTTCACACCGTGCTTACACATCTGGAGGAGAGTACACACACACACACACACACACACACACACACACACACACACACACACACTTTCTGTGCCGTGTCAGGAGAGCTCAAGGAAGACGCCACTGTGTTGGGCGGCGGGCTCCCGGTGTGGGGCAGGACTTCCCCAGGATGCGTCAGCGGAGGTCAGCGTCGCTGGAGGGAATGTCTGTATTGATGAAATCGTGGGTCTGTTGAAGAATAAAATTACATCTTAAGATGATTATGAGCTTAACACGTGAAAAACCGACAGGTTAGCCACACAAAGGGATTTAAATGTACCCCCCCGAGTCCCGGAACTTTAAAATTTACATTTTGATTCGAAAGGAAGTAAATAACGTGATAAATAACATATGATTTATAATGTGTTTATAGATTTGTAAATGTCTAGACATTTACAAATTCACAAATTGAAACTTATAAATAAAATAGCGTGTTAGTGAAGCAAAGCCGTGCGCGTGCCTTGTACCCCACTCGTGAGTCGTGCGTGCAGCCGTGCCCAGGATGCGCGCGCCTCTATTTCTGTAATCGTCGTGACCGCTTCTCTAGCCTGGGGGTCTCACTTTCAGGATTTCCTCGTGTTCTCCTTGTCTAGGCACCATCACATCCCCTTCCCGGCCGCCCTCCTCTCTTCAGCTAGTTCTCCGTCATTGGGCGTATGAGTGATTTCCAGTTTTTCGTTCTTTTGGATAAGACCATTACAGATATTTTCCCACAAAACGGTGTGTTTTCCCTTTTATCGGGGTCCTTCGCACACAGAGCATGAATGATAGCCAAGGCTTGATGAGTTCAGCATTTGCACCAGCCCGGAGCATCCTTCCCAGCCTGGCCTTCCTCTCCCCCACCAAGGCTGGAATCTTTTTTTCCTTGTTTTTTTGGGGGTTTTTCGTTGGCATGTTTTTGTTTTGTGCCGGTTGGATTGTGTAAGGGGGCAGCCCAGCCTTATTCTGCATTACTCTAAGGTGGGCATTGATTTCCACTGTCAATACGTTATTCCTCCCTGGAGCAGCCACAGGTGGCATCTGCAACTGACTTTCTTTTTCCCCAATTAAAAAAAACAAACAAAACCAAAGCCCCTGTGACAGACCCCAGCCCCTCTGCTTGGTGTGAGCTGGGATTACACTTCTACTGAGTGTTTTAGTGGCAATGTCTGGTAAGTGTGGCGGGCGGGCTTCTACTGGTTCAGATACATGGACACAGCCTGGCCATGGGCATGAAGGACATGAAGAGAGAACCTCAGAGATTCAGGGAGTAGGTTTGGAAGGCTGGGGCCTCCCCTCCCTTTGGCCTCCTGCCTCTAGTGAGGGCTGTGTTTGGTGGTGCTTCTCTGAGTCCTGGCCTGGTTCAAGTGAGCAGAGAGACCCTCAGAGCCAGCCTCAGGGAGCTCAAGTACCTGGGCTGGTCTCATCACCCCCGGGGTATTGTCCAAGCACCTGGCATTCCTCACCTGGATTGGCAGTGCCACCCCCAGGAGCTCTGTCTGTGTGAAACAGGGTAAAGGTTTCCTCGAAGCTTCAATCAGTACCCCCCAGTATGCTCACTGACTGGGTGGGGGGGGCAGAGAGAATAAACACCTACTGTGTGCTAAGCCCCTTCCATATGTCACCTTGTGATCCTCACATATAGAGATGCCTGGTGACATGGCTCTGAGTTACTCAGAACCCTCGGGCGCCACACGATGTTGAAAGAAACAGAGACACAGAGAGAAGGAGAGGTCAAGACAGAGATATGCAGGGAGGAGAGATGGGGGGAGGCAGACAGACCATCCTTTTAATACTTGCTTTAAACCTTTGACATCATAAAGTAGTCTGCTGGCGGCTCTGTCTCGTACCTGTAGACCAAACGCAGGCTCTCCCTAAGGCGCCCTTGCCACAGGGCATTGGAGCAAAGGGAGATAGGCACCTGTCACTGGGCATCTCATCTCCTTCTGGGGGGCACAGGCCTCATTAACGTCTCCATGTCTGTTTGCACGACAGATTGCTGCACCTTTGCAGGGGTTAAAGAATGGGGGCACTGTATTTAGGACATGGGCACGGGCAGTAGTTTTCCCACTTCTTAGGACCTGACTTGCCAGGGCTGGGACACGCCTCATCCCTTCCAGGGACACAGCTTCAGCAGGAGGAGCTGTTGGACGAGGGGGTGGGCAGCGAGTCTGTGTATTTGCACAGGAGTGTGGATGCCCCTAACACCCCTTCCTCCAATTCTTCAGACTGCCCATTGGCTGCAGGCAGCCTGCTGACTCCCCAGGTCAGTGTCACCCAAAGGCCAGGAGGCAGAGGCTGGAAATCCTGATGGTCCTTAGAAGGTCCTCAGGTTTTCCGGCCCCAGGCAATAGCAGTGAGTCCCTGACCAGGCTGTGTAGACAGCCTGAGGGGAGGGGACTCCCCCTTCCTTCCTGTTTCTTGGCCACATTTTCTCCCAGGTGCCTCCACAGAGGCCCTCAGTGGTGGAGGACGTCCATGGTGGTGTAAGACCCCAGGGTCGTGTTGGGCCAGATGACCTCTTGTCCCTCTGCTCTACCATCTCCTTGTTCCCTTCCCCCGTGGGTCCAGAATCAACAGGTCAGCTGCCCTCTTTAGCCAAAAGGCAGCCTCGGGGAGGGGCGAGGGGGGCCCTCTTTGTCTTCCTCCTGATTGGACGCAAAGTGGCTACGTCAGGGTCACTGAGCCCAGGTTGTCTGGCGACTGTTGGAAATCACAAAAACAAAGCTTCATTGTTAGATTCAGGCCCTGAGTGTTGTTGGGTGCCCAGGTCCCCCACCTGTGGCCCACCCCCTGCCCTGTTTCCTGAAAGGCCCTGTCTTGAATTCTGCATGTTGCCCATTGGCCTTGCTTCTCACCTTTGCTCTGTGTGCCCTCAGACACAGCTCACATCTGGAAGTGGGAGGGCAATCTGGAGGTCAGGTGTAGAAGTGACCCCATTGCCATGTGTCAGGGTAGGAGTCTAGAGCACCTTGGAATGATTCAGAATGGGGCAAGTAAGAGATGGAGGTGTGTGTGCGTGTGTGCACATGGGAACTTTGTGCACAGAGGAAGGAGAGGGATGTTCATTATCGATGGGCTCTTGAATGGAAAGAAATGTCAGCCGGCCCTGGGGGCCTGACTCTCCCTGCCGAAAGCTCCGCTGCACAGGCAGGTCTCCTTCCGCTCAGGCTGCTTTCTGGCTGCCCTCTGGGTTGGCGCTTTCCTCCCCTTCTCTTCCTCTGCCCTGACTCCTCATTCCCTGGAAGTTGGCTCCCAGGCCAGCACCGCCATCTCGTCCTGCCACTAGCGGGCTTGCTTTGGCATTCCTCTGTCATCTGTGGTAGGAGTGTTGCCTGGGGGCTTCAGGCAGGAGCTCACGGGTTTGTCTTTCAGAATCTCCCTTGTCTGGCTCCCCAGCTGATCTGTGGACTCCAAAGGAGACAGCAGCCATGCCCCACATTTAGAAACAGGTGGCTCTTGGTTGGGTGAGCTATGGAGACTTGAGGTACTGAGCCTCTACTTGCTCTTCCTTCCTTTTCTTCCCTTTGGGCGTCAGGTTGAGTTACCTTATAATGGGTGAGATGTTGAATGAAGCTGAGGCCTCGATCAGTGTGGGTTGAGGTGGGTGGCCAGGTGGGCCTTTAAGGCTCCTGCCCCTCAGGCACCCACATTGCAGGGGCCTCCCCTCCGGGTCAGGTTTTTGTGCACAGAGGAATGTTGGGCTTGGAGGTGCCAATGAGCATTCCTCTGGGTCTCTTTGAGTTGTAGCTCCTTCCCCCTAAGCCAAGGCTGGCCCTGAGTAGGATCACAGCAGGATACCTTCCTTGCACCTAGTGCTCTGTTTGAGTCATTTTTGGTGATTTGGATCAAGCTGTGTGTTGAGTGCTACCAGGAAGTTCTCATAGCCGAGGAGATGGGAGAGGTATTATGTCACCTTCTACCAGAAATCACCACCCCCCACCTGGCAGGGGGAAGACAGAGTGTTTGTATATGGGCACCAAAGCCACTCCAAGTTGGTGCATTTGAGCCCTTTGCCCCTGGCTTCCAACCTTGCAGGAAAGACTTCATGGGCATCAGAAGGGGCAGTTAGGAAAATGTCAGCAGGGAGATTCTGGAGCATTCTCCAAGTGACTGGCATTCCTCCGCTTCCAGGTGGTCTGCCTGAGGCTAGCTATCAGACCATTGTTGGTTAGCTCAGGGTTCTGGATGCTCAACCTGATGGAAACTGGAGGGCATCTGGTGACAGGACCAGTCTGTGAACTTCCAGTTCTGCAGGGGGCTGAGGACATGTGTGCTGGGTTTGTATATCCTGCACATATTTGAAATGCAGTGAACAAAAGGGGAAAATGGACCTGGCAGGAAACTCCCAGATGTGTTGAGGTATGCACCCGGAAGAGTTGAGTTAACCAGTTAACCTGATCTAGCCACCAGCTGGCCCAAAGTGAGCTACACGATTGGGATCCAAAGCACACTTTGGAAAGCTTCCTGCGGTGGTTAGCCACAGCTCTCCATCCTCTGGGCTTCAGTATCTCCTAGGACTGGTGTGAAGGTGCTGGGGGCAGGGTCTTATCAGAGTAAGAAAGAGGGCCACCACGTTCAGGAAGCATTGTGCCCTGCCTTGTGCAGGTTTCCCTCCTAAGGCAGGGAAGCCACCAAGGAAACAGTCATTATTGAAGGGGCTCAGCTCAGAGTTAGGGAGACCTTGGTTTAAATCTATCCTTCACTCCCTGTGTGACCTTGGGTAAATCCTCTGGGTCTCAGGTTCCTCATCTTAGATGAGATGGTGTCAGAGGTCCCTGCCAGATGAGTCTTTCAAAGTGAAGGGACTGAACTTGGTGATCGCTAAGCTCTCTTCCAGCCCTAAGTCCTTGGAGTCATCCTCCTCCCCCTACTGTGCCCAGCATTGTGCTAGGCCCTCTAGCTGAGGCTGTGAGACAAAAACCTCATCACTGCTTCAGGGAACTTCTAGGCTGGTTGGGGAGACAGGAGGGACCCCATGAAATGAGTAGAAATAAGTCTCCACATTGCGAAGTGCTGACTTGGTCCAGAAGGCCGTTCTGGATCCACAGTGTAACCTTGACCTGCCCAGCACAGTACACGTGGCCACCACACAGGACCATGCAGCGTCCACCTCTGGGTACCATCAGGACGTCCCACTATGCTGGGCGGGGGCAAGCTTTCATTCCCCTTTCCTCCACACTTGGTCCTCGTGTCTCACTAGGGACCTGACACAGTCCCTGGGCCCCTCTTAGCGGACATTCCAGTGGGATTGTGGCCTGGGTGGAGTGGGGACGGTGCCCGGGCCAGCTGGCACAGTCCGTGCCCAAGAATGCGATGACAGGCACATGGGCACAGAATAGCTTGTGGACAGTTGTGGTGCCCAGGCGTGCCCAGGCATGCCAGTGAGTTAAAGATGGAAAGGCAGCCTTCTCAGAAGAAGGATGTCTTTGTTGGCTCAGAAAGATGAGGCCTGTCCTTTCAGCCCAGTGTGTGTGCTGGGAGCTTCCTCCTTCACAGGACACCAGCATTCTCTACCACAGCTGCTGTTCGTTTTAAGGACTTTCTGCCAAAGAGTGGGTGAATGTGAGGCCGCCAGACAGGACCTATATTGGAACCCAGGACACTTGTTGCCCATCCTCTCTGACCCTTCCCCCAGTCCTGGGCACCTGGGATCACTCCCTCACTATCGTGCTGGGGTGGACGGTGGCCCCAACTGTGCAGGGCCCACAGAGAGAAAGAGAGAGGTCAGCCGGTCACTGGACAGAGGAAGAAATAGGAGTAATTTCTTTGCCCCAGCATGCCTTGGCTGGCTCTGGGCTAGAACTCAGGGCTCCCCAGCCCTGGGCTGTGCTCTCTCTGCCTTTCCAGGAGTAAGACTCTTCTCTGAACCATGAAGTAAGACAGATTGAAGAGGGAGTTTTGCAGAAAGAAAACTGGACAGCAGCCAGCCTGGTCCTGCAGCGTTCTGCTCTCAGGACCTGTCTTTATGAGCTGATTCAAGAGGAGGGCATTTTTCAGAGTCTGACTTGTGAACCTCTGGGGTTTGGGGAATAACTTCCTCTTGGAAGTGAAGAGGAGTTAAGATTTAGGTCTTGCATTTTCTACAGGGCAGCAGGAATTACTAAGAGAAGACCCAGCATTTGGCCTCATGGATCTCATGTGGAATCTGGAACTCTCTTGGGAATCCCCTGGGTTCCTCCCCAGGTTGTACAAGGTCCAGATGGAGTTGAAGGCCTTCATTATACAGAAAGGGCTGGCTAAGGCTCTGGGAGCTGCCGTGACTTGTCCAATGTCACTGGGCTTTACGGCACCAGGACATGCATGCAAAGTAGAACCCAAGGACTTGGTGCCATGAATTTCCCTGGAATTCAGTGGAGACAAAGTTAAGGTAGTTAAGTGAGAATGAATCCCAGCCAGTAGCTGTGGCCAGCAAGGGCCGTGGCAGCTCCTACACACATTCAATCTCTATCAAACACGTTTACACACACACATTCTCACGAGTCATACTTTCACACATATACACATTCACATACTTATATTCACACACTTATCTGCACCTACATATTCTCACACATTCAAACACATACCAGCGGTTCTCAACCTGTGGGTTATGTTCAATTTAAATACATCCTGCATATCAGATATTTACATTACAATTCATAACAGTAACAAAATTACAGTTATGAAGTAGCAATGAAAATAATTTTATGGTTGGGGGTCACCACAACCTGAGGAACTGTATTAAAGGGTTGCGGCATTAGGAAGGTTGAGAACCACTGACTTATACGCTCACACACTCTTGAACGCACACAGACATACACACTCACAATTCACACTTTTTCACACACACACACACACACACACACACACACACACACACACACACACACACACACATCCTGGCTAAGATGTTCCTCCCCAGCCAGTTGCTACATCTGTGATGTGTGGCACCAAGAAGCTGGCCAGACCCAGGACTGGACCAGTCACATCCTTCCTTCGCCTGATCTCGAGCCAGGGGGCTCACATTTTTTGAAACAAGCTCATTCTAGAAAGTGGCCCTGCTCTTGCAGAGCCTTGAGTTGGAAACACAAAGAAAGCTCCCAGCTCGGCTTCGGGTCCCCCGTAAAGCAAGACAGTGTTGTCTTTAAATCCAGGCCCCTAAATCAAACCCTGAAATGGCCATTATAACCACCTCACAATAAGGGAAATGTTTTCCAGGGAATTTCCCACCCCCTTCTGATTCTGTAAAAGGCCTAATAGCCCTATAAAAAGGCCAGAGTGTTTTTACATCCCACGTCCAGATGCTTGGCAGATGTGTGGTGCCATTTGCCATTTTGGGTGGTTTGCCTCTCCCGATGTTTTCACGGACGGTGCTTACAAGTATTAAGTGCAGGAACTTGGCTCTGGGGCTGAGTGGGGCGGTTGTCCTCACGTCTGTATGAAGCACCAATGAACCGTACACTTCTTTTTAGAACCTATGTTTACTCCATCACCACTAATGAATCTGGAAGGAAAGTCAGACAAGAATGAGGGCTGATTGCAGAGGAGCCCTTGTGGTGGAAGTTGGGCACTGAGGGAGGTGTGAACGGGCACCAGATAAATGGTTCAGCCCCTGGGTCCCTCTTGCCTCAGGCTATCAAAGGCAGTGACCTGTAGATGGGTCCCCTCACACATAAATGCACGGTATTGTAGAAAGGAGGTAGGTGCCTCCGGCTGCTTGAGGCATGGCTGGCTGGCTCCACCTTCCTTGTCTTCAGACAGAACACTCACATCTCTGTTGGAGGAGATTCTGGCTGCAGCTTGGAGGGCTGACCCAACAGCCTTGACAGGCACCAGAGGCCTGCACATGTCAGCTCTGGCTCTCAGCCTCAGTTTCCCTCCCACTCCCCACCAAATGAGGCCAGGCTCTCTAAGATCTCTGAGACCTCTTGCTGTCCTGTGAGATGGAGATCTGCATTGTCCCAAAGGGGCAGCAGCAGGAGTCGTGTCCAGAAAGCGTCCTTGCTGGCAGTGTGGCCCAGGACCCTCCTCAGGCCTGAATACTTCCACAGGAGCCTCCTGGAGCTGTTGGGTCTTCTGGGTCCACCCTGGTCTTGTGCCAGAAGGTTGTGTGCCTTGGCTTTGCTGATGTGAAGAATTCTATTCACGGGAGAGGACAGAGGAGGAGAGAGAGGTGCCATCCCTCCTTCACCCCTTTCTGCTGGCATTCTTGCTGGAATGCCAACCACAGAGACGCAGTGTTTATTTTTGATTGTGAAAGAGCAGCAGGGGCGCTGTGGAGTCAGCAGACGCACCTGTGGTTGCTGGGCATTGTGGTATGTCCTTTTAATGGTTGGCTCAGCAATGGTACCAGTCTGGGCACAACACTGCAGAGAACAAAGGCTTCCTGGGCCAGACCTGTGGACCCCTGAACTGACCTTCGTAGGTCTGGGGGCTTCTGTCCATGGCCTCTGGAGACCAAGGTCTCAGGCAGTCTGTAAGCACTTATGAAGTGCTGGCTGGTGCCCAGTGCTGTGCCTGGCACACAGTAGGGAGGGAGAGCCTCCTTCTTTGGCCCATGGTGACTGTAAGACTCATCAGTGTCATTAGACACTTTGGTGCCAGAGAGCCAGAGACAAGAGTTTGTCGGGGTGCCTTTGGGCTGGTCTCTGCTCCCACACCCAGATAGCCCTGTGTTTGAGCAGACACACCAGATGATTAGAAAGGGTCAGGGCAGTGACTTCCTGGCCAGGTAACACCCGGTTTGTCTCTTAGAGATATCCTTTGTCCCACAGAAAGATACCACTGGGACATCATGGCTCATTCCAAAGTTTATGGGATTAGCAGGGCACCGTCCCTGCTGGTACAGATAGGGCATGGCAGCAGATGGGGAGTTTTCATGTGACTGTCTTTTATCTTCCCCCAGCAATCTCCATGCCAAGGTCATAGGAGCACATTCAAGGAAAATCTTATTCCAGCTTTCAGGCTTCTCTCGATTTGCTCTCTACAGCAAGGTCAGAGTTTACACCCGGTGTTTCGCTTCTCCCATGCAAAGGCCATTGAGTTTCTTCCTTGGTTAAGCCTTGGTTGATAAATGTTATACAGTAACCAAGGCACTATCAGCCCATCTCCTCCACTCAGGCTGGCAAGATCAATCTGTTTTTATGACATGGGCTTGAGTAGCAGAGTTCCCCGGGAGAAATTCAGAGTACAGCAGGTTGACTGCATGCTTGCAGAAATGTTGGAGGCCATCAAAAAGAAGACAAAGGCAGGAGGGAGGCAGCCGGGGGTCCGCCGGATCAGGCTCTAGGGGCCTCTGTGGAAAGGACCCAGAAAAAAGATGTGAGAGCCAGATCCAGCTTGGGTGCCAAGTCTAGAGGTCTGAACCATTCCCCAGGGAAAGGGGACAAGACTGAAGTTCCCTCTTCCTGAAAGCAAAACGACCATTGGGGAAGTGGAAAAAACCAGGTCATCCACTGGCATGGCCCCAAACACCTGGGAGACCTGAGGACGTCTGGCTTCCTGGGAGCTGCCTTGGAGCTGGGACATCAGGCAGAAGGAGCTTGATAAGGCTGTCCAGCCCACTGACTGTGGCGCCACTGACCAATTACTTCCCCTCTCCAGGTGTTTCCTCATTTGCAAAATGAAGGAATTGGACGAGGGGCCCCCTTGCAGTCCCTTGCTGCTCTGGCATTCTGGCCTCACCAAGTTCTAATTGGAAGATTCCTAGAAAGTTCTGCCTCTCAGAAAGCAAGGAATCTCCGTTTTCCTGTAGCATTTCATTCAACAGCAACCAGCACACATTGAGAGGAGAACCCTCCCTCCATCGCCAAAGGATTTTCCTAAAGCCCACCTCCTTGCGGAAGTCTTTCCTGACCCCCCCCCCTCGATGCCAGCATCTGCCCTCTGTTGGTCATTTCCAAATCTTCCCCCCTTCCCTCTGTAGCTTGTTTGTACCCAGTCGTTGGCATGGTCTCCTTATTAGACTGTGAGCTCCCTGAGGGCAGGGACTGCCTGTCACCTTTCTGGTATGCCCAGAGCTTAGCTGGCACACAGTAAGTGCTTCGTGACTGTTTATCGACTGACACCCTTATCCCCACTCAATAAACTTCATCAGAATCCTGCTGGGCATCAAGAGCCCTTCCCACCTCACCAAGCTCTTTGCACTCAGCTCCCTCCATATCATCTCTTCGGTCCTCCTGGCTGGTCCTCTTGCCTAACTCTCCATCTCCAGACTCCAGGCGTTTTCTCCGGCGTTCGCTTCCTCTTTACTCACCAGGAGGCTTTCCCCAGCCCCTGGACCATCTTCTCTCTATTGTTCACGTGCCGGATTGTTTCCACGTCATCTCCCTCATTAGAAAGGGGGCTCCTTGAGAGAATGTCTCTGGCCGCAGTACCTGGCCCTCAGTAGGCACTTAATGAATGCGCGTAGACTGATTTATGAAACAGGTATTATGCCCCAGACACCGTATGCGTGCTGGAGACACAGAGACAAGACACATGGTCCCTGCCTCCGTGGACCTTCCATCCCCCCAGGGGGTTGAAGCCAAGAGCCACTAAGCGATTCATTTGAGATAGATCAGGATCGCCTTGCCTTTGTAAGACCCTCACGCAGGCGCAGCTTCTGTGGATGTGATAAATCGGCCGTTCTGATCAGTGCCTCCACAAATGTTTTTAGGGATTTGGGGTGTGGCACCAGGTTCTGGGGGGCCCGACCACTCCACCTGGCTAAATTCATTGATTGGTATCTTTAGAGATCGTTTGGTTAACAGGATGAAATCTTGAGGTCCCCAATGAAAGGGTTCACTTTCGAGTCTGGAGGTGAGTGGCATTTCTCCCTGAATTTGCTGTTTCTAGCCCTGTTAGTGTCTTTCATTTAGGTGATATTCCCATTTGGAAAGAAGGAAACGCACATTTAGTGTGACTGGGGAGAAGATTGCTAGGTGACACCACTTAAGAGGCTTGGGGTCAGAAAGCTGGGCCTGTAGGAATGACCTCCAAGTCTGGGGGCCCCCAGGAAGGAGAAGGGGGGTCTCCTGACCTGGCTGGAGCTCAGCTAGGGAGATGTTGGGGAGCCAGGAAGCCACCCACTTGTTCAGGCCAGCAGGACCCTGATTCTGGGCATTTCTGGTGGCCTGAGCAGAGTATCTTATTTATGAGTTTAGATTCTCATGTCACCACAGATCTGTGCCTGGCCCCAGGGTGGAGTTGGCATGAGAATCCAGAGCCCTTTATCTATCACACGTGAAGTTCCTTCTGTTTGCAGAGTGCAGTCTGGTCCCCAGAGCAGATGGGACGTCACCCTTGCCCTCTGAATAATAGCCATGATGACGGCTGATCTCTCTACCGTCCCTTTCCCCCCTTTGAGGCAGTGCATGGTCACATGCATGATGTCGTCCCCTCCTAACTACCTGGTGAGAGGGAAAGCTGGGATTCCACATCCAGGAGCTTGTGAATGCTGTTGAGGCTGGACACTGCTACTGAGCAGAGAATGAAGGCCTTTTTGTGGTCTGAGATAACTGATGAGTTTGCACGTTAGCCATACCAGCCCCCTGTGCTAGGCCCCTGCCCTCAGGGCACTTACACTCTAGCAGGGGAAGTGGCCTGCGTCCACACAAACAGACACAAAATATTTTCAGAGCAAAAGCATAATGCTTTGAGGGGTGGGCATGGTGTGGCATCAGGACAATCCTCTCGCAGGAAATGCTGCTCGAGCTGAGCCTGGAAGGGAAATGGGATTTCTGAAAGGCGGCGATGAGGAAGGGGGCATCACAGACATGGGGAGCAGCTTTGGTGGGGGGCCCCGACTGTAGGAGTGTTACTTGGCACCTCTGTGGAGTGGAGAGGGAGAGAGGCGTGGGGGCTGTACCTGGGGAGCAGCTGAGCGTGAGGAAGGGCGTTGGAGGAGAGGTGCACCAGAGGGAGGGACAGTGAGCCTGTCTGCATGGGGGGTGGGGGTTGAGGATGAGCCTGGGCTGCCCCAGAGGCTGTGAGGACGGTCAAGTCGAACGATGGGGAAGAAGGGTGACTGAGATTGTCCAGGGAAGTCATGGACCAAGGAAGGAAAGCAAGCCCTGCTCTTCCATGCTGCATTTTCAGCCAGGATGCTTCATGCCAGACAGCCATCAATGAAGGCAGCAGGCTTTCGTTTTTCCAGCTCTGATGACAGCATTTTCAGGGTGACATTGGCTTTGAGGAATGTGGACGCGCAGCTGTGGGGACAGTGTCTCGTCCCAGGGAGAGAGTGCTGATGACAAACCTTGCTTGGCTTTTCTTAGTGGGGGTCGTCCGCTCCTGATGTCCCTGGTCCCTGTGGGTGGCTTTCAGGGGTCCAGGAACTTGGGTGGCAACGTCATTGATTTCTTTTAAATGCCTGCATTTTGTTTTATGCATTTAAAAACATTGTTCTGAGAAGGGATCTGTGGGCTTCACCAGAGTGCAGAAGGGGTGTGTGTACTAAAACGTTAAAAGGTCCTATGATAGAGACAGTGTGGGGCAATGAGTGGAACTCCAGCCTTGGAGTCAGAACGTTCAGCCATCAAGTCTCACCCCAGATACTAATGACCTCTGTGACCCTGGGCAAGTCACTGTCCTTAAAGGGAGATGATAACAGCCGCTCCCTCACAGGTGGTTTATAGGACCACAGATAAAGAGCCCAAAGTACATCAGAGGCCCCTGGTGCAGCCCTTTTACAGGGGAAGGATCTGAAGTCATGAGAAGCAGGGCAGGGATGTGAACGTGGGTCTTCTGATTCTAGGGCTGGTCTGTCTGGCTCTCTCCTCTCTGTCTGCCCGGCCTTCATGGCCCCATCTGCCTAGCTCTCTGTCTGCCCAGCCTCCATGGCCCCGTCTGCCCGGCTCTCTGCTCTCTGTCTGCCCGGCCTCCATGGCCCTGTCTGCCCAGATCTCTGTCTGCCCAGCTCTCCATCCAGCCCCACCCACTGTGGGCTTCAAGATTCTGCACAGCTCATTTCTTTCTTTTTCATAACCCTCTCATTTGAGTATTTTTATTCCCAACTTTCCAAGATAGCCCCCTTCTCCCTCTTCTCCTTTCCCCGAAGCTTCTTTCAGTCACTTCCCCTTGGTCTGGTGGTTTATTCTTCATCAGCAGCATTATGGCCCCCATCAGCAGAGCCCACCTTCTTATGACTCTTCTCAAAGTACAACTATGTGAGGTGGAGAGGGAAAATATGACCCGTCTGTCTGAGGCCAAGAGAGAAGGCGGGTGGGCCTGCAGCCCCAGAGCTGTCTGGGACTTCCACCAGGGATCCAGAGCTCTCCCTCAGCCAAGGACATTCAGGTCAATATAGCATGTGGGATGTCGCCTTCTAGAATCTGCTGCTTGGAGAGTGAGCTCAGGGTCCATTCTGTGTCCCTCAGAGGTCTCAGCACATTAAGCTCTGATCCTCAGAACTGACTTTGGCTTGGAATGCATTGGTTTTCCCTGGCAGAAGGCTAGCTCCCCATCCCCTTTCTAGGATGGGGTTTGCTCACATTTGCTGTCAACCAACCCACTCAAAGTCTCCGTTTGAGGTGTGAGGAATTTCGTTTACAAGGCCAAGCCTGAAGAATCCAGCCAGGAAATGGAAGGCCCATTTAGCCGTCTCCAGGGAGGCTTTGCTTAGAAGGTCTTAACAGATTTCCAAGAAAACTGTCCCAGCAGGAAGGTCTGGGGAGGGGAAGCTTTGCACGCCACGTGTTTTCCCTTGGCCAGAAGAGAGTGTGCCCATGGTCTGGGTGAGGCACTCTTAGCCTGTTCTGGTCCAGCCAGAGTCTGGCCTCAGGCAGGGTCCTGAGCTGGGTCAGCACAGCTGGGCCCAAGGCTTGGGCCAAGGAGCTCATGTGTGCCCCTCGCCTGCCAGGCTTACCCAGGGCTTGCCAGAGGGCACCCGAGGTGGGTGCACTTCCTGGGAAGGCTGACCCACATTTCACATTTCTGCTACTTTTTTTTTCTCATTCCTTCTTTGCACAGACATTGGGTTTTACGGAGCTGATTTCTAGGCTTTAGGCCTACTTGTGGCTTCTTTTTAGCCCCTGCCCCCCCAAACCACTTTGTCAGGTTGCAAGGCTTACCCTTCTTGGGTGGATAGTGCAAAAGGGAGTTTCTGCATTTGAGGAGTGGGGAGTGAGTTAGCTGAGGTCAGAGGCTCCCCCCTCCAGAAAGAGCCCCATCTTTCCCTCTGGGTCTGGCGGTCCCCAGAGACTGCTGGGGGCCATGGTTGGGCAGGATCCTTGGCCCAAGGTGGACAGGGATGGTTTTGTTCCTTCAGGGCAGATGCTGAAGGGAAGAGAAAGGATGGGAAGACCCATCCCCCTCCTGCCTGACGGGCTGCCCCCGTACAGAAAGAAGGGATGGGGCCATTCCCGGCTGAGGAGTCAGCTGCTGGGCCAGTGGCCCTCACTTTGGTCAAACAGGAAAGTCGTTCTCAGGAGCATAGACCGGCTGTCCTCCACTGGTCACGGGACTTGAGTAGAAAACACATGCAGCTCCATCTGAGAAGCACCAGCTTCTTATAGGCTGATGTTCGTCCATCCCCCACGTCAGGTGCCTTCCTGTGTGGAATCTCACTTGGGCCTCCCAAGAATGACCAGCCTGGGGTGGGCTGTGTGCTCCCCCATTTCACAGATGAGGATTGAGGTTCAGTTGTTGCAATGAAGCCTTTCCCTATCTGCCTTCTCCCCCAAAGTAACTTTATTTCTTTTTATATCCATGTCCATGCCATGCTGTCTCCCCAGGCCTGCCCCACCTGGGCAGGGACTGTTTAATCAGCCCTGTGTCCTAGAGCCTAGCATGCCTGCTCTGGTCAGGAGAGGGAGTCCAGTGAATGTTTGTCAATTGACTGATTGATGGATTGATTGGTAGGTCTCCAGGCCAGCCCCGGAGCTTAGCTTTAGCAGCCGGTTAATTCTGCAGAGGGCCGTGCCATACCTGTGTGACAGCAGGTCAGGTCTGTGAGGATTAGCAGACACTGGGTAAGGCAGGAACCAGGGTGTTGTTGCTCCTCGGGTGTGGATGGAGGCTCTGAGCAGTCCCGGCCTCCCTGGAGCCATCTGTTGATGCATATCCAGGATCAGACCTGGCTGGTGCCCACAGCGTCCCCTCTCCCAAGCTGGCTGAGCGGTTCATGCATGTCACCCTTCTCGCTTCCCATGGTGATGTGATCTACTCTGTGGCTACCTGTGTTTCTTTTTCTTTTTCTTTTTTTCAGAATTGTCAAACCTTCAACAGCCTCAGCTGCCTTAGCACCATGGTGGATGACCGCGGTCAGCAGAGCCTGTTTGCCACCAACACGAATAACCCCAAGTCCTGGAAAGCCTTGCTCTCTGCCTCCACCAGCACAGAAGGCAGGGAGCCTGTGGGGACCCCTGGCCCGGACCCTCCTACCACCACCGAAGAATGTACACTTAACAAAGAGGATCTGTCCTTTGAGGAGTCAGACTGTGGCCTCCCGGACGAGGAGAACGGCCGGCGGGAAGAGGAGCAAGCCTCAGCCTGGCGGAGCTCTGGGACAGACGGGGCCAGCATATTCCCTTTGGATGGTGAACTGGACATTGAGCAGATAGAGAACAACTAGGGAAGGATGAAAGCCATGACTTCCTGATGGTCTGCATTGGGTTTGGGAATGGGCCTGGGAGCCGGGGTCAGGACCCAGCAGGGAGCGCTCAGTCCCTGGGGCAGCAATGGGGGGTCGGCACATTGGGCCTAGCTCCCAAGTGTCCCCGTTGTGCCCTGGAGGAGTGAACCTCCCTCCTGGAATGCCTGGGAATTGCTTGCTGACTGGTCCTGGCCGTGTCCAGGCCCCACGCTTCTCTCTGACCTCTCCTCGGCCAGCAGAGTGAATGCCATGCAGGCGACTAAAGTGAACAGCCTTGCCAAAACGTTTTCAGGTATGCCCAGCATCTCCTGCCTTGGAGTTTTGCCCCACTACTGTAGCCATGTAGCCGCTCGTTCATTTTCTCATGAGACTTGAAAAGTAAGAGTGACCACCCCCTCTGCCCAGGGGTGTCCCCCAGCCTCTCCCCATCAGGTTCTGGGCGTCTCAGGCCCTGGAGGAAAGGCTGGGTTGAGATGAATGTAAGAATCTGGAAGGGAAGGCTTGAGTTGGAGGTCTGAGGTCTTGGGTGGGGGGGCCAGCTTTTCTCCTGGGGTGTCCAGACTGCACATGTTTCCCAGCTCTTGGAATGGGCCACGGGGGGTCAGGAAGCATCTCAGCCAGCACCCTCGGAAGCACTGGACCCTAGTTAGAGATCAGTGGCAGAAACTTGTAGGCACTTTAGAGGCTCCCTGGGCCTCCAGGTCAGGCTTTCCATGAGATTCTGTTCAGATCCCACCTGGGATTTGTGGGGAGCCTCCAGGAAAAATCAGAGCCAGGTGCCGGTGCTGGCAGGAAATGCCATGGTGCCGATGGGATTCTCTTCCTTTTGTTTGACCAAACCAAGGGTGGCAGCCACAGCCTTAGCCAGCTGCCCTCAGCTATGGGAAGGGTAGGACCCCAGAGCAAACACTAGGCCCGTCTTCCATGGGAAGAGTCCATCCTGCCAGTGTAGGAGCCCTGGGTGCCGGGGGATCATGGGACTGCCTTGGGTAGCTGTGCCTCAGTGGTGAGTGGCCTGCGCTGACCGGGCAAGGGTAGGACATTTGAGCACTTGGGGAAATAGGACAATGTTTTCCTTTCTTCGTGACTGCCCCAGACTCAGTTGAGGCACACACCTTGTCTAAATGAAGGCTTTCCTTCAGCCATAAAACTGAGGACGAGGATTCCATGTTGTGAATTTGCCAATTACCCTTCCCTGCCAGGGCTGGGTCAGTCCTGGCCAGTGGGTGGGAGTCAGCTTTCCCACTTCTGACCCCCTCCCCAAGCCCTTCATCCTTACCTCTGCACACACAGGGGCCTTCCTGCTGCCCCCTGCCCCTGGGGGGCTTCCCCCCCACCCTGGGCTCTAGTCCCCAAGTCCTTCTAGCAGACACACCCAGGAAAAGCCCTGCTCTCTCTCCCTCCCTCCTCCCTTCCCTCTCTCTGTCTCTGTCTCTCTCTTTATCTCACCTGACTTATCTTAACTATAGGAATGAGAACTCATGTGCCTTCAAAGGGCTTTACCTGGACTTTTCAGGACTGCTGTCAGGTGCGCAGCATACACATAGTGGGCTCATTCTTATTTTATAAATGAGCAGATTCCTAGAGGTTCTGCCTGGGAGCAATGAGACCCCCACCCCAAGTGTCCAAGCCAGGTGACCAAGGCCACACAGTTAGTAAGTGATGGGGGTGGGACTCAGTCTTTCAGCTCACCTCCCTCCCTGCCCTTCCCCCTCCTCCCCCTGCTCATCTTCCCTGCGCCTCCTCTCCCCCATCCTTCCTCCTCCTTTGTCTTCATCCATCCTGCTCTTCCCCCTCCTCGCCCTTCTCATTTTCCCTGTTTCCCCTCCCCCCTTCATCCTTCCTCCTTCCCCTCCTCTCCCTTCATTCTCCTTGCTCTTCCCTCTCCTCCCCTTCATCCTTCCTGCTCCTCCCCTTCCCTCTCTCCCTCCTCAGCATCCAGTGGGTGAGGTCACTGAGTGTGGGCAGATGATGCAGGGCTTTTCTCCTCATTAAACCCAAACAGACCAAACTCTGCCTTCCTGCCTCCCTGTGATGAAGGTAGCTTTGAGCCTCTCACTCCTGGTCGTCTTCCCCTCATGTTCCCGATTAAGTGCCCATGGTTTTCTTTCCTCTTGAATCTGGGAAACTCATGCAGTCGCTGGTGCCCTTTTGCTCCATGTCACTAACTCTAAAGGGACCTTGGCTGGGTGACCCCAGGGTGCCATTTCTGGAGGTGCACCCCAAGGAGCTGGCAGCTGTGGCTCTGCCCAGGGAAGAGCTGGAGGGATGGCAGAGGCCTGCTGGGTTGGTGTCTAATAAAAGGCTAGAAGAGCCCCAGGCCCCCTCGATGCCCCTTCCCTCTGGCCCTCTCGATCCTCAGTTCCCCTCAAAGAAAGAATGGCCGTCCCCTCCTGTCAGGTGTCAGGGTGAGTCTGGGCATCTTTAGGGCCATTTGCAGAGGAATGGCACAATGTAAGCACAGAAGATTGTTATGTTTATCAAAGGCACACAGAGAAATGCCGGGAAGCTAAAGGATTGAGGTTGGGCAGCCAAGTCCTCCACCTTCAAGGAGGGGAGGGCCCCCGACGTCGTCCTGGAATCAGGGTCATGAGAGAGGTCAGCTCCTCCCAGAAGCCGCTTCTCAGGGTCTCCCAGCTCTGCCTTTGGGGTGGTCAGCACCGATTGACAGAAGGAAGCTGTCTCCGGGCCTTGGCAATGCCCTTGTCCCTGAGCGGGGAGAGCCTGGGGGGCCTGAGCACTCACTGGATTTGGCCTGTGATGTACCATGAAGATGATGAGCACTGCCATGACCTGACGCCTCCTCATCAGGGTGGGACATAGCCATCTGGAAAAGCCACAAGCCCCTCGCTGGGGTGACAGGTTCCCCCGGATGCCACTCTCTCTAGCCTTGCTGGCGGCTTCCCCATCAGTCAGAAGGGCTGGGAAGTGAGTGGCTCCCTGCCGGGCCAAGGGCTGGGTGCTGGCCCAGCCCCATCTACCCACATCCTCTGTTGCATCAAAGACTCAACCCAAGGAAGGTGAGCATGCCCTGTTGCCGATGGCCCAGACTTTCTTGTGCTCTGCTAATGAAAGGGTTTCTTCAGAAGGGAGCATGAGGAGCAGTGTCTCTGGCACTGAGGTTTGCTCTGTCCTGCCCAGGCCGCATCCCCTCCTCCCTTTCCTCCCTAATTCCAGGGCCAGGGCTTTCAGAGAACATCCTGGTCCCTCCCTCCCTGTTTCAAAGCTCTCAGCGGGGGTTACTCTCTCTCTTTCTTGCTTTCAGGATGTCCCGTGGCATAATCGGGGGCCTCTTCTCAAACCCCACACTTTAAAGTGCTTCACATGAGGGAGCCCATCCTCCTGAGGGAGGTGTGGCCGGGGCTGGTCCATCAGCTGTGTTTTGGTGGAGCCAAAGTGACATTTGGTTCAGACCCATGGGCTGAGGCCAAGGGGATGATGCCCAGTGGCTATACCTGACCCTGGGGAGGATTCCTGAGAGCCCAGCCCCTGTCTAACTGATGGTGCCCACAGCCTTGAAAAGTAACAAAGGGTTGATTTTTGTCCTTTTTCTAAAGAGATGAAAAGTAAACATTGGAAAATGAATTCTCTGACCCTGGTTTGTGGGTGCATCAGTGACTGGGTAGCGTTTTCCAAGGCACAAGGGAGGTTTTTGCCAATCTGGGCTGACACAGAATCAAGGACTCCATGTGGGGGGGGGGTGGCCTGGGGACATGCCAGTCTGGGGGGATGCTCTCTCCCAGGACCGGTCCCAGCCCTTCCAGACACCCTCCATAGCATGTGGATACTCCCTTAGCTGGTGACCAGTCCCTGCCTCGCCCTGCCCCATCACCACTGGCGATGCTGCAGGGACCACACGCAAGTGGCCATGGCCAGTGGCAAATCTTCCTTTTCCCTTCATGCTCCTTCCCAAACTGGGGAAGGGACTTGGATTTCACGTGGTGGAGACAAGAGTCCTTTGAGGGGCCCTGGTTCACCACTATCCTCAGATTTCCCTTCCTCATAAAAAGAAATCTCAAATACCACCACCCAGGGGTTCCCTGTCAAGGTAGAGAGCTGGAGATTGGAGAGCCCACCTCCAAGCATCTAAGGGAGCTTGGGAGAATCAGGCCTCAAGGCCACTTGGTGAGGTTTTTTTTTGGGGGGGGTCCCTGTTAAAGAGGCATAATCTTCTTTACATATCATTCACTTGAAATTCCAAAGGGCTTCTTACACATGAACACACAGACACACATACAGACACACACACACTCTCTGAAAAAGGGCTGCTTCACCCCAGGGGGCTGGCCCCAGGCAGGAGGAGACCAACCCTGCCAATGAGGTCACATGAATGTCCAGTTTACATGACAACAAACCCTTTTGCCTTACTCAAAAAGCTGGTGCCCTGGGCATTGGCCAGGGGGTCCACCAACTTGACCCCAAACCACAGTGACAGAAATGGAGATTTCAGGGCCAACAGGGGCATTCCTGGTTTGGGATTTGTGTACCAATTTTCAGTTTTCAAAAGCCTTACTTTTCAAACAAAATTTTTGTAGTTGGTAAACTTTTGTGAATTTGTATATATATAAAAAAAGAAAATGTAATAATAAAGAAGGAAAAAATCCATCCTGAAGTTGCAAATGGGTCTCAGCTTTGGGAAATGTGTTTGTTGTAAATTGGAGCGTCATGTTGAGAGCACCCACTTACACAAAGAAAGGTTGGGGTAGGGGAGGGCTCACCCAAAACCCCCCAGGTGAGCTTTGTCACCTTTCTCTTTCACACCCTCTGGGGACACTTTCTGACTTGGGGAAGGCCTGCCCAGGTATGGGCATGGGAGTTGTCTTGTCCTACAGCGTGGCAGGCGGCCATTACCAAATGAAACAAGGTCTCTGCTTAGCTTGGCTTGGCTCGGTTTGGGACCTGATCTCCCCAGACTAGCTCTAGACGGTGGGCACAGGCAGCCAAGAGAATGCTCTTCTGTGTTCACATGCACGATTAATAAGGAAGTCCTGATCTGCTGTGTTCTTGCAGTCATGGCAAACTCCTGAAGCTGGTGTTGGCACTGGTCAAAACCACAGCACACCCCCCTTTTTTTAGAAACAAAATTGGAGGGAAAAAATCCCACAAGTCAAGTATTTGTGGAATAGATTTGTGATTCTTCACATTCTAGCCTAGTCTATTTGGCAAATGAAACTGAGTTTTCAGTATATCGGTTACACATCCCAAGGAGCAGCATGGCAGAATAGGTGGGCTTTTCTTAGGGGTGGGGAGGTGCTTTGCTACACCGGGACGTTTTTTGGTGTTTAAGACTTGCCAGAAGTGTGATGGCCACAAAGCCTTAGGGGAAAACTCAGAACCACAGAGACCTGGAGGGAGATGGCACTCGGGCCCAGGGCTCAAACGGAGCCCATGCACGGAGAGTTGGAATGACTGCTCACCAGCGTGGCCTGAAGGTGGCTGCCACAGTTGCCACTTACCTCTCTCAGACAACTTGACTGCATTAGCAGCCCCTCCCTCAGGAATTTGCTTGTTACTTTGCTTGTAAATAAAGCTTCCCAGTTCAGTCCCCCAGGCCCCCTATCCTGCTTCTGTGTGTCTGGTGTCTGTTGGTCATCTCCTGGCGTCACCTCGGTAGAAGAGCCGGGCTTCTCTCTTCCTTCTAGACAAACTGACTGCTCTCCATGCTTGGCAGGCTGTGTTCCATCTGCCTACAACAAAAATGGGTGGGCTGCTGGCGGTGGGTGGAGGGGAGAAGGTGGGGGAAATGGCTTGGAGAACATCACTATGCCCAGCAGTCTGGGGCGAGACTGCTCCCACAAAGGCCAAGCTACATACTGTTTTTGCATGAGCTGGTTTTCCACTTTTTCCCCTGTGGTGAGAGACCCATGAGTCCCAAAGCATTTGCCTTCCATGAACCCAAGCCCAGCCTAAGAAGACCTCAGAAACTCAGACTTTTGGGCAGGTGGGAGAGTCAAGAGCTGATTTCTGTGCAATGAAGATCCTCTGTGGAGGAACATGACCAATAATCACACAGGGAAAGAAACTGCTCACCCTTTGCGGTGATGGAGGGAGTAGTCACATAGGGAGATCATATGTGCTCTAAAGTCTGTTCAGTGAATACAGGGGGTATTCTGTAATAGCTGTTAAGGGTTAAGAGATGTCGTAGGCAAATCCTTATTGGATCATTCCCCCCCAGTTCCTTCCTTCTCCCTTCTTTTCCTCCCTTCCTCCCTCCCTTCTTTTTTCCTTCCCTCTCTCCCTTCCTTCCTCCCTTCCTTTCCTCCTTCCCTTCTTTTCTGCCTCCCTGCCTATTAGATGAGCATCAAACTCAAACTCAGTACCCCTATTTTTCAAAACTGAGGTTTGGAGAGGGCCATTTGCCTGTCCAGGGTCACAGTAGCTTCCAGTAGCAGCATCAGACCTAGAAGCCAGACATCTCATGGACCTTCCTACCATTCTCTCCTGCTATTTGGGCTCAAGCTTTTGATACAGCTTTTGATTCTTTGGTGGAGAGAGGAGAGGAGGCTTTTCCTGTCTGAAATGACATAATGGCCATGCTTGGTGTAACATTGCTGGTGAGAAGCCCCGTAGCCCCCACCCATGTCCCCTAACAGCAGCTTGTGAGCTCCTGGGAAGTGGGAGAAAAACTGAGCTAGGAGGTAGAGACACGGGCTGCAGACCGGATTGGACACTGACCACTGTGACTGCTCCTGACACTGATGTGAGGTGCCTGCTGGCTAATGGTCCTAGGTGACCAGTGCTCTGGCTGCCATGATCTCCCTTAGGTGGGACACATGACAGAAACCCAGGAAGTCAAGCACTTTGCTCGTGGTGAGCTGGCCAGCCAAGATCAGAGGTAGGATCTGAGCCCTTTCTGCTGATCCTGTCTCTATCTCCACTCTTCCAAGCCACCCCCTCCCCCCACACCGCTACTGGCCATGGAACTGGCCACGTCCCAGGCCCCCTCTGGACCTCAGTTCATCTTCTGTAAAATGGAGGCAGGACCTCCTACACTGGTCACCCCAGGGTTATTTGTAAGCCTTTGGGTAGCCTGGAAGTGGGATGGACACTGGGGCTTGGGGCTGGAAGACACCACAGGGAAACGGAAGGAAGGTTACAGTAGCTGCAGACTCCTCAGTGTGGCCAATTATGAAACAAAACCAGCACAGCTTTTCCTCTGACGTCAGATAATGAGGTGTCACCCCCACGAGGCAAGATGGCCCTCAGGCCAGTTTCATGAGAGCCAGAGAAAGCCACAGCTCACTCTTCCCAGCGAACATCACCCCCTTTTACATTTGAGGAGACTGAGGCTCGGAAAGAGGGGGTGACTTGCCTTCAGTCAGTCAGTCACCAAGCTTTTAATAAGCACCTACTTACTGTGTGCCAGTCCCTAAAGATACAAAGACAAAGAAGAAGCCACAGGACAGCGAGCACATGTATAAATACAGACAGAACAAATGAAAAGCTACTAAGTGTCAGCCCTAGGACTGGAGCCCCGGTGTGTAGATTTGAAGCCAGGAGGGAGCCAAGATGGCGGCGTAGCAGCAGCAACACATCGCAGCTCTCACATAGCCACCCCAAAATACCCATAAAATAGGACTCTAAACCAATCCTGGAACTCCAAAACGCACACAAAGATACTTCCCACTAAAGTCAGCTCGGCTATGAGGAACCATATCAGCACTGCGAACCAAAACCAGCCTGGCCTCAAGCCGCGGCTGTGCCCTGGGGCGGCTGGACGGAAGGAGCTGAGAAGCTTCAGGTGAGCGGATTAGCAGCAGCTGCGAGTGGGAATTGTGAAAGGGGGAGATAACCAGTCTGGCCAGAAGGCCTCCAGAGCAGAAAAGTGAAAGGCAGAGGTTTTGCACCCGCCTCGGCTTTGCAGCTTCCCGCCTGCGGCCTGCAGGCAGCAGGGGGACTGAGCGATTGTTATCGGGCCAGAGCTCTTGCGTTGAGTGGCCTGGACGGATCGCCGTCTTGGGCCTTGGTCTTGGAGTCCTCGCTATCCAGTCA
>CM053582.1:570457052-570476331 GCA_028627135.1 Pseudochirops cupreus | reverse complement strand
TGGTTGTTCAGTCCGTGATTTTTTTTTTTAAATCTCTGTGGGGCTCTGCTTCCAGAAGGGAAAGCTCTGTCCCAAATCGCTGGGGTCCCCTGGCTGCCATAGCTCTCAGGAAGATGCTGGGACTCTTCCTACTTACTTCTGGCTGACTGGATAATGAAGGCTCCAAGACTGAGGCCCAAGACAGCAATCCAGATCCAGGCCACTCAACGCGAGAGCACTGGCCTCAGAATAATCGCTTAGTCCCCCTGCTGTCTGCAGGCTGTGGGCGGGAAGCTGCAACGCAGAGGCAGGTGCAAAACTTCTGCCTTTCGCTTTTCCGCTCTGGAGGCCTTTCGGCCAGACTGCTTAACTCTCCTAGATTCGCAGTTCCCACTGAGCTAGTTCTGAACGCTGCACGCAGCTGCCGCTAATCTGCTCACCTGAGGCTCCTCTGCTCCTCCCGTCTAGCCGCCCCCAGGGCACAGCTGCGGCTTCAGGCCAGGCTGGTTTCGGTTCGCAGTGCTGATATGGTTCCTCCTAGCAGAGCTGACTTTAGTGGGAAGTATCTTTGTGTGCGTTTTGGAGTTCTAGGATTGGTTTAGAGTCCTATTTTATGGGTATTTTGGGGTGGCTATGTGAGAGCTGCAATATGTTGCTGCTCTTATGCCACCATCTTGGCTCCACACCCCCCCCCAAACCTGACTTTTAAAGAATGAACAGACAGACCTGAGTTTGCCCACATTCAAATCCAAATTGTCTAGAATTTGTCCAGATGTCCTTCACCACAAGGAGGTAGTGAGGGGCAGTGATAAGAGCCTGGGATCTCTGTGTGACTTTGTCTCCCTGGGCCTCATTCTCCTGCTTGGACAAGCTGGCCCTTCCTTCTGGAGGTCTCTGGATCGCCTAGGGGCATGGGAGGAGGGAGTGCATTCCAGGCTTTGGAGACTGAAGCCAGAAGATCAGGGATTGTGAGGAGGGAGCCTGTGGAAGTGCCAGGAGGCCATAGGGCGCAATAACCCTTTCAAGAGAGTTGGCACTGAAGGGTAGGAGAAATATGGGACAGCACTGGGCACCATAGACCATCCCTTCCTCCTGGATCTTCTCGCCCTCCTTAGTTTCCATGACTCTGCTTTCTCCCACTTCTCTTCCTACCCTTCTGACCACTCCTTCTCATCTCCTTCTGTTGGACTATCATCCATTTCCTGCCTGCCGTGTGTGGGTGTCACTCCATGTTCTGTCCTAGACCCCCTTTTGTCACCACACTTTCTCGGAGATCCTGTCAGCTCCCACCCATTCAACATGACAGGCTCTGATCTCTCCTGAGCACTAGCTGCCGCCTGGACGTTCCACCTGGGTGGCCCATCAGTATCTCAACTACAAGATTTCTGAGACAGAATTCTTCTTTCTCCCTGGCCCCCCTGCTCCTCCTGACTTTCCTGTTTGTCTAGAGAGCATCACTCGTCAGCTGGTCACCATGGCTTACAAACTCTCCGGCTTCCTTGGGGCATCCCTCTCTCTCCTCCGCCATATTGTGTCAAACTCAGCATCACCCTTGGCTCCTTCCCCTGCCATCTGCAGTCAGGTGCCAAATCTTCTTCATTCTGCTTCCACAGCATTTCTCACATCTCCCCTTTTCCCTCCCCTCCCCTCCTCCCACCCCGATTTAAGCCCCCTCACCTTTTACTGGGGTTATTACAGTGGCCCCCCCACTTTCCAATCCACTCTTCACCCAGTTGCTAAATTGTATTCCTGTAACCCTGCTCTGTCCACATCACTCGCCTGCTTGGGTATCTTCTCTTCAGCCACGCTCTCTGCTTCTAGTCCCGCTCCATGCCTTTGCCCAGCCCATCTCCCATGCCAGGCTGGCTTTGTCTCCGTTTCTCATCTCACTGGTTGGGGTTCTCCCTACTCAAAACTTGTTCAGTTGTTTCAATCGTGTCCAACTCTTTGTGACTCCATTTGGGGTTTTCTTGGCAGAAATACTAGCCGGGTTTGCCATTTCCTTCTCCAGCTTACTTTATACATGAGGACACTGAGGCAAACAGGGTGAAGTGACTTGCCCAGGGTCACCCAGCTGCAAAGTGTCTGAGGCCAGATTTGAGCTCAGGTCTTGCTGACTCTGGGCCCAGTGCTCCGTCCGCTGCCCCAGCCTCCTTCCCTCAGGGGAAGTACTGGGTGTGTGGCTTATGTTTATTCATCTGGGGGCATGTTGCTTCCCTACAGTAGAAGATGATGGTTGTACTTCCTTGTACCCCTCGTCCCTAGCATGGTGCCGGGAGGTCGCGTGCATTTAATGAATGCTGGTGAAATGGATTGGATGTCATAAAAGGTTTATTTTTTAATTTTGTAATTTAGATTTTCTATCATTTTAGCTTGGAATGGTGAGATTTTACTGTAGTGATAAAGATGACCTTCGTACCACACCACTTTGTCGTTGATTCAGCGTTCACTGCCCCATCTCGTCCTCACAGCCATCGGAGAAGGGAGGTGATGAAGTTACATAGATAGTAAAGGCAGAGCTGGGACTCCAGCCCCCTCGTCATCAGGTTCCAAACTCAGCCTTTTCACTGTCCTGACAAGACCCAACATGGGTCTTGGTTAGCTGAAGCCAGAGCTTGGATCCACCCTCCTTGGGACTCTTCTCATGATTATAGGTGACTGGTGTGGGGTCAGGATTGACTCATTGGTGGCTGATACTGGCTTATTAATGTTTCCCTCCTCCTCAAACACACACACACACACACACACACACACACACACACACACACACATTGTGTGTTCTTAGGGGTACTGTTCACACTAGGCTTTGAAAGCTCCTTCAGAGAAAGTGGGACTTTCCTCCCTTCCAGACAGAAAATAGCACAGTCTTTTGTCAAGGTCAACAATAGTCATTTGTGAAGGTCAACCCATGATGGAGGCCGATCACAAAGAATCCCTGTTTGTGGGTTGGAGTCTGTGTTGTGGAAACAGAGCTAGTTCCCCACCCAGCCCTTCCCCTAGCTCCCCCCATAACTCTGGGGGCACTGGGAAGTACTGAGTTCGAGGGTGTTTGCCTGGAAAATTAACAGGAATGACATTTGCACAGAGAAGGAGGGTCCACATAGCACCACGCCTGCTTAGGGAATTAGCAAGCAGCCTTTGAATGAACTAGCTCAGCCTTCATGGAAATTGGAGCATCAAGAGTGTGAGATGTTGGGTTTCACTTGAAGCTCCAGAAAGACACTAGGAAGAGGCCTGGGCCGAGGCTCAGGAGAAGCTCAGCTTCCTGAGATGACATTTTCTAGTCACGAGATGCTCCTCTGAACCTCAGTCTCCCCATCGGTAAACCGGGAGCCCAGTGCTTGTCGCTTCTTCTCCTGGTGTTGCCGCTTCAGTGCTCGTGGTATGGACCGAGTCTTGAGGTCTTTGACACACCAGACCGAGTCAGGAAGACTTGTCTCAGAGATGGGTGCTAGGCTTCCAGCCTCAATCCTTCAGAGAAAATGAAACCATCAACCAAAACAGATTTCCCCAAATAAACATGCAGAATAAAGAGTGAAAAGTTATAGACAATCCTGAGCTTAATTAAATCCAACGAGCATTTTTGGGCACTTCCTGTGTGCCCAGGAAAGAGCGTTCCCAGCCTGCGGTCCAGATGGCCGCTCAGAGGCATGTGATCCAGGGGGCTGGAACAGCAGGCTGGAACCAGGTTGGAAAGGGCTATGAATGCCAAACAGAGGCATTTGCTTTCTGTCCAGGAGGATGAAATCCATTTAATGGGACAGAACCACCTAACTTTTAAAATAGCAGCTAGACAAACCACGTGTTGATTCTGTGTCTGCCCCCACGCAGCTGGAGTCAGTGCAGATTCACCCAGGGTCAGACCAATTTCATGTCCATAATTCTTTCCATATTTTCTCATGGGCTTCGTGTTTATCATTCTTTACAACACCCTGATATTTCATGGCATTCCATTAATGCGCCATCATTTATTCAGCCACTCTAGATACACAGGTTGTTTCCTTTTCTTGGGTACTGCGGCTAAAGCCACCATCTTTTGTTTTGGCACAGGAGAGGACCTTTTTTCCCTCTTTGTATAATACTTTGGGGATAAAGCCCTAGCAGTGAAATAGCTGGGTTGAAAGGTATGCTCAGGTTTCTAAATCTCATTGTGTATTTTTTCCCAAAATTGCTGTCTCTGATCCCACTGATGTGCTGTAAGGTACCTGCTTCCCTGCAGCCCCACCAGCATGGGGGTTTTTAAATAGTAGATTGAACCTAGGGAATCAATGAGAGAATAATTAAGTTCTCAGCTCAGACCAGAGAGAGCTGTGTAGACAGACGACAATCATCAGGGAAGGTGTTTTGGAGGAAGTGCCCATTAGTGTGAGAAGGGGATTGGGACAAGCCAAGGAGGAGGGAGAAGGATCTGCCCAAGGAAGGGCCAGCGTGTGGGAATGAGCAGGAGCCAAGCAGGGTCTGTTTGCCTGGGAGAGGGCTTGTGTGCTGGACTGCAGGACCAGGGGGAGTTTGAACAGGCAGGCAGGAGGACACCACCTCCACACTGTGTCTGTGTGTCTGTGGGCAAGTCATTTTAGGAAGGAAGGAAGCCTTCACAAAGTGCCTACTATTGCTGGGCAGTGTGCTGAATAAGTGCTTTACAAATGTCATCTTATCTGAGCCTCGCAAGAATTTTGGGACGTAGATGCTATTATTATCCCAGTTTTATCGTTGAGGAAACTGAGGCAAGCAGCACTTACGTGACTTGCCCAGAGTCACACAGCTAGTGAGTGTCTACGGCTGGACTTGAATTTGGCTCTTCCCGTCTCTGTGTCCAGCTCTGTCCACCGTGCCACCCGGCTGCTTAGTTTTAACCTCTGTGCCTCAGTTTCCTCCTCTGTAAAAAGAAAGGGGTGCTCTCAGTGGTTTCTGCCTTCCTGTCTTGCTCTAAAATCATGGCCCTATGACTTCTTTGTGCCTTGGTTTCCCACTTATTTGTAGAATAAGGAGGTTGGACTTGGTGATTTTCAAGGACTTTCCCATGATCCTGTGACCATGAAGATCTTCAAACACCAAGCAGATGAGTTTAGACTTAAGGATGGTAGACAGTGGGGAGCTACTGTAAGTTCTTGAGTAGGTGAGTAACTGTTTTAGGAAGATTAGTGCGGCTATAGTACAAGAGCGAGGCTTCCAGAGGCCCTTCCCTTAAATATTACTCTGCAGACCTTCACTACATTTGCTACAATTGTAAGAAAAAAAGCAGGGGCAGCTAATGACATTTGCTGTTATATAAAAAAATTGAATTTGTGAAACATGCTTAGTTCCTTTTAGATGCTGCAATTTGGTTTACTGCCACTAGGTCGATGGTAGAACATCTTTGTAGTCAACTAGCCTGGTTAAAGTGTACCAGAGTGATCTGTTAGCACCTAGTCTCATAAATATTTCGTGTGTGTGTGTGTGTGTGTGTGTGTGTGTGTGTGTGTGTGTGAAAATGATAATACTAATTAGTTAATTATTAACTTCGAGAGAAACATATCCTGAGAAATAAGATGAGGAGCAAGAGTTAAAGAAATTCAGGTCCCTAAAATGTTGGCGTAATCCCTCTGCTGTCCTGATGGAACCCTGACTGTTATCACTCCCCGCTTACCTGGGATTTTTCTTGATGCTTTCAGGAAAGCCTCCAGCCTCTTCTCTGGTGTTGCCTAGCAACATCTTCCCGGCAGCTACCCTCACCTGCACAAGTGGGTCAGTCAGTTAACAAGCATTGCTGCTATGTGTCAGGGACTGGGCTAAATGCTGGGCATACAAAGAAAGGCAAAGCATTATCCCATTCAAATGTGCAGGACACACGTAGTGCAAAAGGAAGGTCCTCTGCCAGGGAGGGCACTGGCAGCAGCGGAGGTCCGCAAAAGGCCTCATGCTGGGGAGGTCTGGAAGGGCGAAGGAGAGCATCCCAAGCATGGCGGACAGCCAGGGCAAAGTCAGGAGGTCCAGAAGTGGAGCATCACGTTTGAGGAACAGCAGGAATCCTATAGCTGGGCCAGAAGGGTTAGATTCTAACTCCAAGAGTGTGGAGGGAGAAAAGAATAAGAAGATCGTCAGTCAGTCAGGTGATCCGGGTGCCAATCCTGCCTCTGCTCCTTGGTCCTAGAGTCACGACAGCTTGTAACTGGGGTCCACAGCCCTGACAGTGACTCTCTCTCTTCCAATAAAAAGGCTTTCCTTAGACAGCTATGATGCTTCCACACAGAGGCAGCTGTGGTTCAGCAGTGAGAGCACTAGACCTCAGTCAGTGAGACCTGAGTTCAGATCAGGCCTCAGACACTAACTGTGTGACCCTAAACAAATCACTCACTCGTCACAGCCCTGTAGACTGGTCTTCACCAACCCTTCATTTGCATTGAATTTTAAGCAATTCACAAACAGGATCTCAGCAAACAGAAATCCCTGTCAAAATGAGACTCCGTTTTGGGAGTGCTGAGTACCATGAAATAGTCTTTTCTGTCTCTCCATGCTGATGGCCCAAGGCAGACAAGGCTGACAGTGTTAAACACACACTTTGGGTCCATTAAGTATTTGCAGTATTAACAATGGGATAAGTACGTTTAGCGGTGGCAAGTAAAGAGGCACCAATGGGAGCCGGGGGTTAGGGGAAATCACTGCCACACTTGGCCACAGAGGCACAGAACCATGGAATGGATCCGAGCTGAGGAGAGGCCAGTGGCCTCCACTCTTCAAGGATGAGGATCCATTCCAAATCACACAATACCCAGCCCTCTTCCATCATGGTACTTTAATCTTGTTTGTGTCCGAGACCCCTTGGGCAGTGGTCTGGTGAACCCTAGGGACCCCTTCTCAGAATTACATTTCTTAATGAATATGATAAAATATATAATATGACAAAGGAAATCCATTGTATGTTGAGAAAGTATTATAAAATAGTTTTTAAAAATAAGCTCATGTGCCCTGTGAAATCTATTCATGAACTCCTTGTGGGCCCGTGGGCTGCAAGTTAAGAGCCCTTGGCCTACATGATGGTAGCTGACTGTTCCCATCTGTTGCTTGAGAAAATCCATGGGGACCAGAAGCGTCTCCAAATTCAGCAGCGCCTCGAAGTGCGGCTGAAGTCCAGCAGCAGCTGCAAACACTTAGAAAAGAGGAAAATGCATAGGTGGGTGACGTGTTAATTATTCAGTCAGCAGAAGATACGTTTGCTTGTTTATTAGACTGAGTCATGTTGGTGTGTTCTGGCAGAGCCAAATCATTTAGGCCCAAATGACAATGGATACGGTTTTCCAGATCCCTTGCAATGCCTCTGCACCTCCCCCCAGCTCCTCAAACCCCCAGAGGTCTGCAGCCCCTGGGATAGAGCTAGAAGGGTTCTCAGAGGCCATTGACCCAACTCCCTCATTTTATGGGAAAAGAGTGTAAGTAGCTCGGTGCGACCCATTTTACAGATAAGGAAACTGAGGTCAGCCAGGGTTGTGGTTGACTCGAGTCTTATTCTTTTGGCACGCTGTTCTTTTTAGTTTTAAGATGCTGTGTCTTGTGGTTAGAAAAGGTGTCCTGGAGGAAAAGTCTTAAGATCCTGGAGGAAAAGTCCTAAGGTCTCCCAATCAATCAGGCTACAAGTCATTGTGAGCTACAAGCTCACATTCTATGGGGGTGACAGTTTGGGCACATAGATGTTGGTGATTTGGGTCCAGGAAAACGTTCAAGGTCTCGGATGTGGCTTGGCAGAAGAGGCAGAGATGAGAGAGGGAATGGGGGCTAGGTGATCGGTGCATGGATGACTGAAGGAGTGAATAGTGGAAGGAAGGAGCCTCAAACGGTGCAGAAAAGGAGCACAGGCAGGGGTCAGGGGATGATGGGAAGGGAAGCCCAGCTGGCGCCTTCCATCCCGTTCATGTTTTGTAATCCATGGTCCTTCCTACTGGGGCCTCGTGCTGGGACTAGAGTGCTCCCCATGAACCTGGGTAAAGTGCAGTCTGATGACCCCAGTCAGAGGGCAGTTTGGTGTGATAGAAAGAGCCCTGGCTCTGGAGTGAGTCAGAGGAGCTGGATTCAGGTCCTGCTGCAGATATGTGCCAGCAGGGTGACCCTGGGCAGGTCATTTTACCTCTTTTGTGCTTCTTCTGTCAAGTGAAATGATAAACAATGTCTTCCCTGCTGGCCAGGAGCTTCTCGACTGAAGGAGTGGGGCAGAGACGTCTCGGGGGGCCTGGTCAGTGTCTTCAAGAGCTGGAAGAGCAACTAGCCTTGTCCTGCTTGGCTCTAGAATGCAGAACCCGACAGGAGGAGGCTGGAAGTGAACAGAAGAACTACTGCCCAAGGGCATTTCCTTGGGAGTCTTCCAGCAGGGGCCGGATGGCCTCTTGGGTGCTTTGTGTGAGGAGGAAATGTTCTTCCACCGCCCCAGCCCCACCCCAACAGACACCAAACCTCGGAGTTATGGCCCCTCACTCCCCCATCCGCACGGCCCCTCGCTACTCTCAAGTAAGGAGCTCATCACCCTTCCCTGGACCGCGGCAGCAGCCTTCTCTCTGGCCTCCCTGCCTCCAGCCTCCTCCTGCCCATGCGTCCTCCACTCAGCTGCCGAGTGACTCTTCTAAAAGCCCAGCTCTGTCCGTGTCTCTGGCCTCTCTTCATTGACTTCTGATGTCTCCATTTCCTCTAGGATAAAATATAAATTTGTAAATAGAACATTTATTAATCACTTGCTGTGTGCCAGGCAATTTTATAAGCAATGGGATAAAAATACGAGCAAAAAGAAATAATAAACCAGCAGTTCGTGCACAGACGGAGTTTACGTCCCAGCAGGGGAGGGAGCTAGACTTGGGGGGAGGGGGGTCAGAGGCTGAGCACGGCCTGGGTCTCATGAAACGGTGCCAGCCGAGGAGGCGCCAGTCAGAAGGGGCACAGGGCAGAGGCGTCTCCAGGCAGGAGGCAGCAGCGGGGAAAAGCCAAACCCAGAGCCCCTGGGGCAGTGAGGAATCTTCCCCCTCTGCTTGGCTCGTCCCTCCCCAGAGCCTGGCACGTAAGCCATTTAATAAGGGTTTGTGGAGAGACTGATTGATGATTGGTCAGTAGTGGCCAGTTCGAGAGATCCCTCTGATCCTTGAGGCCAGCTTAGAGCTCGGACCTCAGAACAAGCAGCTCAGCAACGAAGGAAAACCTTTCCCTTCGAATGTTTCCCTTTAGCTTTTCTCCTTCTGCCCTCACCATCAGCGCCCCCCCCCCAGTAACAAAAGAGAAGAAAGAAACAACACTGGAACCCCCAACCATCCAATGAGGGCTGCGGTGGTAGGCGCCACCCTGCTCCATGTGCTGCGGGTGACCAGCCAGGGCAGGCGCTGCTTCCTCTTTGTCCCCAACAGCCAGCCCAATCTCTGCAGTCTTACAGGTCCTTAGTAAATGTTTGCTGATCCACTGATTAATCATTGGATCTTGAAGCTGAGAGGAAGCTTAGAGACCATTTTGTCCTTAGACATCCTTCTGTCACTGAGGAAGAAAGGAAGTTTGGCCAGATTGTGCCAGAGATCTGAGCTGTTCCAGGACCAGACACCTTGTGGGCGCTCCCCAAGCCCTCCCCTGTTACCAGCAAAGGAAGTGGCCATGAGCATCACATGGGATGCCCAGCTGTGGCTGCTGCTGTGACTCTGAGCATCATGTGGGCTGCCCAGCCGCAGCCACTGATGTGACCATGAGCATCACGTGGGCTGCCCAGCCGTGGCCACTGATGTGACCGTGAGCATCACGTGGGCTGCCCAGCCGTGGCCACTGATGTGACTGTGAGCATCACGTGGGCTGCCCAGCTGTGGCTACTGGTGTGACTGTGAGCATCACGTGGGCTGCCCAGCCAAGGCTGCCGGTGTGGCCATGGGCCTGGGGACATGGCATCACTCTTAAGTAAACCACCACCTCAGTCTGCTTTTAATCATGAAGCTCATTGGCATCATCATCACTGACATCTACGTCATGTTTTGCTCTTCACCAAATGCTCTGTGTCTGGTTTCCCACTTAATCCTGTGAGGGAGGTGGGACAGGCATCCTCATTACCATTTTACAAAGGGAGAAACTGAGGCCTGGAGAGGGGAGGTGACTCGTCTACAGTCATGCTGGTAACAGTCAGTACAGCCCGGTTTCAGTCCTGCCCCAGGGATGCAGTTTCATCACCCTCCATGTCCTTCCCAGTGGCGTGCATTTTTCTGGGACTTAAGGCATATAAATGCTTTCTTTATTCCAACTTTGAGGGGCCAGAAAGAGAACTAGAATTTATTCTTATTTCCATTTTTTATAGATGAGAAAACAGAGTTGGTATGGGCCAGTGGTTTTCCAGCTATGAAGTGTTGGAGCTGGTTTGGCCAAGCCAGGTGCTGGTGCGCTGACCACTGAGCTATCCCGTGCCCGTTTTTTTAGGGGGAGCATCCAAAGAAGTGTGTGTTTAATTTTGTAATGAGAACATTCATTAAATGCCCAATCATAAAGGGCATGGAGCAAGGCAAAGAAATTAAAACTTAGCAATTTTAGCAAAATTAACTTAAAGCAAACAAACTTTTAAGAAGGAGACACGGAGAATGAGTTCCTCTGGAGACAGCGGCATGCCCTGGACGTGCTCAGAACCCGACCAGGCGGCTCCGGCTGAGCAGGACGACCGCCATTTGTTCAGTTCAGCGGTGAGAGACCTTAGAGCCCATCTGGGTCTGGAGTCAGGAAGACTGGCTGCAAATCCAGCCCCAGACTCTTCCTGGTTGTGTGACCCTGGCCCAGTCACTTCTCCTCTGTTTGCTTTATCTGTTAAAAAATGGGAGTAATAATCACACCTCCCTCCCTCCCAGGGCTGTCATGAGGATCAAACAAGAAAATTATTGTAAGGCTCCCAACACACAGCAGGTCCTCTATACATGTGCTGTCTTCAAAGCTACCATCTAGTCCAAACTTCCATTTCACAGATGGAGAAACTGAGGCCCAGGGATAGGAATAAGCTCACCCACGGTCGTAAGGAGCAGAGCCAGAGTCTGAGCCCAAGGCCTTCAGCTCCAAAGCCAATGTCTTTTCATGGCAACAAACCCCTCATGTCCTGCACCATGAGGCGTCACAGATGTCCGTCTTCAGGACAGACTCGTCATGGTCTGCTGTTTGGCGCCTGTGGGGGTCTGGTGTGTGATACACTAATGATCAATGTTTTACGGGGCTATCACTACAGACTTTTCAGAACACATTCATCTACATGGTCTTGGCTGTTCCTCACAGCCCTTCTGTGTGACAAGCAGGGAAAGAGGGTCAGCCCCCTTTGAGGACACAGGGTTACAGAGGGAAGTAAGCTCCCCAGGTTATAAGCTTAGCTGATCCTCACTGATGGTGCTGCAGCTCCCATCTCCACGCCTTTGCACTAGCCATCCCCTGTGCCTAGCATGCTCTCCCTCCTCATCTCTTTCTCTCCCTTTAAGATGCTGCGTAAGAACCACTCTGTGTTTGAAGCCTGCCCTGATCCTCCCAACTCCTACTGTCCCCTCAACCATTACACTTGCCATATGTTTATTTTGTCTGCACTTAGTTATTCACATGCTACGTCTCCTGGTAGAAAGTCTGGTCCTTGAGGGCAAGGACTTTCCTCTTTGGATCCATAGCACCTCGACTATTGCTTGGCATTGTCAGTGCTCATTGATGATGGATGGATGGACTGAAAGATGGATGGATGGATAGATGGATGGATGGATGGATGGATAGATGGATGGATGGATGGATGGATGGATGGATGGATGGATGGACTGACAGATTGACGGACAGATGGATGGAGGGATGGATGGACTGACAGAGAGAAGGACGGATGAATGGATGGACTGAATTGGTAGCTGCCCACATCTTCTGATCTTTATTCTAATAGATAATACTGCTTATCTATCCTTGGGCATATTACTGGTTTGGGCTAATTTAGAGCTTCACAGCAAATCAGGAGACATATTTGGAAGTCTGAAGGTGTAAACCTTCTTTCATTCAGTAAGCATTTATTAAGTGCTTGTTGTACACCAAGAGCTAAGGATTCAGAGACAAAGCCCGGCAGGCAGGGGGACACAGCCTCCTTGTTCAGTGATACTTTATGAAAGCCAAGGGATCCTGTCTAGGGATTGGTGTCTTGGAAGAGGCGAGGTGTGCCTGGCACCTTGGGTTTCATTCCCAGACTTACAATCGACCCACTGTGGGATGGGCCGTCCTGGGCAAATGCACTTCTCTGAAACTTGGTTCTTTGGCTTGTGAAAACTGGAATAAACAGTGTTTGCCTTCCCAGTGGAACTTTGATGATTTATGAGGTGACGTCTGTAGGGTGATTAATGAGGTGATGCCTGTAAACATTTCAGGGAACCTCAGGTGAGTGATGCTGCTGGGTAAATACAAGCCCGTCGCTTGGGGAGGGCTGGGTTCTGATTCTGACCTCACCCTTGCCTCACTGTGTAACTGTATGTGAGGCCTCTCAACTCCCAGGGCCTGTTTTTCTACCTGTAAAATGGAGTTGAGGGTCCTTCCACCTCATACACCTGCCACCCACCCGACCAAGATGGATTAGATCATCCCGGGGTCAGCCCTTTGAACTCTTCTGAAGAAAGGTTCTGGATGAGGTCATGGGATTCAGAAGCCACCATTACACTCTAGGGCACATGGAGGGCAGCCAGAGGTGAATCGTCCTGGGACCCCGTAAAATGCAGTTTACCCACTTTCTGGAAGTCCCAGAAATAGCTTGTAGATGGCGCCTAACTGAGACTTGTCATGTGAGCCCAAAGTGTGGCAGTTGGGAGCCTTTGGGGACCCGTTTCCTGGCTTCCCCCACCCTTCATTCAACAAGGCTTTGTCAACCATAAAGTCCCATAAAACTGTTGGCAATGCTGACAAGGCCCTTTGGCACCATCCCTGCCCTCCCCTGGATGCCCTGTAGCTTGTCAGTGTCCTTCCTAATGTGTGGCACGCAGAGTGAACACAGTGCCTCACAGGCAGAGCCATCGCAGACTCTGTCCTTGTCATGGCCGTAACCTGAGGTCACATGAGCGTCATTAAGTTGGCCATGTGGCCATGTTGAGTTGGGTCGCGTTGGCCTTCTGGTCAAGAGCTCACTGGAGTAAGTGCCTCCTGGGCACCCCTCTGCCACCCCAGACTTGAAGGGAGAGGTGCTCTGCACCATCCATCAGGCCTTCCATGTGATTAATGGGTTACATGTCATCTCAGTCCCTTTCTGGCTCTAGATGTTCGTGGGCCTATTGTTTTTCTTCTCTCTTCAGTGGTCTTGCCATCTGATGGGTGAGAGGGCAGGGAAACCGAGGTATCCAGCATTCCTGTAATGATTGCCTCGCCTGGCCTGAGCCAGCCTGGCAGGAGCAGCTCCCTGTAATTAGCTGCCATGGTCTGGGGAGCAGGTGGCATCCATAGTACTTAGTCTGCTGATATTCAGCCACAGGGCCCGGCTTGCCTGGTATGTCCTTCTGAAGCTGGTGAGACCAAGCTGGGGAGGGTGGATAAGGCTCCCCCCCCCCACCTCCCAATCTGGCTTCTGAATAACCTTGACTTTCTTAGCCCCCTTAACATCTGGGCGGGGGGAGGGGGCACAATGGTAGGATGAAGCGAAAAGCTCTCTGCCTGCATCTGGGTATCTCTGTGTGTCTGGACATCACACCCAAGGTCCTGTGTCTCCAGCCCACTTGCTAGACAGCTCCCCCATGTGTGGGAAGGCCCTTCTTCCCTAGGAATGGGGCTTTGTATTTGCCTCTAAATCATCCACTGTTAAGCCAAACATTCAGGTGAAAGAAGCCTACTCCCTCCCCCTCTCCCATCTCTGGCCGTGTGAGCTTTTCAGCCTGGAGGGGAGACTGGAGCATTTCTGCTGTTTGATCCAGTTAAGAGAATAGAATAGTTGTTCAGCCATCTCTTCTGCATAATTGTACTGAGCTGATATGTGGGGTAGATGAGTGAGGCAGGCTTCCTGCCCCCCAAGAGCTGACAGGCTCCAATTGTCTGTAGCAAAGCCCTGGAAATACAGCACAGAGCAAAGGAGCGGCACACCGTGGCTTTAGAGCTGGAGGGGCTGCGGGTCTTAAGCTGCAAACTTGCTTTTTGGAGATTCTGATAAATGTATTTCAATATAATTGGTTTTCTTTGAATCCTGCATATTTTATGTTATATGTTTAAAAGCATGATGCTGAAGAGGGGTCTGTTAGCATCACTAGACCTCCAAAGGCTCTGTGACCCCCCCAGAAGTGAAGAGCCTTTGTTTTAAACCATCAACCCCACAATTTCTCCCAAATCCATCCCCTTTCACCCCTTCCCAGGGCTGGGAGGCTAGTAAGGCCCTCCCCATTTTCCCCTGGACCATTCCCATATCCTTCTAACTGCCTTGGACTCCTGCTTTCTAGTCTCTCTTCTCTCCAGTCCACCCCCCCTCACATAGCTGCAAAGTAATCTTCCCACCACGATACTCCCCTGTCCAAGCACATGTTATGGCTCCCTGCTCCCGTGAGAATAACATCAGACTCTTCCACTTGATGATAAGGCTGCAGCCTCCTTGCCAGGCTCACTGTACATCACTGTGTATTCCTGACAATCTCGCCTGTGTCCTGACCTCCAGGCTCGGTCCTCCATCTCCCGCCTCCGTGCCTTGCCAGACTTGGATGCCACCATCGTCTCCTCAAACCCGTACTTGTCTTCAAGGCTTAGCTCTCGGGCCATCATCGCCCAAGGAGAGCCGCTCTCAGCGCCGTCAGAGTCCTAGTTACGCTCCCTCTGGGTCCCAAACAAACAACAAATGTTTATTTTCAAAGAGAGGTGAAATTGCGTGACCTTGGGAAAGCTGCTTCTTCCTCCTGGGCCTCTGTTTCCTCCTCTGTAAAACGGGGGGTTGGGCTAGAGGGCCTCCGAGGCCTTGCCCAGCTCCAGCTCTATGACTGACTCTGTGACCCCGGTCACGGCCAGCAGTAAGAGTGGACCAGGAACCTCCTAATATCCACCCTATCCCATTATTCTTTCTTTTTTTCATCTTTTTTTTCAAATGCTTAATGACTTTGAATGCATTGACACATTTTATGTCAACACAGCACATCCCAGTAGCACCCCTCCTCCCCTCTTGCCCCCGGGAGTACCAGCCCCTCTACAATACCCATCGCTTTCCACTTGGGTAGCTTGCCGCTTCTGAGCCGAGAAGGGGCATGTGTCTTCATCCAGGCATTTGGGCCTCCCCGGGTTTGACCTGACTTTTGTTGGGCTTCTTTCTATCAAATTAGTCAAGTTACCTTTCCACTCACCATTTGTAGCCAGCTCTAGCCAGTAAATGCCGTGGGGCACAGGGGCCTGGATTACAAGAGCGCCTTTAGGGACTGCTGGGATTGAGTAGAGTCCCTTTATCCCTAGGGCCCAGAATAGTGTGGAACGAGCCAGGAGGCTCGAGTTCAAATGCTGGTTCTTTGATGTTAGACAGGAGTCCCTGGGCCAGATTCAGCCAGCTAGTGGGGTCCTTGGGAAAGGGAATGGAAGAAGATTCTTTCTGGATAAGTCCAGGCAGACTCATGAAGAGAAAGACATGCCAAAAGTTGTGGAATTGGAAAGGAGGAGGGGAACTTGGGAGCTGATGCATTCCTGGCCAGTTATCTCCCAATCTAATATCAATCTTATTGACTCCAAAGTGGAAGGTCTGCAGCGGCGAGCTGGCCGTGAGGTCACAGACCTGGAGGAGGAAGAAAGCTCCAAGACCCAGGAGTCAGCCCTTCTTTTACCGAGGAAGACGCTGAGTGATGCCATGGGGTCACAGACCCACTGCTGGAAGGGACCTAAGAGATAATTAGTCCAATTCCTTCCTCTTACAAATGAGGCCCAGCGAAGATAGGGGAGTCACCCAAGGTCACAGGACTCCAGTTGGATTCCAACCCTGGTCCTCTGACCCCAGAGTCAGCATTCTCTCCCCTGTCCCGTGACCCCATCAGTCAGTACGTTCTATGCCAGTGCTGTCTCATGTGCTAGCTCTAAGAGAGGGGAACAGAGGAGTCTCTGCCTTAGTCTGTGACTGGGGGAAATAGTCTGCATGGGAAGGAGCACTAGGAACTGGGGAGTCCAGGAGAGGCCTTGTGTAGAAGATGATGCCTGAGCTGAGCTTTGAAGGAAGCTAGGGATTGCAGGAGGGATGGCATCCCTGGCATGGGGGGGGGGAAGGGGGGGGTGCTGTGCAAAGGCATGGCGATGGGAAATGGAGTGTTGTGTGCACAGAACTCCAAGTACACTCATTGGAGTGAGTGAGTGAACTGCCCAAGGGTGAAGTCCTAGAGGGCTCATGCTACAGAAGGAACAGGGTGGGGTGGGGTTGGGTTTTAAACCTCTCTGGTCATCTGCCTGTTATTACCGAGATTCTCCATCTAAAAGCCCTCCATTCCAGAGGCAACCCAGCTCCTCACTAGCCCCACTGGAAAACAGCCAGGATCCCAGCCCAGGCTCATACCTCAAGGCTCTTCCCCGGTGGCCGAGCTGCGTTCTCATATGGGCCCTGGAGCCCCAGATTAAGGGACTGTCACTCCCCCGTCCTGTCCCATCTGGCTTTGGTGGGGGGGCCTGCTTGGCCCTCATCTTGTGCTGCTGATTCTGGCCCCGCCAGCTCTGCTCAGTCCTCCTGGCCAGGCTGCTTTCCCTTGGGGAGGGCTCTGGCTTTCCCATGGTTGTCCCCTCTAAGGCTGCAGGCCCCAGTGGACCAAACCTCTCAGACCCAGCCTCCTTCTGAGCAGTTGGCATGTTATTCTTTCTGATTCTGCATCTACTTCAGATCTCCCTGTTTGCTTTCCCTGTGGAATAATTAATTAATCAAACTAAGTGAAGCCAAGTCTAAAAGAGCCCCCCAGCCTGCCCCCCCTTCCCCTCACTGCTTCCCTAACGTGCTGCCCTTTGCCCTCTCTCCCTCCCACGCCTCTGGGATTCTGGAGCCAAGTTCCCATCCCTGGTCATGACGAGGATGTGAGAGCATCCCTGGGGAGTGGGGTGGGCGGGAGGGGGGCCTAGGACCCTTCCTCCAGGCATTCTCACTCACATCTGATTGGCTACCCCATCTTGTGGGGGGCACGGGAATAGGGACACTCCCCGTCCTGTATGCTGTGCCCATGGTGGGAGTTTGTTACTGCTCTGGTAATCATTGCCACCTTGCCAGGGAGGGCCGATTCTGTAATTACCAGGCATGGCCCAGAGAGCCTGGGAATGGGCGTCTGCTGTGCCGGGGGCAGGACTGCCCTGGCTTGGCCCTTTTCTTCAGTGGCAGCCCCAGGGCCTGGTGGTGACCGGCCACGTCCACAGATCCCCTTGGCATTTTGGCATTCCATTGCTCACGGTGCCCCACAGAGCCACTGCCCTGCTCTGGGGCGGCAGAGGGACTGGACTGAAGACTCGATTAGGATCGTGTGTGTCCATGTATATACCTGTGAGTGTTGGTGTGAACAGCACAACTCAGACACCCTCCTATGGCCTCTCGCTGTCTGCTCTTCAGAGATGTTTTATCCTTTTCTAAGTCTCTTCCTGGTGGAGAGAGGTCCACAGAATCTTGAGTTTTTGTGTGGAAAGGGACCCTAGTGGTCTCCGGTCTGGTTCAGTCCCTTTATTACACAGATGAAGAAAGTGAGGCCCAGGACAGGGAAGGGCTTTGTCCAAGGCCCACGCAGGAAGCAACAGCGGGTGGGGGTCACATCCTCACTATTTCACTTACTGCCCATGTGACCCTGGGCAAGTCCCCTTAGGGAGTCGGACCAAGAGACCTCACCAGGTCGTAAGTCAGCGGACCGTGAGGCTGCTCATTTCCTCCTTTACAAGATTCTGTGGGAGGGGTCCTGATGAGGGAGAGGGTGTCAGAGGGCCCACCCAGCTCTGAGATTCTCTGATTGAATGAATGGGGCTGGAATTAGTGAAGATAAGCCTTTTGCAAAGAGTATATTTTAGGGTCGGTTTTTAGAACAACAGGAAGAAGCGTGGGCAGCCCACCACCTGTCCCATCAGCCCACAACTCCCAGTGGGCCCAGTGAGCCCCTGGCATGGGGGACAGACGCTGCCATGCTGTTTGTGTGGTTTCTCTAAGATAGGGGAGCGTTGCTTTGGTGCAGGTGCTCGGTGGGGGTCCTTGTTGCTCTCCTGGACCAGGTGGTGCAAGCTCCTCTGCCCCATCTCATCCACGTGTGGTGGAACAAAGTGAAAGAGCCCCAGACTTGGAATCGGAGGCACAGGCTCCAAAGCCTAGCTCTTCCCCTGACCATCTGTATGACCTTAGGGCCACCCCTTCTCTTTTCTGGGCCTCAGTTTCCTCCCCAATAAAATGAAGGCAAGGAGGATTATACTAGACAATCTCCAAGGTCCTTCCAGTTCTAAATCCTATGGACAACAGGGTGTGCACTCCCTGTAGACAAGGATTTGTGTTTATCTGTCCCTAGAAGCAGTTAGTAAATGCCTGATGGGTGAAGGGCTGCATGGAGACCCCAGGGCTGGCTTTTTCCCTGAAGCGTCACAGGCCAAATGGACACGGCCAATCGGGGAACTTGTTTTGCTTGATGATAAAAATTGGTTGTAAGAATTTTGTTTCTCTTCCTCTCCAGTGGGGCATGGGGAGGGGTGGGAGGGAGAGAAAAGAGATTTCTGTCACTTGAAAAAGAATTAAATTTGATTAAAAGAAGAATTATTAGTCAACATGAGAATTGTAGTTCCAGTTTTGTCTGACCATTTCCCCTTCCCCAAGAACCAGGCCGGGAGAGGCAGATTGTAGTCACCCCCACTCATCCCAGGCAGCTGTGGACACTCTGTGTTCCTGAAAGAATGGCAGAGATCAAGCATCAGTTTGGGGCCAAACCTCAGCCAGCACAGAACCAGCAAGGGTTGGGACCGACTGCTTGGCCGTGTCTTAGAGCATCCCTGGGGGAGCCCACTTTATCCCCAAAGACACTGAGGCATCACGATGATGAGCGATGGGCTTGTCTGGAATAATAGTAATAGGCTTCAAGGTTTACCGGGCCCACAACCCTTTGAGACCAGTGGTCCCAGCATCTCCCATTCTACAGGCAAGAAAACTGAAGCTGAGAAAAGGCCAGGCACGACCCAGGCTAGTCATACTAGCTAGTCAGTGTCTGTGCTGAGAGTCCCACCCACATCATCTAACTGCAAACCCAGAGCTTTCTTTCCACCACATGTATGGCCACCTCTTAGGGCAATGGAAGGGGAGAACCAGGACGGGCTGTCTCCTGGGCTTCCTAGGTATTAATTAGCTTCGTACATGGAACTACTGGACAGCTACAGGGCGCCACAGTGCACAGAGCACTGGGCCTGGAATCGG
>CM053582.1:570438792-570456552 GCA_028627135.1 Pseudochirops cupreus | reverse complement strand
CCTCCCTCCCTCCCTCCCTTCCTTCCTTCCTTCCTTCTTCCTCTCCCTTCCCTCCCTTTTTCCTCCCTCCCTTCCTTCTTCCTCCCTCCCTCCCTCCTTTCTTCCCCCTTCCTTCTTCCTCCCTCCTTTCCTTCTTCCTTCCTTCCTTCTTCCTCCCTCCCTCCCTTCTTCCTCACTCCCTCCCTTCTTCCTTCCTTTCTTTTCCTTCCTTCCATCCTTCCATCCTCCTTTACTCATGTCACTAGCTTACAAGTGACAGGCCCATATGGGGTCATTGAAGGGAGAGATTGAATATCCTGGTGATAGCCATTTACCTTAGTTTCTTTCTCCTGTTTGACATGGTATTGATTCATGGTGTCCTTGAGGTGGATTCACCCTCCAGTAGCATAGATTGCAGCCCTTCCCCAGCTTCTCATCTTGTTGGTTTTCATTTGTGCTTCTCCATGAATCCTCCCTTGCAGGTCCACACAGCATATTACTACTGTCCTGCCTCTGACTGGTTCATGGACACCAGTGGAACCCCCACATGCCCATTCATTAGGCCTCCCTCTCCCTCTGCTCCCAGCCCACCTTTCTGTCCAGACATTCATGACCTACATGCCATGCATCTTACATGTAAGTCATCCTGGGCACCGTGCCACCCCCACCTTCCTCCAGCCATGTTTTTCTCCATTGATCTTTGGTCCCTTCAATGATGGGACTTCTTCTGACATCATAAGATGGCACATTTAGAAATGGAAAGACCATGGAGGCCATGAGATCCAGTGCTCTTCATGTTACAGCTGTGGAAACTGAGTCACACAGAAGCTAGATGACATTCTTAGGGTCAAAGAGTGAGATGGGTGTTGAGTCTAGCTGCTCCCAGCAGGCCCAGCCAGCACACTGACTGTCTGACGGCAGGGGCAGCATTCCGCCCCATGCTCTCCACCTCACAAGCAGAGGGAAGCAGGGGCATTTCCTCACCCCTCCTCCAGGCCCAGGCTTACAATGACAGCATCCTGTGGTCATCATAAAACTTGTTTTCCTGGTTCTTCTCACTTCACCCAGACCCTTGAATTAAAGGGAATGCATATTTCATTGTGTCCAAATTTCGTTTGTTAATTGTAACTCAAGAGCCTATCAAAGCCCAACGTTGTCCACAATTTTTTTGATTCTTGATATAAACTTGTCACTCTTTGGGCTGTTTCTGCAAACCTGGCCCTCATTTGTAGGCCCACGTTCAAAGGGAGGCTCATGAAGGCCAAAGAACGTCTGAGTGGACCCAGTACATCAATGACCCACCTGGAGATTCCATGATATCCTCTTCCACAAAGACCCAAACTGGTTTTTGGCCAAACTTTTTTGCTCCATCTGGAAACTGTATTAGACTTGAAAGAATCATTTGTAGGGAATCAAGGAAGACCATTAATGCAGGTTTACAGAAAGGTGTGATTTTTATTTTCAGTTTTGGAAAAGGTTCCATCATACCAAGTAAATCTTTTATTAAACAGGAATATCCTGGGCTATGTTTTCCAAGGGGGTTGAGGCTGGGGGGAGCCATGTGCCAGGGTGCACACTCATCCTTTTCATCCTGCATCCCAGGCAGGCCAGTCATCAGTCATTCAATAAACAGCTCACCATCCCACTCACCTTTTAAGCCAGTGGTTGTAAAATGTGTCCCTCCAGACAGCAGCAGAAGGAAGCAGTCGTGACATCAGGCTTTCCTGGCCTTCATAGGGAAAAGTTTCTCTATTTCTTTTTGTCGTTTTGTCAATGCTGGGTTTAAGTCTGGCTAGCAGCACCTGGGGCAGGAGGGAGCACCATGTAAACCAGACTGCTTGATAAGGTAATCCTAGGGTCTTCAGCTTTCAGAACCTCTTTGAATGGCCAGCCTGCTTCAGACCAAGTTTACTCTGTAGCATCGGCTGCATTGAGAGAGGAGATGTCATGCCCAGGACTAAGGACAGTGTGAGTCCCACTGCCCCCCATCCTGGAAAGACCACATTTGGAGTATTTCGTTCAGTTCTGAGTCCCACAGACTGGACAGACTGGAATGCGTCCATAAAAGGGAGGCTAAGATGGTGATGGGTGGCAAGCTCATTGTACGTGAGGACCCATGGAAAGAACTGGGGAGATTTAGCTTGAAGGCAAAAGGACTCCCAGGGGATATGATAGTTGTCTTCAAGTATTTGGAAGGATTAGGCTTGTCCTCCCTTGGGATCCCAGAAATGAATAGAAGTTACAGAGAGTTGGGAGGTTTTTTCCACATAGGAAAAAGAACAGTTTGCTCCCAGAGCTCTCCCAGAAGGGAATGGATGAACTGCTTCCCAGAGTGGTGGGTTCCTCATGGCTGGAGATGTCCAAGCCTAGGATTGAGGAACCCTGTTAGGGGAACCTAAGACTAGATTCCTATTCAGTCATAGGCTGGCCTCTCTAGATGGTCTTTTGAGGCCCCTTGCAGCTTTGAGGGTCTGGGACTCTGAAACCCTTCCCGAGGGGCCATCCTGTGGCATTTGTGCCCATGACCTGCTTCCTTGAGTCTTCATGCGGTATCTGTCTACTAACAATTGTGCTTTACATGTTAGTTCATTTGATCTAACCCTTGGCAGGCCTTCCTCTGGGTCAGTCAAGCTCAGTGGGCATTTATTAAGTACTTACTGTCTACAGGCACTGTAGGAGTCTCTTACCACTTTCGGATCCCAGGGCAGCCCTCAGCTTTCCATCTGTTACCGCGTGACCAGCTCCCTGCCTTTCCTGACCATGTGTCCTCATGACGTCACTTATTGTCTGTCTGTGATGCAAATAACAATCAATAATAAGTATAGAGCAGCCTCCTTACGCCCACCACGTCTTTTCATTGCCCACTGAGCTACCAGAGCAGACTCATTAAAAGCGGAGAGACAAGAAATGGCCCTTCTGCCCCAACTCATACACAGATATTTTTCTTGGCCGACTTGCCAGAGGAGGATTATCCTGCAGTGCATGAAAGGTCTCTGTTCAGTCTGGTTTTCAGCCTTTGAAGCCATATTGCCCGTGGGAAGTAAACAGGCGATGTCACCAATCTGTACGAGTAACGTTAAGGGGGGGTGAGAACCAGGCTCGTTTTTAACTTCTGGCTGGATCGCCCCTCTCTCCGCCTCCTCCTCCCCCAATGTGTCTGTCAAAAGCACCAACATTTCCAATTCTGTTGTTTGAACAATCCCACCAGGGCCCCCATATCACATCTGTCTTTTTCTGGGGTGAGAATTGAATAAGCTCCTCAGGTGGCCCGTGTCCACTGCCCTTTGATGATCCCTGGCAGCTTCCAGCCCACTGGGCAAGGAAGAGGGGAGACCTGGGAGCATATGTCCTAGAGTGCCCACACACAGAAGCAATATCATTTGGCACCCTGGACAAACTGCAGTTATGACACAAACTGCCTGGGATGTATTGATGGATAGAGGCAGGCGCTGAGGAAGGGGCAGTTATTAGATGCTGAGGCTGCAGCCCAGGGCAGCCACATCTGTGGTCAGTGCAGCATGGTGGTATCTGGTTGAAGCCATCTCTCTGGGCCAACATTAGGCAGAGGTGCTGTGAATTAGGATATAACATGTGGATCCTTAGAAACATAACCAGGTGCACACGTCCAACATACCTGTCAGCTCGCCTTCTTCAGGATTTTCACTGGCACAGACTCCCCACAGTCAACTGCTGCCAAGGAGTTGGGGGGGGGGGGTGCTGCAAATGTCCCAGGACTTCCAGATAAAGGTGTTGGCTGCCCTTCCACATGGTGACTCTTCCTCTGCTCTACTCTGGAAGGTGGCCCACGTGTATGGACCACATGGGCAGAGCAGTGTGCCAGGCACTAGGGAAATGCAGAATGACACAGCCCTATAAAGCCAAGCACAAGCAGCTTTCTAGAAGAATGCTGCTGTGAACAGCTTTTCAAGGTCTGATTACACAGTATAATGAACTCTCTATTCAATAATAAATCAGAACAAAACATTCACAGAAAATCAAGGTATAGCATTCAGAATGTTACAACTTATCACAGAAAATCAGAACAGTATTCACCGTGTCACAACTCAACAACTTATCACTAAAATGGCCATGTAGTTTTTACCAAAGCGGTCACATAGTTTTCAACAAAATATATTCGTTTAGTCAATCACAAAATCCTTAATTCAGTCACAAAGTACAAAAGTCAAAGTTCTCCATCCTTAGGTCATAGTAAATCATAATCTTCTCAGTCAGTACACAGTATCCAAGTAAAGTCTTCTTTCAGCTTGACTCTAGGCTGGCTCTCAGCTTCCGTGGTTCCTCTTCCAAAGTGCCACCTCCAACTGTCACCTGGGTTCAAAGGCAGGCAGCTCCCAGTTCCTTGTCCACCTCCTTGTCCAGTTCTTTGCCCAGTTCCCATTCCATATTGAAGCTCACAGTGTCCAGTCTACCTCAAGTCCTTCACAGTTCCTGTTTCTGGGCAGACAAACCTTGACAGAGCCACAATAATATTCATGCACATTGCCAGCACCATCATCAATTCACTATCTGCTTGTGAAGTCAACTCATACCCACCAACAAGGTCTGAGATATCAACACAAATCATCAACATAGAAATCAACACAGACCCCCAGACAAGGTCCAAGAGGTCAGCACACATCATCAGTACAGTCCCAGGATGTCGAAAACCCTCCTCCAGGACTTCTGTAAACATACAACCAGAAAATCCTCTTTCAGGGCTTCCAGTAAGGTCCCCTGGCTTCTGTACCACAAACAAACAACAACACAGACAGAGCAGACAAACAGAGTGCCAGGACACCACAAGTTTTCTCCTTCTTGACTCTGACACCACAAGAGTCCTCTTCTCAGTTCTGCTGTCTATAGCCTAGGCGTCTCCTTATATATGGTCATTAGCTCCTCTCCTTCCTGTTGCAGGAGTTCATGAGTTCCAGGGTTCACAAGTTGTGGGGTTCACATGCTCTGTTTCTTAACAGCCTTGATACAAGGCTCAAAAGAAACTTGAACTGAAACAAGGTGTTAACTCAATAGCGGAAACAAATGTGAACCACTTCCATGCTTGCCATTCATTACTGCCCCTGTCTTCAGGGAGCTCCAGTCAAATCGCTAAGTGGGGAGAAAGATGCAGATATAAAGAGTGGTCATACATGATATCATCTAACTGCCTTAGAGCAGCCCAAGTGAAGTGCTTTGTAAAGTCCAAGGTTACTGTCCACCAGGAGGACCAGGGGTGGCTTTCTAAAACAGGGAGTGATGGCGTTGGGCTTTCCAAGAAGCGGAGGAGGGGGAGGCACTGCCTACCAGCCTTAAGAGGCTGCATGAACAGAGGCACTCAGCCAGTGATGTGGGAAGGAGTCCTAGGAGCTAATCAATCACCAGACATCTGGTAAATGTGTGCTATGCATGAGGCAATGTGCTAAATGCCAGAAGCACAAAACAGCCCCTGCTCTCCAAGCGCCTCCATTCTAATGGAGGGGTCATGTACAAAAACAGAGGCGGCCAGCCGCATTCTGAGGAGAGGGGAGACAGCCTTAGAGGAGAGGTTCTTAATGGGGGGGGGGTATTTCAGGGGCTTGTGAACTTGGTTGGAGGGAAAAAAATACACCTTTATTCCAGTGGCATCGGTGTCCTTTGTAATCCCCCATTTTTTACTTAAAACCATGATTCTGAGAGGGGCCCATGGGCTTTGGCCAGTGGCCAGAGGGGTCGATGATCCTAAGAAAGTTAAGAAGTCTTACCTTAGAAGGAGGATACTAGCTTGGGGAACTGACACAGAAGCCCAGAAAACAAAGGGGGTGACCTTGAATGGCAGTCAAAGTGGGTACGATTGAACTGGAGTCCTCAGGCGATTGGGAGCCCCAGCAGATTTGGAAACAGAGGGACGCCTCGGCCAGGGGATCCTGAAGCGGCCAAAGAGGGGATGGCAGGATGGCTGCTCCGCGGGTCGTCGTTTCTCGGTTCATTTATGGCAGGCAATTACCAGCAGTTTTTTACGGGCCCAGCGTTAACGTTCAGCGCCATCAGTGAAAATGTTTCATTTGCCATCGTGCTTAATGAGGCTGAGCGCCGTCTTGATGAGCTCTCGAGTGTTCCATCTACGGGATTGCTCGAGCCACCTTTTCATTGCCTTCTTGGCTGCAGACAGAACCAAACAGCCTGGATTAAAAGTGGAGGGGCTTGCTCTGCCTGCCTCAGGGATCCCCAGAGCCAGCTTGGCTTCGCTATGTAAACAGGGCCAGCACGTCCCAGGACGACGAATTCTAGAGCTCGGTCAGTGCTTCACCCCCTTCTCAAAGTTATCCTCAGAGACCAGTTATCTGCTGTGTTATAGCAAGGCTATAAAATGATAAAATGGGGCTCATTAAGCTGCGTTTTGTAATTCTGCTCAGTTCCTAGGAAAGACGATGTACTAGCCAATGGGGTCTTTAGGTAAGAGGCAGGGAGGGAGAAATCCCCGCTGCTGGAAAGACTAGTTACAGCTAGGCCTTTGGCTGGGACTGGGGGCCAAAGGGAGGCTGTTACCCCTCTCCCTTATCATCCTCAGGTGGCTAGGCTTGAGCAGCATTACCGAAAATGAAGACAGGAAGAGCAGCTGGGCTAAGCCAAGTGTGCACAGAGGAAGTCTGTCCAGGAGGCCAGTCAGTTGGGTGGACACTGAGGCGAGGGCCTGATCTGTGGAGAATTTAACAAAGAGGAAGAAGATGGGGGGGGTCTGGAGGAGGGGGAGGGGGAATCTCATACTCACTATCCCAGAAGGTAACCAAGGGAATTTCAGCACCTACCAACCTATGTGCTTATTGTCCCATTTATAGAAAATTCTGTGTATGTATTATTATATATTACATTACATATTCTATACTGCCTATGCATATTATAATTATACACACATACTGGTTTTCATTGTGCATCCAATATAATATATTATATTATAATTATATAAGAGTCTGCACAGACATTGAAGGAATTCTGGCTGAGGACGTTAGCCAGGATCGGGGCCGGGGCTTTGCCGTCGATATTCCCCAGTAGCCCATATCTCTGTGATCACATAATCGACTGGAAGACATAAAGGATACAAGACCTTGCTGTGTTTACTATCTGTTGACTCACCAAAGAGCATGTGATTTTTTCAGAGCAAATTCCACCTCCAGGATCCTCCCCCCACAAAATGTCTCCCACGCCTCTGTCACAATTGCAGGAGATGCCTTCAAACGTGCATCAGCCAGTCAGTCAAACAGCCTTTACTGGGGGCTTGCTCTCTGCCAGACACCGTGGTGGTGCTGGGGACCCAGGCCGCCATCTTGCCCTCTTTGGCTAGAGCTCTCATCAGCAACACCAGACAAAAAGGGAGTCATCTGCAGTGCGAGCACAGTGGACAGTGACCGTCTTTTCCCTCAGTGCCATATGCAGTAATAACCGTAGGTAGAGTTGGGGGATAATGGAGAAAACACTGGATTTCGATCCACTGGACATGAGTTCTAATTTGACCCAGCTCCTTGTTATCTCTGTGACCTTGGGCGGTCTCTAGGCCTCAGTTTCCCAAGCTGTGAAATGGAGGGATTGGCCATGACGGCCTCTAAGGGCCTTCTGGTTCTCAGTGTTGTTCTCTGATATCACAGAGCCGCCGTCCTAGCCCGTGATCAGTGTTTTCCCAGGAATGAGTTTGCCCTGACACGTCCACACTTTCTGGCTTATTTCCCCCTTTAGGGAGTATTTTTGTAAGATGGGGGTTAGCTAGGGTCAAGGAACAGAGGCTGCGGTCCTGGAAAAAGGGAAAGCTATCTGACCTACTTAGAGAACTAAAAATAACTTCCATTTCAAGGGCTTTTGAAGGCTTGGAAGTTCTTTCTTTGTGACAGTCTATGAAATGAGTGGTATAAGTATTATCTCCATTTCCCAGATAAAGAGAATGAGCCCCGAAGAGGCAGCGTCATTGTCCTAAGGTCATCCCCCTACTGGACAATAGAGCCAGAGTCTGACTCCACATCCAACACTTTCCAGTAGGCCACACTGCCTCCCACAAATTGAAACCCAACCCCCTGACCTGGATCCCATCATAATCATTGTTAGCAATAGTAAGTCAGATTTCTATGGTACTCTGAGGTCTGCAGAGCACCTTCCTTAGAATAACGCTCTGGGATCAGTAGTGTGATGGTGATGGTCACCATATTACAGTGGCCCAGGGTCACACTTCTAAATGTGTGAAGTGAGATTTGGACTCAGCCCTGTGGGCTCTTGAGTCCCCAGGACCTGGAGCTGGCAGCCTCCAGAATCCGCATGACAGAGATCTTAGGAAGGAAGGAACTTGGAGTCCAGTGGCAGGTCTTCTCAGCCACAGACCAGGTAACTTCCTGATCCCGGCTGGAGACTGGAGGCTGTTTTCTCTTCCAGATCAGCTGCTGCAGAGAGGCTGTCATCAGGGTTTGCCTGGCGCTTTGAATCCAAACAAAAGCCAGGTGTTCAACATGTTTTTATCAAAATATTATGAGCAGTTGTCCACGCATCCTCCAGGCGCTCAAGGACCGGATGTTCTGCTGCTCACAGGCCCCTCTGACTCTTGAGAGGAGGCTTTCTCAGCTTTTTCCCAGAGGTCTCCGTGATGCCTTCCATCCTTCAGGGGCAGCTCAGCCCTGTTTCTGAAGTGATCGAGTCTGGGCAGATCCACAGTCCTCCCATACCCAGGCCTGTTAGGAGAAGCTCCAGGCAGCAGTGGTTCAGTCCTGGATCAGAACAGAGGGGCCATGAGGGCCATCCATTCCCCCGCCCATCTTCCCAGGTTACCAACAATAAAATGGGCACAGGATCACATCGCTAGTGAGGATGGGACCCAAATCCTCTTGAATCTGCCTGAGAGCTTCCATCCAGTGTTTCTGGACAGTGGGAGGGGTGTAAACTCTCAAAATAAACCTCCCGGTGGACAGACAGACTCCTGTCCACTGCCCACATAAGCATGGAAAAACCATCCGACCCCAGGCGTCTTCGCCAGGGTGAGTGGAACAGTCCTCTCCTGGGCACTGCTGGGAGGGCGGGAGGGAGTGCCTCAGCAAAGGCTTTGACATGGCACACACCCTGCCCTGGCCTGGCTGGACCTTGCCCAGGAATCGGGAGCTCCCAGTTGGCGTCTGGGAACCAGGCTGGAGAAAAGGCCTCACACACAGGGACCAGACTCTTCTCTCTTGGGGGCAAAAGTGAAAAGATGAGGCTCTTTGAGTGACTGTCATGGGGAACTGAAAAGGTCTGCCGTCACAGAACCTGGCTCTGAACCTTGGTTCTGCTACTTCCTAACTGTGTGATCTTGGGCCCTTAACCCTCTAGGCCTCAATTTACCCTCCTGTAAAATCACAAAGGGGCTGCATGAGATGATCTCCAACTTACCCCTCTAGCTACAAATGCATGAGAACTGGTAAATGACAAAGCAGACAAAAAAGCTGAAGGCTTTTGATTAATTTTGCTGTCAGAATGTCTGCCAAATAACATATGCCATCTGTTGTGAGGGCCCCACCCAGAACTAGAGCTCAGGTGTGCCATTGTGGCATCCAGCATCCGTCTCAGAGCTGGGAGGGATGTCTGAGTGTCTTCCTGGCTGACTGTGGGCACCTGGCCTCCCCTTGGGGATCTCTAGAGACAGGGAGCTCACCCCTCCTCCTGAGGCAGCCCAGGCCCCTGGGGCTGCTCTCTGGGCCACGTGGGCATGCCCCAGATGTGCCTCTCCCCCCTTCCTATCCAAGCGTCTTATTTCCTCATGCTCTGCGTGGGTCAGTAATCATTACCTCCACTGACCTCCATAACTGGCCAAAGTTTCTGTGTTCACCGATTTACCCCATGCATCCTGCTCCTGACAGGGCACACCTCCTCACCTGGGTGGCACTCACTGATTCACTGATGACCAGCATCACTTGGAGATGCCTGAGCATCTCCAGGTCCATGGGATGGTCAGGAAGGAGGAAAATGCTTTGACAGATCAACTCTACCTTCCTGTAGCCGAATATAAAAAAGGCTCTGGGTTCGAATGTCAACTCTGTGACCTTGGACCAGTCACTACAGTCAGTCAGTCAATGGACATGCAGCTGTGGCCCTTCCCTGGATCACTAAACAAACATGTCTTCATTAAATACCTATTATATGTGAGCAACAATGCTAGGGCATGGGAATACGAGAAAAATGCTAACCAGTGGTGCCCTCCAGGAACTTACATTCTGTTGGGAGAGACGAGGGTGTGTGTGTGTGTGTGTGTGTGTGCGCGCACATGAGTGTGCATTAGTGTGCATGAATGTGCAGTGTGTGCATGAGTGTGCGTGTGTCTGGCCTCACACACTCTCTGGACCTTTGGCTCCTTCTCTGAGAACGCCTCCCCTTTGCTTTGTGTGGACATCACGATTTGCCTCTTGTCCCCCCTCAGCCACTTCACCACTGCCCGCCTCAGTTTCCCCAGCCATATAATGGGCACTTTAACAGCACCTGTCTCTTGGGGTTGGTATGTGGATCAAATGAGGCATTTGTAAAGTGTTTGGCAAACCTTAAAACATCGTGTGAGCGCACACTGTTTGCACATATGATTTATGTGTGTGTGCGCATAGGTGTATGTGTGTCTCTGCATACACACACAGGTGCAGGTATATGTACATTCAGAGTAAATGCCGAGAGCCGTCAGCACGGCACGGTCTCCCTGGGGCACTGTCCAGCTCTGAATCTGCCAGGCTGCCCGTGGTCAGCATTTCCACTTGTGACCTTTTGCCTTACGCCGGCCCTTATGTCTGAGAGGCAGTCTGTCCCCACCCCCACTGGTGCTCTCAGGCACCCTCTGTGGGCTGTGTTTGTAATTAGGGAGGCCTGACCCTCAAACTCCGGGGTGGAAACGTGTCCCGAAGAATGGCTTTCATTGTTGGGACAACATGTGGGAACAATTGAACGTGTGCTGGTTAGGCCAGGAAGTATTAACTGTCATCTGTGAGATGGGCCTCGGGAACAGGGGAGCAGGCCCTCCTGGGAACTCATCAGCATCTCCTGCCCTTTCAGGCAGCCGGGCCGAGGGAGGTAGGAGCCTTGAGCAGTGAGAGAAAACCAGCAACCACCCCACGGGCTTTTAGGGAAGTCACATTGTTTGAGTGCTGGGGTGCAGCCCAGGCTTTGTGGGCCAGAATGGGGGCTCCTGGCTGTATTTCTGGGGTTTGGTTATTACAGTGATGTGTGACCAACACACGGGCTTTTCCCTAGTTCCTCTGGCTTAGAGCTGACGGATAAAGCCCCCTCCCAGACCTACTGCCTCAGAGTTGACAGTTAAAGCCCCCAAACATCATCCAGCAATTTCACATCAGATCCCTCCAGCCCAGGTTTTAAATCTTGCCCCTCCTACTTGCTACTCTGGCCCTGGCTCTCTCTTGGCCCATTTCCTGGGGCCTGGGTGAAGTGGCCTCTAAGCTTTCTTCCTAAATCCTTTGATCAGTGATAAGATTGCTTCCAGCATCAAGCAGGAGAGACTTCAGTGAAGGACCCCACCACATGAGGTTAGCCTGTCTATCCCAGGCAGGGAGCGGCTGTATGTCTGGAGAAAAAATACTGAGATGGTCCCCAGTGGATGAAGGCCTTCCTGGCACCCAGGTGTTGCCAAGGTGATCCCCAGGGGCCTTCTCCTAGTAGCCTGGGATGGTGGCAGGCAAGATAACAGTGCCAGAAAAGGCTTGTTCCCCAGGTGGAGGAGGAGCAGCAGGAGGCTTCTCCCAGCCCTCTGCCCACCCCATGTCTGGTGCCCTTCCCTCTGAGCTTCCGTCCTCTTTGCTCTTGGACGAACATCATTGCCCACAGGCCATCTTCCCCCTCACATTGAGGGCCCCTTGTGGACAGGGGCCATGCTTTCTGGGTATCCCCAATGTGGGGCATAGGGCCTCCTACAAAAGCTCCCTCCCTTGCTCTGGGTGGCAGTGCCCCACCCTCATGACCCTCCTCTCTAGGGGCTCTCTGCCCCTCCCTGCACCCTGTTCTATTGGGATGCTCTTAGACTTGGCAGCCTCTCGCCTCCCAGGGTCCTTTCAGGGTCACGGTGGAGGGAGCCTCTGATGGGCTCTTTACTGCTCAGCATCTTCCCTCCAGGCCCCAGTTCTCACAAAAGGCCCATTCATGAGCTCCAGCTTGGCTGTGCTTTGGTCTCCTCCAGGCATGGCAGTAACGATGCCCTTGGACCAGTCAGAGCCTCAGCTCCCAAGCTGTCTTTTGAGCCCAGGAGACGGGCAGATTTCCACACACCAGAAGGGTTGCTTGGGGTCCCTGCAGTTACCTTAGACTAAGTAGTGGGCATTAAGGTATAGTAGAGAGCACTGTCCTGGGGTCAGAAAGGCCCAAGTTCAAATCCAGCCTCTGACACACCTGGCTGTGGGACTCTGGGCAGATTCATTTCATCTCTGCTTGTCTGCATCTCCTCATCAGGGACATGGAGATAATCATGTCACCTACAGCCCATGGTTGTTGTGAGGACTAAGTGAGGTCCTGGCAAAGTGCTTAGCGCAGGGCCCCGCACATAGCAAGAGCTACATAAGCATTAGCTATTCATTCACTATCCCAGGAAAACCCTGTGGAGTGCAAAGGAGTTGCTGTTCTGTATCAGTGGATGGAGCGCCTTCCCCTGGGAGCGCCCATTGGAAGTCCAGTCCCTGTCACCATTATGCCAGATTTTTGTTGTTTAATGTCATTCTACTACACACACACACACACACACACACACACACACACACACGCACGCACACACACACACGCACATACACACACACACACACACACACACACACACACACACACACCCTTCCCACTTACACAGGGGGCTGACATCTCGTTCAGAAGAGAGGAAGAGACTGTCATCAGAGCTGAATCTGACCATCACTTAGGTTTCCAGGAAAGAGAGAGAAGTTAGTCCTTTGGGCTCTGCCTCCCTTTGGGGTTCTCTGCTTTAAGCGGTGGCCTCCAATAACAGTGCTGATGTCTCAGGTTTGCAGAGCATTTCATCATTCATCCACCCCTTAGTCCTCACACCCCCAGTCCCAGCCCCTGTGAGACAGGAACTATGATGACCCCATTTCACCGATGAAGAAACTGAGTCTTAGAGAAGGATCACAGCTAGGATGTGTCTGAGGCAAGACTCAAACTTGTATCTCCCTGGCTCTTAATACCAGCGCTCTGTGCCTTGTGCCAGGATAACATCCCTTCAGTCTTTACCTCATCTGGCCAGATCAGCAATACGGGGCAGCCATAAGGTCAACAGATTCTTTCCATCCATTGGCTAGATAAAGCGTCCCTTCCAGCATCCTCCACCTCTCCTTCTGTGATTCTTTGAGACTGGACTGTTTAACAGTAGATCAGAGCTCACACATCCACTGCAGAAGTCACACATGAAGCAGCACCCCCTCCCATTCCCAACATGGAGGATGTCTCAGTTCTTTCCATATTTAAAGGAAGTGTGTGAGAAAGAGTGGTGCATTGGTCTGAATCCTGGCTCTGCTGTTGACAAACCTCCCTGGGCCTCAGTTTTCTTCTCTGTAAAATGGCTCAGTGGATGATCTATGCAGTTTCTTAGAGTACTGGATCTCTGAGCCTATGATCTCTTTTTTAAAATTAAATTTTATTTTATTTTCAATTTCAAATTCTCTCCCTTTTCTTCTCCCTCCCCCACTCATTGAGAAGGCAAGAAAAATAGAATCCATTGTAAATATGTATAGTTTATGCAAAGCAAATTTCTGTGTGTTCCCCCTTAAAAAAGAGAAAGAAAGAAATGGATGAAAATATGCTTCAGTCTGTACTCTGAGTCCGTCAGCTCTATGTAGAGGGGAGCAGCACGCTCCGTTGTGTTGATCAGAGCTACTGCACCGTTCACAGTTCTTCATCTGTCACTGTGTCTGATGTTCCCCTGGTTCTGCACACTTCACTTTGCATCAGTTCAGATAAGACTTCCCAGGTGTTTTCCAAAACCATCATACGATAGTATCCATCACAATCACACAATACAACTCGTTCAGCCATTCCTCAGGGGATGGGCATCACTCCATTTCCAATTCTTTGCCACTACAAAAAGAGCTACTATAAATATTTTTTTACAGTTGGGTCATTTTCCTCTTTTCTTTGGTCTCTGTGGGATTAAACCTAGCAGAGTTATCACTGAGTCAAAGGGTGTCCAAAATGCTCTCCAGAATGGTCAGACCAGCTCATATCTCCTCCAACATTTATCCTTTTCCTTTTCTGTCATGTTAGCTAACCTGATGCATTTGAGGTGGTACTTCAGAGTTGTTTTAATTTGCATTTATCTAATCGGTAGTGATTTAAAATATTTTTCATGTGACTATTTATAACTTTGATTTCTCTCTCTGAAAACTGCTAATTCATATCCTTTGACCATTTATCAGTTAGGCAATGGCTCTTATTCTTATGAATTTTATTCAGTTCCCTATACACCTTAGAAATGAGGTGTTTGCTATGATCCTCTTTGGACCCTGGCCCCAACACAGGTTCTGAGCCACATCAGAGAACCAATCTCTTTATTTCCTAGATGCAGCCCTTTTCTCAGCCAAAAGAAGTAATTTATTCAGCTTGATCACCGTAACTTCTTTACTAGACGTGCCTCTGAAAGACCTTTGGCTGATTCCACAAAAACAAGTCTATCCCCAAAAGAGAGTGATTTGTCACACACACACACACACTCTACCCAGGCTTCCAGAAAAACAAATGTGCTGTAGGCTCTAAAGTCAGTAACAAGACAAAATTCTCCCAGAATTCCAAGCAGCAGCTGCTTCATGAGAGTAATTGGACCAGTTCTGGATGCAGTCATCCTGCCCTGGTCAGAACGTTTTTGAGAACTCCAGTTCAGTTCTGGGCTCCCTGTTTTAGGAGGGACATTGATCAGCTAGAGACTATCTGAATATGACAAAGGGACCATACTGTACAAGGACTGGGTAAAGAGGTAGGACATTTACCCTAGAGAAGACATAGAGGGAGCATGATGGCCTCCGAGGGTGGAATGAGGAGTAAGGGTGGGGAGGAGCAGGGAAGCCAGTGTCAGGTCAATAGAAGGGAAAATGTTTCTACTACGGGAGCTATCCTGCAATGAGACAGGCTGCCTCAGGAGCAGTAGCTCCCCCTCAGTGGAAGCCTTCAGAAAGACAGGGTGACAACTCGTTGTGTTTGCTGTCAAAAGATGCTTGTTCATCAGGTCCCTTCCAGCTCTGGGATTCTGAAGAGTCTCCTTGGGTGAATTCTTTAAAGGGACTGCTTAGTGATACAGGTACAACAATTGTAACAGCAATACAGCTAGCATGTATACAGTGCAGGTGGGGGCTCAGTAGGTAGAGCACTAGACCCAAAGTCAGGAGGACCCGAGTTCAAGTCATACACTTATTGGCTTTGTGACCCTGGGTGAGTCACTTAACCTCTGTCTGCCTCAGCTATAACATAGGGCCAATGATAGCACCTCCATCAGAGGGTTCTTGACGCCATGTTGTTCTGCTACCTCCTAGGGCATGGTGTTTTCTAGATGATCCACCATCCACCCATGCTGTCCTTATAGCGGAGAAGTTGAAATCTTGGGTCAAATACAATACTTTATTGATGCATCAACAAACATTTATTAAGCACCTACAGTATGCCAGGCTCTGTGCTAGACGGGAGTGAATTCGTAGCTACCCTCACCGGAGGATGGGTAGTGTCTGTACAAGATCAATTCTTGGCAATTTGGGGGGTCAGGAAAGACCCCATGTAGAAGCTGAGTCTTTAAGAAGGCCGAGGATTTAATTTAATTTCATCTTATCAGATTCAGCCCCATCTAATCTTCTGGACCCGAAATAATCTTCAGGGTCTCAGACTTCCCTCCCAGCTGCATGTCATTTGCACGTTGGCTAAGCCTGCCACCAATGCCTTTGTCCGAATCATTGGTGAAAGACAAAACAAAAAAACATCCAACAGGCTGAGGTTAACGCCTGTGCCTTTGAAAACCTGCCCCTAATCCTGCACTGAAAGGACTGGCACTTGGCACCAAGAATGGGGCATAGTCTGTCCAGTGTATTAGTTCATGGCAAACGCAGACATCCTGGATGTACGCCGTGCATGACGGGGGAGGATTTGCCGCCTTTGTGATTTTAAGCATCTTAATATCTTTTTCTCCTGGAACCATATAAATAAATCAGGCTATATTTGGCCCCACATAGGTAGGTTTGATGAAAGCCTTTCATTGAAATCTCTCCAATCCAATCTTCTCAGTCCCTTCTCATTTTACATGAGCCAGAGTTTTGCCCCCTGGTGCTTCCCCAGCCAAGGCTGGGGAACGGTCTGCCCATCAGGCAGATAAAACATTGTGAAACTGGGGTGTTGGGCTTCACAATTAAATAGAGACCAGTTTCCTCCATGTATAGCAAATCTGCAGCCTTGGAAGGGCCAGCTTTTCCTGAAGAGGTCATTCTGATTTATTTCTAGGGTCCGTTTTCTTCGGTAATAACCAAAGAAACATCAGCAGAAAGGCAGGCAACAGGACAGTGTCAATTAGCTTGGGGGAGCAGCTTCGTTATCGGGTGGCTCTCAAGTTCTATAAATATTCATAAATTTACTTGAAATCCATTGAAAGGCTGTGATCCCCTTATAATCCTATCCTGGAACAGATAACATTTGCAAAAAATACTAATAATTCAAACACTGCTGGAATAAGTCTACATATATATGCCTCAAACATAAGCTATTTCTGTTTTGGTTGGGAAAAAATAGTAATGGTGATGCCTTTGACAGTTCTTTGCAGTATTCCCAGGTGTGTCGGGGACACCCCAAGAGCTGGTAGCCTTTCCCTCCTGGGAGGTCTTTAAGCAGAGCCCAAATGGATCTAATGCGGGGGAATCCTTTTGTGGATGAGGTCCCCAAAGTCTCCTCTGACTCCCAAATTCTGTGTTTTCTCTGATTCTTCTCTTGAAAGGAAGGAAAGCATTGTGGAGAGAGTCCTAGATTTGGAGTGAGCTTTGATTCAAGTCCTTGCTCTGCTGAGTATGTGACTCTGGGCCAGTCACTGCTACCTTTTAGGCCTCCTTTTCCTCCACTTTAAAATGAGGTTGCCGAACTAATTTTGGTGGATCCTGGTGAGCCCTCTCTTACTTCTCCCAGGACTATCTTAGGGAAAGACTAGATTTACGCTGTGTTTTAGTATGACTGGAGGCATCCTTGGCGCTTGCATTTTGGACCAGACACCCACAGTCTCCAGATGTTAGAGCCAGTCAGTTAGCTCGCATTTACTCAGCATTTACAGTGTGCCAGGCACTGTACTAAGTGTTGAGGATTCAAAGAAAGACAGAAAGCTCTGGCTCCTCGAGGAGCTCACAGTCTAACGCAGGAGAAAACACATGGATAGCTGTGGACAAACAGGACATACAGTTACCTCCTCCACATGGAGGGGTCAGGGCTGGGGTGCCCCCACAGTCTGGAAGACCCATGTAAAATTTCTGACCCTCTCTCTGGACCAGAGAAGTCTGAATTTTTTCTCTTTCTTTTATGGGGTGTTCACAGTGACTTATTGTAAAATTTGGGTTGATATGATACAATACTATACATATATTTTATGCATTTCTGAGTGTCCAAACTTTTTCTGTGTGTCTGCTGGCCTTCACATGTCTTCTGTGGCTTCCACAGAACTCCCCCCAAATTCCCATTTAATTTCTTATGCCAACCCTTGATATATCAAAACCATGATGGGGAAAGTTGCAGTGTGGAGGGATGTAATAGTAATTAGTTTATCAGGATACTTAGCACTTAGTAGTGCTAAGTGCTAGGTGTGGAAGG
>CM053582.1:570359323-570438292 GCA_028627135.1 Pseudochirops cupreus | reverse complement strand
TCTCTCTCTCTCTCCCACCATCCTTCCCTCTTTCATTTTCTCTCCCCTTCCCTCTCCTTTCTTATTATGTTCTTTACCTGTCTGTCTCTCTCCCTTTCTTTGTCTTCCCCTCCTTCTCATTCTTTTCTTCTATCTCTTCCTCCTCATTCTCTCTCTTTTGTCTCTGTCTGTCTGTCTCCTCTCCATCTCCGTCTCTCTCACCTAGAAATCTAGCAAAACATTGGAAATCAGAGTTGACTCATAACTAGTTATATGTTTCCATGGAGGACACCTTTAAGTCTCTCTGGGCTCAAGAGAAGATGCTGGCTTGGCACCTTCTTGGTCACAAGAAGAGAAGGCCTCTTTTTTCCCCACCTTTTCCTGCTCCCTGCCTACCCAAGAACTGCTTTACTGAGGGAGAGCTGGGGATACTTTCCACAAATGATGGCCAACACTTGGTGGTTTCTCGCTTTTTTTTTCTAGGCAGACTCAAATGCTCTCACTTTGATTTGGGGGATGTTTCAGAGGAAAATGAGAATGTTAAACGAATCAAACTTATGTGAAAAGCGAGTGAAATCCTGCCCTCCTCATTTCGGAGGTGGATTAAAGTAAAAAAAAGCCAGCCAGTAGCTATTGTGTGTGTACAAAGATACCTCTCTTCTCTCTCTCTTCTCTCTCTGTATCTCCATCTCTCTCCCCTCTCTTCTTTCCTTCTCCCTCTCTCTCCTCTCTTTCTCCCTATCCTTCTCTCTCTCTCTCCTCTCTCTCTCCTCTCTCTCCCCTCTGTCCTCTCCATCTCCCTTTCCCTCTTCCTCTTTCTCTCTCTCTCTCTCACACCCACATACCCACACACCCACATTTCCCCCCACCGAAGAATACAGGGTCAGGAGGTGAGGGGGGAAATGACCCTTTCTCTGAAAGCATCTGGCCTTCAAGTGCAAGTCAAACAACTTCAGTGGGCTGTGAGGCAGCTTCAGAAGGCTGATTCCTGAAAGTTCCTGCTGGCAAAATATGGGGTTTAAAGGTCAGGAATAATGAGCTCATTGAGAATGCAGAAGCTGAGAAGTACCTGCCAGGAGGCCATCGGACTGGGGAGTGGGGAAGGGGGCGCAACTGAGCCCATTGACGTGTGAAGCCAGACCCCAGCATTCCAAAGTACAAGAGTGGAATCCACCATTAACTGTGTAACGAGGAACTGGAGACTCCCAGTACTCCCGGCAATGTGGGTAAAGGAAGCGTGTTTGTTAGAAGCTGTACAGGGAGACCGCTCTGGTTTTATTAACCAAGATGGAAGGAATCTGAGAGTGGGAATTATGGCATCCAATCTCCAATTAGCAATTAAAGCTGGAGAGGGGTAAATGCTCGGGAAATGGCGGCTTTACCACTGATTCTCATAAAACGTTCTCAGGGCCCACCAGCTCCCCGTTTGCCGTTCTCTTGATGGAAGGGGGACGTGCTGAGTCTGGAGCTCTTGTCCAATGGCCTGGGGCTCAGGCCTAATGCTTGTTCATTAATGAACCTGAGGTAGCTTATAAAAGCCAGGCTCCCATTCTAACAGCGGCCTTTCTTCCCCGGGGGAGAAGCATGTTCCTGAAAGTGCAGCTCTGCCATGTACAATGGCTACAGCTTTTGTGTAGGTAGCAGATACAAAATCACGACCCTCCAATTCATGGTCCAAGCGGCATAAACATCCTATTGATCAGGCCCTGAGTGCTGTCTGCTTTCAGCTCGAGGCACTTTGTACACCTTATGGATGAAAAGGTACTCTATAGAACACACATTCTATTCGGTGGCCGTCTGGTCCAGGGGAACACCGGGATGCTTCATCAAATGGCCTGACACTTATCCTGGACAGAGTCCCAGGGTCTGTGCACAGACTTCTCAACACTGGGAACAAGGTTTAGAGGTCGGTCTTTCTGCAGAGAATGAAAAGGCCCCAGCAAGAGCACAAACCCTTGAAGGCCACGCTGCTTTCTATCCAACGGTAATGATGGGTGCACCACGGAATCACTTACTGGGCCTCATTAAATGCATTGTTGGAGAAAAAGCCTTGATTTATGAAAGCTGTGCCTTGATTATAAATAGGCTACCTTCTTCTGGTAACACAGCTGGTAGAGAAAATCGATGTTTTGTTGTTCACAATCTTTGTCTTCCTCCTGCTTTGTCCACTACGCAAAACCCACTGTGGGGGACTTGATCGGTAGGCTCTGCTTAAGTTGCTGCTGAGACAGCCTCAGAGCAGAGGAGGGCTGGAGCTCCCATGGGCAGACCTTGGGGGGGAGGGCGAGCCTTCCTCTGGGATGGCACCTCCAGCCATCAGTGAGGGGGCAGCAGCATGACAGTGGACGGCCCAGCATTCCTTGTGGCCCTCAGGACCAGGGAGTGACAGTAAATGGAGGACCCCAGTTTTCAGCTCTCTCTGCCTCTTATGTATGTTTCTGTGTGTCTGTGTTTTCTCTCTCAAGAGAAAACTTCATTTTGAGGGACAGCTAATGAGAGCAACATCTCAGATCCAGTTGAGGGGAGATTTAATGTTTCCCTTTCATGAGGCTAAAGGGAATCTGGCCATTAGTTGAGGCCAGAGTGAATAAGTGACTGTGGGCACAGTTTGGCTCTAGGACTCACCAGTGACCTAATCTCCAACAAATACTTGCTCGCTTGGGTAATGTTTTCTCAACAGATCTTTAGCTCCCTGCACAGAGCACCACTGTACGTGGGATTGACTGGGTGGGGAGGGGGGAGACCACTTTGCCTCTAAGCTGACATGGGAGCATGTGGGTGGCACATCTGATTTATGGCAAAGTATTTCATAACATCAACAGGAGAAACTGCCCAACCATGATGTTCTTGACAGCAAGGAGGGGGTCTACTATTAGTGTGTAGAAGATACTGAGGGGGGCAAGCCAAGTAGCCAGGATGGCAGTAATGCCTCTGCCTCTGTCTCTGTCTCTGTCCTCCTCTCTCCACCTCTCCATCTTTCTCCTTCTCTGTGTATCCCACTCTCCCCCTCCCCCCTCCATCTTTTTCTCTATTTCTCTCTGTGTTATCTCTCTCTCCTTCCCCACCTCTCTCCTTCCTGTTCTCTATTTCTTTCTGTGTAGTATCTTTCCCCCCATACACACACACACACACACACACACACTCCCATCTAAAGTTGAAGGAATAATGGCTTGGTTATTCCATTGTCCAGTTTAAACTTACTATTCTAAGGCCAGGACTCAGTAGCTACCCTAATCTTGGAAGAGCAGGGGCTCAGGCCTTCTTGACCAAAAGTTCAAGAGTAGATTTTCAATGATGTTGAAGGAACAATGAAGAAATTCGTGCAGTGGCAGCCCTGAGGTCATACGCTGGACAGCTCCTGGCCTCAAGGAGGCTGTACTCGGGAAACAAGACACAACTGCCTCTCCCTGTCAGCTAAGAACTGGAGATACTGCACTTACTTAATTAGGCAGGAAAGGTCCAGTGCTGGTGGCCACTGGTGGGGCTGGGTCGTGAAGGAGTTGAGGACTTGAAGAGGACAAGAGTGGGAAGGACACCAGCTGGGACTAGGTAGGGAGCTGTAGGAAAGAGGACTGAGGTGGCTCACAGAAGGGCTGTGAATGCCAGACGCAGGGGTTTAGCTCTTCTATACCATACTAAATACGTGATTTGATGGAGAAGAGGGGCTTGGGAGCTAGCCACGGAGGCAGAAAAACAGGCTCCAGACTTGCCTCTGACCCATCCTGGCTGTGTGACCCTAGACAATGCTTTGGGACTCCCAGATGCAAAGAAGGTGCCGCCTGAATCAGCTCATCGGAAAGGCCTGGTTCCTTTCTCGATACCAACCATAAGGGGCCTTAGAGCTTTGCTGAACAGGAGAGTCACAGGATCAAAGCATGATTTGAGGAGATTTGGCTAGAAAGAAGACAAGACGGTGGAGAGGTCAGCTGAGGGAGTGTAACAGTGATCCAGGTGGGAGAGGATGGGGTCCTGGAACAGGAGAACGCTAGGGGAAAGAAAGAGATGAATTTTAAAAAACAACACAGATTACCACCACCCATTCTGAGAAAAAACTGATAAGGATTGTAGGAACCCTAACATCTTCCTATGGTGCTTTAGGGTTTACAAAGAACTCTCCTCTCAAGAACCCTGGGAGATAGGTCATACTGTTACCCCCATTTTATAGATGAAGAAAGTGAGGGTCAGGGAGATTAATTAACTGACTTGGGGTTAATCAGCTATCAATCTTCAGAGGCAGGATTTGAACTCAGGTTTCCTGATTCCAAGACTGATGCACTTTCCACTCCACCACGCTGGTGAAGAGACTGGAACAGATATGGTTCAAAGGCTTCTGGATGAAAAGAACAGTGTTATCCCCGACAGAAATACAGGCCACTGGAAGAAGGAGCCATGTGCCTGCTGAGAACTTGTACCCACCCCTCCTGGGCTGGGAGCCCTGTGAGCAGGGCAGGAAAGTCAGGCTGCCTGGGCATGGGGAGAGAGCCCTAAGATCTCATCCACATCAGAACCCCCTGGGCTCTGGTCCTGGCTCCCGTGCTGGCAGGACAGACACCCCCACATCCCCCCACATGTCCTCTGGGGCTACAGCATCCTAGCTCGATGGGACCCAGGGAAGTCTGGGGACAAGAAACCCTATGTGGCAGGTTTCAGCTTCTTTCTGGTGATGCTCAGCCCCATGTTTCTGCTGCTCCCTGGGGATTAACAAAGACCAGGGAGGAACTATGTTCTCTTCTTGGAAAGAAAAATTGTGACGACCACTGCAGCTCCCACGTACATGGGCCTTTACAGAACAAGCTCTCTGGGTCTGGCCTTGCACCCGGCTCTGAGCCGACTTAACCGTGGGATGGTCTAGCCTCCTCCCCCAAGTTCTGACTCCCCAGCCTCATCCAGCTCCTTGCCAACAGCCTTCTCCCCACAGAGAGGCTTCTCCTCTGACTGGCAGCTACTGCCCAGGAGGATGCTCCTCTGGGAGAACCCAGGCCATCCACGTGTACTTTTCTCCCCCCTCTGCTCCTGGCTCTGCAGAGTTGTCTACCCCGCCCCTGTCGTCCCCCATTTCCCCATACGTTATCTGCTCCCATTGGAAGGTAAGCTCCTGGAGGCCAGGGCCTGTCTCATTTTATTTTTGCCTTTTTCGTCTTCCCAGTGTTTACAGCACTGTGCCTGGCAGATAGTGGACGCTTCATAAAGGACCGCATCTTCTGCCTCCCTGCCCCTGCCCTCCCTGCCTGGCTGTCCATCACTGACCTCTCTCCTCTCTCCACCCATCTCATCCATGTTACTGATCTCTCTCCGTCTCACTGTTCCACCTCATCGAGCTGTCGGAGATCTCCCTCCCCTCTCTCTGTGACCCATCTCAACCAGCCATCTGTCTCCCTATCTCGTCACCTTCTCCACAAGAGCTGTGGGAGCCAGTGTAAAGTTCTGTCAAACACTCACAGACGATGCAAGCACTCGCCTCACCAGCCAGGGTGACAGCCACGTGGTCAATGTGGTATGGGGCAGCCAGGCCAGCTCTTCAGAATCCCTGCCTCCTTCCCTAAGCATCCACAGATCAGACCAACCAATCAGCAAACGTTTCTTAAGAACCAGAGCCGCAAGCTTAGCACTGGGCATGTAAGCAAAATGAGTGAGACAGCTCTTCTCACAGGATGCACACACACACATACACTGCGTATATGTGTATATGCATGTGCATACATGTGTGCAGACATACCTGTGTGTGTGCATGTGTTTATACGTAGATGGTGTCCCAAAAGACTTGGTGCGGTTTTGAGTTATCAAAGCTCAGAGCTGCACTAAGACTTTTGGGACCCTGTATCAATGCAGCGCTCATAACCACAGAGTGAGGAAACTCACGGCAACAAAATAAAGCTAATTGGGGAAGGAGGGGGCACCAGCAGTTGGGGTGGCGGTGGAAAATCAGGAAAGGCTCCATGTAGGAAGGGGCTTGTTAGTCTGCTAATCATGACATGTTCCAGAATTTTCCTGGATCCTGAAGTCAAGCTCACTGGTCCATTGTTTGCAGACTCTCTTCTCTTTCCCTCTTTGAAAATCCGGGTCAGTGTTTGCCCTTCTCCGGCCTGTGGCGTCTCGTCTCATCTCTGGGTGGCCCAGCAATGTCATCTGCCAGGACTCTGTAAGCTAACGAGTCAGTTATCCAGACCAGGGCCTGGGCTCCATCAAGGTGGCTGGGGGCTCTCCTACTTCCTCCTTACTCATCTTGGGTGTCACCTGCCATCAGCGCGGAGCCCCCTCCCTCCCTTCCTGGGGTCAGCTTCTGACAAACAGCTCCTCCCATCTCTCCTCTCCTCATGTGCTCTAGCAGAGAATCCTGCAATCTGAGAATTACGAGGGACCTCGGCTCTGCATGCTTTCTAATCGTGAGACAGTATTTGTAAAGCACTTGGCACAGGGGCTGGCCCCTAGTAGGTGCTTAACAAATGTTTGTTTTCCTCCTTCCAACTCATCCACCCAAGGGCTCCCTAAACCCCTACTTTTTATTAAAGTATTTTATTAAATGTATTAAACATTTACTAAACTCCCAACACCCTAAAATGCCCAACCTGCCATCATCCAGCTGACTCAACACCCCTAAAAGGGAAAGAATTTATCTAAAAGCATCATGGAAACAGCAAACACTTATTAAACACCTACTGTGTGCAAGGCCTTGTCCCAGGTGCTGAGCCTGCCTTCATTAGAATTCAGTCAACCCAACAGGCATTCCTGAGTGCCCACTATGCACTAGGCAGGCACTGTCCTAGGCAAAGCCTAGATACAAGAACCAGCCACTTGAGAGGAAAGAGCAAAGTGACTGAAAATCTTGGGATCCAAGGTTCCTGAGATGTTCCTTGTGACTGATGGCACTGCACTGAAGGTTGGGGGCCAGAGCACTCCGGTTTCCTCCTCCATGAGAACCATAACTATCAATGGAGGATGGCAGTGAGGGCCACTGGAAAGGGAACTGGGTTTGGAGGCAGAGGACACCAGTTAAAATCCTGGTTCTGTGCCTTACTGCCTGGGAGACCTTGGGAAAGTCCCTCCCTTCTCTGAGCAATGTGGGAGCTCTTTTAAGGGAATCAACCCCTGAGGAGAGGTGATGTGACCAGTGCTTCTGCAGCCACAGCTCAGGAAGACCCCTCCCTCAACCTTACAACCTGTGTGACACGAGGTCTCAGTTTCCCCATCTGTAAAATGGCCTGAGGATCCAGAAAACATAGTTCTATTGGTAGAAATAACATGAAAGAAGGAGCACTTTTTAACCCTTTGCTTTGTGGCCATACTCGAAGGACTATGGGACTTTTTCCAAAGACTTGTGGTTGAAGCCTCCCTCCTGTGTTTTCTCTTCCATTAGAATGGGAGGACCTTGAGAGTAGAGGCCATCTTATTTCTAGATCTTAGCAATATGATTTCTAGATCATAGCACATAGCTAATTCATCCTTTTTCATTCATTCATACTTCAAACCTAGGACGGTTCACAGAGAAGAAAATCAAGTGGCTGGAAACCATGATTTTCCAGGTTAGGACACCCACTTGGACTAGCCATTAAACCAGCCTGTCTGGAGTCCTACAGAGGACAGGCACTACCAATGCAAAATGCCCTGGGCCCAGGACTCCCTGGGGCTCTTGAGGGGAGGCAGGCTAGGAGCCCTTCCAGTGACCCCAGGAGGTCTGTCTCCTGCAAACACTCCCATTGTTCTAATGTTGGGACATGGCTGTGAACAACTGGACACCATGACCGCAAGAGAACTGGCCTTTCAGGGGATCCAAGGAGCACAAGAGACACACACGTGGTGGGCTTGGTAGCAGGCTGTGTCCAATTACTAGCAAGGATCAACACTGTCAGAAAAGGGGCGAGAGAAATAATGAAGGGCATGTGTGACCCCAAAATGAAGAAGGCTAGTCAGAGTAAGAAGCCATGTGCTGGTTAATTTGTTTGTTGGGGTATCAGAACTGTAATTTCATTGGTCTAAGGAACTTCCAGTGTAGAAAGTCCCTCTATCAATGCAGGTCAGCACCTGCTCTCTGTGAGAGCTATGCTGGTATTTCTGAAATCCCACAAAGAGCCAGAAGAATGTCTCCAGTATGTCGGATATCTTCTTTACACTTGGGGTTGGTGGAAGGAAACATTTCCCAATGGTGAGAGCTGTCCCAGTGTGGAACCAGCTGCCTGAGGAATGACCAGGCTCTCTCCTTCCTTCTAGGTCCCTCTGCAGAGGACATCTGCCTTTGTAGGGTGTACTGCAGAAGGGACTCATGGTCAGCTGGAGCTTGGAGTCAATGACCCCTGACGCCATGTTCATACCCCAGTTTATAAGAAGACAGAGATGAGAATACTACTCAGAATAAGAGGGGCCAAGGAGCCACCATCTGAGGAGGGAATCACTGATGGGTAGGAAGAAGTCAGTCCACACTCCCAGCGAGCTTTGTGGTTCCCAGGGGGCTTTTGTTAAATACCTTGGGAAGGCCCTATAGTACAGGGGAAAGGACCCAGGCCCTGGAGCCTGAGGACCCGGGTTCCAATTCCACCTTGGATGCTTCCTGCTTCTCTGATCTTGGGGAGAGCACTGCCCCTTTCCCCATCTCAGTTTCCCCCACCCTAAAATGAGAGGGTCAGACTAGGCAGCCTCAGAAACTTTCTGGATCAGGGATTCTGTGGGCAATGGGAACACTATTTCCTTCATCTTACAAAAGGAGAAACTAAGGTTCAGAGGTTAAGTAACCTGCTTGCTGTCTCAACTAGTAAGCTGAGATAGGGATTTAGATCTCCTGACTCCAGCTTCAAAGTACTTTCTACTGCCCGGTCCCTCTGGTTCTGGGAGGACAACCAAAGGCATCTGTAATGATCCTGGGTAAATTCAGCCATAGTGGACCATGGAAGGGCAGGGCCCTCCAATCAGCGTCCAAAGTGTCCAGTGTTTGGGACCAAAGGCTCAAGGGAATCTCCTTGCTAGACCTGGAGCTTCTCAAAGACACCAGCTGACGTTTACTCAGGCACAGGGATGAACTACGGGTTTCTAATTCGTCTGACCGGCTGACCCCACCTCCAGCTCTCCAGAGATACATGGCACCCTCTCCCCTCTGCCAACCCTCATTAAACTGCAGATGAGGATTCGGAGAGTTAAAGAGGATGAGGTATTTCCATCAGCCCGGAATATTTCCAGCAGTTCAGCATTTTAATTAAAAGGAGGGAACCACTCAACTCTGTGGTTCCCGGGGGGAGGTTATTTTTTGACATACTGATGCCCTGGAAAGCAAGGGTATTCTCCTGTAAATGAGATACAGTTGGAAACTCCTAAATCAGCCCATACTGATTAAACTAAGTTGGGGAGGAGGGGCAGCAGCCAGAGAGGAGGCTCTCCCTTAGAACTGGCTGTAACATGTGTCTGCACCATCCGAGACGCTCACCCTGAGAATCCCATCAGGACCTGCGGTTTGTGTCAGAACCTCAGACTCTCAAAGCCGCTCAGCAGCCAAGTTCCTGGCCTCCCCAGCATTCCTGACAAGTCCTCATTCAGACTCAGCTCCTGTTGGGACATCTATCCAGCCATCATCTCCATAGTTTAACCCAGAAAATCACTGAAAATGCCACACAACAAAGATGTTAATTTGTGGTTTTCTAAGTCAATATGCCACCAGTTGGAATCCCTTTCTGTTCAAGTCAGGCATCATCGGTTAAACCCATTGACTTCCACAGCCATGAGCAGACTTAAAAGCTATGACGGTCTTCTTCAGCCTCACCACAGTAGGCATCTACAGACTTCGGGATGCCTGCTTGCTCACTTTCCTTAATGGCATTAGCCCCCAGCTGAGTCTTCTACACCCTAGTGACTGTCATCAAGAGTCCATTGGATCACAGGGAGCTTAGAGGTCAAGTCCAAACCCTTTATGCTACAGATGAGAAAACTAAAGGCCAGAGATGTAATGGAACTCTCCAGTCAAAAACATGGCCAGTGTAGCCCTCATGACTCATGACTAGTCTGTGTCCAAGGCCTCAGACTGAAGCTCCCTCCTGACTGTCCCAGCCCACCAGGCCCCTCCATGTCTGGCTCACCTCCCTGCCCAGCCTGGACCCCCATGGTTACTATTTTAATAATGCTGACGGATGCCCTAGGAATGCCATGCTCCTGAGTTTCCCATGATTCCTGCTCTGTTGATCCTCCAGCCTGGGTCACCTTTCCTCCCAGGTGATGAGTCCCCTGAGGGCAGGGCATGCCTTATTTGTCTCCCATTTTAAAAGGGCTGCCAGGTTTACAAGGTGCCTTCTTCACAACACCTCTGAGATGGCTACAAGCATTATCCTCAGCCTCAGCCTCATTTTGCAGATGAAGAAACTCAGGGTCAATGTTGATTCTGGGACCCGAATTCAAGACCAGTGGTCTTTTCCACTGTGGAAGACTGCCTCTAAGCCCTCTGCAAGGACCAAGCTTTGGGAAGTGGTGGAAATCAAAGACCACAGGCCCAAACAATCAGGGCTAAAAGGAATCTCAGAGGTCAGTAAGGAAGAGAAAACAGGCCCAGAGAAGTTAGGTCACCTTCCCAAAGTTTACAGGTAGTGAATGGCAGGAGGAATGAACCCAGGACCTCTGCTCACTGCCTGGGAGGAGAGAGCAGAGACTTGGGGTGGCTGTATGATCTTGGGGCTCATTTTCCTCATCTGTGAAATGGGTAAGTTAGATGGTAGATCTCCAAGATCTCTACAGCTTACAGGAGGGAGCTGAGATGGGGATGAAGTGCCCCTGAGGGGAGGGGGCATTTTTTACCCTCCATTCAATGTCAAGGAGGAGGCTGGAGTCCCTGCACAACCACTGGGGTGCAGGGAAGTGCCCAGGAGGTCCTCCAGCAGGAGAGAATGAATGGGAGCCAGGGAGGGAACAAAGCAGGGGAAGTGGGGGCCAGGCGGCCTTCTGGGCCACATGCAGGTCTACACATGCTCTTTGTGGTCAAAGCTTCTTTTAAACTCTCACTTGGGCCAGCTTTTTATATGCCTGTTGTAGCTGAGGCAAAAAAGAGGAATAAAACCGTGTGAGACACCTTGTTAGCGGATGATCAGACCTCAGGGGATGAGTCACTTGCAAGGTCCCGCTTCCTCCTTCACCTTTGCATTCCTGCTGGACAGAGGCTCTGATCAGGGCAGGCTGGTACTATCTGAGAATGGCTGAGCCGCGCCCAGCAGGCACCGAGGGAAGGCCACCGTCCTGCCAGGCTGACACTCAGGCCCGGAAGCGCGAGCAGCAGGGAGACGCCCCCTGGAAGCCAGCGCGCCAAACCACATGCTGCCAGGGCTGGTTCTCCCATTTGGTTTATACACACGTCTGGAACCATATGCCCCAACACACTGACTATTCTATGTGGTGGCAAATATTTTGGCGGCGAGTGTCATCTCCTTGTCATCCTACCCCTCTACTCTCTCTCCTTCCCTTCCTCTTTCTCTCTCTTCTCTCTCCCTCTTTCTTATGATCTCTCTTTTTCCCTTTCTCTCCTATTCCTCTGTCTCTCCTTTCTCTCTCTCTTTTCCCTTCCTTCTTCTCTTTCCCTCTCTTCTCTTTCCCTCTCTCTCATGCTCTTTCCCCTTTCTCTTCTCTTCTTCTCTCCTTCTCTCTCTCCCTTCTTCCCTCCCCCCATCTTTCTTTCTCTCACACACACCCAAACGTGCCTTCAATGATACAATGGAAAATACCGCTGACAGATGTGTTCCGAGGAAGGAAGGCTGGGTTTGAATGCTGCCAACTTGTGATTTCAGAGGCATTCCGCGCCCCCAGCATCGGGTGCTGGGAGCCCTGGCAAGCTCCCCTAGGCCCTGCCTTGTGCAGCAGCAGGGAATGCATGTATACAGTCTCATCTGGATCCCACGGCTGGATGATGTAAACTCAGCTGTTGGGGACACAGGGGTTATTTCCTAGTTCATGGAATAAACAATGGTGGCCCCGGATGGGCTTCGGGATTGACAGCAGCAGATTAGGAGTGTGGAAAACTTCATTTCATGGGGCCTGGCCGAGGCAGCTGGCTGATGTCAGAGCCCCAGCCCCGCCACTGCTGACCTGGGTGCTCTCGGCCCCCCTGGGCTTCACTTTCCTCGTCAATAAATTAGATCTGAGCTTCTTAACTGGCAGCCCAGGAATTAGAAGTTATTTTGATAACTTTCATTACAACTTTGCTATCCTGTTTTTATTTGATGCATTTATAAAACACACTTCTGAGAAAGTGTCCCTGGGCTCAACCAGATGGCTCCCGACGGTGGGGGAAGATGACACAGAGAGGGGAAGAGCTCTCATCTGCAGGGACGTGTCCAGCAATAACATTTGGTGAGTCTGTGATCCCTGGCCACATGGTTTATTTCCCAGGTTCATAGATTTGGAGCTGGAAGGGACTTAGAGGCTAATTTACTGGCTATCTGATCTTGGGACTCATTTTTGCCATCTGTGAAATGGGTGGGTTGGATGGTTGGATCTTCAGGGTCTCTGATGTCTGCAGCTGATGTCCTCTGCTACTCCCGCAGAGTCCATCATCAAGGAGCTATTAGGTGCCTGCTGTGTGCAGGATACTTTGTGTAAATAGCCAAAAAGGAAAAAGGTAAATGCTGATTGCGGTCCCCTTGACTCGAGATGTTTCATATTCCATCACGGGAAAACAACACGTACATGTGTAAGTAAATCAAAAGGATACAAGGTAGGTTCAAAGTAACTAGAGAAGTTTCAAGTAGGAGCTGGCATGAGAGAATGCCGGGGATTCCACGAGGCAAGAGTGAGGAAGGAGAGCACTCCTGGCAGGGGTAACAGCCTGGGCAAATATCTGGAGGCAGGGAATGGAACATCATGTAAGAGGCTCAAGGAAGCCATGTCTTCCCTGGTGCCCCTGACGTCTGAGAACAGAGGACAACGCCCCTCCCCCCACTTCTTCATGGGCGCCTGCTGATGCCCAGGGCAGGGATGTTTTGGCCAGCTTTCCAGCTGCAGAGATTTTGCTTATTTTCAGGTTCATTTTAGGGAACTTTTAAAAAGGAAGTTACCATTCTTCAATCTGCTCTGACTCATCATCACTTCCAGTTTCAAACCTGCCGCTCCAATGCCTTGGATTTCTTGCACAATAAAACCCCCCAAGTGAAGCTCAGACCTGACAGGGGGAAGCTGGGGCCAAATCAGCGGGGGGCTTCAGGGGAGATGCAGCGTCCTCATGATCGCCAGCAGCCCACCAAGGTCTTCCGAGAAGAGAGATTCACTCCCTCCCTCAACCACTCTTTCATTCATTCATTCCCCAATTCACTTTCAATCTGCACACCCATCTACACCCCAAGGGATGGGGAACCTTTCTTTTATTCCTGTGCATCTCAGCCTGGCAATCTTATTTACCCTTTTCATCTGTGAACTCTTCCTTCTTGGTGGTAGGAGGGCTCTGATCAGTGAGCCACCAGGCCTCGGCCTCCGGGTCCCCTCCATGCCAAGCCGGGGTGAACGTTCTCCCTCTGCAGCATTCTATGTCCAGTTTTTGTGCTGTCCTCCCCCCTTAGAAGGGAAGCCCCTTGAGGGCAGGGCTCTTGTGCCAGCTTGGGAGCCAGGACAGATGAGAGAGATGTCAGGGGAGGGATCGGCTTGGCGTGAGGGGCCTGAAGAAGCAGGATCTTGGGCTGGAAGGTGCAGGGAGGGGGATTTAGGTTTGATGTGAAACCAAAAGCTGTTCTAGGATGCACTGACTTGGCAAAAGCCTGATTTCCCCATGAGGAGACACCCCCAGGAGCTGGGGCTCATTTTGGGGGGGCACAGTGTAAGAACCCTAACTCTGGCCTCGGACAGCCAATAAGAGCTGATGTTTATGTGGTCCGATGGCCCGGGGCTGAGCCCTTCACAGCTGACACCACATTTCATAAGCACAGTAGCTAATATTTCTATGGGCAGCTAGATGGCACAGTGCCCAGCCTGGAGTCATCAAGACTTGAGTTCAAATTTGGCCTCAGACTTCTTAGCTGCATGACCCTGGGCAGGTCACTTCACCTTGTTAGCCTCAGTTCTTTACATCTGGAGCTGGAGAAGGAAACAGAAAAACCACTCCCGGATTTGTGCCAAGAAAACCTCTAATGGGGCCACGAAGGCTCAGACACAATTGAAAAAGGGCTGAATGACAGACGTTTACATGGTGTCTTCCATGTGCCAGGCTCTGGGTGGAATGCCTGGCACTTATCTGGCCCTCACAGCAACCCTGGGAGGTGAGTGTGGTTATTATCTTCCTTTTACAGATGAGGAAACTGCGGCAGGCAGGTTAAGTGACTTGCCCAGGGCCACACAGTCAGTCAGTGTCTGAGGCCAGACTTGGGTTCAGGTCTTGCTGCCTCCAGGTCTGGCGCTCTGTCCACTGCACCACCGCAGACCTTGCTCCCTGAGCGACCTGGGCCTTCATCTTTTCATCTGTAAAAGGAGGGGATCAGGCTGTGTGGCCTCTGGGGCCTTGTCGCTCTGAGACTCCAGTGTGGGTGACCAGCCAGACCAGAGAACGCTCACCAACGTCTCCAACCACTGGAAGCAGGATTCAGACAGACGGGGAGAAGCGTAAGGGTTAAAAGGTTCTCAGAAACACATTCGCACAATATATCAAAACAATCTGACAACAGGGGAGAAAGAAAACCATAAGCAGCTTTTCAGAGATACCAGGGGCCTGCCAGCTGTCTGTCTCAGCCTATTTAACACTCAACACCCAACAGAGGAGAAAACTCTGCTCAACTGGAGAAGAGACAGATGGTTCCGGTCAAGGAAGCCCAGATGAAAGATGCTTCAGCCCTCGCTCTCAGGACCAAGCACCTCAAGAGAGAAGGAGCTAGGAGAGAGCCCGGAAAGAGCCTCACCCACCCAGGGGAAAGTGGCCCAGCAGCACTTCCTCCACCCCTCTGCCTCCTGGGAGCTCAATGGCACAGGGCCTCCTTGGCCCTTCAGCTGATGTCTCCCCCTGTCCAAATTACTCTGTATACACATACATGAGAATAAAACCTGCATTGCCGTCACTGGAGCATAAACTTCTTGAGGGCCAGAATGATGCCTGGCACAGAAGAGTATTGTCAACTGATTGGGAAGAATATCACCAGCCTGCTTCTGTGTCTCAGATCAGGCCTGGGCAGAGGAAGGGAGCTATGCCCATCAAGAAGCTGCACTTTTGCAGGAGAGGCTTGCCATGAGCTCCTCATCCCTTAAAGCCCATTTCAAAGTCCACTGTCTCCAGGAAGACTTCTCTCATTTCTCCTTCCCTGCCCCACAAAGGGTAATAACCTCACACTCCCTTGGGGAGATTCCTTACTGAGTGAGCTCTGGAACGCAGGGACCCAGCTCTGCATCTCCCCAGGGCTCAGCAGGAACACTCCCCTGCACACAGTAGGCACTGAATATATATCTGCTGTTGTCCTGAAGGGAATGCATCTGCTTGCACCAGGGGGTGGTGAGTGGGAAGGACCCTTCTACCTAAGCTAACATAGAAGGGGTGGGGTGCACATAAGGCCAGAAATATCAAGAGATGAGCTGATATTACATGGAGGGTATCAGAAGAGAACGCCTTTGCACAGGGGGTCTATGGGAGCATTGTCTGAGTACCCACTCCCCTCTCCATGACCCCTCACCCAATGGCTGACCCAATTATCTAGGCCAATCTAGACTGTCTCTAGAACTGGGGGGGGGGGGGGGAAGGCTGTTCTGGATCCTGAAATCTGATTCCTGAGTCATGTGGCTGAAGCAGAGGCCCCTCCATCTTCCATGTGGTCCTACTACAATGTTGCCCCCAACCACTGCCTCAGGTTCCATTTTACCCAATCGTATGTCAAGTCCTTGAACTCTGATCTCCATCTTCTTAAGTTGTGATTTCCAAGATCACCAGGGGTCCTCTGGGCCCTAAATGCAAAGCTCCCTCTTTATTCCTTGGCCTTTTGGATTTCCCTACAGTGACTCCCCCACCTCTTGGTTTTCAAAAGACTGCTCATCCACCCCCTACCCCATCCAATCAGCTGGCCAATCCTGTTCATTCTACCTTGGCCAATCTCTCTGGAATCCACTCCCTTCTTTCCAAGCCCACTGCCAACACCCAGATTCAGGCCTCTGTCTCTTACAGCAGATCACCCTGAATCAATGAATGGGAGAATGAATGAATGTTAAGCTCTGGAGATACAAACAGAAAGAGAAGACAGTCTCAGGGGGAGAGACAGCACCTAGGGAAAGTCTTAGCTGCCAGTCAGCCAGAAATGTCCAGTGGTCTTTGGGGAGCATCCAGAGGCAAAGCAGATGGTCATACCTTGTCTGTAATGTCATTTCCACTGATAAAATCATCATCAGCTGCTTATGCTGCATCATTTAACAGGGACAAGGACTCTGATGGGCAGAACCTGCTTTGCTGGCTCTTCTATAACCAGGGCTGTAGAACTTGCAGGAGCCATCCTCGGGCTGCACATCCAAACGGGCTGCTCCCCAGGAAGACAGCCAAGGGCACTGGAATGGAAACATTACTATTCCTAAGGCTCTTGGGCTCAGGGTCCTGGGCTGACCCCATCAGGACCCCTCTCAGGGGGCCTTACTGCTTTGGCTAGGCTGGCCGGCCTGCCCTGTGTGTGGTAATTGGTGGGCAGATGGTGGGGGAGGCAGGGTGCCAGCCCCTTCTCCATAGGAGTCTCTCCCTTGGATGATGTGTGTGAGGGCTTGGCTGGAAGTAAGACCAGTGGTTTGGGCAATACTACCTCTCCCAGAACTCTTGTATTTGTCTAGCTTTGTTTGTCTTTCCATCTTTCTGTCTGTCCATCTGTCTGCTTTTTACCTATCTGCCTGCCCATTCATTTGTTCTTTTTATCTATTTATCACTCCTCCGTCCATCCATCCCTCCATCTATCTATCCATCCATCAGTCCATCCGTCCATCCATCTGTCCATCCGTCTGTCCCTCCGTCCATCCGTCCGTCCATCCTTCCGTCCATCCCTCTGTCCATCTGTCCATCTATCTCTCCTCTCTCCCTCCCCTGGACTACCACCATAGCATGGTGATTGCTCTCTCTGCTTCCAATATTTTCCTGTTTCCAATCCATCTTTCACAAAGCTGCAAACATTTGTCGTTCAGTTGTTTCAGTCACGTCTGACTCTCTGTGACCCCATGTGGGGTTTTCTTGGCAGAGACACTGGAGTGGTTTGCCTTTTCCTTCTCCAGCTCATTTGACAGATGAGGAAACTGAGGCAAACAGGGTTAGGTGACTTGCTCAAGGTCACACAGCTAGTCAGCGTGTGGGTCAGACTGCATCAGGCTCAGTGCTCTATCCACTGGGTCACCTGGCTGCCACATCACACTCTACCTTCCAGCCAAAGTGGCCTCTCTGAGTTCCGTCTCCTGCCTCCCAGAGGGATGTCCCACAAGCCTGCAGTGCACATGGTCCCTATCTCTGCCCCTTGGGAGCTGCAGGGGACCCCCTTCTCCATGAAGCTTTCCCTGATTCCCACTGGTGGTTCCCCTAGTTTGCTGGGGTTCCCTCCTTCCTCAGATTCTCTTGTGTTGAATTCTCTGCGTACCTGCTGTAGCCCCAGCAGAGTGCATGCCCCCTGAGGGCAGGAATAGCTTGCCATTTCATCTCCATATCTCTGGCCTCCAGCACAGTGGCTCTAATAGCAGGCACTTAGAAAAGGCCTCTGGAGTTGGACTGAACTGGGTTGTCATCACTCTTTTTCTCCCCTTTCCCAGCCCTCTTTTCTCTATGCACTTTTGAATGATGGCTTTCCTGGGTTCCTTTCAGCCACAAATCTATGATCCCATGATTTCATCTCCTCCCATAGCCTCGATGAAGGTGATTCCCAACCTCTGCCGAATCCTAGTCCTGCACTGCATGCTGGGCATCTCTATGCAAATGCCCCACTAAGACCCCAAAGTCTGACTTCCTAGCCTGGCCTCACCAACAGGATCCTCCACCCTGCTCCTCCTCTCGGCTTCCACATTAGTAGCAAGAGGGTGGCCATCCAAGCCCTGAACTCAGGTGTCATCTCTGCCTGCTCTACTCTTGTGACCAATCGGTCATCAAAACCTGGTACTTCCAGGTCAAACCAACAATCTGACAAACTGTATGAAGTCACTGACGTGTGCCAGAAAAGGTGTTTGGTTAAAAAACAACAATAGGTCCTGCCCCTAAGGGCCTACACTCTGCTGAGGAGCACAACTTGTGCATGGATAGGTGAATGTAAAGTCTATTCAAAATAAGCACCAAGTAATTTGGGGGGGAGGGGAGAGAAGAACTCTCTACTGGTTGGTTAAAGAAAAGCTTTCTATGGGAGACTGAACTTGAGCTAAGCCTTGATGGAATTAGGAGCATCTCTGCAGTCTGTCCCCTCCTGTCTATCATAATCACACTGGCTTAGGAGTGTTCTATGGACTGCCTGGACAGAAGGAGGAAAGAGATGATGAGTTCAGGAAACAGATCATGAAGAGGAGCACAGAATGGGGACTGTACCTGTCCAGACATCCAATGGAACTCCCTCTGTCAAAATCAGAGCAGCTAATTACTTAACAGGGGCAGCAGATAGAGTGCTGGGCTTGGAATCAGCAAGACTCATCTTCCTGAGTTCAGATCTGGCCTCAGACAGATAACAATATGTGATCCAACTTAGCCCTGTTTGCCTCAGTTTCCTCATCTGTAAAATGAGCTGAAGAAGGAAATGGCAGACCACTCCAGTGTCTTTGCCAAGAAAACCCCAAATGGGGTCATGAAGAGTCAGATATGACTGAAAAAAAAACCCCAACTTAAGTAACTTGACTTAATTCATCCTTCAAAGAGTGGGAGAATAAACAAGGGCATATTCTGGATCTGACTCTCATAATCAAGAAGGTCGGTTGCTGTTACAAAACTGATGAAGGAGACCATCGGCTCTTAAGAGTTTGTGATGGGGAAAGATGTATACGCTGGACTTGGGGAGAACAGCTTTCAAAGGAAGGATTGCTAGGAGCCCATGGAGGCAGATTCTACAGGGAAAGTGAGCCCAGGAGAGATGAGAAATGGAAAAATGCTATTCTGAAGACACAAGAAGAAGCATTTTTATTGATGAGGAAGAGGAAGAGTTGGCCAAAGAGACTAATGTAGATGTGCAGAGATCTCAACAACCAGCGCAGATTTTATTTTTCTTTAGACTTTCAATTATCAGTTGAAATCAATTTTTTAAAATTAATTTATCAGTTTTTTTCTCCCTCCCATTGGCAAACAAGCCAAATCCTTGTCACGAATGGACGTGATCCCACAAACCAGTCCTCACACTGGCCCCCCTCATTCTGCAGATGGAGTCCATCCCCTCTTCATCACAAGGTGGGCAGCCATCATCATCATGGGTCCTCTGGAATCATGGTCAGTCACTGCATTAGCTAGAGCTATGTCACTCAAAGTTGTACTTTTTTATAGTTCACCAGAAATTTGGAAAAGCTGCTGATGGAAGCAAGAAGCGAAAGCCGCTAATACAAGAGGACTATAAACTCTTGACACTGCCCTACGAAAAGTGTCAGGGCTAGCACTCAGAAAACTAACAAGAAATGTCATCATTCAAAGCCCAGTGAAGGAAAAGGAGAGGATCAAAGGAGGGACAGAAACGCTGCTGGGCACAGATGAGAAAGGACAATAAGAAAAAGGTCTAACTGCCCAGTTCTTAATTCGATTCTCTTTTCTCTGCCAAAGAGAATGACCTCTAGACTGAGAAGGAGAGAAAAGCTGCTAAAAGGGAGCTTATACCCAAGATAAATAAGGAAATAGCCAGGAACACTTAGCTGCCTTTGATGAATTCAAATCTCCCAAGGAACCAATTGTTTGGGTATCAAATCAAACTTAGTCCAGTGCCTGGAACACTGTAGGTGCTCAATGGATGCCTGGGTATCAAAGGGATGGGCAGCAATGACTGTGGGACCACCACTGGCGATGGCAGAAAGATGAAGAAATGGCTCAATGTTTTAATGAAGGAGAGGGTGAGGAGAGGCGGTGGAATAGAGCTAGCCTGTAAATGACAGGCCAGTGAGCTTGACTTGAACTCCTAGGGAAATTCTAGAATCTATTATTAAAGCGATCGTTGTTGTACATCCAGAAGCGGAAGTGGTGACCACAGAGATTCAGCCTGGCTTTGGCAAAAACAGGTCATTCCAGGCTTGTTCCATTTCCTTTTTCGAGCAGACTTACTAAATTGGTCCATGAGGGGAAGGCTGTAGAGATGGCTTACCTAGATTTTAGCAAAGCTTACAGAGTTATATTGTGGTATTTTTGCAGAAGAGGTAAAGAAGTGTGGGCAAGACAAGAGTGCAGGTAGGTGGGCCTGGAATGGTCCGACTGCCTGGACTCAAAGCGTATTCATTAATCATCTGCTGCCAGCTCCGAAGGAGGGCTCCAGGGGAGAACCCCCAGGGTCAGTCTTTTTTCCAAACCTGTTACCTCTAGGCTCAAATCTAAACTCTCTCTGTAGCTGAGAGCTCTGCACAGCCTTCCTTTAGCAGCTTCTCCCCTAGCCTCTCTGGCCCCCTTGCAGCTCCCCTACATGTACATGGCTACACTCCACATCTCCAAGTTTTTCTACTGGCTATCCTCGGTGCCTGGAATTCTCTCCCTCCTCACTTCTGCTTCTTGTTTCCTTCAAAACTCAGCATAAATGGGGTGGCTAGGTGGTGCAGTGAATACAGCACCGGCCCTGGAGTCAGGAGGACCTGAGTTCAAATCTGGCCTCAGATACTTAACACAAAAAAACTAGCTGTATGACCTTGGGCAAGTCACTTAACCCCAATTGCCCTACCTTCTCCCCTCCAAAAAAAAAAATAAAGAAAAAAAAACTCAGCATAAACATGGCTGTGAGTCTTTCCTGACCAGCTCTCCCTGCTGCCAGATACTAATGTCCTTCCTTCTCAAAACATGTCATTCATTTTGTGTATGTGTTGGTGATGAAGAACAGCTCCCCTGGAGTCTGTTCTAGCCAGAGCACCCACCCTTGAGGACCAAGGCAGCACCCTGGCCACTTTGGGAAAACACGTGCTCAGTTCTGAAAGACTTGGCCCTTTGGGATGAAGTAGTAAATCCTATATGGCTCCAGGTTCCCATGTCAGCTGTGGGGGGCAGGGTACTGCACCAGGCTAAAAGAAGAGGTACCTCCTGTGTTCCGTCTTTCTTCCTTCCTCTCTCTGAGACATGTGATATCAGGTCATTCTGGGGTGGGGGTGGGGAAGGGCACCCTCCCTCCCTCTAGACAGTGGCAAACTGCTCCCACATGGCAGCCAGCCCACTTCCTGCCTAGGCCGCTGCCTCCTCTTCTGTTCTGTGTTTCTGCCCTGAACACAGGTGCCTGAAAAGAGATTTGGAGATGGTTGGATTTAGTTTTGGAGGCAGGCTTGTGAGTCTGAGAGCTTGGGAACTCTTGGATCTCTGAGCCAGAGCTGATTGAGAGGAGAAGGAGAAATGCATGTTCTACATCTGCAGCTTTCTTGGAGAAAATGACCGTGGTTAGGGTAATGAATTCCAAGCCCTGACCTGGCTTTTCAGAAGACAGAGCTGCCTGCGGGAGTTGTTCAGAACGTGCAGAACTGAAGCGAGGGGGAAATGCTAATGTAGAAGTTTCATGTTAGGATGTTTTAAATATAACTGAAGTCTTAGTCAATGCTCTCTTGAGAGATTTGGGGGTGTGTGTGTGTGTGTGTGTGTGTGTGTGTGTGTGTGTGTGTGTGTGTGTGTGTGTGTGTGTCATTTATTTTTTTGTACAGGAATGAATGGCTGTCCCATACCCAGTGTTTTACACTGTGCAATGAATACCCTTCTGCTTCCCTCTTTTGTGGAGACCCTACACACAATCCAAACCTTCGTTTTAAGTAATTCCATGGCTATAGGAATGGGGCACAAAGAGTCAAAGAATTCACCAAAAAGAACCTCACCAATGTCTGTAGGGCCCAGGATGCCCCAGGATGCAATCTGGTCCATGTGTGTGGATCCAGAGCTGAGAGATGCCCTTTATCAGAAGGGAAGAAGACAAGCTCTCCAGTCACCCGGTGGTGGTTCTGTATATCACTCTGCACATATTCTGCATGCATATGCATGCGTATGTGTATGTGCATGTAAATGTGTACACACAGATTTGTGGTCTCCCCAGTGGAATGTAGGCCCCTTGAGAGCACAGACTCTCAATTTTGTCTTTTCATCTGCCCAACTTTTAGGGGCCTTACCAAATGCTTTGGAGTGACTCAGACATCCCCACCAAGTTCCATGAGCTGATCCTCATACTGTTTGATCTAGGGGCTGCCCCATCCTGGCTGCCCTTCTCGGGGTGCTGTGCAATTAACAATGACCTTCCTAAAATGTGGAGCCTAGACCTGAATCCACAATTCTACTGGTTTCTTCCAGGTCCCCCCATTCCAGGTTTTTCACTGTGGGTCCTTTGGCAGCAACCACTCTGGCCACACCATCTGCGCTAACCCACAAGCTCCCAGCAGGGGTTAGCATGAGCATACTCATCACCTGAGGTTTCCATTGCCATGGAAATGGGGAACAAGGGCATGAGCACAGACGGAGCTGTCAGAGCAGCAGATTTCTGTCACATCTTGGCGGGATGCTGCCCTGGGAAGGTGGCACAGCGAAGGAGTGAAATGCCTCTATCACGGTGAAGCTTCGCTTTTCTAGGAAGCACCATGTTAGAGGCCTCCATCCCAGGCATACGGCTCTTGGTGCGCTCCAAACCCCCCACCAACACCCTCAAGCTCAGCTTCCCAGGAATCGAGGTTACTTATCATTTGGCTCCCTAAAAGGAGCGGGCCAAGCAAAGTCCTCCAACCACCTCCCCAGGGGCCCCCCAAATCCAGGTGCCCCATGCCAGGACAGGATGCTTGCAATTTGGTTTTCAAAAAAAATTTCTTAAATTAGCTGCCTTTCTGGAACATGGCAAGATCTCACAGCTCTGCCAAACTTGGGGGAAGGCCTGAATAAACTGGAGAGAAGTCTTTATCACGGAATGGTTCTGGAAGACATATGGCTTTGTTACTCTCCAGTACACTAGAAACTAGGAGATAACAGGTCATGGGGGTTCTGGAACTGGCATTTTTAAAAATACATTTACTGATAGCAGCATTTATGATAATTAGCTTCCTTTGTGATCCTACCCATTTTATGTACTTAAAAATCTCATTCTGAGAATAGGTCAAAGGCTTCGCCAGATTGACAAAGGGCTGGAGAAACATGACAAAGCTGAAGACCCGTCACAGAAACTTTTTAAGTTTTCCAGCCCAACCCTACTCCCCCTTTCAAAGATGGGGAAACTGGGGCCCAGAATGGCTAATGGACTCGCCCAAAGTCTCTCAGAGAGTCGATGGCAGGGCTGGGACTTGAACCCAGGTCCTCTGAATCTGAATCCAGCATATCCAGCGGTCCCAGGCTCCAGGTCACTGAGTCAGGACATGTGCTGGCCACCTTGTAGGAATGTTCCTTCCCCATGTCCAGTCTACCTGAGTGTGGGACTTGTTTGGATTGGGAGCTTCTGGAGGTGGAGACATCAAGCTGGGCACAGCACTGGACGTGGGGAGACTGCCCTGGTCATGCTTTTGGACAGAAATAGGATCCTCAGCTTCTTGAACTCATCCCCGGAACTTCCAGGGCTAAGCAATGCCCGAGCACCTCTGGCCTATGAGATCTTCATGTCGGGGGGGGTCCCTTGTCTAGTACATTTGGGCACAGAACTTAGTTTCACCTTTCGCCTTTGATATTCTGATAGTCACCACTACCCAGATGGGAATGGTGCTGGCGAATTTCACCAGTGCACTGGGTTGGAGCTTGCCCAGCCCTGGACCTCAGGTTACAGTCTTCCCTGCCTGGGACTGTGATGGCACTGCCTGCCCTGGTCTTGGGAGCCCTTTGGGGAATCCTGTCCTGCACAGGGGAGCCGTGAGCGGTGTTGGTAGTAGGAGCAGCCAACAGATGGAATCCTGACTTTTGCTACCTGAAGAGCCTTCAAGAGATTCAGGGTACAGGGGTCCATGGTGGTTACCAGACTTGAGGTCTGGGAGACCTGTGTTCAAATCCTGCCTCAGACACTTATCAGCGATGTGGCTTTACCTCTCTGGGCCTGTTTCCTCATCTACAAAATGAGGGGTTGTATTCAGCTGCCTCGAATGTCCCTTCTGGTTCTAAATCTCGGCCCAGGCTCCAACCTGTATAATGTCATTACCTCATCCAGCTCTCTGTTGGTGGGTTCTGTTCTTTTAGGGGTCAGCCTGGGCTACTGTGTATGTTTTTAGGGACTGGCCTGAGCTCTCTGTCACTCTTTCCAGATCCAAATCTACGAATTATTTAGTTTAACTCCCCCATGTTACTGATGGAGAAACTGAGGCTTAGAGAGGCAACAGGAGGTAACCAAGGCCCAGCTCGTGCATATTCTAGGAGAAGCCTTTCCTGCTCCCCTCCCTTCATTGGGATTGGTCCCCCAGCTAGACCGGAAGCTTCTTCAGAGCTTTTCCTAATAAAAATAATAATGTTACTTTTTAAAATAATAATTATGATAATTAGCACAGCAGAAATCACATCACACTTCAAGGCTGGCAAAGCATTCCCAACCACCATTTCACCTCCCCAACAGCCACCCGTGACCACGGGGGTGCCCAGGAGGGTGTCCTGCGCTTAGCAGTCTGTGTATCTGACTCCAGGAGATGCACATTTTTGAGGATGGGTTCTTTTTTTCATTTTGTTTCATCCTCTCCAGGGTCTAGCCCAGTGGATTGGATCAGTGCTGGGCTGGAAGAGCCAGAGAGAGAAGGGCTTGGCCCCAGACACCCCACCCCTGCATCCCCTTTCACGGTCCACCTTCACTGGGCCCTTTGGACCAAATGAGCTCTCCTCTTCTAGAGACTGCTGTGTTTTGGGGAGAGGCCCCGAGGAAGGACTCCCAGCCAATGTAATGGGCTTGGGAGGCCCAGGCCTAGCAGTTCAGGGGCTGAGAAAAGCTGTGCAGTATTTTAGCCCTCCTGGGGCACTGTACCTGGCCAGCTCTGTGCTCTGCCAGGAGCTCTGCCAACCTAGAATTCCTGATCCTGACCTTGGCCTTCGTGCCAGCGACAGGAAAGGGGGTTTGCTCAGCAAATAGCGACTACACAATCATAAGGAGTATTTTTAACCAAGTGCAAACCATTGCTGTGTTAATTATAAATGACTATTATCTATTCATTAAATAAAGCTGCTGAGCAGCCCTTTGTTAGCCCAGAACCTAACCCCCTCCCGTACAAAGTACAGCAGAAGAAAGGGGGACAACATCGAAGACGGTGAATCCTGAGCAGGTCCAGCCCCTTTTTAAAAGCAGATAATAAATCCAAAGCTGCCCTGCTTATATGGGCTGTCTTCTGAACTTCCTCTGTTCTTGAAAGAATAAAAAAATCCTGGTAACAAATAAACAGAGTCAAGGAAAAGTAGCCCCATGTTGGCCCTGCCCAAAAGTGTGCCTCATTCTGCACCCAGACCCCCTGCCTCCCTCAGGAGGAGGAGCCGCCTGCTTGGTGCGGAGCCTGTCACTGCAGGGTCGTTCTTCCATCTCTCAAGGTGCTTCTGTACACACTGTCGTCCTGGTTCTGCTCCCTTCATCCTGCATCTGTTCATACAAGGCTTCTCTCAATCCATCACGAGTTGTTTTGTGGCACACCACCCACCTGGGTAGCCATGCCCCAATACTGATTGGGTTTTTTTTGTACATGTGAAACCTTTCCTTGTGTCTACAGTTACTAAGTGTTTTTGTCTCTGTGGGTCCTTGCCCTGTGTCTCTGAATCAGTAGCATCTGCCTCACAGAGGTGTTGTGAGGTTCAAATGAGATAACATTGCAAAGCCCTCAGCACAGTGCCAGGCACACAGAAGATGGTTAATTGTTCCTTTCTCTCTCCTTCGTCTCTCCCTCCTTCCCTCTCTCCCTTTATCCTTCTTTTCTTCTCTTTTTTCTTTCCTTCCTTCCTTCCTTCCTTCCTTCCTTCCTTCCTTCCTTCCTACCTTCCTCCCTCCCTCCCTTGTTCAAGGCCCCACCAAGCCTCCACTGGCCCTGGGCCTATGCCTCCCTCCATGCTCTGTGCAGCCAGAACTAGCCAGTTCTCCAGCCCCAAGGGCTTCTAGGGACCAGGATGCTCAGTCATTATCTCTTTGCTCAATTCTGGCCCATGCAAACTCAAATGCCATCCCCTAGGCCTAGAGAAAGCCTCCCTATCACTACCTCTTCCTTACTAGACAATAAGCCACCTGAGAGCAGCTCCCACACACTAGCTGAGAATATAGTGGTCTGCACACAGCAAGAGCTTAATAAAAACTCAGGGCATTTGGCTATGTGGAGTCAAGCCCAGTGAGGATGACTGCTTGGTCGCCTAATTCTGCTCTGTTTTTAAACTCCCCTCCCCTTGCCTTCTGGTTGTGAGCAGGAGCTGAGCAGACCCACAGTGGCTGCTGCTGGGACAGAGGACTGAGTCCAGAGCAGGCCAGAAGGGCTGGCTTTGCCAAGGTTTCTCAGGCAGTGGGCCAGCCGTGCCCAGCCGTGGCAAGCGGGGTGTCACCTTGTCGTTGGCTACCAGTGGGCAATGGAAATGACCCTCTTCTCCCTCCTTGGGCAGCAGCAGGAGAAGACTGTGTCAATTGACAAGCACTGACCCCTGCCTCCATCTTAGCTCCTGGCCAATGTTACCCAATGCTATTTTTTCCATTTCAAGTCAACAATTCAACACACACCTACTGCGTGCCAGGGACTGCACACTGGAGACACAAGTACAAAACAAGGATGCTGTGTTCTCAAGGAACTGACATTTTAGGCAGAGGTGAGGCTGGGAGCATGTTCCAGGCATGGAAGCCAACCAGGGCAAAGACTGGGAGGTGGGAGATGAGGTGTCAAGTATGAGGAACAGCAAGACAGTCAGTCTGGCTGGACTGTAGAGGGAAACAAGGTATAAGGAGGCTGGAAAGGCCAGCTGTGGCCAGGCTGGGAAGGGCTTTCAAAAACAGGGAGAGAAATCCCACTCAAGCCTGGAGGCGGCAGGGAGCGCAGGTGGCCAGATCTGTGCTTGAGGAAATGAATGAGGGAGGAAGGGGACTGGAGCCGCTGGGGAGGGGCTAAGGAGGGGGTACCATTTCTGGAAGGTCTTTCCTTGACACCCCTGGCTAAAGGGAGTCTCTTCTTGGCTCCAACCACCCTATATTATACTGAATTTTCTGTGTCTCTGTCTCCGCCCAAGAGGATGCTGGTGCCAGGAGGGCCCTTAGCCACCATCTCGTCCAATCCCTCCCTTTACAGATGGGGAAAGCAAGGCCCAGAGAGAGAAGTGAACCTAGAAAAGACCACACAGCTAGCTTAGGCAGAGAGACGACCAACACTTACTTGGATTAATGGCTCTTTGAGGGCGAGGACTGTAGGCTTTCATGGGGAAGAGGAGGGGGCAACACAGTGTAGTAGAAAGAATACTGATTCTGGAGTCAAAAGACCTGAGTTCAAATCCTCACCTCTGTCACTTACTACCCTAGCAGTGCACAGGGTGCTGGGCCAAGTCAGGAAGACCTGAATTCAAATCTGGCCTCAGAATCTGTGTGACCCTGGGCAAGTCACTTAACTTGTGTCTGCCTCCATTTCCTCAACTGCAACATGGGGGTGACAACAGCACCAACCTCCCAGGGCTGTGATGAGGATCAAAGGAGGTCCCTTTGGCACACTGGGCACAGCGCAGCATTTGGCCCATTGCTGGAGCTCAATCGATGCTTGTTCCACCCTGCGTGACTTAGGCCGCTCCCTGGGCCTCAGTTTCCTCATCTGTAAAGTGAAGGCATTAGCCAGGCTGGCTCTGAAATGGGTGCATTCACCCGGTGGGTTTTGAATAAACGCTTTCCCACTGTCTGTTTCTGTGAAATGGACCTGGCCCAGAACAAAGGCCAAAGCCCAGGATGCTGGGGCTTCTCCAGACACAGGACTCCCTCACACAGCCAGGTCCCGCGAGTGGGATGTGCTCTGGGTTTGGCTCCTTTGTGTGCTTAACTCCCTGGGTCTGTCCCAAGGCCACTCCACACCAAAGTGCATGAAATGGGCCCTCTCTTCCAGGGCCCATTTCAAGTCTAGCAGACTGACCAGCTTTTAGAGGTCAGAAAGAGGCCTGGCTTCCGCAGGCTGAGCTGGCCCAGGGAGGAGATGGCCAGGATGGGTCGTGGGGCAGGCCCAGGCTCCAGGCCTCCCAGACAGCCAGTCCCATGGCACTTCCCACTGTATTCAGAATCATGGCTCTGCAGGAAGAGCTACCCTCAATGGAGAAGGGGCTGGTCCTGGGCCTTGGGACAACCCACCTCCAGAGAGGGAGTCTTATCTTCAGGAGTTTATGCAGCTCTTCTGTTGGAGTCAATTGGGCAGAAGCCCACCTGCCACCTGTCCTAATTTCCTCCTCATCAGCTCTGTAGACAGAATTCTTGCCATGCATCTGGAGGGGCATGGGGCAGTTTCTCCCAGTGAGGGACTGGCATATACAAAAGCCTTATAAGTGATCAAGCTGCAGGGTCTCTGGCACGGCTGCCCAAACAGCAGATCAGCCAACAGATGTCAGCTGTGGGCACTGCCAAGCATGGGTAGGGGCCCTCTGTTCCCCCCCATTGCTTCTGCTCTCTCCTGAGGGCCCAGTCCCACCAAGTCAGCCTGACTTCACAAGCTGGCCTCTCTGCTCAGGTGGGCAGGGCACACACTGTGGGCATCACTGGCTAGAGCTCTGGGATCAGTCCCCCCCGCCAGTTATGGAGAGTCCAGAGTACCCTCACCTGCTGGTGCTAGAGAGACACAGACAAGTGTGAGCAGAGAGCCCAAAGGGGACAGATGCCAGAATGCCACTGGGGCTCCCAGTGTCCACCACACCAGACTGGACAGGCAGGAGGAGCTCCTTGGTCCAACAGCTCAAATGCCAACAGCCCAGTGGATCCATCACTAATCTGTGGCAGTCTCATGTAACTCAATGCCCAGGCTAGGCCAGTCTGGTGCCTTTCTCTGCCAGCCTCGTCCTCTTGAAAGCTGCTCAGGGGACTCAGTTTTCACATCCATAAAATGGCAATGCTGCTGCTACTGCCTCTGAGGCTGCTGTGTCAGAGAGACTTGAAGCTGGGGAGTGGACAGTTCATGGGTATCCCAAAGGTCAAGCCTGCTGTCCTTCAGTCTCCTATGACAGCAATGCTAAAAGACAACCTGCCAGTTTCCTTCTTGGGCAGGAAGTCTGCCATTTTGGGGAAAGTTCATTCCTCTCCCCCCAAAAAGGCAACATTCCCAAACTGACCTTTGGTCCCCTCCTTGCTCCCCCTCCTGGACTGGACAGCCCTTAGGATAAAAACCATCCAGTGCAGAAAGGCCCCTATGTTCCTATCAGTGACGTGCCGGGCCAGTTCTGAGGCAGGAGCCGGCCTCGAGGGAGAGGCAGTGAATTGCTCCTTCTAGTTTTTCCTGAATATCTGTGTTGCTTTCCTTCCCTACCCAGAGAGCCACCGCACCTAAGGAGCAGGTGGCCACACAGGTCGGCTGCACTTGGGCTAAGCAGGACAGTATATGCGACGTTTCACACCCATAACCCCCCACCTCTTACAAACAGGTCTTTGTTAAACAAGCAAATAAACAAAAACCAGCCACCAGAAACATTATTTCAAATGGGAGGAAAACCCCAAACACTGTGCATGGAGGTCACACCTCTGGTGCTGAGAAAAGAGACTCGCCAAATGCCATACTTAACATGCCCCTAATTTACAGCAATTTGTTGTGTTTGGAGCCATCCCCACAGTGTCGACATGAAGAATGCATCATCTCTAATGGGGAACATGTGTTGGGTGAAGACGATCAAACACCTGAAGGGGAACCCCAGAGCGAGGCGGGACCATCCCCTCCTTCCGGCCTGGAAATTGGCTCGGTTTACTGCTCCGTGTTCCAGCTGATAAAGCAGGTGTGCCTGGCATGGCGGGGGGGGGGGGGGGTCCCAGCAGCCATCTGTCCTGAGAGTGGCAGCCGGGGGCAGGGGAGTCGTAACAATGAGGATGAGAAGACCAGCCACCAGCGCTGACAAGGCGTTTTAAGGCTTGGCATTCCCTCCTCTTCCAGGAGAGACCTGACCCAGAACCTCTCGGGGGCTAGCCAGGAGAAAGCCCTACGAGCCACTCCACCCAAGGCACACCAAGTGAGCTTCAAGCTTTGCTGCTCTGGCTGTTGCCAAGCTGGGGCATGTGCCCCCAGAAGGACCCCTAGAGCCTGTTCTATCTCCCCACTCTAAAGCAAGAAATGGCTTCTAGGGCACATTACCAGCTCCCTGGGAGGAGGCCAAAGAGAGGCAGAACCCCAGAACTGGAGAGTCAGGGGCCTTGAGGCCAAGCCTGTACATGGAAGGAATGGCTGCTCCGTGACACTCAGGAGTCCAGCATCTGGCTGGAGACCTGGAGAGGGCGCCAGCCATGTCCCTGGAGAGGCAGCACCTTCTATGTCAGCTGACTCCAGTGGTTGGAAAATGTTCCTTTATATTAGGTCCAAATATGCTTCTTTGTGACTTCCCCAAATTACTCCTAGATACGGGTTCAAATCTCACGTGGAACACTTACTACCTGTGTGAGCACAGATAAATCCCTAGGCCTCTCCTTCTTCCACAGTAAAATGAGGGAGCTGGTACAGATGGCCCCTCATTAACTCATGCCGAGGGTCTTAAGCAACAGGACGAGGCCGATCCCTGAGTCTTCTCTCCAGGAGGAACACTCCAGTTCCTAAAGAGAGGACAGGAGCTAACAGCAACACAGACACCTGAACGCAGGCATCACATTCCCCCGCTTCAGCCTTCTCACCCGTGCTAACCACTTGCTGTCCTAACAGTGACAGCACAGCTGTCTGTGAAGCATTCAGACTGCACTGCAGAGCACCGATCCTCCCCACACTGGGATGGAGCAGGGGCTCCTGCTGTCCTCAGGCTTGGACCTTCCCAGCGTCAGGTGTCTGTAGCAGGATTCGAACACAGGACAGCCTACTGCTCCCTCGTTGCCCCCAGCACAGTCTCAAGGCTCATCACCATCTTGGCTGCTCTGAAGACCCTGTGCCACCCAAGCAAATGGTTTTAGCTACAAAACAAGCAATAACCCATCTTTGCCCGCGGGAGGCTTGTGCTCTGAGCCCTGGGAATGCAGGTGATGCAGAGATGAGGGGGGACACCTGCTGAGTGAGTGCAAGGGGCATTACCTGAGGGCCCATCTAACCCGAGTGCCTTCCTTGGGGTGCTGTCCCCAGCCCCATCTAAGTCTGTCCTCTTGGTTTCTCTCCTTCTCTCGCTAGCACAGCATGTGTGTGGATACCGGGCTAGTGGGCCCAGTGAGCACCTCTCTGGGGAGATGTCCTCAGAGGCCCCAGGGCCCCCCTCCAGCAGGGTCCTCGAACAAGGGAACACGGCGGCAAAGCCCTGACAAATGAGTGGGGAAATCCAAGGCCCGGCGCCCCAGTTCCCAGCTGCCACAGTTCCAGAAGCCAGCTACGTCTTATTTATAACTCGTTTAAATTTCCAGTGCTGAGGCCGCCCAATGGCCGCAGCAAAGGTCGAGAGAAAAATGAGGGGCCTGGACATTTCTTCCAAACATCCTTGGAAGGGGTGTTGGCAGCAGGTCCCTCTTCGCTGAGTGAGCAGGAGAATGGCCACGGCCACAGAGACATTTTCAGATCAAATCTATTCTTGTTTTTTAAGACATCTGTGTCCTGTTTTGGCTCAAAGCTCTAAGCTATAAAGGAAAAAAGCCACTTGTAAATGTGGAATAAAAGCTATTTGCCAAAATAAAAGCTGGCCTCGAGATGTCTGTACCACTCATCAAGGGGGAGCTGAGAGCCAGTGGGGTGGCCTGGATGGGGGAATGGGAATGGGTAATGAGAGCCCTGGGCCCCAAAGCCCCAGAAATGGGGGGGGGGGTCTGTTCATCAGATGCTTTTCAATTCAATTCAAATCATTCATTCCCTCAACACACATTTTGGAAGGCCCTTCTGTGCCCGGGGCCCCATTCCAGGTGCTATGGACACAGAAAGTCCATCTCTGTCACGGAACTCGGCCCGGGGGCTCACAGACAATGGACAGGATTCTCGTGCCTATTCTAAGCTTTCTTTGCCAAAGACAAATGCCCAACAATCCTAAGATTGAGCTGGGGATGGAACTTTAGCAGCCACCTCACTGAGTATGGAGAAGGAAAAGTCCAGAGAGCAGGGAAGCAAAGAGCTTGTGGCGAGACTGGTTTTAAGCAGCAGAACCAGAACTGGAACTCAGGTCCTCAGCCTCCAAATCCAGGCTCTTTCTATGACCCCAGGGCAGTCTATTTCAGGAATGACAAATCTTGTCATTCTAGATAAACATTCTTGTCTCTAGATAAACCCAAACCACCAGCAAACCCATCAGGAATGTCCGGATTCTATTTCTATGCATTTTGACATCAACCACAAAAAAAAAATCCTGCCACGGTCCCGCACTTCCAGAAATTCTCCCCTCCTCGGCTCCCAGGGGTCTAAAGATTTCTATGTATATGACTAAGACACACATACACATATATGTAGAGGTTCACATGTACAAGCATGTGTGCAGTGTTGTCTACACGTGAGCGCATGCATGAACGAATGTACACACGGACACATATGTATGTGTTGTGTGTGATGTGCACAAATGCACGTGTAAATAAACACAGACACACGTGCGGGTGTATGTATATGTGTGAGTGTGTGCATGTATGATACATACACGGATATCGGTGCACATCTGTGAGTGTATCTAGATGCTTACATGTATTACACAGGGTGTGTATAGTCTACATAAAGACAGAGGAGAGCCTAGGGCACCCCCATACACACAAACTACATACGGAACATGCATACATACGTGCACATGTGTGTATACACAGGCATTGTCTTTATACAGGTGTGTGGATACATACACACATACACAAGTGTGCACATGTACCTCTGCGCACATACATGCATACGACATCTTGAGCCTCGCATGCTCCAAATTGAGCCCATTTTCTTCTCCTCCCCCCAGTGCTATTTCTTTCCAGATCTCCCTATTTCTGCTATACCGCTGCCGCTGCTGGTGTGTCCAGAGAACCTCGCCTCTCTCCCCCTGCCCCTGCCTGGTCTCTTGCACTGACCTCCTGTCCCCCCTCACAGCTACAGCTGTGGTTCAGGCTCTCCTCACCTCTCCCCAGACCCTGCAGCAGCCTTCTCACTGGCCTCTCTCCCCACCTCCAGGCCACCCAACAAACAGTTGTTATGAGGATCAAATGGGAGAATTAAAAAGTACTTGGCACTTCACAAATGCTTCACAAACACTCCCTTCCAAAAACACAAAGGTGGGACCAGGAGAGGCCTGAACGCTTGGCAACCTCCATGGGCTCGCGGGCCCAGCAGATGATACATCACAGACAGAGAGCCAGAGGGGCCTCTCGAGGGCACTGGGCCTAAGCCCTTCATGTCACCGCTGAGGAAGCTGAAGTCCAGAGCTTGGGTGACTTACCCAAGGTCACACAGGCAGGAAGTGTCAACACAAGATTTGAACCCAGGTCTTGGAGTGTTCTTTCTCCTCACCTCCACATTTGACTGTGAGAGCTAGGGGAATCAGGAAAGGCCTTTTGTAGGGGTTGAGGTGGTCTCTGAGTTGAACCTTTAAGGCTCTAGGGCTTTTGTGGGTGGAGGTGAGGAGGTGGGGCATGCCCAGTCTGTGCCAAGGGGGCGGCAAACAGACCAGTCTGGCTGGAGGGCCAGGTGTGTGAGAAGCGATACAAGTCTGACTGTGATGTGAGGACACCAAGCTGCATGACCATCAATGGCAAGCCACTGATGTTCCCCATTAAAGGAAAAACAGCCGTGAGCACCAAGGCCCACAGCAGGTGAGCAGCCTCCTGGCCGCTGTTTGTGAAAGGCCGACCCCCACACAGCCTTGTGAGCTGCCAATGCTGTGCAAAAGCGTCCTAATGAGGCAAACTTTATCATGACCATATTATCTGATCCGGGAGACCCAGCTCCCAGTCTGAGCTCTGCCACCAATCAGCCGTGGCACCCTGGGCAAACTCTGAACCTCAGTTTCCTTACTGGTAAAATGCCAGGCTGGAGAAATCCAGGAAGCCAGGCCTATCTACAACCCCCTGGGATTTTAGATTCTGATGCCAGGCTCTGAATATGCTGCACAGATCCCCGACCCGCCTCCAGCACTGCTGGCTTCTTTCGAAAATCTGCTGACTTTCTTATCATTGCTGACTTTTTAATTGAGTGCGGATACTGCCGATGAAAGACAGCACAGATGTTTTAGAAATGAGGCAGGAAAGCCCGTCTCTCCCCCAACTCCCCCCACACTTATTTGTCTTCATAATTATAGAATTGAGGGTCTCGGAGTGATGGAGGCATCGCCCCTTCTCACACTGTCAAGAGGCTGAGGACCCCCAGGAGGCTTCACTGCTGAAGCCACTGAGGGCTCTTCCTCTCTACAGCCCGGCTTGTCATGACAACTGAGTGAGCAGCATCCATCCATCACTCTCTCTGAAATGGCCCTTTTCTCCTGACTTGTTCCAACATCTCACAGGCTCAGGTTGGAAAACTGGAGGCTGGTGAGATCATCTCTGGGATTGGTCTCTCTGCCACGGAGTAAGGAATCTTTCCTGGGCCCTGATCCACGTGGTTCTGTCTATCTCCCATTCTGATCTATTAACATGGGTGAAATCTCAGCCCTTCATCCATGGTCTATGATGAAGTCAGAGCTCAAAACCAGAAACTTCTGGTGGGAACAAAAAACCCCTCCCACCTCCACCCCTCAATTAGACGCCATCTTTGATGAAATGCAGATTTCCTGCTAAAAGAAAATCTTTCACTTAAAAGGGGGAATCAAAGACAAAATTTCAGCTGATTAAATTAAGAACATATAATACATTCTAGCTCAAGAAATGTGAATTAGGTACATTTTAACTTCTTAATCATCCACAGCTCTAGGCCCTTCTTAGCATCTTGTGATCAGTGACGGTTTAACGTTGGTGCAATCTGAGAGGCTTTGATGATGGAGAGCCAGCCTCCGTGCCAGAAAGGCCCAAGAAGGCTCAGATCCCATCTCTGCCCCATCTTGGCTAGGAGAGCCTAAGCAAACTTAACCCCTGCTCCGTACTTGAGGCAGCATGCTAGGACAGAGATGCAGAGAAGGTGGCTACCTGCACTGAGAGGGAAATCCCTCCTCTGGGAGCTTCCTATCCCAGTGAAATCACAAGTCCAATGAAAGTACCTACTGTGTGCCAGACCCTATCCTGGGTGGTGGGGCTGCAAAAACCAGAGTTAAACAGACTATAAAAGGAGGGGGAGTAGACTAGATGACCTTGGAATTGGATGGCGCTTCTGGATGATATTCAATGGGGAAAAGAAATGTGGAACCAATTCAGTAACAGCACCATCAACACAAAAGAAAGTAATTTGAGGAGGGGACACTCGCCAGCGGGGAAATCCAGGAAGGCCTCTAGGAGGAAGTGTCCCTTCCACTGAGCCCTGAAGGGGTCTGGGGGTTCTGTGAGCAGAGAGGAGGTGAGAAAGCATTTCTGGCATGCGGAGGCGGCCAGTTCAAGGGTACACAACAGGGAAGGCAACACCACGGATGGGGAACAGCCAGATGACCAGCATGAATGTGATGCAGGATGCACAAAGGGCAGGAAGGTGAGGTCAGCCTGGAAAGGGGGGCTGGAGCCAGACTGCGAAAGGCCTTCCGGGTTAATGGAGGAGTCTGTATTTGACTCTAGGGACCACAGAGAGCCACTAGAGCCTCTGAGCAGAGGAATGACCTGGTCAGCCTTGGGCTTTAGAAACATCAACGTGGAGGAACAGTGAGGCTGGAGGCTGAGAGACCAATTCAGAGGCTGCTGGGCTAGTCTGGGGACAGAGGACGAGGGCCTGGATAAAGTATGGAGCCAGAATCAATGAGACTTGGGAACAGACTGGACTTGTAGGGACTGAGGCACAGTCAGAAGCCAAGGATGACTTTGAAATTCGAAACTGCAAGCTTGGATGACCAGAGAGAGTGGCATTCTTAGCAGAAAGGGGCAGTGAGGAAGAAGAGGAAAAGAGGCTTTGTGGGGACCGATGATCAGCTCTATTTTGGACATACTGAAGCTGGGGTCCCTACATGACATCCAGGGGGGCTAAAGATGAGGAGAAAGAGACGTGGGCTGAGTATGCAGATTTAGGAGTCATGTATGCAGAAGAAACATGTGAACTTTGGAAAGCGGGTAAGATCACTGGGAAAGGATCTAGAGAAAGAGAAAGAAGGGGCCCTAAGGTTACCTTTGTGAAGTGGAAGGAAATACTAAATAGCAAACATTTAATCTTCTTTAACTTATATGCACCAAACAATTGGACGGTTCCATTTATAAAGGTTAACAGAAAAACAAGAAGAAATACATGAAAATATAAAGAAAGCTGTAGATATTCCATTATCAGAACGCTACAAGTCTATGAATAAGAAGAAGGATTAAGAAATCAGAGACATGGTCTGCTCAGTTAATAACACAGAAATTACATTAATACAGAAATAACAGAGATTAAAGCAGAAAGAACGTGGAAAGAAAATAGAAGTAATAAAAACGAACAGAAATAACAGACTGAACTAACAGGAGAAGCAGGGATCCGGATTCTTGTGAGTGAGGAAGGCGACGGGGAGGACAATATGCAAATGCTTCGAGGCAGGAAACTGACCCTGCAGCGCGGAAGCAGCGGGTGACCCAGTCTGCAGAGAAGACACGCCAGGATGCGTGGAAGGGCGCGAGCCGAAATCAGACGGCGCTGCAGGCGGCAGCTGAGGAGCTTCCTCCCAGACGCGACGGGGAGTCACAGGATACTTTGGAATGTCAGAATGAGAGGTTCAGGCTGTGCCTTGAGAACCTCAGGTGATCCTGGCCAGGCCACCCACAGGCAGACTCCCCATCCTAGCTGTGGGGCAGCCAGGTCGGGATGGCCTCGTCCTTTCGGCAAATGACTGAGCACCATCACCATCACCGTAGAAGCAGAGAATCCAGAAGGGCCTCGGGGACAGTCTCCCTTTCTCAGGTCTCCGTGTGCCCAGCCAAGGCCTCCATCCGCTGCCAGAGATTGTTTCTAAAGCACAGGCCCTGCCGTGCCAGTCCCCGGCTCAATATCTCCTCCCATCACCTCTGGGGTCAAATACACACTCTTCTATTTAGGACTCCAAGCTGTTCACCACCCGACTCCTTTGCAAGGGCTTTTTACACACATCACTCCTCTGGGCACCCTAGGATCCAGCCAGTTAAAGAATATTAAATGTTTGCTATTTAGTATTTCCTTCCACTTCACTGGATGTTTCTCCTACAAGGCACTCCATCTCCCCTCTCCCCAGGCCTTTGCACTGGCCATACCCCCTGCCTGGAATGCTATTTCTCCTTAAGTCCCTGGAAGCCACCTGCTACAGTAGACCCCTCTGGGTGCCCCCCAGGCCCGATGCCTTCTCCTCTAAGGCTGCCTTGGATCTACTCTGCATGTACCCCAGGCGCTTGTATATGATCATGTTTGCCCATTCCCCCGTTCAGTGCCTTGCACAAAACAGATGTTCAATAAATCTTTGGAGACCAACTGGTCAGTGAGAGGGAGGACAGGCAGTGTAGTGGAATGGAGTGAAAATGGCACCTGTGGTCAGAGGACCTGCACTCGAATCTCCACTCTGATCCGGGCAGGTGACTAGAGCCTCGGGGCCTCAGTTTATATGCCTGTAAATGGGGGTACTGGTCTCTCAGCTCTAAATCCATGTGATCCCTCTGTATGAATGAATGAATGGGGTTGCAGAGGTCAGAACCTCCACTGGTAGAGCTCCCTTCATTGTTGTTACACTTCTGTCTGACTCTATGATCCCATTTTGGGATGAGGAGTTCTTGGCAGAGACGCTAGAGGGGTGTGCCATTTCCTTCTCCAGATCATTTTACAGATGAGGAAACTGAGGCAAACAGGGTGAAGTGACTTGCCCAGGGTCACACAGCCAGTAAGTGTCTGAGAGAGGATTTGAACTCAGGAAGCTGTTTTCCTGACTCCAAGCCCAGTGCTCTGTGCACTACGGTCTCCCCTGGCTGCCCCAATGGACTGAAAGACCAGCTAGTAAGAAGCAGCAGTGGAGACTGAATGGGGTCCTCAGGGCCTGTCCCTCCCCATCACAGGAACAGCAGCAGACGAGCTGAGTGGTGTCTGAAGATGCTGTGACCTCCTTCAGGATGGGGAGATGCTAACATCCCAACAACGCTTGGGGACCGGAGACAGAGCAGGACCCAAACCCTCCCCTCTCCCCCCTCCTACGGTCATGGTCTGAAGTACCAAATTCCAGCTGAGTGAGCTGCTCATCTTCCTTCTTCCTGGGGAAGCCTGGAGCTGCTCGTTAGAGGAATGCGAGATAATGGGGCCCCCAAAGAGAAATGCCACCCCCATGGCCCTGTGAGAGGAGATTCGTACCTTAGGGCTGTTTCTAAACAGGCTGGAACTAGGACCACAGTCAACAAGCAATGAGCACCTACTACGTGCCCGGCACTGCCCTGTGTTCTGGAGACAAGGTCTGAACACCTACTACATGCCCAGCACTGCCCTGTGTACTAGAGACAAGGTCTGAACACCTACTACCTGCCCAGCACTGCCTTGTGTACTAGAGACAAGGTCTGAACACCTACTACATGCCTGGCACTGCCCTGTGTGCTAGATACAGGGTCTGAGCACCTACTATGTGCCCGGCACTGCCCTGTGTACAAGAGACAAGGTCTGAACACCTACTACGTGCCCAGCACTGCCCTGTGTACTAGAAACAAGGTCTGAACACCTACTATATGCCTGGCACTGCCCTGTGTGCTAGATACAGGGTCTGAGCACCTGCTATGTGCCAGGCCCTGCTCTGTGTACTAGAGACAAGGTCTGAGCACCTACTATGTGCCCGGCACTGCCCTGTGTACTAGAGACAAGGTCTGAACACCTACTACATGCCCAGCACTGCCCTGTGTACTAGAGACAAGGTCTGAACACCTACTACATGCCCAGCACTGCCCTGTGTACTAGAAACAAGGTCTGAACACCTACTATATGCCTGGCACTGCCCTGTGTGCTAGAGACAGGGTCTGAGCACCTACTATGTGCCCAGCACTGCCCTGCGTGCTAGATACAGGGTCTGAGCACCTGCTATGTACCTGGCACTGCCCTGTGTACTAGAGACAAGGTCTGAGCACCTACTATGTGCCCGGTACTGCCCTGTGTGCTAGAGACAGGGTCTGAGCACCTACTATATGCCTGGCACTGCCCTGTGTGCTAGATACAGGGTCTGAGCACCTACTATGTGCCAGGCCCTGCTCTGTATACTACATACAGAGTTCTCAAAGGACTCATAGGCTAATGGGAGAGAAAACCTGAAAATAATTCTGCACAAAGAGGATTTAGCAGAGTCAGACAACCTCCTTTGGGGCTTCATGAGGGGAGAGGGCTAAGCTTTTACGGTGGGGTCACCAGCTCTCCCCTGAGCCTGGGGTCCCTTCCAACTCTCAGATGATTGCTCTCTGAGCTTCCCCCTAAACCATGAAGAGGTTCCAACCTCTCCAGAGGAATTAGGACTGTTAGTATATTGGAGGGGCTTGAGGGCATCCATTTCGGCCTTTGTTAGGGGAGCCCCTTTACCAGGTGAGACTTATTACACCAAGGATTAGTGAGAATGGAAATGGATTGAGGAGGGGGAGGCTGGGCTCACCAGACTCCATAGACCTCTCATTACCAGCTCTGAAGGCCAGTTTAAAGGATATTCCAGTAATTATGAGTTTTTTAAATGTTAATTATGGTGGACTTAATTAGCTAAGGACCTACTGATCTATGGATTCTATTGGGTTTATAAGTGTAATTACCTTAACAGGCATATGGATTACAATTACATTCCAATTAGACCCCAAACATACAGAATGTAGATCTGCTAATTCTTCAGGGTCGTGCCATTAAAATCTTTGCTTGAGAGGACCTTTCAACCGTGAACTCCCATTCAGCAGGCGAAGAATAGGCCTGACATCTCAAAGAAGCCGTCAGAGGCCTCTGTGCTCCAAGCCAACTTGGGGTGCCGCGTGCCAGGCCTGCTGAGGCCCGCTGCAGGGAGCCCAGCGTTCCCCAACCCCTCCAAACCCGAGCCTGAGCTGCCACCACCACCGCCAAGAATCCTCACCCAAGATGTGCAGCGAAGGACCTTCTGGGGTCGACGTTGCTCTCTAACCAGAGCCCAGCCAGTGCCCTCCGAGTCTCCTTTCAAGGATATCAGGGCATTCACCACATGATTAATTACAACACTCATCCCTGCAAGGCACAAATTATTATTCCATTCTTATCAATCAAGAGTGGCAGCGAACATTATTATAATCCCCTTTTCTAGCTGATAAGACTGAGCCAGGCATGAAAGAAAGGAAGGGGAGAGGGAGAAGGGGGGAATGGAGGAAAGAAAGGAAGAGAAAGGAGGACTCTGAGTGGGCATTCAGTGTTAGGAACATTACCCCACAACAGCAGCTGCTGCCCCTTCTATCAAACTCTGGGGTTTACAAAGCCTTGTCCTCTACTAGCTCGGTGGTGAGTCATGTCCACTTTACAGATGAGAAAACTGAGGCTCTTTTGTTTTCCAGGCACTTGTCCAGGGTCTCACACAGTTGGCCTGTGTCTTCTGAGCCAGAATTTGGACCTGAGGCCTCCATCACCAGATCCAGTGAGCCCACCACTTTCCTGGCTCCTACTTCCAGGGCAGGGAGGTGCTTAGAATCTGTAAGAGACGCCTCGGCTCACCAGCAATCAGGATGGGGGACAGTGACAAGATGGTGGCTTCTTTCTGTTATAGATGACCAGATTGTAGCTTGAGGCCATCTAGGCCAACCCTTCAATTTAACAGAGGAAGAAACGGAGACACAAGGAGGCAAACTGGCCCAAAGTTACACCAGGATTATGGGTAATGCCTGGATTTGAAGCCAGGATCTCTACTTCAAACCCAGCAAGCTTCCCACTGTGCCATGGTGCCCCCACAACAATTCTCACAGATGGCCAGCACAGGTCACTCGAGTATGGCTGGAGCCACACTGGTGCCAGGTACTATCCCAGAGGCCCAGGGCAGATCCTTTGTCTGACTCCACACTCACAGCCAACTTTCTTATTCTCGAGTATATGAGGGTGCAAAGCACACTGTCCCTTCACTGACTAGTTCCCGTGACAGGGAGGCTCGAGTGTTAAATGCTCCCCCGCCTCCTTTCTCCTTACGGACTTGTGAGTCACGCGAGATGTTTTCCTCTCTTCTCCCCATGCCCCTCACAGTGTGTTCCGTTCCCCATCCTGTTCCATTCTTCTTTTAAGATCATCAAAATATAACATCCCATCCAAGGTTCTTCAGGTAAAGAGATTCCTCCCGTAGCCCCGGATGATGACGCGGTTCTGAAGGGACATACACATATAATTCCCCATATTAGAATGTAAACAGTTTTTCCTTGTTTAGTCCCCTATAGCCGACTGTTCGTGTCTATTGTTCTGTGTTTCTCTTGACTCCTTTGTTTGCACTTCAAAGTTTCTACGCAGCTCTGATGTTTTCATTAGGAATGTTTATTAGTCCTCTATCCCATAGGATTATACTTAGGTTTTCTAGGGAGGTTGTTCTTGCCCATAAGCCCATATCCTTTGCCTTTTGCCATATTGTATTCCAGGCTCTCCACCCCTTCATTTTAGTGGCTGCTAAGTCTTGTGTAATCCCAACTGTGGCACCTCAGGACTTTAATTCTTTATTTCTGGCTGCTGGTAGTATTTTTTCTTTGACTCAGAAGCTCTGGACTTTGGCTACAATATTCCTGGGACTACTCATTTTGAGGTTTCCTTCGGGAGGTAATGGGTGAGTTATTTTTATATCCACTTTACTCTCTGGTTCTGAGAGACCTGGAAGTATTTCTGTACCCAACACTCAGTCTACTCTCCTCCCCCTCTTGTTAGTTCTTCCATACTAAGACTGTATTGACTCTCCCAATTCCTAACACCCCCCAAATTTCTGAACTTCCCTCCTTTCCCAACAGTGCTTTAAAACCTTGCTCCCAAGTCTTTAAGTATCCTCTCTGGACATCTGGAGAGGTCTTCCTACCCTTCCTACCACCCAGAGCATCATCAGTTCAATTTGATTTGATTCAACAAGTCTTAATTAACCCCACTCTGTCCCAGGAACTGTGCTAGACACTGGGGATACACATTAAAAGTGAGACAGTGTCTTCCCTCAAGAAGCTTACTCTCTATTGGGGGAAGCCAAGATGCACATACATAATCAAAACCAAAACGGACACAAAGGATGTGCATCTGTATCATCTCCTGTGGGTCTCCCCACACTTCTTGAAATTCTTCATATTTCCCATTTCTTATAGTACAATGATATTCCATTACATTCATGTGCCACAATTTACTTGGCACATACTTTTCTCCAGTTCTTTGCTACCATAAAAAGTGATACTAGGGATATTTGGACATATATAAGACCTTTATTTAATCTCCTTGTCATATATGGGCCCAGAATTAGGATCTCTGGGCCAAAGAAAGGGTTTAGACATTTTAGTTATAGGAACATAGATTTCAAATTGGAAAGACCCAAAGAGACAACCGAATGCAACACCCTCAGTCTACAGATGAGGAAAACTGAGGTTAAGTGACTTCCCCAGGGTCACACAATAAGCATCTGAGGCAGAATTTCAAACCAGGCCTTGCTTGTAAATCATGTCATCTGCAGATCAAACTGAGTTTGTCTCCTCTTGGCCATATATATGTCTATATAGGAGGGTGTATATGTGTATGAATACATATGTGAGTGTGTGTGTATATGTGTACAGGTATACATAGACAGAGGGCACAGGATCAATTGAATAGGAAGGGATGATACTTAAAAGGTGAAATTGAGAGGTGAGAGAGGAATATAATGAGAGGAGATGAGGAAGACAGAATGAGGTTAATTATCTCATATAGAAGAGGCAAGGGATAACTGTTACAATGGAGGGGAAGAACAGGAAGGCAAAAGGAAAAAGGACCCAATTGTGGTCCACAAATGTAATGGAATGTTGCTGGGCTATAAGAAACAATTACCAGGAAGAAGTCACAGAAGCAAGGGCAAAAACGGGAAAACCACATACATCTCACTAAAGCAAAAGAAACAGAGAAACAACAAATGGATACTGAGTCCTGTGTAATCAAAGTGAGGAAATTCGACCCCAGGGAAGAGATGACAGAACGTTCCCTCTTTGGTGCGGCTAGGTGGTGCAGTGAATAGAGTACCCGCTCTGGCGTCAGGAAGACCTGAGTTCAAATCCAGCCTCTGACACTTAACACTTACTAGCTATGTGACCTTGGGCAAGTCACTTAACCCCAATTGCCCTGTCTTCTCCCCTCAAAACAAAAAAAAAAGGCAAAAACATTCCCTCTTCCCCCGCCAGAGGTGCGGGGCAGCTGCACTGTCCAACTGGTCCATGTTCACTCCACTACGTCCTTTCTTTTTTTCCCTTAATTATTTGTTCCATTGCTAAGTTGGGCAAGGTGGAGGAGTGTGTTTGGAAATGAAGGTGCAGTTAAAAAAAAAACCCTAACCGAGATCAGTAACAACTTTTTAATTAAAAGTTTTCACTGTGTGAAACGCCAGGTGTTATTCTGGGTCCTTTCTTCCAGCCCAGGCTGAGGAGGGCTGTCTGTGACAACCAGGCCCACGGCGTGCCCCTTTTCCATTTAATAAATAATACTAAAGTTGGCAGCTTCGGCCTCACACCTCAAAGAGCTTCTGGAAAAATGCAGCATTTGGCTGATCATTTATAGACCAAGACGTTGAGGACAAAGCAGAGTTTCCAGGAACTAAGTTGCCCATTAGAGCTAATTGCTCTTGGCAGGAGAAATGAGGCCTGCTCAGTGCCCAGTCTCCTCAGAGCTCTCTGGGAGATGCGGCGCTAAGCGCCCACCTAGCGCTGGACCACAGAAGTGGCGCCCAGCACCTGCTCATGGCTTGGGGCAAGTCCTGGTTCCACTTCTTTACATCATGGGTCCTATTTCCAGCTCCGAGGGGGGACCATTTAGAAGCAAATGCGGTCAAACATTTAAAGAACATCTAAATCCTGTACTGAATTTGGGCTGGTTCTTTACGAGCCAACTCAGGTGTCACAGACTTTTATGAAGCCTTCTCTGATGCCCGGAGCTCCCCTGGACCACTGTCCCCACCTCTTTCATGCACTTCTGCAATGTTAGGCTTGAGGTCTCTGTGTTTGCACTGACTACAGATGGAAGGACAATCTGGTCCTATGTGAACCTCACCTCCTCTGGGGAGCCTTCCCTGCTCCTGTGCTCCTCGCCCCCAGTTAGATCCAATCAATGTCCCTCCGCTGGGTCCCTACGGCACTTACCGTTAATACTTTGCTATGTAAGAAGTCATGTATTTAATAAAGCACTCTGGAAACTGTAGAGAACCCAGAAGCCTCAGATGTTAGCAGCAGCATCCAGCCTACCCCCTTCCTTTTCTAGATGAGCAAGCTGAGGCCCAGACAGTAAAAGGGCTCCAGGGAGGGCAGAGGCCGGAGCTGGAGAGACCCAGGACGGGGAGTCAGAATAACTTGTCTGTGCCTCAGTCGCCCTGCCTGTGAGCTGAGAATAGACCCCCTCCCCCAGTACTTCTAGGCCCCAGCTCCCAGGGTGGCCCGAGGGCAGCACTTAATAATAAAGGCCTGTCTCCATGATCATCACCCAAGGTCACACAAGCCACCAACCAACAAACACCTAGGAGACAAGCACAAAGGATGAAACCCATCCTGCCCTCAAGGAATGTGCCTTTGCATGTGGGAGACAAGTATAGATCAGAACACACAGAGCAAGACCAGAAAGTGAATTAGTACAAACACGTACAAGGCGGGTGGGAGGGAAGACACAAGCAGGCGGGGAGGTCAAGAAAGGCTTCTGGGAGAAGACAGCAGAGTTGAATCTGAGAGGAAGAGGGGATTCCGAAGTAGAGGGAAGGAGGGAGGGCATTCCAGGCATGGGAGATAGCCAGGGCAAAGGCCCCATGATGGTAGATGGAGAGGGAGGAACAGAGAGAAAGCCAGTTTGTTCGGTGGGAGGAGGAAGAATGTCCAGTGAGGCTGGATGGATAGATTGGGGTCAGGTTGTAAAGGGCTCTGAAAAGCAAATGGTGGAGACTACCTTTATCTCAGAAGCACTGGGGAACCCCTGGAGAGGACCGAGTTGGGGCATCACATGGTCAGATCTATGTTTAAGGAGACTTAATTGGCTGCAGTGTTTAGGGTGGCCTGAAATAGTGAAATCTGTGGGGCAGGAAGACCAGGGAGGGGAATCAAGAGGAGAGGTGCCGAGGGCCTCGTAATCACTTATTATGCTCCTGCTTGACTGCCTGCCTAAGGTGGATCCTTGGGATGTCTGATGAATGGAAGGGAGGGGTTGAGGCAAGACAAGAGGCCGGGCCTCCCTCCGGTCCCTCCACCTCCCGTTCTTCTCCATGACATCACAAGACCTCTGTTTTTTTCAGTCCATGGGCTACACATGCATATTCCTGGTAGAATGTGAAATAGGAAGAAGCCCCCATCCCCACAGTATCCCTGCCCCAACAAATCACCCAGACAGAGAGGGAGCTGGCCAGGTCACTGATACCCCACGGACAACAGAACCAGAGGACAAGATGGCCACATCTTTTCCAGGCATTGTTACACAGCACACTCTAAAAGCCCAGATGACTAAGGTGGATTCTTCCCCTCCCAGCGGGCCATTCACACACACACCCTAAGCAGGCCTTTGAGACCTTGGGATGTGTGCAGACAGCTGATTAACAGAGGTCCTCAGTAACTGGTGTGCCAATCAACACAGCCCTTGGGCAACCAGACCCCTAGGGGAAGCTTTTCTGCCCAAACCTGTGGCTGACCTTGCTCTCAGACCAGCTGATAAGAGGGAGAGCCAAGCTGTCCTGGGGCTCTGAAGGTTGGCTGGTGCGACAAAGCTCTTTGGTGGGCATTAAGTGAGCTTTCTTTTCCCTTACAGGGAGCTATCCCTTACCATCCCAAAATTAAGTACAGTATCTTGCCCCAACCTGGCATGGCTCCATTCCCCTCATGTGAGCTGCCCTTATCCATCAGCCTCAGAGGTCCTGAGGAGGATGGGGGCTTCATTCAGGGAGGAGGGCAGACTGAAGCCCGGATGGCCTGCTTGCCCATCAGTGGCTGGACACCTTCTGTATGCTCAGGTATCCTCCCTGGGCAGACAGAGGTTATGGGAGCAAAAACTAACTTCAACCATCAAATTCACAGCTTCATTCATGGGAACCATGGCTTGTGAAACTCCAACAGGAGAAGGAGGCTCCCAGCCACTGGTCTGGACCCATGAAGGCATGGCTGCCTGAAAAACCACTGACCTTCCATGGGGCTGTGCAGAAGGCTGTGGACCAAGCTTCCAACAAGGAGTGTGTTAAACCTGAAAGATTTCTCTCCTTCCGAATGCCAACCCCAACCAAAGCAACTGGTTTCTGAAAACAGAAAAGGAAATTTTTTGTTGCAGGGCTCTAAGGGTGCTTGGAAGTCCTGGGTGGGAATCCTGACCCAGACCTAAGGCTTAATTAAGGTCAGGAAAAATTTCCTAATACTCAGTTCTCAAGTGGAATGGGCTGCCTCGAGATGTCACCAGTCAGTCAACAAGCATTTCCTAAGACCTCTCTATGAGCCAGGCACTGAGCTGAGCCCTCGTCAGGCAGGAAGAGAGGGTCGACCCCTAACTGGGAATTTGGTAGCCTAGATGGTCCCTGGGCTCCCTTCCAACCTGGGATTCTGGGAAATATGATCTGTGTTCAAGGACGAAGGGAATCTCGCCTTCTCTGGGGTCACAGAGCCACCGGAACATCACTCAAGAGACTTGAGCGTGCTTGTTTGGAAATGTTAAATGATGCTGATCAAGCTATTCTGTGGAAAACCTGATCCCCCCCATCCTCCCTCTACCCTTGGCTCAGAAATGCCCATTTATGCACATGTTGGGGGTTCTCTGTTAGAATATAAGCCAAGACTGTGTGTGTGTGTGTGAGTGTACGTGTGTGTGCACACGTGTGCACGTGCATGCACCGAGTGTGTGCATGTGAGTGTGTGTGCATGTGACTGTGTGTATGTGTATGCACATGTGTGTGTGCACGTGAGTGTGCATGTGCATGTGTGTGAGCATGTGTGCGAGTGAGTGTGTGCTCCAGTGCTCAGCACAGTGTCTGACCACATTAAGTACTTAATAAAGGCTGACACATTGATTGGAAGGATGATGAAAGCCTTCAGACCAATGGCTTCCAGACTGTCTGCTGGGGAACGTGACAGAGGGAAGTCCCAGCCTGCCCTCCCTCCATGTCCTGGTCCTTCCGCTGCACAGAAGGTGACCCACCAGGGAGTGAGCTGGCTGGATTCCCTGGGGGCTGCTTGACAGCCTGAGCCACCCATCCAACTGCAATTCACACATTCATCTCTTCCCTCCCTGGGCATTCAGTGGAGCAGCAGCAGAGAAGAGTGTGGCCGAGTACCTGGAGAGAGAGTCCACAGGAGGCTGGGAGGGATGGAGGCGGCTGGGAGAGGGACACCAAAGACCGATCAGGAAAGAAGGAAAAGGGCCAGTGAAACACGAAAAACACACACAGAGAGAAGGCCCGGACTAGTACAGTGGCGCTAAAGGCGACCTGTCCTGGAGGAGAAACCACGTGGAGCAGGTTCTCATGGCTCAGCTCAGTGCTGACCCAAGAAAAACCAAGCACCATGCGGCAGACGATTGCGGCTTCCTATACGGGTGCCGTTTTCTGTTCTTTGTCTGTGGGAAGACTCGTGTTTACTGTTATTTGCTAAAATCAGAACAGAAAAAAGAAAGTTTACTGTAAAACCATTTGAAAAGACCCCCATAAAATGTGCCAAGGCCTCATCTCCGCGACGAGCCTATCCTGGCCCTGCAATCTGCTGCTCTAGTGACCTGGAGCAGACCAAGTAGCCTCTCTGGGCCTCAGTTTCCCTATCTGTAAATGGAATGCACTCTACCCTCACCTCCAGCTCACAGAAGCCATAGCTTCCTTCAAAACAAGGCTCAAACGATACTTTCTACAAGAAACCTTTCTTGCTTCCTAATTCTCTCGCCTGTCAGTCCCCCCAAAACTGCCTTTGACCTACTACTCTCTGTTTAGTGTATACAAATACCGAGATTTCTGCTTTCATATGTGTATATTTATAAATACTGTATATATGTATATTTATTATTATTCTGTCTATATAAATTTATATAGACCTACATGCTTACTTCTGTACATAATACACACACACATGTAATATCTGCATTATGACATACGTGTGGATACTAGATATAACGTATGTCTTTACTCTCTCCTCCTCTGGAGCGTCACCTTCCTGAGGGCCAGGACCGCTTCCCGTCAGTCTCTGTACCCCCAGCATGGTACGGATGCCTAGCACATGGCTGTTACATAATCAGTATGTTTGATGAGCTGATTGAACTCCCTTGCTTTTAAATTTACCTAATATACTGTGGATGTAAATTCTTTGAAGGTAGGGACTGATTCACCCCTCTTTGTATTCCCAGTGCCTACCACAGCTCCTGACACATAGTAGGGTCTTCAGAAATGCTTATCAACTGGAGACAGCTGCCTCCAGAGCATCAGAGAGAATTCAGCTCAAGAATTTTCCTAAAGAGAAAATGCAAACCTACTCTTTCCTCAGTCTTACCGCCTTTCCCCCTTGTACCAGGTCAGACATGGCATCTGGCTGCTCAGTCTCTTGGTGGTAGCTGGCATTGGCTTGGGCACTCTGTCTTTCTGGGAGAGGGTCCCTGGGTACAGTCTGGAAAGCTGAGTGGAGTGGCCCCCACAGCCCTCTGGAGCCGGCTGGGTTGTCCCTCTCCCCATAGGCTGACCCCACATTCTCCCTCTGTGGTCTGCCTCTCAGCTACCCTATTACACATTTGTACAAACAAAATTGAACCCCTGCTTGAGTTCCCAGAGCTTTTCTAAGACTCCCTTTCATCTCGGCTGCCTGTGCTGATGGAGAAAACCACTGGAGAGAGCCACGTCTGGCCCAGCCACAGCTTGGCAAGATCCTGCCCTGCCCCAAGAAGAAAGTGGCCAAGATGGCCCTCATTTCACCTTGGATTCCCTTTCTGCAGAAGACTTGGGAAGCAGCAGTGCCCTTCCAGGGCTATCAGGATCCTTTTATCAGCAGGACATTCCAGCTGTTGGGTTTGACATCTGGGGTTATGAACTCCATATGCCCAACGGAACCTCCCTTTAAAAAAACAAAACTGGGAGGAACTGGAGCCAACGCTGTTGGTTGGGAAATTGCTTGAAAAGGAGCACGTTTGTGGTCCAGAAACACAATTACACATGCCAGTTTCCAGCTTTCCACTCCAAAGGAAAATCTCGCCCTGATCTACTCCAGTCCCCAGCTCCTTCCACAATAAAGGTTACCAATAACGGTGGTTCTTTTGAGCAAGACCTTGTACAAGTAAATGTCCATCTGAGGTGGGAGGTGAGGGCCTAAATTCTCACCTGCATCTTTGGGGACCCGTTGATGGGCCATTCACAAGGTGTCACTCCTGCGAGATCCGCAGGCTGAAAGTCAGCTTGTCTCGCCAGGGCGGCTACAAATGCACCCTTAATGAAGCCGACAGCTCCTCACATCATGGTACATGCATCAATCTGCAATCGAGCCTAATGGTAGCTTGAAATCAGCCCTAATGGATATAACAGCAGGGAGTCTCAAAGTCCCGGATGGCAAGCTGTCAGCCCTGGGGCGGCCTGGGCACCGGCCTGCGGCAGCTTTGCTCTTCCTGGAGGAGGAAGGAGAGGAGACATTGAGGATGATGATGATGTTGGCCACTACTAAAGCACCTTGGGGTTTCCCAACATTGTCTCAATGGATGCTCACGGCACTCTTCTGGGGCTGGGTCCTCTAGGCACATCACTGCTAGAATCATTTTACAGATAAGGCTCAGACAGGACCACCTAAGATCACAGACCTACCTAAAACTCGAAGGGGCCTTTGAGGCTTGTGTCCAGCCCCTCCTTTTAGGGATGAGGAAGTTAAGGGTTGGAGAGGGGAATTGAGTTGTTTGCCCAGGGTCTCACTAGGAAGCAGCAAGAAAGAAGATTCAGAGCCAGTGCCTCTGACCCCCAGCCCAGCCCATTTGTACCCCACTGCTGCCCGAGAAGAGGAGGTGGCCCTGACCTATACACAGCACTGTGGAAGAGCTGCTGGGTTCATCCAGTGAGTCATGCTTTGGAGACTATCAGCTGACATGTTACATATCAAAGTCCATGAAATAAAAGAGGAGGTTTGGAGAGGCTAAGAGAAAGGGAAGTTTGATTTTTTTACAAGCCCCTTTCCAGTAAGCATCATGGAGGACGGCTGCCCCCATCCAGCCCAACGTTCTACCAAGACTGGTGGGTGAGGCTGATGCAGAAGATCCTAACTCCTTCTGATTCTCAGAGTCCCAGCGTTAGACACAGAAATTCAACAAGAGTGTCTGGTCAGGCTTGGTGGAGTAAGCCAGTCTTCAGCTGGAAGCTGGCAGGGGTTAGATGAGGGAGGTGGGTGGGCAGTCACCCCACCAATGAATGAGACCTTCCATCTATAGCACCCTACACTAGTGCAGACTAAGGGTCCTCTCTGCCTCAGCCTTAGCAGGTGAGCTTCATTAATTACCACGGCCAAAAATGTCAGCATAACAGTGAAAAATAACACCGAAACAGCACTTACATGCCAAGCACTGTGCTAAACATTTTATCATTATGATCTCATCTGAACCTTACAACAACCCCAGGAGGGAGGTACTGTCATTCCCATTTTATAGCAGAGGTTAAGTGACTTGCCCAGGGTCACACAGCTAGCACACGCTTTCCTATATTTCCTATTTATCCTGTACATAGCTTGTTTTGTAAAAGTTTGTTTACATGTTGTCTCCCCCGTTAGAACATGTGCTCTGTGAGGGCAGGGACCATCTTTTGCCTCCTTCTGTATAAGCTGGTGCTCAGCACATAGGAGGCAGTTGGCAAATATTGACTGATTGAAGCCTCTGAGGTTAGATTTGAACTCAGATCTTCCTGACTACAGGCCCAACACTCTATCCACTGTACCACTCAGATCAACTTTATTCACAAAACAAATCTCAGTAAAATCCCTTGTGATGAACCTTACCCTAGGAACCTGAACTAAGCTGATCCACTGAAGGCAGAGACCAGTTCATTACAGAGCCCTGACTAGGAGCTTTTCTCCTTGACAGGAGCTGACTGAGGTTGTCCTGGCGCAGCTCAGGGTCACCTTCATGCCAATGAAGTATCAGAAGAAGAATTCACTAGAAGTGAACCTTATCCTTAGCAAAAACAAACCCCAGCCCATGTGACTGAAATTCTTCAGATAACCCAGGTGAAAAGCACCTCACCACCTACCCACAAAACCTGCCCAAAAGGTGAAGTGTCTTTTTTTTTTATAAGTGCTATTATATCCAGCCTGGCTACTGAGTTTCCACTTGACCTTGGAGTGAGTTTCAAGGAGAAACCAGGATGGTGGAGCTTAGCCACTATTTACACAGCAAGTCCACAGAGAGTGAGAGAAGAGGATTAAGGCCATCACTTAATGTTGTTAGAGAAAATTTCCCCTCCAGCTGGGAAAACCAAAATGAATCACACTGAACAATGAGGCCTTTAAAGTGTTTTCTGAGGCCTGGGGAGGTTGACACCGGCTTCTGTCGCTTGCCTGAACCGGGATGGCTTCTTCAAGGACTGTTTGCGACAGCCAGTAAATCACCTTGGACCCATCTAGAAAACCAATTTAGTGAGTTCCGTGAATCAGACTTTCCAGTCCATTGTTAAAAATACCACCTCCCTTATATGCCTCTTTCCTTCTCCAACTCCAGCTAATTTACCAGCGATCTGACTGGCTGGAGGCCAGTGCTTGAGGCAAGACTCGGTCCCAGCTGCTCCTGGAGCGGGCATCCTGCGAAAGCCAGGCTCCCTCCAACACCGGCAACGAGCAGAAAACAAAATCTCAATTTCCTGGGAAACTGACATTCAGCTGGGGTGGCCGAAGCTCTCTGGCGCCACCTTGTGGATGCCTGGAACCAGCACGGTGCGCCTCCCCAGACCCAAAGGACCGAACCCTAGCAAGTCAGGGAAGGTACCGACGAGTCTGGAGAGCCAGACAGAGCCACAGCCAGAGAAAGGGAGATAGGGGGATGGGGGGGGGGGGAAAGAGAGAGAGGGAGGGGGGGGGAGAGAAAGACTAACACACAGAAACAAATACAACTGTGTATTGTGTATATATTTGTATGTCAATAGGTCTATATAAATGTACATGATTTATAGATAAGTGGTTGTTGTGCCTCTCGAGAGCAGTTTAAATCTAGAACTTTTATTTATAGTTTCCAGTTGAATAGCACACCTTGAGGTTCTAGACCCCCCCACACCCAAGCAGCTGCCATCTCTAGGTCAAGAAAACAGGGGGACTCAATGATGAAACTAACTTGAAGAAGGAGCCTGGGGTGCCTTAGGCTGGAAGCATCCTCAGTCAACTCCTTTCTAAAAGTTAACTTATTAACCATTAACATAAACATCCAAATAAACAAAATTTCAACTCTATCATAAACTATATACAAGGGAAGTTTTTTTTTAAAGAACCCGTCTTTTCACTTAAAAAAATGACAGCGCTAACGCTTAGTCTCCTCTGGACCGCTTTCCTTTATGCGCATCGAAGGACTGTGTCCTTGTTAGGGGTGTGCATATGCAGTCAGTAGGTAGCTCTTTTTTCACTTCAGTCTTTCCACATTTCTTCATATTTGTCCTTTCTTTAGGAACTATAATATTCCATCATGCTCACATCCTATGCTTTGTCCCCCCATTCCCCAGTCGCAAAGTTTCTAGCTAGACAGGGCATTAGAAGTCACAGGATCCCAGATTTCTAGGTCAAGCGGTGGTCACCTTTCAAATTTCGTGGTCACCCCGCCCAGCCCCCTCATTTTACAGCTTCCTCTGAGCCACTAACCACATCAGGCTCACTTTTCTCTGCTTCCCCCCGGAATATTCCAGATGATGGCCCAACATCGGATGGAGAAGGGAAGTAAAAGAAGAAGGCCAGGAGATAAAATGGAGACCTTGGAAGCGCCCTTCTGAAAGCTGGCAGGCACGTGCCAAAGCCGAGGAAGGAAAGACGATCCAAGAGCTGAGTGGGCCACTGGCCCATCTGCCCCGGGGCGGGGCTCGGCCCCCAGCTCGACCAGCTTCCCTTGTCCTACGGTCAGCCCTACCAGACCCTCAGGAACCAGCAGCCTCATGGCCCGACTCCCGAGCCGTCCGCTTCCTCGTTAGTGTACTCCCTTTCACGCTGTCTGCCCAGCAGACTGTAAGCCCCTCAGGGGCAGGGGCTGCTCAGCTTCTCAGCCCCAGCACCTGGCACAGTGCTCGGCACACAGTCGTGTTTAGAGCTGGCTGCCGACTGCGGCCTGGGCCTCTGCTCACCTTCTGCCCCAGCTTCACCGCCGCCAGGGAGGGAGAAAGGAAGGCGGGGGCCGGCGAACGGTATCGGGACGGACGGGGCTACTTCTTGTTTTTAAAGAGGAAAACGAATCTTGACGGCTCTCTCCGCGTTTGGGGGCTGACTATGCGGAGGGTTTGAAGGCCGCTCTACACAAAAGCACAAGAGCGCAAGTCAATCCGCGGGAGAGCTGGTGCCGGCGGCAAGATCTGGGCACGAATCCTGCCTCTCACACACACTGACGGTGTGGGAAGCCACTGAAGTCTCCGGGCTTAAGGGAGCTCTCTGGGACTCCCACTGGCAGAGAAGGTGCCAGCCTACACTGAGTGGCACGGGCATTTCCTCACCTGGGAAAGCCCTATAAAGAAACAGCAGGCGCAGGACTTATTCTTGGCGGTTTAAAATAAGTGTTTACATCTATTTTACATAATCTCCTTTGTTTCTTAGGGAAACTTGGTGGGGGAAGTAATAGAAACACCTTTGTCCTCATCTGATACATGAGGAAACTGAGGCAGAATAACTTGGCCAAGGTCACAGGGGCTTGAACTCTGGTCTTTACAGCTGCTTGGTCCTTTCCTCCCCCTCCCCCTCCCCCTCTCCCTCCTCCCTCCCCTATTTTTCCCTCCCCCTCCTTCCCCTTCCCCCTTTCCTCCTCCCCCCTTATCCTCCCCACTCCTCCTCCCCGTCCTCCCTCCCTCCAATAAATCCCGGTGTGAGCCCCCAAGCCTCTGTACAGCCTGGGTGCGTCCATGCCTATGCCCATTTCTAAGGAAGCTGAAACAAGGCAGGCAGTTTTGTTTACTAGGCAACCGAAGTGATTCACACTTTGTTATCGATAAGCCTGAAGGCCCGGCCAAGCCAGCCTTGGGCATTCACTGGGCTGGACCAGGAGGCTCTCAGGCTGGTGAAAGCGAGTGACCTGACCCTGGTGACACAGCAACACTCCTGGGCTTCTATCTTCTCTTCAACAAAGCAGGGTGAACGTGGACCTGAGGAGCGGTGTCAGAGGCCAGGCCCTTCTGTGTCACTGCTGCTCTGTGGTTTGGCCTTCGAGGAGGACCGGGGACATCACCGGGGGGCCTCTTGACTTGTGGGTGATCTGGAGTTAAGTGAGGCACAGAGTCTTTGCCCTCACTCTCTCCTCCAGAGTCATCCAAGTCTGGTGGCAGGACAAAAGCCAGGACGAGTGGGCATGCCTGAGGTGCACCTTCCATGTCTGACCGAGCTCCATAGCACCTGCTTCCATCACCTCCACGGCCAGCCAAACAAAATGCTCTCATCTGCCCATTGCAGCCGGGGAAGTCTCCCCATGCTTGGGAGCAGCCCTCACCCGGAGGGGCTTGGCCTCCTGGACACCCCCTACTCTCCATTGTGTGGAGGGGGGCCCAGCTTTCAGAGCTGAGCTGAGCTTGGCACCTGGGAAGATGCCTCTGTTCCACAAACTAATCAATCAAACAACATTCCTCAAGCACCTGTGTGCTTATAGTACAGGATGATCCAAGTTCAAATCCTGTTCTGCCACTTCTTGGCTGGGGGACAGTGGGCAAGTCACTTCACCAGACTTGTCCTAAATTTCCTCATCTGTAAAATGGGGGTGAGAATAAGAGCGTCTCCTTCAGAGAGCAGGCTACTGTATGGAAGGATTAAGTGAGCAAAGAGCTGGAAAATGCTTGGAAACCTCAAAGGGAGAGAGACAAGGGCTTGTATTATGGCACGGTGCTGGACACCAAGGTTACAAAACAGAAGGGAAGTAATCTCTGGCATCAGAGAGATCACATTCTGTCAGGGGAAGCAAAATTCACATACCAAGGCAGATACAAAACAGATAAAAGGTAACCCTGGGAAAGGAGACGGGCTTAGGCATGAGCAGCCTGGAGCCAGCCATGAAGGAAACCAGAGATTGCGAGGGGCAGAGATGAGGAGAGAAGGCATTCCAGGCATGGGGCACAGTCAGCACAAAAGCACGGAGGTGGGAGAAGAGTCTCCTATGTGAAGAAGTAAGTCTGTATGACTGGACCATGGAGCAAAGTGAGGGAGGGGGGACATATATACCAAGGCTGGAAAGGGAAGAAGGGGCCAGAAGGTAAGGAGCTTTAAATGCCTAATAAGGGAGTTTGTCATGGATTCTGGAAGTAATTGATAGGGCATCAATGATGAGCAATAACAGGGTACCTGTGGCTAACACGACAAAAGAGGAAAATGATAAATGCTGGAGAAGATGTGGGAAAATGGAAACACTAATGCAGTGTTGGTGGAGTTGTGAACTGACCCAACCATTCTGGAGAGCAATTTGGAATTATGCCCAAAGGGCTATAAACCAGTGCATACCCTTTGACCCAGCAATACCCCTGCTAGGGCTGTATCCCAAAGAGATCATACAAGTGGGAGGAGGACCCATATGTACGAAATATTTATAGCAGCTCTTTTTGTGTTGGCCAAGAACTGGAAAGCGAGGAGATGCCCATCAACTGGGGAATGACTGAACAAGTTGTGGTTTATGAATGTAATGGAATACTATTGTGCTATGAGAAATGATGAACAAACGGACTTCAGAGAAACCTGGAAAGACTTATATGAACTGATGTGGAGGGAAGCGAGCAGAACCAGGAACACTGTACACAGTAACAGCCACAGTCTGCAATGACTGACTTTGATGGACTTAGCTCTTCTCAGCAATGCAAGGACCTAAAACAATCCCAAAGGACTCCTGACAGAAAACACCATCTGCATTCAGAGAAAGAACGAGGGAGTCTGAGTGCAGAGCGAAGCAGACTATTTGCTCTCTTTTTTGTTTTGTTTTTTTCTTTCTTGTGGTTCCTCCCATTTGTTCTAATCCTTCTATACAACATGACTAACACGAAAATGTGTTTAATAATAATGATGATAATGTATATGTAGAGCCTTTATCAGATTGCATGCCATCTTGGGGAGAGAGGAGGGAAGGAGAGGGGGAGAAAATTAAAAACTGACGGAAGTGAATGTTGAAGACGAAAAATAAATAAACTTATAAAAAACAGAGGGTGCCTGTGGGGGTTCTAGGGCTCAGGTTTGGGTTGGGCCAAATAAAATCATCCTAGCTCAGCCTGCCGAAGCACTCTCTGGACACGACCTCATCTGACACTCACAACAACCATCCTACGAGCCTGGGCTGTTTACAGATGAGGAAACTAAGGCAGTCAAAGAGATTAGTGACGTATCAATCAACATTTATTAGGTGTCCTGTACTAAGTACTGGGGATACAAAAGGAGGCCAAAGACAGCACCTGCCCTCGAGGAGCTTACAATCTAATGGGGAGACAACATGAAAACAAACAGACACGGAGCAAGCTCTCTACAGGATGGACAGGAGATAAATAACATTTCACGGAAAGCACTTTGTAAACCATGTAAACCATCTCTAGTACACCAGCAATCATCACATGATCCAGCTTTGTCTTTTTACAGATGGGAATAGTGAGGCCTAGAGAGTAGCTTGGCCAGAGTTAGGTGGCAGAGAGAGGACAGTCTAAGAAATACGCCTGACACTTTAAATCGCGAATGTTGCACAGTTATAATTATGAAGTTATTCATCATTGAAAGCACACGGGAGCAGGCCAAGATGTGTGTCACGCCACCCGCGCCTGCCTCTGGAGCCATCCGACAAGGCCAGCCTGCATCCGGGTACAGAAAAGCAGGCGCTTCATCTCTCTGCGGAACTGTCAGCAGACCATTAAACATACAAGAATCACATCAGCCCAGCTCCTCGTCCCTGCACGCCATCGAAGGACGGTAAGGAGAATGCACTCCAAGCAGAGAGATGTGGCTATAATCCATATTGACAGAACCTCAAAGGCCAGGTCTTTCCGTGAAATGACCTCAGGAGGGCCTTGGAAGTAAAGAGAAAATATCTCACGCCAAATTTACATAGGTGGAAACTGAGGCACGTGCAGGTTAAAAGGAGCCTCCTCTGGTTGCGGCCTCCTGCTTCTCCTCCTACATTCTCTCTCTCCTGGGTTTTCATGGAACAGCCTAGCTGACCACTCCTTCTCCATCTCCATTGCTCATTCACCTTCCATGTTCTGGCCCTAACTCTGAGGGCTCCCTATGGCTCTGACCTGGGCCCCCCTTTCTACATTCTTTCTTGGTGACCTCATCAGCTCCCCTGGATTTATTTCTCAACCCTTTACTGATGACTCCCCGCTCATATGTCCAACCCCAGCCTTTCCCTGAGCTACAATCACCACCTCAAAAACTCCTACACGCCCAGGGTCACACGGCTGCTGACAGCTGCGGGCCTGAAACCCCAGCATTCCCCACTCATCGTCCTCCCCTCAGGGCCACCCTCACAGTTGAGATGTCTTCTCCTATTAGAACGTAACGGAGGACAGGGACTCCCAGCTATTTCTTTCCAGCCTCTGTGTTTAGCGCAGCGCCTGGCACACGGCAAACGGCGAATGAACGACGTCATTCATTCATTCATTCATTCACTCACTCCTGGTCTTGTCCTCTCCCCAAGGGACCAGGTCGATAGTCTGCCAAATACCCCCTTGTCTAGGGGGCACTAAATGAAGGAGGGGACGGAGGAGTGGTCACTTTTTTAATCTAATTATCCCTTCTGTCATGTTCTACAGCAGCTGTTTCTTTGTCACCACGATTTATTTACCAAGAACCTCTCCCCCTTCCCTTTTAAATCAGATCTCTGGTCTCAGAGAACATCCTTTTCCTTCCCTCCTTCCCCTGGCCACTGTTCTCTTTCTCTCTCCCTCTCTCTCTCTCCCCTTCCCTCCCTCTCTCTCTCTCCCTCTCTGTCTCTCTCTCTCTCCTCCCTCTCTCTCCTCTGTCTCTCTCTCTCTCCCCCCTCTGTCTTTCTCTCTCCCTCTCTCTCTCCCTCTCCCTCTCTATCTTCCCCTCCCCTTTCTCCTTCTCTCTCTCTTCCCCTCCCTCTCTCTTCTCTCTCTCTCTCTTCTGTCTCTCTCTCTCCTCCATCTCTCTCTCTCTCTCCTGTCTCTCTCCCTCTCTCCTGTCTCTCTCCCTCTCCCTCTCTCTCTATCTTCCCATCCCCTTTCTCCTTCTCTCTCTCCTCCCCTCTCTCTCCCCCATTCTCTCCCTCTCTCTCTCTCTCTCTCTCCCTCTCCCCCCTCCCTCTTTCTCTGGTCTCTACATGCCTTCGATGAAAGGGGTTGTCTGAGGCCACCTGGTGGCTCACCCACGTGTCCAGTGGAGGATGAATGGCCCCTCAAAGCCAGCAGGAAGAGCCGTGAATCCAGACATTTCTGTAAACTGCTGAGGCCAGGAATAGCACGACTGTTTAAATGTGTTTCCATCACGGGCTGTGTTAAAATTCATCCAAACTGCGTCCGTCTGGATCAGACTGGACCCGGAGGCCCTGAACCAGGGTTTATTTACAATGTTTCACAGGGAAACCTTCTGCTTTTTCTCTATTGTTATTTTTCTGCTGGATCGTCTCTCCCTGTCCAGGCCCTCTCCAATGCCCAGAACACATCCGTGTGCTAACAAAGGGAAGCACTGAGGTCTCAGGGAAAGATCTCTGGATCTGAAGTCAAAAGACCCGAGCTCAAACCCGAGCTCTTTGACTTGCTGCCTGTTTGGCCCTGGTCAAACTACCTAATCTCCTTTGGCCTCAGTTTCACCATCTGTAAAACACGGGCGTTGGACTTGATGACCTCTAAGGCCTCTTCTAGTGCCAGACCCAAGGTCCTATGAAGCCAAGGCCCCTTCCAGATCTTGATTCTAGTCTGTGGAGCCTACAGTAGCCTCCTGGGGAGACTCCTGGGCAGCCAAGAATCTATTAGAACAAAAGGAAAGAAGTGGCTGGGGCTCCCCAACTGAATGGTGTGGGAAAGACTTGATTTCATTAGCAATGCCCTCCTGGACTTCTCCTCAACTTCTGCATATGACCTTTGAGGCCCCAGCCAACAAGCCAACCCCAAGGTTGTCAGAGCGAGTAAATTAAACACTAACCCAGTTCTTCAGACGTGGATTCACCATGCTGAGAGGGAGCCCAGACGTAGGTCAATCCCAACCCCTTCGTTTTACAAGGAGGTAACTGAGACTCAGAGAAGCGGCAAGCCAAAGGTTGCCCAGCAAAGGGTGAGGGATGGTGGAAGCTGTCTCTTCTAGCTCCCAACCTGGTGACCTTCCCCTAAGCCATTCTAGTGATGCTTTAGTCCTGTCATTTCTGCTGGTTTATGTTTTCGATGGATTTATTACGTTCTGATAAAAGTGTATTAAAATTTCCCCAATACTACTGATTACATAGATTTCTTCTTTTTGGTTTTTAACTTAATTTTATATTCTTTATATTGTTTCCGTCCCACCACTGAAAAAAGAAAAAGTGAAAAACAGAACCCTTAAAACAAATGTGCAGAGTTGAGCCAACCAAAGTCACACACTGGTTCTGTCCAAGAGCCTCTATCTCACTCTGCCCATTAGCTCTCCTGTCAGGGGCGGGGTAAGCCTGCTCATCACCAGACCTCACTGCGCTGAGCAGAGTTCTTAGGGCTTTGAAAATTACTTAGTTTGGAGGTTGTTATTGTATAAACCGGCCTCCCGGTTCTGCGCACATCACCCTGCATCTGTTCACGTGAGTCTTCTTGGTCTTCTCTGAAACTGTCCCTTTGAGTATTGCTTATGAAAGAACACTCCATGAGATTCCTACACCAGAATTTGTTCAGCCATTCCCCAACTGATGGGCACAACTTGGTAACGTTTGGGATAGTTTCAAATCACTCCTCAGAGTGCCTGTGCCAACAGTGGACCCCACTATTGATTATCATCCATTGATTGCTCATATATGGTTGATTACATGTTATTCTTCCGAGTTAGAGCTGCAAGCTCCTGGAAAGACAGGACTATCCTTCCTTTGCCTTTGTAACTCGGCCCTTAGAACGGTGCCTGGCACACAGTAGGCCCTTCATAAACACTAACCAACAGAACTATCTAATACATTCATTAAGACAAACTTGATGGAGAGGATGGAGCTGTTCTAAAAGGCAGTAAACTACAAATTAGATGAAGTCCTGAGATCATAAATCTGGAGCTAGAAGGAACCTCCAAGGCCCTCAAGTCCCACCCTCCATTTCACAGAAGAGGAAACTGAGGAGGGGGAAGGGCTTGTCCAGGGTCATAGAGCCTATACATGTGTGAGGCAGGACTCGGGCCCAGGTCTTCCTCGTTCAGAGGATTCCACGCTGCCTGCTCTCACTGTCTGTGTTTCCATATGCGATGTGTGTGTGCGTGTGTGTATAATACAGATGTACGTGTTAAAATACATAGATTATCATATGTAATGTATTATGTCAATTAGAATATATTAACGTCATTGTTGTATTAATTAATATGATTATACGTAACAGATTGACATGTCACTGTAACAGAAATAGAATAAATATAGGTGTTATATATACCTGGCATATACACACACACACACACACACACACACACACACACACACACACACACATATATGTTCATTCCACTAGGCATCTAGTTTTCATTGAGAAAGTACTTGGACTCTCAGAAAGCTTTTATTTAGAATCATTTACATGATTCCTTCATCACGTGACTCAACTTGAGCTGCCTGAGAAGGGCTGCCAGAATGGGCCTCCGTGGCCTCCAGGGTCCCTTCTCCCTCTCAAACTCTGTGATTCTGCACCAGGAATGGGCAAAGTCCGGGGTGTCAAGGGGCAGGGAATGGAGTATCGTCTGGCGGGGTGGTCGAGGCATCGAGGGCTTCAGGGAGGTTGAGGGAGATAAGCCTCTGGATTTAACCCCTACGAGGTCATCAGAGACCCCAGGGAAGCAGCTTCTGTCTAACTGTGGGACATGAGCCGTGTCATGCCGTGGAGAGCTGAGGGGGTGAGGAGGCAGCTGTGCCCGCCACAGAATGAGAACTGTTAACACTTATCATGGATCGTTACTATAATTGCTGTATTTGTGCTTTAAAATACATACTCACAACAACCCTGGGAGGCAGGAGAGGGAAATGGACGGGAGCACCCATGTATACAGCACCTACTATGTGCTAAGGGCTTTACAAGGATTATATCGCTGGTGCTATTATCACGCCCATTCTACAGATGAGGAAACGGTCAGTCACGCAGCTAGTGTTGGCAGCCACTTGTGAACTCAAGCCTGGCCTGGAGGCCTAGTGTCCCACCATTATCCTACCGGCTGTGAAGAACCTGCAGGCCTCCTGCTGAAGGCCAAGTTACAGCTACACCTTTATCAGCAGGGAGAAGCTCAGGCGTCTCCCCAGGACCTCCCTGTCCTTTCCTCGGCTGCCTCCATCAGGGACCGTCCCCATGCTCTGGGGGACTGTCCGAGGGCACCCTTGGTCATGCCCGTGATCCCTTTTCCCTGACCCTTCCCAGAACAGATGATTCCAAGGAGAAAGCTGAATGTTTTAGGTTTGCCACCAAGAACACCTGACAACAATCAGCTGCTCACTCAGAGAAAACCCTGGAGGAAACAGGGCCTGCCCTCTGGGCCTGCTCTGCGGAAGGCTAGCCTTTTGTTGGGTGGACTGTAATTACCTACTACCCATCAAACCCTTGCCGCACGGTATTCCTAGCACACACTCCATTTCCCAAATGCTTTTCCTGGCAATAATGGCGGCAATGATTTCCAGATGGAAGAAGATAACAATTAGTCAATCCCCCAGGCCCCCGAGTTCACACAGAAATTTCCAATTGTGTTCTATCAGAGCCAAAATGTAAAACTTGCCCAATGCGATCTTCCACATCTCCAGGAGAGCCCGACATTCCATAACATACCTTGGTCTGTCAAGGCTTCATGACCTGGCCAGAGGCTCTTCACAGAAGCAAGATGAAAAGAAACCCCAACTATTTTATATTTAGACAAGATTTTCTTTCCTGCTCAACCAAATTCTTCAGCAGATGGATGACCGGCCACCACACGTTTCCTAGATGTCTCATAAACAAAGCAGACACTCTGGGAACATACTCCAAGCACATGTTTTATACATCAGGGAAAGAGGAGGAGGAGGGGAAGGAGGAGGAGGAAGAGAAGGATTAGGAGGGGGAGAAGGATGAGGGGGGGAGGGGGAGGGGAGGGGGAGAAAGAGGGGGGGCTCAGTCCCTGGCCTCAGGAGCCATGGGGGGGAGAGGGTTTACACTTGGCCACATGACGCACCCAGGAGCACCATGCTGTTTCTCTTCCATTAGAAACTTCACATCACGCCCTCCGACCATGAGGTGGGGCAGATTTTTAAAATTCCTCACTGCACAGAAGGAGGCACAGTGTGGTACAAACCAGAAGACCCAGATTCTGCCCGTGGCCTACACCTGTCCGGCCCCTTTCCTCCCTCTCCATACCTCTCACCCCTTATGCCCCTCTGCCTCCACTGGGACCCGGAGCCACTGATCTGCTCCTGGGCCCTCCCTGGCCTCTGCACACACTGGCCCCTCTTCTCCCCCTCTCACTTTCCCCACCTTCCTTCCAAGCTCAGCTCAGAGGTGCAGCCTTCCACAGGAGGCCTCTCCCACTCTCCCCCGGCCCCCCGCTGCTAGCCTCTTCCCTTGGACACTGCTCTCCCCCTGTTTTGTGGTCCATCTGCACCCAGTCTGCGACAACTCGTCTCCCCAATAGACTGCTGCTCCTGTGAGGGCAGAGAACATGTTTCTACCCTTCTCTGTACTGCTAGTGCTTAAGACAGTTCCTGGCACACAGCAGGCTCTTAGATACATGCTGACTGACTCACTGACTGACTCAAGGCAAATCTCAGTCTCTCAGAGCATTGGTTTCCCCACCTTTAAAATGGGGATAATCATTTATATGATATTCAGGGGTGAATAGATGGCAGAGGGCTTAGAAAATGGATTTTAATGGGGAGACTGGAGGGAGCGAGGCTTTTTCTCCCAGGGCCAGCTGCCTACTTGTCTCTCAGACTTCTTTCACCAAAAAGGTGGCCAATCACAATGAAGAAAGATGCCCACCAGAGCAAGCCCTGGAGGAGGAGCTGGGGAGCTGGGCATCCTAGGCCTGCCACTGACCAGTTGTGGGGCCTGGGCCAAGAGGAAGCTGCAGTGTTTTTGTGTCCTGGACCCCTTTGTCAGGAAGTGGACCCCTCCTCAGAATCATGTTTTTAAAAGCACAGCATAAAACACAGGATGACCGAGGGGAACAACTGGATTGAATTACACTTAGCAAAATATTTAAAAAACAGGTTCATGGGCCCCAGTGAAGAGCCCTGGGACGAGAAGATGTCTAAAGGGCCTTCCCATCCTGGGCCCTCTGAGCCCCAATATCTCCAGTCCCATGATCTGGCAGGTTGCAGAGTTAGGTTTCCATGTGTCCCAACCCCCAGAGAAACCTCCAATTATCGCACTGAAATTCTCACAAATCAATTTATTCTAGTTTTTTTTTAACGCCATACACCACCTCTCTTTTTCCTGCAGACGGGGGGGCAGGCCAGGGGCTTCCAGACATGACATGCCTGTAATTCTGTCCATGTCACCCCCACACCCCTCACTGCACTCAGACCTCCAACTCCCACTCCTCATCTCCAAATAACTAAAATCAGGTCTGGCCAAGGGTCAGATCTGTCCTTGAAGAAGATGTGAGTATCACCTGGGCAGATGGGCAACTGGCTATCCAATGAGGGGGCCCGGAGACAGCCTTGGGGGTCCCTTCCAGCCTCCAGCTATGTATGATGCTATAAACAGGGGGCTGGTCCTGAAGGCTGCCTGGTACTAAGGCTCCCTCCAGTGGCAGATGCCAAGAGGTACAACTTGAAGAGCTAGAAAGCTCAGGGCTCCCAGTGGTCATCCTGGGGTCCAGCCCCCCTCCCTTAGTGTGTATCTGTCTGTCCATGTGAGGCCCTTGGGAGGGGTGTGGGAAGGAGGCTGCTCCAAAAAGAAGTAAAAAAAAAAAGGAAAAGAACAGAGAGACAGAGGAGGGAAGATGGAAAAGAAAAAAGATGAATGAGAACAGGTAAAGAAAGTGGCACCAGACAGAAAAATCCCATTCGGAGAAAGGATCTCAGTGAGAAGGAACCCAGAGTTTCTGGTGCAGCCATCCCGTGGATGCAGACAGGAGGGGTCTGCGCCAGGCCTGTTTCCCATCCACAGGGAAGAGCAGGTTAGTGGGGAAGAAATAGTCAGACCCTGGGGCGCAAGGCCCCTCGCCAACCCGGGGTCTGTGATAAAAGAAGAGGAAATGAGACGGAGTCCAACAGGCCCCTAGAATGGGGAGAGCAAAGGTGCCAGAACACTGTGGGCCACCCAAGAGTCTGGAGAGAAGGCGACTGGGGCGTGGACAGATGCCAGGGGATGGCCAAAAGATTCTATTGCCATTTCCATAGAACTGGTTCCCTTTGCAAGCCCATGTATTTTGGCTTAAGTGGCTCTGCATATCATACTGAGAAAGGGTCCCCAGACTTCAACAGACACTGCTGGGGAGTCCAAGACAGTTTGTGCTTTAAAGGAAGGATGGGTCTCCTTCTAAGAGCTGGAGCCATCCTAGGGGAGACAGAAAACTGGCACAAACAAAACTCTGAAAAGAGGGGGCTGTCTGAAGAGACCGATGTGGGCACACAGGAAACTCACCACCCACCCGAAGCCCGGCTTTTTTGGTTTTATAAAGCTCTGTGTTTTGCTTCCATTAATAAAGTAATGACAGTGACTGTGCTGGATAAAACCTAGCAATGCCCTCCCCCCCTGCAAACCAAACCAGGAGATAACTGTGAATGGGGTGCACGTGTCTGGGACAGCCATCCCCCCCCTTAATAGTATTTTCTTTTTTTCCAATTACACGTAAAGACAGTTTTCAACATTCATTTCTGTAAGATTTTGAGTTCCAAGTTTTTCTCCCTTTCCTCTCCCCAAGACTGTAAGCAATCTGATAGACCATCTTAAGATCTTATAGACACAAGATGGCAGGAAGCCAGGGGGGTTCAAGCTAAGCCAGAAATGAGAGTGGCAAGGAAGGCTGGGGATGAGCAAAAGTGAGTGTGTGTGTGTGTGTGCGCACACGCGCGTGTGTGTGTGCATGCGCGTGTGTGTGTGTGTGTGTGTGTGTGACTATGTGTATGACTCTGTGTGAGTAAGAGTGTGAGTGTGTATGAGTGTGAGTGTGTGTATGTGTGTGTGTGTATGTGTGAGTGAGTGTATGTGTGAGTGTGTACATGTGTGTATGTGAATGTGTGTATGTGTGAATGTGTGTGTATGTGTGTGTGTGTGTGTGAGTGTATGAGTGTGTATGTGAATAAGTGTGTGTGAATGTGTGTGTGTGTGTGTGTGTTTAAACTTCTATTAGGGACAAGAGAGGGACAGAAAAGAGTGAGGAAGAGCAGGGGAGGACCATCCTCCAGAGTGAACAGGCCAGACTAACTGCCCACAAGCAGAGGCGCCGCTGCTTGATTTTTATTCTGCTTAATTCTACGCCAACAAGAATGTCCTTGTGACAGGGACAGGAGTGGACAAAAACGGCTAACAGGAAGTGAACTGAAGTCAGAAAAAGGGATGTGACCCTCTCGGGAGGGCAGAAAGGGGAAGAATGTCACACCGAGAAGAAAGGAAGGAAAAGGTTAAGTGTGGACTCGGGGCTTCAAAACAAGCCTGAGCTTCTTCCTGCAAAGGAAGGCTTGGGTGTCAGAGGAGGAAGCAGCTGCAGCTTCTCCGAGGGACCGAGCAGGTGAGAGGTTATCTGGGACAGCGGCTGTGGCTGCAGCTGGTTCAGCCCTCCCTGCAGGGGGACACCGAGGCAGCTCCTCGCCATGCTTCCAAATCACAGAAGAGCACACCAAGACTTACGGACAACTGGCTGAGTCCCTACTGCATGCTGTGCTAAGTGCTGGGGAGAGGAGCCCCTTCCCTCCAGGAGCTCCCATCTAGGACAAGGAGCCTCAAAGGGCAGGGGAGGTGTCCAGGGCTGGGCCAGCCACCTCATCTGTGGAAGGGGGACGTTAACGGCCCCTCTTGCCCAGGGCTGTGGCCAGCATCAAAAGAGAGAATATAAGTCAAGGGCTCCGCCAACTTTAAATGCTGCCTAGACACTCTCTTCCCCCTCCTTCTCCCTTTAGACTCTGCTCAGATCCCACTGTCACCGGGGGCCTCACCTCTGAGATTTACCCTCCATTTACACTGTCTCTGTCTGCGGGGGACACTGCTGACCTCAAACAACTCACTCACCTTCCTTCTGCCTCAGTTCCTTCCCCTGTAAGATGGGAAGGATGGACTCAATGGCCACTGACTGAGGTCCCTCCCAACTCTGCCTCTGATTGTGGGATTCCTGGGAAAACCCTAAAGTCCCTCCTTGGAGAGATGGTGAGTGAGCCAGGAGAAAAGGAGGCAGCGCCTCTGAGGACCAAGGGGGCTTGAGTGGGAGGCTGCCGGCTCAGACTGATCAGCTGTCCTTCCTCTCCAGACAAGGCCATCAGAAGATGCCTCTAGGGATGGCTGACCTGGATGCCACGTGGCATCACTGCCCAGCTCCAAACTGGGTGAATGGCAGCTGGACCCAAAGAGTGGCTCTGAATGGGGTGGGGTGAGGTGGGAGTGGGGGATTCTGATCTGTGAAGTCTGGATTCAGTCAAACGGCCACACTTGAGGACCTAAAGGACCCCGTGGGCCTCAAGGCTGCAAGGTCCCCACCCCTGCTCTAGAGAATCAATGGGCAAGGACTTGGCCATTTCTCTGGTCAGAGGGCAAGATCTGGAGGGTGAAAGGCCAGTAGCCATGTAGCTGGAAAATGTGGGCCCCCTCCTGACCCTGCCACTCACCAGCTCTGCTATTCCTCACACACCAGTCTCCAATCTCCCACCTCCACACGTTTGTTTGAGCAGTGCCCACCATGCCTAGAATGTACCCCCAATTCATCTCTTGAAACCCTTGCTTCCTCTCAGCCTCAACCCAAGTGCCACCTTCTCAACCCCCCAGATGCTAATGCCATCTCTCCAAAACATTACGCCTTAAAATTCTGCCTAGATGTACTTGTGAACGTGTCCTTCCTCCAGGTCAGGGGCTGCTTTGTGTCTGCATCACAAGTGCCCAGACACATGCGGTGCTTAAGTAACAACAGCGTCCTGCTGCACCTTCAGGTTTGCACACATGCTCTAATCAGATCCTCACAATAACTCCAGAAGGCAGCCGCATTATTATCCCCATTTCACAGCTGAGGAAACCAAGACTGAGAAAGTTTAAGTGACTCGCCCAGGGTCACACAGCTCGTCTGGTCTAAAGCAGAATCTGAACTTGGGTCTTCCCCATCCCAGGCCCAATGTTCTAACCAATGTGTCATGAGCTGCCTGTTGATGAGAGTGACCAGACTGACCGGGCTCCACCGACATGGCCTCCAAGGACCCCGGGTCACAGGTGCTCTCCACATCATGAATGATGGGCATCCACAACCTTGCAGCACACCCACGACACGGTCACTCTATAGAATAACCGTCACTGGCATTATTTTTTGTGACAGTAACAAAGGTTATAACAGGACCCAACAGCCCAGAGGGAGCCCCCGGGGCGGGGGGGGGGTCCCACCTCCCAAGAGGACGGTCCTTTCTCTAGGAGCCCTGGTCTGTATGGCTTTAGCGCAGTGCTTACGCCTCAGGAGGGCTTGTTTTCTTTCCAATCACAGGGACTCGATGAGCTCTCCCTGATGATTTTTTGATGAAACACCTCAGAGGATTAGAAAACCTTCCTCCAGACATGTTTTTGATTAATAATCGGAAAGAGAATGAGTCAGAAGGAGCGGCCGGGAGCAGCCCGAGCACCCACTCGGGACATCCTGGCTCGGCTGTGTCAGAATTTCCATGACACAGGCCTATTTTCAGGGCCTCACATGCTTATCTGGGAGAACAGCTCCTTGGACCTGAGCTGGGCTATGTGGGCTGGGGAGAGTCTGTCTTAACTGACACGGGACATGGGCGCTTCCCGGCCTCCTTTGTACCTGGGCGGCTTCCCCTGGGCTGGGCTTCACCTTCCCTATATCCTGGACTGTCTGGGGAGCCCAATGGAGCCTTCCCATAATACTGTTTTTAAATTCATAAGATGAAACCTAGGATTCCAAAGGAAAACAGTTCTATTGAAATAGAGCTATCAAATTAATTTTAAAAACAAATTTGTGGACCCGAGGTAAAGAACCTCTGGTCTGTGGGTGTGCATGGATAAGAAGGACTGGGGGGATGGCAATCAGCACTGGTAAACGGAGTCAGACCACACCATCTGCAAAGGAGGAGGGGAAGGGAATGAGCATTTATTAAGTGTCTACTGTGTGCCAAGCACAGTGCTAAGAGCTGTAAAAATATTAACTCACTTGATCCTTACACCCACCCCAGGAGGCTAGTGCTCTATCACTGTCCTCCCTGTACAGCTGAGGGAACCGAGGCAGACCCAAGTCAAGGCACGTGTGTCTGAGGCCGAGTGGCTTGTGGCTCCAGGCCCAGTGCTCGCCCCCAGGGCCCAGGCCTGGTCCTCATGGCCTTGGAGCTCATGTGGAATGGACTCTAGGTCCCCCGGCAGAGAATGCTTCTCATCTGTCTGCGTACCCTCATACACCAGCGGGTGCCTGGGCAAGCCTGCTTAATGAACACCTCCCAGTCCTGGGCAGGTCGGCCCCCAGCCATCCCTGGCCTGCCTTCCAAGCCTCTCATCAGGAGGATGTCGGATAGAAGACACCCACAAAACTCTATTTTTAAAGAAAGAAGACACAGGCTGGGGCAGGCTGCACCATGGGAATTCTTCCTGGGAAACTGCCCAGCAACACGCAGGGCAGAGAGAAGGCTGGCCCAGGAGCCACTCCAGGACCAAGCGTCTGCTAGCGCCACCTCTACCGACTGAGGAGAAGCTGGGCGACCCTCGGTTAGTGCCTTCCCCTCTCTGGCATCCAGTGTTCTGAGCTGCAGAATCAAGACAGAGGCCTCAGTGATGCCTCAGGCCTCTGCCCCTCAGCCTGGAGGATGCAGACATGCTTATTGATAAGGGCTGAAATCTCTGGCCCACCAGCATTTTTGGCACATTTCACCTCTGAACCAGGGAGTGAAGGGCTGCCAGCCCCAGCAAAGCATGAAAAGAAGGTGAACTTGGGGGAAGGGCTCCTGGGGTCATGATTACTCTTCTTAATTAGGCAGATCCATGATTACACTGGAGAACCCAGACCCTTCACCCATGCAGGTAGCAACCTCCATAGGTCTTCTTGTCCTAGTCAATTCTCTTCCGTGTTTTCCTCCCTACAGGACACACCCCACTACCAGCCTGCTTGGTCTGGACACAGGCCCCGCCATGTCTGGTCACTGGCGATGGACCGCCATCAGGTGTTGTCAGCCCCTGCCCCCAGCAGTCCTTGGGCCTCGGGTCTCAGATGCTGTAATATTAAGGACAAGGATGGTCATACCAGCAGCCGGGGCTGGCGTATTGTAAGGTGCGCACAGAGCTCTACAAGCTCTAGAAGCAAAATGTCAGCGTTGGCTTGCTGTGTGATCCCCAAGGGGGTAGTGATGACCCCCGACTGGAAGAGGGATGGTCGGATCCATGGTGAGGACGAGCAGGAACTCTGGCCTCACTCACGGGGAGCGTGGGGGGCAGACTGGCCACACGTCCAGAACGTCCACAGGAGATGAAGAGCCCAGGGGCTAGACTGAGACCCTGGAGGGCGCCAAGAAAAACTCGCAGGCTGGTAGTGGGGTGTGTCCTGTAGGGAGGAAAACACGGAAGAGAATTGACGAGGACAAGAAGACCTATGGAGGCTGCTACCTGCATGGGTGGAGGGTCTGGGTTCTCCAGTGTAATCATGGATCTGCCTAATTAAGAAGAGTAATAATGACCCCGGGAGCCCAGCGGGCCCCTCAGGCGCGGGGCTGGGTTTGCTCTTCTGCACAGCTCCCATGATGAGCACAGCGCTCAGTACACAGAGTGCCTCATAAGCCTCTGTGGGCTTACTCCGTGGCTAAGCGGGGAGTGTCATTTCACCTGAGTCTCAGTTTTCTCATCTATGAAATGAGGATGATAATAACACGTACAGAACTCATTTTGCAGACTGTCGTGAGACTTAGTGAGAATGAATGAATGAATGAATGAACACAAAAGCATTTGGTGCTTCCTACGTGCTAACTGGGCAGCGTGGTGGGTGGCACCGTGGACAGAGCGCTGGGCCTGGGTTCGGGAAAGGCTCATCCCCCGAAGTTCAAATCTGGCCCATTCACTTACTAGCTGTGTGACCCTGGGCAAGTCACTTCACCTTCAGTTTCTCACCTGTAAAATGGGCTGGAGAAGGAAATGGCCAACCCCTCCCGTATCTCTGCCAAGAAAACCCCGATGGGGTCATGCAGGGCTGCTCCACAACAACAATGCGCCGACAGCCAGGTATGAGACCCCCAAACGTACCAGTTTTCACCATCAGAGAGTTTCCATTCAAACAGAGTCCCTGGAGTGGGGCAGGGCCAGGACCTCCCGGGGGCTGTGGGAAACCCCAGGGCAGGGGCTGCACAGGCCCTTTCCCAGCACCCCTGCACTGACCTCCTTCCCACTCCTTCCCTTCAGACTATCCCAGCAGCCAGGCTGCCTGCTCTCCTCCCCGCAGAGGGCCACTGGGCTTACACACCTGAGTTTGGGATCGCTTTTGCCTCCTGGCCCTGACCCGTGACAGCCCTTCCCTGTCCCCGGGGGTTCTAGTCCCTGGTACTGGCCCTGCCCCACGAGCCCAACAAACGCAGCAGTTCCAGAACAGGCAGAATCCGGACTGAGGGCTCCTGAGCCCAGGCCCTGGCGGGCACCACGGCATGCTCCTACTAGGTGTCTGTCAGTGATGATGCCTGAGTGGGCCATCAAGGAGTGGGGAATGCACACTGGGCCTGTGCTCCACACAAGAATAGCCAGGGAAAGCCTTTATTAAGCACCACTGTAGGCCAGGCACTGCTGGGAATACAGAAACAAGCCCAGACGGTTCCTGCCCTCAAGGAGCTGACATTTTAATAAGGGAAGAGGTAGGAGAGGCTTACAGACATTAGCTACATGATGGGGTGACAGACGCCCGTGGTTGTAGCTACAGTCAGAGATTTGGGGCCGAAGAGGACCCAGGAAGCCAATGAACTCAAGTTCTTCATTTACAGATGAGGACACTGAGGCAGAGGGAAGAGATGGGAAGTGTCCGAGGCCCTGGTGCCACTGATGCAAGCAGCACACTCCCTTAGATCCTGCCCCTCTGCCCGTGGCACCAGCCTGCCGTCTTGGCAAAAAGCTTTGCTTAGCAGCCTCCCATCCTCTGCTCACAAGGCACGTGCATCTCCCCAGGGGCTCCCACATACATGGATTTGTTCCTCAGGTGAGGTGCCCCAAGATCCTCCAAGCGGGTGGAGCTGGGCTGACCACGATTCCACCAACCACTCACGCAGACGTCTGGTGAGGGGGAGCCCAGGACAGAGAGGGAGAGCTCAAACTGTCAGGCTCAAACCTGCCCTATCTGCCCCTCGTCCTGCCCTATGGACCAGGCAGGCCAGGTCTAGTCCCCCCAGGACCACTCCCTAGAGCTGAGCTATCTGAGGTGGGTTCTGTATGTGTCCTTGTCTCCACTGTACAGATGAGTAAGGGGAGGCTCAGGCCTGCCCTGAGGCCACAGAGCTTGGGAGGACACCCACTAGCTCCCATGAGGCCATGGAGCCTTTGCTGGAGCTGGATGGTATCTACACAAGGGCAGCTCCTCCAGCTCCTCTGGGCCATGGGCCTGTCCTTATGCTGACTGTATGCTGACCACTGTCCAAGTCTGAACCAGAACAGCTGGCTCCTCGGGCCCTTGTGACCAGCCCTAATATGCCTTGGCTTGAACGCAGAAGGCTCACACTGAGCTGGAAGGGGCTTCACGGGACATTTAGCACAACCCCTCACTGTGCAGCAAAGGACACAGGCCAAAGAGGCAAAGGGAGCCTACCTAGTAAGATCACAAAAGGAGCAACAGGCAGAACCAAGATTCAAACCCAGGCCTGCAGGGGTCCCAATCCTTCTCCCATAAGACCCACCTCAATGCTTCCTCCTTATGTCACTTAATCCCACCGTGACTCAGTTCTCTCAATGACAGAATGAGAACATTACTTGTGTAACCCACGTCCCAGCGTCTGCCAACCTCGCAGGGCTGTATCAATGGGAGTCTTTAATCTCATTTAAAGCAGTACACTTTACAGCACCCCCTGCGCTCCTCTCCCTGCGGGCCCACCTTCAGACCTACGTCTTGTTTATCTCCCCGGCACAGAGGTCTGCTTGTGTCTTGTCCACACCCTGGCACCGCTGGCCTTTCCAATCTTATCTCAGTCTCCTACCCTCTCCAGCCAAGCAGAATGAGTCACTGTCCCTGCACGGGTCCTGTTCACCCTCTTCCCTATTACTGGGAGGATCAACCCCCACCCTCAACCATCCTTTAAATGACAGAGCAAATGCCGCCTGGGCCACGATGACTTCTCCCACCTCCCTAATAATAATAAACTCTCCCTTGTCAGATGTCACACTATACTTGGCACTCCCTGTGCAATACTGGGCATGTATCCATGCCTTATTCCCCAGCTAGACTATAAACTCCATGAAGGGAAGGGCTGGGTTTTTTTTTCTTTTTGGAGGGGGGAAGCAGGGCAATTGGGGTTCAGTGACTTGCCCAAGGTCACACAGCTAGTAAGTGTTGAGTGTCTGAGGCCAAATTTGAACTCAGGTCCTCCTGATTCCAGGGCCAGTGCTCTCTTCACTGCACCACCCAGCCACCCCCAAGGAATGGGTTCTATCTATACTTTTTCTTTCTTCCAGGGCCTTTCTTCTAGTCTTCTGCCTACCTAATTTAATTCAACAATTAAGCACATACCATATATATATATGTGTGTATGTATATATATGTCTATATACGTGTATACACATATATGTGTATCTATGTGTCTATATACATGTATACATATATTGTGTATATGTATGTGTATATATTATGTGTGTATCGATATGTGTATATACATGTACACACGTGTGTATATATTGTGTGTGTATCAATATGTCTACACACACGTACACACATGGCATTGTGCTAAGCCTAGGCATAAGATACAAATGAATAGTCTCTGCCCTCACAGAGCTTTACAATCTACAACAGGGATACACGTACACAGGAAAGTAAATACAAAATAACATAAAGTAATTTTGAGAAGGAAAGAGCATTAGCTCCTGTGCAAAGGCATGGAGGCTGGAGATGACGGTTGTCTAGGGGCTGGTCAGGCTGCGACGATGAGTGAGTGAAGGGTAATACAGGAAATGAGGCTGGGAGGGTTAGCGGCAGTCAGGCTACGCAGAGATCTTGTACGCTATCCCAGAGGTGCCTGGTAGCCACCAGTGATTTCTGAGCAGGGAGCGACGCGTGTTTTAGGAATGTTGATCAGACAACTGTGTGCAGGATCCACTTGGTAACTGGGATGGAAGATGGGGAGGGAGAGAGCAAAGTCATTCCCTAAGTGACCAGTGCGGAATGAAACCTTTCACCACATAGGAAGGAGCAAGGCTCTGGACGTAGACTATTTTGTGTTTTTCTTTCAGGGACAATCATTTTCAGCTATAACGTTTGAATAAATGGACAGTTCAAACCTATGTTCAATGATCACACCCCCTCCCCCAAAAGCATCACCTGGAATGAGGATATTCAAACTAGAAAGAGAATTTCCTTAACATAAAACCCAGAAGTTAGAGCCACCATTTGGTCTAAACACCCAATGCCTGGGGCGCTATCTGTTCCACTAGAGACAATCCTCCGTTGCCCTGGGAGGAGAAGAAATAGAAGTGGAGATAATCCCACCTTCCTGAAGAATGGGCTGTGATCCTGAGATCTCTGTCACTGAGGTCGGAGGCTTGCCAGGGCCTTCTCCCCTTCAGTCCCCAAGCCATCCCTCCCCCTGGATTAGATTTCTGCCCTCCGTGCCCATACTGAGCCCTGGGCAACTAAACCCAAGTATCTTTCCTAAGCTGGGAATTACATACACGTCTGGTAACCTGCCAGCGGCAAGTGTGGAGGCTGCCCAGTTGTCAGGGTTGGCTGGAAAATGCCTCCTAGATTTTCACCCTGAACTGGACAATGGGGCAAATAGAGCGACTGAGTCATGGCAGGATATGTGGGTGCCAGGGGGGCGGCAGGGGTTCCCAGCACATGAATCCTCCAGTCTAAAAGGGCAGGGAGGCGAGGAGGCTTGGCCATGGTTTTCCAGGCAAATTCCACTAATAGGCTCATAATCAAAGCTTTCCAACCTTCTCTAAATAAATAAGAAAAATGAGCCGCTGGTCTGTGAAGCAATCTTCTCTTTCCAACGAGGCCGTGCTCAGAATTCTGATGGGGACATTAGATGCGCTGCTGCCTGCACATGGAAAGAAGGCCTAAAGTAGGAGAGAGTGGGAGAGCCCGAAGGATCCTCGACTCACAGATGTTTCACCCCATGCCCATTTTACTGATGTGCCAACTGAAGCCCAGGGAGGCTGAGGCGTTTGCTTAATGTCAGAGGCAGGATCTGAAACCGGGTCCTCTGGACTCCAGGGCTAGTATTTTTCTATGGTACCTCCCTAAATATGGAGTAACGGGGAAGGCTGGGAAAGAGTTAGAAAACAAAGTTCGAGGGGCTGCAGAAGGCACACAGCCCACCCACTCCTTCCCTTCCCTGGGAATACATGCACAGGAGGGCCTGGCCCCTGACACGGGGAAAGTGCCCACAGAGACACTGGTCACGACTTCCGCTCATAAAGGCCCTGGGAGGGAGGTGGGGCAAGGGGCTCTCCACTTTACAGAGAGGGAAACTGAGGCCAGGAGGATGAACACACAGAGCTGCAGGGCCTGGCCCCTCCCGCCTTCCCAGTAGCCGGTCTGGGCCAAGAAGTCGTGATGAGGAAATCCCCTCCTTCCCTCCTGTGCAGAAGGGGGAGAGGGCTGGCCAGCACCACGCAGGCCCTCAGACTCCCGGCTCTGTGGGGTCACTTTCCCCGTTTCCTTTCTATTAGGACAGCTCTCTGGGCAGAGGCAGAGGGGCGGATCAAGGTGGAAAATACCAGGAAAAATCAAAAGAAAAAAGGTCTGGGCAGACAAGCCTTGGAAAGACAGGAAGCTGGGACCACCCCATGGCCCAGAATGCAGCTGCCCAAAGGGCCCCAGGTGGCCTTTGCCCTGCCCTGCAGAACTTCTAGGATAGGGCTCCTGAAGGTCTAGTACCAGGGACGTGGAAAAAGCCCCCAGCAGCAGCTTCCTGGAACTGCTGACTTAGGGGAAAATCTGAGCCGCCCAGGTCATTGGCCTGACCTTTATAAAAGCCTGGCTCCCAGGCTCCCAGGCCGCTGCTGTGACAGCCGCGATGGCCACAGTGGCCCTCAGGCAGTGTGAACTCCCTCCTCCTGGTGGCCATCCTGGGGTATCCGGAGGACACCTGCAGAGGTGGCATTGGTTTCTTTGATCCCCCCAACACACACCCCACTTCTGCCTTCATTACTGTGATGGCTGCTAAGGATTTGCCTTTTTTGGGCATTTTTTTTTTATTCCTAACTTCACAAACCACACCACTGGGGGAAAAACAGAAAAACAGAAAAATCCCTTTGAACAAATGTTCAGAGTCAAGCAAAACACCTTCCACCATCCACAAACCTCCCATAGTACCCTCTACCCCACCCTGATCTTCTCAGCTAAGGACTCCCCAAAAGGGAGACCATTAGCCCAAAGCTCCCTGGGCTCTCCTCATCTGACAGCCCTCAGATGACTGGCCCAACTCTCTCCTCCTTCACCCCATTCCAAGAAGAGGTGCCCTGTCTCCTTGCCAAGGCGAACCCCTCTACCTGCCCAAGGGCCCTATTCCAAAGCTAACCCCTCTCCCTGCACAAAACATTTCATTCCAAGGCTAACCCCTCTACCTGCCCAAGGGATCCTATTCCAAGGCTAACCCCTCTCCCTGCACAAGACATTTCATTCCAAGGCTAACCCCTCTCCCTGCACAAGACATTTCATTCCAAGGCTAACCCCTCTACCTGCCCAAGGGATCCCATTCCAAGGCTAATCCCTCTGCCTGTACATGACATTTCATTCCAAGGCTAACCCCTCTACCTGCCCAAGGGATCCTATTCCAAGGCTAACCCTTTTCCCTGCATAAGTAACCCCATTTCATCCCGCTCCTCCAACAGATTGTCCCCTCTGTCATCCCCATTTTCACTCGTCTTCAGCTGTCAAAAAATAGGCCCATGTCTCTCCCTCACTCCATAGAACCGTCCCTGCTGGCTACCACCTTGTGACTCTCCTTCCTACTGTGGCTAGAGCTCTAAGAAAGCTGTCTACAACTGGCCTCTCCGCTTCCTTTCCTCTCACTGTCTTCTCTGAGTCTGGCATTTGACTTCATCAATCAACCTGAAGGTGCTCCCTCCAAATCACCAGCAAAGCAAGGGTGGGGGAAGTCTGGACAATGGAAGCCCCATCCTCAGAGCACACCCAGCATGCTCTGCATGCTGCTGTCCATAGGGAGGAGTCTGGAGAGACTGCTTCTACAAAGGCAGGATGCCATATTCTGAGAGGTCCCTGCTTCCAAATCTCTTAACTGTTTCTGGTCTGAAAGAGACAGACAGTGATGAGCATTCACCCAAAACAAGTCCCTGGTCTTTTCTTGGTCCTGCCTGGCTATGTCCGGTAAAGAGGAGGCAAGAACTTCCAGGTCCACTATCATGATCTTTGAACTCATGGGCCCTGCACCTGCTTCTGTCTCTGCAGGAGTCTAAAGTCAGCTACATCCTTATGAGCTACCCCCAAAGTCCAGGATCTGGAATCTGTGTCAGGCGGGTGGGAGACCAGGCAGAGACAAGGTCCAGAAAAGTAGGGTGGGACCCAGCCTCAGTGGTGACAGATACAGACCCACCTGTCCATCACCAAGACTGCAGAAGGGAACTTGGGACAAACAGACACCTACAGTAGCCTCCTGGGGCTCTGCCTGTGTCCTCTCTCCCCACTCAGGTCCATCCTCAACTTGGCTGCCATGTGGATTTTCCTAAGTGCAGATTGACCATGTCAGCCTTCTACAGACTCACGAAATTCCAATGGCTTTACCTCTATTGCCCCCAGGATCAGATCTGAAATCCTTCATTCAGTATTTCAAGCCCTCTGCCATCTTGCTTCTTCTGACCTTTCCAGTCTACTTACGCCTTATACCCCCCCATTTCTCACTCACACACACACACACACACACACACACACACACACACACACACACACACACACACAGTCCCAAATGCAGTTTTGCAGTTTGATAGCTTTTGGAACATGTACATGCATGTATGTCTAAGCATGCATATGTGTAAGTGTGCATGTACACATGACAGGTGCAGGTGGAAGGGGCAGCTCCCCCCCCCAGTCATCTAGAAGACTTTCAGGCACACTCTTAGTGCCTTTGCCTCAGACACTAATGTCACCTCCAGGAGTACACACCACCCGCTAACTGGTCTTCTCTCAGCCCCTCCAAACCTGCTCTTCCCAGTGCTCAGGTACTTTCTTCTCTCCTTCTCAAGCAGCAGAAGAATCCACCTCAGAGAGAGGACACATTCAAGGCTGGGACCATCTGCACCCCCCAGATATCTCTGACCAGGTCCTTCATTCTCATTTCACCCACTTAGGGACTAATTCCTGAGGCTGTCAGATGGTGATGGCCATGTTCACAGACACGGAGCAAAGCCTCCTTGGGGCTCCCGATGGGGCAAGTGTGGCATTCAGTGTATTTATACCCCCAGCGCCTGGCACATAGAAGGTACATAATATATATTTTGGTGATTGACTTGTTGAACTATCCAGTTTCTCAGATTCGATTTGATAGAAACATGTAGCTGGCCCATCATGTGCCAGCCCTCCCTGAAAAAGGGTACAAAGGATTTTGGTTCTGGGGACAAGGGTTCAAGTCTTCAATTAGCTGCTTACCCCCTGGGTGACCTGGGCCGAATCCCTCTACCTCCCTGGGCCTCAGTCTCCTCGTGTACAAGAAGAAGGGGTTGGGCTCAAAGGTCTTCGAGCTGGCACAGAGCCGCGCACCAGATAAGACTCCGGGGGTGTGGGGATCGTGAGGAGGAATCCAGGGCAGCCTGACTCCCCATGGGGATCCCAGGGTTTTAGGCTTGGGGTGGGGGTGGGGATGGTGAAGGCAGGGGACAGTGGGGCGGCTTCATCTCATTTATTTATTTTGGGAAGCTGCAGTGGAGCCTGGGCAACTTCTCTCTCATTCCAGAGCTTAGAGATGCCCTGGCAAGTCTGGATCGGAAAGTTTCCCCCAAGCTTCCAATGACTCAGTCGGGGGAAACTCAGCCCAGGGGATTTGTTGGACTTGTCTCAACGGTGCCAAACGCCTGCTCAGGCGGAAGAAGGCTCTGCTCTCCCAGCCACAGTGGCTCTCAGGCACCCAGGATGGAGGCACACACACAGTGAGCTCCCTCTGAAGGAGCAGCCAGGCTTCTCTGCCCTTGGTAATGGGTGGAGGAAGGTAAAGGCCAAGATGTAAACTGAGAGAAACCTTCTG
>CM053582.1:570331542-570358823 GCA_028627135.1 Pseudochirops cupreus | reverse complement strand
ACCCCCACACCCATACACATTTACCCAAACTCACACACGCCCATTCCCCCCCAACACACACTCACACACACACAGAGCCTGGGGGCTCTCTGGCTCTGCTCTGCCTTCCTCCCTTCTTCCCCAGGCCCTGCTCCCATCATCTCCTGTCCTCCCTGGACTGTGCCAGGAAAGCACAGAGATAGAATCTGTCATGCAGAAGACAGAAAAGATGGGGGAGTCATGCTTTCACAGGCTCCCTGAGCCTTTCCATTCTACTCATCCATGAATTCCAAAGCCAAACTCACTTTCAGAAACCAAAACTGAATTTTACAGACAACAGTCCCACACTCAGGATTCTACTGGGAGACATCGATGTCTCTGCTTACTCATTCATTCACCGGCTCAGCCCTAATCCCTTCCCCCTACAGAGAATACCCCTGTCCTCGGTCATTGCTTCTCCCCCAGGTAAAACTGTTAAGTCTCACCAGCTACTTTGGGCTGATAAGAGTCACTTTTAATAGGAAATGTGGCCAAGGCCTGGCCACATCTACATGAGACCATGTACAGTATATTACCGAAGATTAAACAGCTTTGATGGCAAATGCCTTAATTTACCTTTCTTCCCTCATCCATCAAGAAAACCCTTTACTCCCCTACCCATCAGATTGTCTCAGCATCTATCACCCTCCTAAAAACCAATCATTTCTTGCAACCTCAGTGAAGGAGGAGGTGGGGCAGAGGAATGGGCCTGGATAGCTCAGGTGACAGCTGAAACCAGACCAGGCACATCAGCACAGGAGCAAGCTGAAGCCAGACACTAACTACATGGGACTGGAGCTGCCAACTGGCTTGAGAGATAGACTGATGGTCTGCAAAGGCTGGTCATTTCAGAGGAGACTTTTAAAAAGGCTTTTAGATTGTTAGTTCAGAGGGAGACCCAAGCAACGTTGCTCTAGCACCCTGGAGAGCTCCCAGGCACTCAAGGCCTTGGGCACCTTCCTAAGGCACAGTCCTCCACACCTGCTCCACTGCTACATCCTTCCCTCTGGGCCTCTTTGGTTGTCCAAAATGCATCTCCCCTGTTATGCCACATGTAAACTCTAGGGCACTGGGGAATCCCATTCTTCATCACTAATCCTCTGGAGCAAGGACCTCCAGTGTGCACAGGGGAAGGAAGCCTACCAAGACGTTCATGTGCCCAGAGGGTCCAGTGCCTGAACTTCAGAGAGCATGTCCTCTGGAGGCCACTCTCCCTCCTGGGGCAGGGCTGCTGTGATCTCAGAATTAGTAGTAGTACTGGGAATAAGTATATGGGAGGTGGGGGGGAAGGGGACAAGGATGACTTCCCACCCGGTTTTGGCACTACTGTCCCCACTCTGCTCAGTAGAGGAGATGTTCCAAATGAATCTAGCTACCTCATGGTTTCTGCAGGAGTCCCTTGAGAATGGAGATTGCTTTTTGCCTTTCTTTGTATCCACGATGCTGAGCACAGCGCGTGGTACAAAGTGGGCACTTGACACGTGTTTGAGTTGACTGATCAATCCATGTCCCTCTGGCCGACCATCTACAGTGATTTCCTGAGTAATTACACTCTTTGTGACCACGTCCAGGAAGAGGAAAGAGCAGCTCTAACTGCATGGGACCTTCAGAACTAAAAGGGACCTCAGACATCACTGGGTCCAGGCCCTACATGTTACAGCTGACGAAACTAAGAAGCAGAGGACCAGATCTGAACCCAGGTCCTCTCACTCTAGTCTAAACTTTCCTGGCACGGTCTCACGGGCAGAATGGAGCCTAGCCCTCACATCAGCTGCAGGGAGAGGAAGTGTGTACGGCACGTTCTCACACTGTAGCCTCCCATGTCCCATCATGACCACAACCCCACAATGTCAATCACTGCACTAGAGCAGACTCCCACCCTGCCAACAAGCCACTCCCTTCTTGAAGGGCCATGGACTAGAGTTCTGATCTGTGCTCCACTTTCTACCACCCACAAAGGCGATGAATATCATCCTTTCACCCCCTAACAAATATATCAAACATATCAGACCATTGTATCCAGAACAGAGAATTCAACTTGACAGGCCACGAGGCCCCTGCCTAAGCCCGACCTTACCTTTGGGAACAACAGAAAGACTCATTTGTTTTGTCTCTTCTGACACCATCTAGTCTTTGAAACACAATCTGCTAAGCACCCACGTTTGCCCATTCTGGTCTGGGGGTTTTAAGGGAGCTGCTGGGCCCCCAGAAGACAATTTCATGGGAAGCCTTGTAACCCGCAGGCGGCGATCATGGCACAAAAGAGCAGGAATGCAATAAAAGAGACTGACCTGAACTTTCCCGTGCGCACCTGCAGCGCCCTCATTCCGCAGCGCTGGGCCCCTCCAACATCGTTCACAATGTCATCTCCAATCATGATGGCCTGTAGGTAATGAAATATACACCAGATGGATGTGAGGCTCTTTCTATTCAGACTCCACTTCATCTCCGCTGACATAACAAACGGCTTGATTTGATGTCGAATGCGGCCATCGTACAAATTAAGCAAGATAATACTGTCATTGTATTGATTAAAAGTCACCCACCTGCGCAGTATTTCATGCGGCCCCTCTGCAGGGGAGGCCTCAGAGCTGTATAAAGCCTGGCCACTTGAAATCAATCAAAAGACGTCAAAGTGATCTGGCATCGCCAAAGTGAATGGGGAAACTCAGCCAGTCCTGAATTTCTCATCTGGAGTGTGTGCAGAATTTTAGGGGCCGCTGACGACTACGCAGTCACACTGCTTCCCATCTCCCCAAGTTTCAGAACTTTTACAAAGTTAAATCATTTCTTTAACGTTTTTGACCAACATTTTGAAAGGATTTTTGTCTTTAAACAGCAAAGGTATTGCTGATTAAAGGTAAAACTCCACACAGGCACACCCCCCCCACAGGAATGCAGAGCATGGAAGGAACAGAAAAATGCAAACTCGGCCCAAATGAACAGACTACTTCTTGGAACAAATTTTTTAAAGATTAAGTTCCTGGAAAAATTCATCAACAAACCTCTACTAAGCACTCATTATGTCCAAGACTCTGGTCTAGGCACCAGGTCAACAGAGATAACAACAATCCAGTCCCTGCTTTCGAGGAGCTAACAATAGGAAAGATGATGCCTGCCTCTGCGACCACCACCTCAGACCACCACCAGGCCTCGGTTTCCTCATCTGTGAAATGAGAGGGATGAACTAGATGGCCTTTGGGGTCCCTTGTCTCTCTAAATCAAGTGATTAATGCAGACAGAACACTAGAGGAAAATATGGGGACGGAGAAAAGCCTCGAACTGGGAAATCTGGCACAGCTTGAGAGAAAAGGGAGCCCCTGAGATGGGGCTGGAAGAAGAGATCCTGGGGGTCACAGTGAGCTTCGTGAGCAGGGAGGGAGATGGTGATACCACATTTCAGGAAAATCCCACTGGCATCTTTGTCCTGGATGGACTGGAGGGAGGAGAGGCTGGAGGCAGGGAGTCCAAGGGAAGGCTACAGCCAGTAGGCCAGGGAAGGGGTGAGGAGGGCCAGAGCTCAGGTGGGGGCTGGGGGAGTGGAGAGAAGAGGACACAAGAGACGGTCATCTAAGTCTTCTAATGTGTCTCTTTAATCTTCCTGCCCATTTTTTCTTTGTTGTTGTTCAATCATTTTGCTTGGGTTTGACTCTGACAGAGACGCTGGAATGTTTCACCATTTCCTTCTCCTGTTCATTTTAAAGATGGGGAAACTGAGACAAGGAGGGTTAAGTGACTTATCCAGGGTCACAAAGGTAGTAAGAGTCTGAGGCCACTTTTGCACTCAGAAAGAGGCATCTTCCTGACTCCAGGCCTGGGGCTCTGTGCACTATGGCGCCACCTAGCTGCCCTGTTATTTCTTACAGTTCGGGAACACTCCATCTCATTAATACTGCTGTGCAGCCATTCCCCAAAAGAGGGGCATCTGCTTGGTTTCCAGCCCTTTCTCTATCACAGAAAGTTCTGACTCACATGGGATCCTTCTTTCTATCCCTGACCTTGCTGGGGATGTATGTATTGAGGGAAGTCTCTGGGTCAAAGAACAGGGACATATGCATCCCCTTCCCCTTCTCAGAACGATTCCAAACTGCTTCTTTTGTAAAGTCACTGCCTGCCTGTCTTCTCTGCTCAACTGTAAGCTCCTTGAGGGCAGGTATGTGTTTTTGTTTTTCTTGTGTCTAAGGCACAATGCCTGGAACATATTGGTGCTTAATAAATGCTTGTTGCTGTGATGACTTGAGCAGGTAGGAATGAGGAGGACAGACATCTCAGCCCCAGAGCAGCCAGCCTGGATACACACTGGGAGGAAGAAGGATGAGGTGACATCTGAGATGAGCCTGAAGGACAGACAGTCAAGGGCTGCCTGAGACTGGGAGGCAGAGCCAACTGAATTCAAAACCTGCCTTTGAGACTTGCCAGTAGCAGGACCCTGGGCCCTCTCCCAGGCTCCCAGGCTTGTTCTGAGGATTAAATCAGATAGTATGTGAAAAGCCCATTAGATAAATACTACCTATGAGAGGTATGCATGGGAGGCAGCGGCACAAAGGGACAGGCAGATGGAGGTGGACTGCTGTCCACAGGGCACAGGAGGGTGTAATCAGCCTGCAAGGAGGGGCTGGAACCAGGCTGGGAAGGACTTCTGAGGAGTCTGAATTCTGTCCTACAGGACAGGAAGCCACCAAAGCTTCACAAATGGCATACTCAGGCCCCTCTGATGCACTCCACCAATGAGCACTTTCTCTTGCATATGTTATAATCACCTAATATTCCGTGAATGAGAAAACAAGAGGAATGATTGTTGTTGGACTGGGTTCCAGGGCCCTCTGACTGTCCACCTCAAGAGGGGCCTATACTGAGAGCCACATGGTCCCCAAAGGCATCTGCCTTTCACGGAGGGGATCTAGAGCAGAGACCAAGAAGAGGGATTCCGAAGGACCCACAGATGCAGGGGTTTGTAGAAGCCATTGTGCTGGATGACTCACCCCCAGACCCCTGAAAAGCCTTTAAGGAGAACTATAATCCCTGCCAAGAGTCAGGAATTCAGCCCCACTCTCCACAAGAAAGAACCAAATAGAGGGAAGAATCTCTATTACTGTCCTAAGCAAGAAAAGAATAAAGAAGGCAGAGAAACTTGGGAAGACTTTCATGAGCTGACAAACAACAGAACAAGCAGAAACATCAGGACAAGATGGCGGCCAACTGAACTCATCTCAAACAATAGCAAAACAGGATGGCGGCCAACTGAACTCATTTTGAACCGCTGACCAATTTGAGCTTGGCAGGAGAGGGCTGCCTCCCTCCTCTCAGTAAAATGAGGGCAGCCACAGATGCAGGAGGCCCAAGTTATTGTATGTGATCAATGGATCAGTTTGTTTTGCTTTACTGAACTGGGGTGCTGGGTGAAAAATCAATAAAACATTTAAAAAGAATGCTGATTGCTCAGACTGCTATGCAGGTGGATGGGCAGCTCCACAGAACTGGTCCATTAGTCCGTATATCTTGGATCCTTCTACATTGTCCTCTATTCTCTCTTCCCTCTTCTAGTTTCTGATAAAGAGGAGGTCTTTTTTTTTTTTTGTCAAGATCAATAACCTCTCTCCTTGGCCCTTCTGTATGCTGCGGGCACATGGCCCTTTAACCATGTTCCCCCTCTCTCATCTTCAGTCTCTCTAAATTCACTGGCCCCTTCCTTATGACCTATACCCATGGGCCTTCCTTCCCCCATGGGCTTCTCTTGACTTCTCTACCCCCACAAACTACCATCTGCTAGAAAGGCCATCTACATTCACTAGTACTCATTTCTTACCTCCTACTCTCTTCTCCACAAAGTGAAAGTCTGACTTGTGACCCCATTACGCACCTCAAGCTGCTTTCCCCAAGGTTACCAATGATTGCCAGACTTGGTGGCCTTGGCCAGCTTCTCATCCTTCATCCTTCCTGACTTCTCTACAGTTTACATGTATCTCTCCACCCTGGGTTTCCCTCTGCCATGGTTCTCCTCCCCATCTGGATCCCCTGTGTCAGTCCCCTTTCCTGTAGCTTTATCTATGTCCTGCCCTTTACTGTCCAGCATCTCCTGAGGCTCTGAACCACGCCCTCTTCTTGACCCTCTCTGCACACTCACTCAGTGACTGCATTGGCTTTCAAGGCTCAGTGATCATTTCTTTTTTTTTTTTTTAATTTTTTTGGCTTGTTGGACGGCAATTGGGGTTAAGTGACTTGCCCAAAGTCACATGGCTAGTGTGTCAATTGTCTCAGGCTGGATTTGAACTCAGGTCCTCCTGATTCCAGGTCCAGTGTTCTATTCACTGCACCACCTAGCTGCCCCCTCAGTGATCATTTCTAAAGAGATAACTCCCAAAGCTACAGTCAGTTGCCAGAGCTCAGAAGCCTTGTCACCAACTGCCTGCTGACCTTCTCCAACTCAGTGTCCCACAGGCTCCTCAAATCAAACATGGCCCTCAGCCTACCCTGCCACTCTTCCACCCTCCTCCCAGTCACTAGGGTCCATCATCTCAAAATCAGAACTGACTCCTCACTCTCCCCGACCTCCACGCCCTTTGTGTGCACCCCAGAGACTTTTCCAGACCTCGCCCCCTCTCACCTTAATAACTGAAATGATTGAACTTGTCTTCCTGTTTCAAATTTTTCTTTAATCCATCCTCCACTCAACAACCCAAGTAATTTCCCTAAAGCACAGGCCTGACTGTGGCCTTCCTCTCTCCAGGATGTTCACTGGCTTCCTGTTGCCTCTAGAATAAAACATTAGCTACTCAGTCCAGCATCTAAACCCCTTCATCATTCCCCTTCACGCATCTGCTACAACCAGCTGATCTGGCTCACATGCAGTTTCCTGAACTCAGAGGTCCATCTCTTGCCTCTTTTCCTTTGCCCAGGCTGTGCCTCATGCTTAGAATGTCCTCCCTCCTCATCTCTGCTTTTTGTCAAGGCCTCATGTGTCCTCTCCCATGAGGAGCCTCTCTCCATCACTGTAGTTGCATCTATTTGTCTGTTTACATGCTTGACTCCCAGGAGGATGGAAGCTTCCAGAGCCTTCATATCCTGGGACACCAGCTAACACAGGCACAGAGTAGGCAGTTAATAAGAACTTGCTGAATTTAACTGAACTGGACGAATATGGAGGATGGACAATTAACTGGGCCTGGATTTGAAGAGGAAGAAGAAAGCAGGCTGGGCAGCATTTTGGGAATTGTACAGGACTGTCAATATTTCTAAGTTTCTCCCTGAAACAAAGGCCCATCTTTCTTTTAACAGCAAGATTCTTCCAATGATACCATGTGGCTGAGTTTCAAGGAACAAACACAATAATTCCTGGGAATTAAAACTGCGTCAGTGAGATAACGGAGAAGCAGGTCGCCCTACTTTCCAGACATGTGGAGGCCTATGGGTGCAGAATGCAGGATACAGTCAGGCCACTGTGACAGTCTGTTTGCTTAGCTGTTCCTCTTTGTTGTGAGAAGGGAGAGGAGACGCCTCTGGCAAGGAGCACAGATGTTTGAGAAAAGGTCATTGAGAAACTGGCTTGTTTTGAGGATTAAAGTTGGTCACCAGAGGGGGGTGACTGATGGAATTGATGGGATGGTGGCTCCAGTGAAATGCTGTTCATGTACAGTGAGGCCTCATTCACGGAGACACTGGTGATTTGGTTGCAGCCTTAGCCTCAGTTTACTTTTTGTCCAATGTATGGGGGGTGGGGGGTGATGGAGTTCACTGAGCAAACAATTAAATAAAAGTTTACAGAGAAAATGCTGTGGACGAGGCCCTATTCTAGCACTAGAAAGATTGCAAAGATAAATGAAGCTGCCTCCCTTCTCTACAAGGACGTAACAACAATCACTAACATTTCCGTAGCTTCAGGGTTTGCAAAGCACTCTGCAAACATTCTCCCACTTGACCTTCCCGACATCCCTGGGAGGTGGAGCCACTATTATCCCCACTGGACAGATGACAGCAGTTGTGTAACTTGCCTAGGGTCACACAGCTAGTAAGTGTCTGAGGCCAGATTTAAACTCGGGTCCAGTGTTCTATCCACTGCACGGCAGAGCCCACCCGGCACGCAGAATGGGCCTTGATAAATGCTTGTGTCTGTCCTTCCCTCCTTCCTTCCTTGTGGAAGGGCTGCTTGTGTGGAAGCAATTCACATGCTAGACAGAAATTAAAATTGCTGTTTGTCCTTAAATCAGATCACCTGTAACGAATTCTGATGCACTAAACTCTGACTCTCCAGCTGAGGTCTAGGCTGAACGACTAAGAAAGGGGTTTGGGGCCACCTGGCCAGACTGGACTCTTTCAAAAAAAAAAAATTAATTAGTGTTTTGTTTTCAATGTTCACTTTATAAGATTTTGAGTCCCAAATTTCCCCTTCCACTCCCCCTTCCCAAGACAGCCTGCAATCTGATCAAGGCTATACATGTATGATCATACTAAACACATTTCCACATTAGACATGTGAAAGGAGAATCAGAAGCAAAGGAAAAACTATGAGAGAGGGAAAAAAAAGAGAGAAAAATCATGTGCATGGATCTGCACTTGGACTCCACGGTTCTTCCTCTGATGCTGGACAGCATTTTCCATCTTGAGTCTTTTGGGATCATCTTAGATCCTTGCATTGCTGAGAGGAGCCAAGTCTATCAAAGCTGGTCCTCGCACCACAACAATGTTCTCCTGGTTCTGCTCACTTCTGTGCGGGTTCTTTCTAAGAAGTCGAGGTGAGCAGCCCTCTTGTCCTCTGTGACAAGGTCACTAGATTTCCAGATGACCTCTGACCAGGGCTTGGGTGACAGCCTTGGTGAGTTGGTATCATCTAAATATGGGGACAGGATGAAGAGATGGGCCTTACAGCTAAGTGGATTCCCCTGGTTCCTAGCACAAAGTGGTTGGGCATGAATGTTCCTGGTGGGGGGGGGGGTGTCTCCAGGGACACTTCGCTGGGCCCTGTAGCCACCCTGGTCTCTTCAATATCCTTATTGACCACAAAGGCCCACTTCCCAAATGTGGTAAGAACAAAACTAATCCCCCCAGTCCTGTCAAGCTGCACCAAAGGGCCGGGATCAGTCAGATAAACTTCGGCAGGGATTAGCATAACGTAAAATCAATTACTTAAGCATAGGGGAGGGGTACCTTGCTTGACACCAGTATGAGCTGGGGGAGACTAGGGGTCTGGCCCTTTTCACGCTCTATACCAGCCAACAGTGGGATGAAGTGAAGGTGAGCAGGGGATGTGTTAATGGAAGCTTTTAGCTCACCAAAGGTCCCTCTGTCTGTCCATGTTTGATGGGCCATGTGTGGCCCTTCCAGCGGCATGCTGACAGATAGGGAAGGTAATCAGAACATGGAGGAGGACTGGAAGAACAAGTACCTGGAAAGCCTCAGACAAAACTAGTGCCCCAGTGGGAGGTGGTGGGGGGTGGGCAGGTGGCACTTCCTCCCTCCCAGCCTTCCTGACAATGCCCCCTTCCTCTTTTCCTCTCCTGCCCAGACATTGAACCCCTCTCCATGTCCATACTTGCCAAAAAGGACCCTGAATCTTCTCGCCATTCTGACCCTGAGACCCACCAGCCCCTTCCCAATGGCGGTGGGCGAGGCTGATCCAACCTGAGACACCTTCTGGGCTTTGCCATCAGCTCCCCCCCATCTCCAAGATGAGCTGTTTTCTCCAAAGACTGTGAGTCCCTTACAAACAAGGACTGTTTTCTTTTTCCTATTTCTATGTCTAGTCCTTAGCACACAGTAGGTACATAATAAATGCTTTTCATTCATTCATTTACTCTTTCCCCACAACTCTTCTGAAGGACAGATCTTCTCTCTCTTTCTGGGTCCAAGTCACAGTTGCAAACAGACAGTAGCTGAGCCCTCTCTTGGGTCCCTCTGGAGATACCCCTACAACGGGGAGGCTTTGGAGTTTTGGGGCTTTCCATGGTTCCGGCCAGACGCCTTCCCTGGGACAAAGGTGGGGGCCAAAGATGGGATTTGGTACCGAAGAGTAGCTCGCCGATGGTGATAGTGCTGATGTTTCCCAAATTCTGCCTAGCCAGCTTTCTTCTTTCTACTCATATCTGGGCCTGGCTCACTGTCAGACTGACATGTCTATTCAGAGTAGAGGTTCAGGTGGACAGGCTGGCTCCATGTGCTGCCCATCCATCTGGCTGTAGGTCACAGTCTGGGGAACGGGCGGGCTTTTCTCTCAGTGTCAGGCCGAGGCTCTTAGGGAGACACTTGGTTGCACCCCAGGCTTGAGGCTAGCAGCCTAGCACCCTCCACTCAGGGGAGCACCTGAAGGACCTCGGTGTCTCTAGAGACTCCCTTTCTGATTCAAATTCTGCACAACAAACCCTCCATGGAATTTCTGCAGTTCAGCCTTTCCATCATTCCCACTGGCTCTTCCCCTGGGAAGTCAGATGAGTCAGTTTTATGGAGGGTGAGGAGGAGGAAGGCCCAGCTACAATGCACCTCTTACGAGAAGCCTTTCCTGGTCCCATCAAATGTTCGTGGCTCCCCTCTGACATTATCTCTAATTTATCTTACATGTAACATGTTTGTTTGAGAGCTGTCTCTCTTTTTGGAATGGGAGCTCCTGGGGAGCTGGGCTGGTCTTCATACCCCTGGTGCCTTAAAAGAGGATTTGCACGCAGTAAGCATTTAATAAATGCCTGCTCACTGACTGACTTACTGATGATAGCAGAGAACAACCACTCTACCTTGGTGTTGGGAAAGGACACAGGAATTTGTTTCACACAGACCAAGAAAGCCACCCCCCCTCTTCATGGGGAATAACATAATTCACCCTATTTCTCTCACAGGGATGGTGAGTAAGAGTCAAAGGAGGGCGTACAGCCTCTGATGGGCCAATCTAAGCTCTCTGCGGCCGGAGCGTCTGCCGGGCCAGCCTCAGTGGCGGGGCATTCCCAAGGAGTCTTGGTGGGTTGGAATAAAACATAGAGGCCCAGGAGTGAGGGAAGGGGCAGGCAGCCTTCCAAATGAGGCTATGGCAGCGTCCAGGCAGAAACTCATTTCTGAGGCCTGAGAACAAAGGGGGCGATTAGCCCTGGACTTTGCTGCCCCGCATGTTTTACATCTCCTGGGCGAATTCTCTGGTGGGAGGACAGGCAGTGGGGAAGTGTGGCCGCACATGATCAGTGATGCCTGTCGGCACCAGCTTGTGGTATACGCATACCAAAATGGACTCCGGCCCCCTGGGATTTCACAGATTTACTATCGGTGAAGGACGATAATCACTAACGGAGGAGCAATTATTCCCAAATCATTTAGGATTTAAAAAATCATTGGCAAGAAGATAGAGGTCAAGAGGTGGGCTGTCAAGGGAAATAAAAAACCCTACCTGTCAAACCCAGGTTTAACTTCCTTTCTGACTGCAATATGGCAAGAAGAGAGACAGACACATAAAACTCAAAGGTCACCCACCCGCTGAAAACAAGAATTAAGAGCTCGCCAGTGTGGGCTCCCGCTGCACACAAACGGGCAGGCGCATGGACCTTCATTTATTCATGCTGAAGGCCGGGATTTGGGCCGGGAAATGAAAGGCAAGAAACCAGCTCCGAGCCCAGGCTCTGCAGAGTCACCGTCCCTCGGGTGTCAATCACAGCCTCTCGCACGGAAGTCTCCATTTTCATTTCTATAACCAACTTTTTAAATGACGCTTGGCCTGGAAGAAGTGTCAGGTGAGGGTTAAACACTCCCTTCCATCACCAATGAAAGGCTGCGCAGCAGTGTGGACAAGGCCCCAGCCTCAGAGTCCTAACCCCTGGACCAGTCACTTGACTCTCCATGCTCCCAGGTAGCCATCAGTGACAGAAGAGTGGCTGACAGGCATCAGAGAGGCAAGTGTCCTCTTCTGGGAGTTCCCTAGACCAATGAAGGTCCAAGGGGGGTCCAGAACCCCTTGTATTAGAAAGAGAAAAACCACTGGAAGAGAAAACTCAACTGTCCAAAATCAGCTGCAACTCGTATCACTGGAGGGGGGGTTCCCAAAGAGAAGGTCATCCCCTCCCCCAAAGTATCCTGATCCTTCTGTACTTGATGGGAAGGCACCCGGCTGGTGAACTGGAAGAGGACCTGAAGAGTCAAGCCCCCAGGACAAGCACCAACGGGCGCCAGTGGCAAGAGAACAGAGGATGAGGCCTCGGCCAATGGCACTGGAGTGATTCCCAAGTGAGGAAACTCCCTCCACCTGTGTAGGTTGGCACCTTCTCATGAGGTGACACGTAGCCAGTGTAAGGAGCAGGATCTGAACCCACAGCTCTAAGGCCAGCTCTCCATTCCCTTGCCCATATCTCCTTTCTAACCCTCACAGAAAATAAGAAATATCTTCTAAAATATGGAAAATTCAAATGAAATGTGAATTTCTCAGGAGGCCCAAGATCCCAAGCAGCTACACTAGGAATGCCCAGACCTGCAGCGATGCCCGTCTGTTAACCAGACTTTCAGGAAAGAAATGCTATCACTCTTCAAAACTCATGTTACAGTCAAATCCTCCTTCTCTGAATCTCACCTTGCACCCAAGTACTGCTGAGAACCCTTGGGCCCCTCCACAGGTGAGTGCATGGAGGGAGGAAAGCCTTCTGGGGCCACTGGTGGAGACTCCATCATAATAAAGAAAACGTGGTAGGAGAAAAGAGGGTGAGCGCCAACTCCCTGGACATGCCTCAGGTCGAGAGAACTTCCCTATGGGAGCAGGAGAACCGTGCCACCCGGACAGTCTTGAGAACTTTCTATCTGTGGAATTTAAGTGAATCCTTCATGTGTCCCATAAAGGCAGGTTCCCTTTAAATACACAGAGAAAACTGGGGCTTGTTATTGCCTGGAGAGACGGAGAGACAGAGACAGAGACAGACAGAGGGAGACAGAGACAGAGAGACAGAGAGGGGGAGAGGGAGAGAGATAGAGAGAGAGACGGAGAGACTCTCTCTCCCCCTCTGTCTCTGTCTCTTGGTGTCCCCCTCTGTCATGCTCTCTGTTTGTTCCCTCATCTTCTCCCTGGCTGAGAGAGACACAGAGATAGAAAAAGAGAGAGACAGGGACAGAGACAGAGAGACAGAGAGAGAATGTGAGAGAGGGGGACACCGAGAGAGAGAGAGAATGAGACATTCCTGAGGAAAATAAAGGAATTCCCTCAAAAGTGACCTGCAGGCAGCATATGGGCCGCTAGGTGGCACCATAGTGCACAGAGCACCAGCCCCATACTCAGGAAGACCTGATTTCAAATCCAGCCTCAGACGCTACCTGTGTGACCCAGGGCATGTCATTTCACCCTGTGTGCCTCAGTTTCCTCACCTGTAAAATGAGATGGAGAAGGAAACGGCCAAGCCCTCCAGTGTCTCTGCCGAGAAAACCCCAAACGGGTCACAAAGAGTCAGATACGACTGGCACATCTGAACAACACCGGCTCGTTCCCTGGAAAGCCGGGCCCCCTTGGCCAAGAAGCCTTCCTCCGTGCCGCAAGCCGCTTCTTCCTCGTCCCACCTCGTGACACTTAATCACGGGATTTAAGATGGAGCGGGCTCTCAGAGAGCCTCGTCTGCTCTGACGGGAGCCCTGCCACGCCCGGCAGCCGGGAACACCGGGAGGGCTCTGAGCCGTGCCCAGTGAGGAAACCACCGACCCGCTCAGCCCTCCCTCCTCCTCCTGCGGATGCGTCCAGATGAAGAGTCTGCCCTTGGACTGACTAACCAGAGGCTAGATTCTCTCTCTCTCCCTCTGTGTCTCTGTCTGTCTCTCTACCTCTGTCTCTCTCTCTGTCTCTGTGTCTGTCTCTGTCTGTCTGTCTCTCTCTCCCTCTCTGTCTCTCTCCTCTCTCTCTCTCCCTCTCTCTTCCTCTCTGTCTTTCTCTCCTCTCTGTCTCTCTCTCTCCTCTCTCCCTGTCTCTCTCTCCTCTTTCTCCCTCTGTCTCTCCCTCTCTCCGTGTCTTTCTCTCCTCTCTGTCTCTCTCTCCTGTCTCTCTCTCTCCTCTCTCCCTGTCTCTCTCTCCTCTCTCTCTCCCTCTCTCTCCCTGTCTCTCCCTCTCTCTGTGTCTCTCTGTGTTTCTCTCTCTGTCTCTGTCTCTCTCTCTCTCACACACACACCATGCATGGGAGCACTTGTCAACTGAAGCAGATAATTTGCTAGAGACAGAATTTTTTAATGATCATAGAAACTGCCAAGATCTAAACTTTACTTTAGTTTTAAAATAGTCATGAACGTACCCAGGGCTAGCAGGCTGAAACAAGTGCCTGTAGGATTCAGGTAACCTTTGAGGTGGGTTATTCTTTGTCTCTTACTGAATCCTATGAAGAGCCTGGTTACCTCTGAAAGGCCTGAATTTCTAATCTATTAAAGGAATACCAGCAATCTGTTTTTTCTATGCCACTAAGGAAAGGTTAAAATGAAAATTGGATTTGGGGGAGCTCTATCTATTTCAAGACCAGCTGGAAACACCTCGGCAGGACGAGGCAAAGCAGGGTCTCGGGCAGGAGCAGATATCAAGGGAAATGACTCGTGATAACTTTATTGATTACAGCAGCTTGAAAAATTTCAGGTTCACCACAGCCTGACAAGACAGCCGGGAGAGAGCTCACCACAGAGACTGCCAGTAGGAAGGAAAATACAGACAGAAAATTAGCACCTTCCTCATATATCAGTTCATTGGAAACAGCCTGACTGGGAAATCACTGATTTCTAAATCTCCTCACATGCTGGAGCATCTGGGAAGGGTGGGGGTGGGGGTGCAGACTTGGTGGCAACTCAATCGCCTGTCACTGGGGTGGACATCACAATGAGGAGGGAAAGTGAGGAGGAGAGAGACAGACAGACAAGTGGGAGACAGACAGACAAGACAGGCAGGCAGGTAGGTAGACAGGCAGATGGACAGATAGGCAGACAGACAGCAGGCAGACAAGCAGGCAGGCAGACAGACAGACAGGCAGGCAGGCAGGCAGGCAGACAGACAGGTGGACAATGTCCCAGAACCGGCACAGGAACACATGGGGCCACAGGGGTTCACACTGATGGAGAAATTCTAAGCTGCAAGAATGGAGCACAATTTTGCACAGAGACCGAGGGCTGACTTTGCTGTATGTAGTAAGAGGCTGACCGCCCCCCCACCCCACCCCAGCCCTGCCTGCTGCCCTTGGGCCTGCCCCTGGGGCTCTTCTTCTTCACTTGGTGCTGTGAAATCAAGGGGTCAGAACTGATCATAATGTCCTGTCCTAAGACCAGTGTGGAAACCAAGGCAGGGCTATCTCCCTATGTGGATCCCAATGTGAGGACAGCACAAGGGCCTGGCACAGCCCTCTGTGCACTGGGGAAGGCGGGAAGAGAGAAAGCAGCAGAGAGCTTTACATTTGTCCCTGTGTCACTTCTCCTTCTGAAACTGGGTCCATTCTTCGAACTCACTGAGAACTTGCCGCCTCTTCTTCAAGGATCAATAATCAGATGGACATCACTACTGCGGCATCAAGGAGTGTGACCATCCTGGGCCAAAGCACTTCCCCAGAGTCTCACAGCCATCCCACAGCCCACCCTTCCCCAGGACACTCCCCTCTTCCTTTGTGGAAGGGCCTCTGGGAACCCCATTCTACCTTCCTGATGGACCCCTAAGAAGTGACTCTGTACTCTTTGGCACTCATCCATCCCGTGTAGGTGATCTCTCTCCGCCAGACTGTAAGCACCTGGAGGACAGGCCTGTCTCCTTTCTACATCTACAGTCTCAGGACCACGGCTAGTGCCTGACGCACAGCAGGTACTTCCTGGACATGATGGTTGGTGGACTGATTCCATCATTCAAAGAGTCAATGGGTGCTCCCTCCAAGGTCTGTGACAAGTGTGACATCTAAGCCCCCGTTTAAGGTACTGAACAAGAGACTGACCAGCAGCAGATGTGGGGATGCGCTACCAGACTATTCTGCTCACAAGAACCTAGGCTTTAGGTCTGCTTGCTCAGCCAGCCCCCAACCCACAGGATTCTACCATCACCCACGTCTCTTCATCACAGCCACAAAAATGGTCACTTGAAGACCCTGCCTGGTTCCGCATGAGGCTGCCCGAATCAACCTGACCTCAAGATCTACTCTCTCAGATGCTGGTGGATGGATTTCAGAGCTATGACACTAAGTGGGGTGATGGCTGGGGGTCAGCATGGTGGGGAGAGGGCATCGAAGGCCAGGAAGGGGAGTGAGGAAGACAAAATGGCCCTGGGAGTCTCCCAGCGCTGGGTGGGGCAGGGCAGCTCCTCAGGTACAACTCACCTCATGAGCTTCCAAGCCCATTTCCTTTAAGGCTGCCTGGAAGAACTCAGGAGCTGGTTTTCCCACCACTTCAGCTTGGATATCACAGGCATACTGGGAAGGAAAGAGAACAGCAGGTGAGGCTCCAACCCTAAGCCAAAAGGGTCCATGGTACCACGCCAGGGAGGATTAGTCCCATCTACCCATGACTCTGAATGAGGAACCGCACAAGCACAGGACATTACAGGGCTGATGTGGGTGATAGCGATAGGAGAGACAGAGACAGAGAGAGGGGGCAGAGCCAAGATATCGGAGTAAAAGCAACAGAGAGACAGAGAAAGGAAGTAAAAGACAGAGGGACCAAGACAGAGAGACAGGAAGACAGAGAGATAGAGACAGAGACGAAGACAGAGAGAGAGAGCTGGGCCTCCAATCCACTTGGGAACCCTCATGTCCAGCCTCTCAGACAAAGCTCCCACTGTGGAAGTGCCTTTGTGTTGGCTTTTCCTGGGGAGTCACAGTTCCCCATGAACGCTGGGCGCTGCTGGCAAAGGGTTCATGTCCAGAGTAGGCAGTGCCCCATGTGCCCCCCTACTTTTTCTCACTTTCCCCTCCCCTTCTTCTCCCTTCACCTTCCACTTGGGCATGGTCAGACACCTGAGCTTGGCAAGGTCATCGTGGTCATAGGCTGCTAGGGCTTAGGCTATGATGGCACCTTAGGGATCCTCAAGGCTAATCCTGTCATCTTATAGATGGGAAACTTGGAGCCCTTAGAGGGTGGGTGGAGCCAGGAACTAGACTGAGGATGGTGACTCCCAAGCAGAGCCTTGCTGTCTCACACCAGCACCCTCCGTGTCAGATGGTGGTGGTTCACATCCCCACTCCATCATTCGCTTGCTGTGTGACCTTGGGTGTACTTCAGGCCTTCAGTTTCCTTCCCTGTGAAATGGGCATAATCGTACTTACTAAGCTTACCTTACAGGGGGAGCTCTTTGGATTACATGAGCTCATGCAGGAAAGCAATCTGTAGACACAAACTGCTTCATTGTTAGAGGCCGCCAGGTAGCGGGCAGAGCGGGGCCTTAACATCGGGAAGGCCTGAGTTCAAATACCACCCCAGGTAACCACCCTAGGCAAGTCGCTTCGCGACTGTCTGCCTCAGTTTTCCCACCTGTAAAATGGGAGATAATAACAGCCCCCACCTTGATGGGTTGTCATGAGGACCAAGCAAGAGAATAACTGTAAAGAGTTGGGCGACTTTCAATGTTTGTGCTCATCATCGTCACCGTTACGACTGCTGTCATTGCTATGCAGGTGAGGATGAGGATGGGGGCCGAGCCACAAGCCAAGTGGAAGCACAGACACAGTGGGAAGATGCTCCTACCTCCAGGGCCTTCATGTACGGGCCAACGTCGAGCACCAGACCATCTCCTTCTTTGTAGTAGCGTCTGGAAACAAAAGCAACAACACTGTGGCCAGCAGGCCCCTGGCCCCTCTCCAGAGAAATGGGACCCTCCATCTCTCCTGCATTTTACCATCCCCTCAGGCCTGCCAAAGACTCTAGCAAGTCTTCGGGGCTCCACCAAGGAGCCTCTACTCACTCACTCAATATTTTGGGAGACCTTTACATAGAACCACCAGACTGTGGGATCACAGGCTTAAAGATGGAGGGGGGCTCAGATGGAATCTAGTCCAATTGCCTCATTTGACAGGAGAAACTGAGGCCCAGGCAGGCCAAAGAATACCCAAAGTAATTCTGGTAGCAGGCATCAGAGGCAAGATTCAAACCCAGGTTCTCTGACTGCAAGGCCAGGGCTACTTCTACTATACCAGCGCTATGCAGATGGCTCAGCTGCTGATTTCAGCAGTGCTGGACAAGCCTGGGCTCTGCCATCTACTGCCCATGAGGACTGGACTGGATGCCCCTACCCTATAGGTCATGGCAGGGGGGCGGGGGAATGCAGGTCAAGGAGCCCATGCCTGGGAGAAGCCAGGAAACCTCCACCAATAACTTGTCAAGTGACCCAGGACAAGCACTGTCCTCTCTCTGGGCCTCAGTTTCTCCCTCAGAGGGGGTTAGACCCAATGATTGCTGGCTCTGATACTGTATGATGCCCTCTTCCTGTGCTGCTGGTAAGAGGCAGCAAAGGCCCTGGGCTTGGGCAGCTGAAGGGTCCCCACAGAAGGGATGTGGATTAGGGAAAAACAAAGGGTCATGCCTTCCTGATGGAAGCGCCTGTTCTGTAAAATCCCTGAAAGGACTGAGGCCCTCACTCTGTTTGGGACAGACCCGAGGCTCAGGGAGGGGGCTGTCAATGAAGTTAGTGAGAGCAGCCCCCCAGAGGGAGCCCCATGTAAACACCTCAATGATTAGCCAGGAGATCAAAGCAGGCAGATGGTCTCCACTTGCTAATACAGGGGAATAGGACAATTAAGGCTTCTGGGAAAGGACAGTAGGCTCAAAGTTTCTGTGGCTCACCCCTCATTGCTAATAATTAACCCCTAATGGCTGCTGGAGAAAGAAAACTCCATTAGTTCCACAGCAACCTGGCACATTTCCTATTAGCCAGAGGTCAAACTGTGGCCCAAGTTTCTTGGGCACCAGTTGTTTTTATAGGGAGACAACTTATTTCTTTCCCCCTAACTTACTTGAGAAGGTGACAGGCCAGGTTCTTAAGAGCCTTCCTTTAAGACATGTTCATTAATTTTCCTTCTGCCAGGCTGACCTCCCCAGAACTTCGAGCCGAGGAAAGCGACCTGCCCAGGTGAGGGGGTCACTGTCCATCACCCAGCACCCAACACAAGGCCCCATGGCTTAGGCAAGCTCAGGGCACAAAGTGATCCTGAGCTCAATTCACTTCAGGTTGACTGACACTTCTACATCTGGCCCTGCCCACTGTGGAGCCTCTTCCATGAGACCTGTAGTCCCTCAAAAGAGATTGGCTTTGCCATCCACAATGGGCAATTCTAGTGGATCAAGGGTGTCTGATGCCCATATGGGGCTATGCAGCTAAGTGGGCATTCAGCTAAGTTAGAACCTCAGCCTGTATATGAGGGATGGGGGACCACAAGCCAGGCCCAGAGCTGGATGAAACTGAGCATCTCAAGTGATCCCAAGTTGCTCCCAGCTACCAAAATCACACTTTTCAAAACCAACGTTCTCCCAGTAAGGTGAGGGGGCCACAAATCATAAGATGATAGATTCTCAAGAGAATGAAAACTGTGGGTAAAACTGTCTAACTCAACACCCAGGCTGGAAAAGTAACTTCCCCCATTGAGTTGTCAGAGGGGCAAGAGTAATTGGAATTTTGAGGCATAAACAAAAGGAGGGAGGTCTGACTTTCAGTATTATTAAAGCCACTAGAAGATCAGTCACATCAATAAACATCTTCTGGTGGCCTTTGAATTTTAAAGGACAGTAATAAATATGTATGTGGAGACCAGGCTTTTCAATAGGGCTAGTGACAGACAAGTTGAACTGGGTGAGAACAGAATGATAGTCTCATTCCTATCTCATTCCTGATCAGGTCTGCCTGTTTATTTAAAGGGCTGGTCTAGACCCACTCATCCAGGAATTATTTTCCTGCATAACTAAAGACAACCCAACTGAGAGTGGCTGCTCCCCTCTACCAAGAAAACTTGAGCAGCCATGCTGGAGAGTGGACAGAACTGTGGGGCTGTGAGTCCTAAGACCCAGGGCCACCACCACTCACTAGCCAGGTAACCAAGAGGAAGGAATCTAACCTCCCTGACTCTCCCTGAATCTTCATGTGAAAAGTAGGGATGATAATGTTTACCGTATCACAGGCTGGTCATCAATTAAGGAACTACCACCTTCCCAATGGGACATTCCCAAGAGGTCAAGGAATCAAAGAGGCTGTGACTAGGGCAGTGAATGCACTAAAGCCCACGTGTGCCAAGGGAGATAGCTAAGGATGCTTAGCCTACAGAAGGAAAGGGGGGAGGGGAATTAGAATGATCCCATCTTGAAACATCTAAGGGAGCATTCTTCGGAAGAAGGCTCTCCTTGGTTCTCCTCCTCCCTCTGTGACTATTACTTCTCTGTCTCCTTGCTGGATTCTCCTCCAGACCACACCCTCTAAACATAGGGGTCCCCCAGTGCTCTGTTCTGGGCCCTCTTCTCCTATGCTATTTCACTTGGTAATCTCATCAGTTCCCATGGATTTAGTTTATTTAGTTTCCATCTCTATGCTGATGAATCTACCTCTGGCTCCAATTTCTCAGCTGATTTCCAATCTCACATCTCCAGCTAATTTTCAGACATCTCCAACTGGATATCCCACAGAAATCTTAAATTCAATATGTCTAAAACTGAACTCATTCTCTTTCCCCCTAAACCCTCCCCATCTCCTACATTCCATATTACTGGGGGACAGGGGGAGGGACGGCACAATACCATCACGCAATACCATCCTCATAGTTGCTCAGGCTCACACCCTAGGAGTCATCCTGGACACCTCATTGTCTCTCATCCCCCAAATCCAACATGGTGCCAACATCTGACAATCTCACCTTTGAAACATCTTTTGTCAATTTCCCCTCTCCAGCCTCTCTTGTAGATTTCACCTCTGCAGTATCTCTTGTAGATTTCACCTCTGCAGTATCTCTCATAGATTCCAGCTCTGGCAGCATCTCTTGTCAGTGTCACCTCTCCACTCTCTCCCAGACTTCACCAGTACATCTCTCCAATATGCCCTCTTCTCTCCTCTGACACTGTCCCCACCCTGGTGCAGGCCCTCATCATCTCACACTTGGACTGTTGTAATAGTTGCTGATGGGTTTGCCTGCCTCAATTCTTTCCCCACTCCATTAAGCCACTAAAGTGATTTTCCTAAAATAGGTCTGATGGTGTCACCCCACTACTCAGTAAACACCAGTTACCTCTAGGATCAAATACAAAATCCTCTGTATGGTATTCAAAGCACTTCACACATGGCCCAACCTTTCCAGTCTTCCCACACTTTACTCCCCAACACACATCCCTTGATCCAGTGACATTGGCCTCTTGGCTGTTACACAAACAAGACCCCTCATCTTTCAGCTACAGGCACTTTCCGTGGCTGGCCTCAAGCCTGGAATGCTCTTCCCTCTCATCTCTGCCTACTGACCTCCCTGGCTTCCTTTAATTCCTTTCTACAGAAGTCTTCCCCAGCCCCTCTTAATTCCTGTGCCTTCTCTCTGTTAATTATTTCCTTCTTATCCTATATATAGCTTGCTTTGTACATACTGGTTTGCATGTTGCCTCCCCCATTAGATTATGAGCTCCTTGAGGGCAGGGACTGTCTTTTGCCTCCTTTGTATTCCCAGCACTTAGCACAGTGGCTGGCACATAGTAGGCACTTAGCAAAGGTTTATGATTGTTGGTTGATTAGAAAATGCAGAGGCAGATTTCAGCTTGCTTTAAGGAACTAGAACTATCCACAATAAAACAGACTTCCTTGGGAGGACAGGTTTTCTGCCTCATCTCAAATAAGCAGTCGCTGCTGTTGTACTAAGCACTATGGGAAGAGAGACAAAGAGGGAAACAATTCCCTCTGACAAGGGAGACAACAGGCACACGTACAACTTAAGTGTTAAGTAAATAGATACAAATATATACAAAACTGTGCTTAAAAAGCAAGGTCATGTGGGAAGGAGGGCATTAGCTGCTGGAGAGGGGTCTTAAAGGAAGTGAGGGATTCAAGAAAGAGAAAAAAGAGAGCAGAGGGTCCTGGGAGAGGAAGAGTGAAGGCGAGTTGGCTGGATCCAGTGCAGGAGGCCTGTTGGGTCCAATAATCCTGGAAAGGTAGGTTGGGGTGAAGGGCTTTCAAAGTGAAACAGAGAAATTTCTATTTTGACCTGGGGGAAACAGGAAGCCCCTGGAGTTGTCCACAGTTAGGAGAGTCCATGTTTAGATCCCTACTTAGGGAAGGTTCCTCTGTTAGCCGCATGGAGGATGGGCTATAGCGGGAGAGAGGCCAGGGATAGACTGAACTCAGAGGGAGCAGAGAGTGGAGAGGGATGTTGTACATGATTTAGCAATGGACCATATATGTGGGTGAGGGAAAGTGAGACATTCAGGAGAATGCTGAGGTTATAAGCCTGGGAGGCTGGAAGGATGGTGGTTCCTTTGGGAGAAATAGGAAAGAGGTAAAGCTTTGGGCAGAAAAATAATGAGGACAATTTTGGACAGGCAGGGCTTGAGATGTTCCACAGGCTCCTGGTGAAGCTGGACTGAAGCTGGGGGAGAGATCTAAAGAGAGGTCTGCTCTCTACTCAGTGTATGCAGCAGCTCTCAAAGAGGAGGTGCAGAGAAGGCATTTGGGGAGAGGGAGGCAGGATCAGAGCTTGGCAAGGTGAGATGGGGGACAGGCAAAGGCAGGGAGGGTTCTGAGAACAGAGGACCCTGCAGACTCAGACGTGCTAGAGAAACAGGCAGCCAAGTCTCACGCCTTTTGCCAGACTGTAAGTTCCATGAGGGCAGGGTCAATGTTTTAAATATATTCTCAATCTTCCCCCAGGGCACTACACACAGCAGGTATTTGTAAAATTAAACTGAACAGCTTTAGACTCCAGACTTAATCTCAATAGGAATTGTAGATGGCAGTTGTAACTCCTACCCAAATGATGGAAGTTAACCATTTGAGCTCAAGGAGATGAGACAAGTAGCCCTTCCTTCGGATGTGAGATCCCAGTCCATGCCTAATAAGCCTACTTCAGTCATCTCTGCAGCTAGGACTGGAGCCAAGCTTCCTGTCCTTATGTGACCTTCTGACGGGCAGGAAGGCAGAGCACCGAAAAGCTGGCATCTCCAAAGGAGGGCTGCTGGGGTGGGGAAAGGTATGCTAGAGGAACCTTCTGACAGGCAGGAAGGCAAAGCACCAACAAGCTGGCATATCCAAGGGAGGGTTACCAGGGTGAGGAAGGGTCTGCTAGAGAAACCCGAGAGACTCCACCAATCAATCAATATTTATTAAGCCAATCGCTGGTCATATAAAAATATCTACAACATGAATACAGAATGAACACATTAAAGTCTATATAAAGCTGTGAGATGCAGGGTGGTGTGAGAAGGCCGACTGGCAGAGGGGCAATCAGGAGATGCTTTGTGCAGAGGAAGGTGGGACCCAAGCTGTGTCTTAAAGGGGACAGGTACCCTATGAGATGAGAGTAAGCAGGAAATGCAGCTAGGGCAGAAAGGGGCAATGGCATTTGACATGTTATGAAGGAAGAGAAGCCAGTTTGGCTGGATCAGAGGGTAGGAGGGAGAGTGAAGTCCAAAGAGAAGGAAGAAAGGCAGGCTGTGTAGGGCTTTACTGGGGGAGGGGGAGGTATGATGGCTGCCAACAAGTATTTGAAAGGCTGTCAAGTGGAAAAGGATTAGCCATGTTCAGCCTGGCCCCAGAGGGCATATCTCACAGCCTTGGGGGAAGCTGCAGAGAGGCAGCTTGAGAGAAGGGAACATTTCCTACAATAAAAATGGTGCCCAAGTGGGGTAGGTTGCCTTGGGACAGAGTGGGGTCTCCAAGCAGGGGCTGGATGAATGGCAGCTTCACCCTGGGGGGCCCCGAGGTGGGTCTCTCAGTCTTGCTTGCTCTGAGCAAAGGCTTTGGGCCCAGGGAGGAAGTCCTGGCCTTAGCCCTCAGGAGCCCCAAGCAGACAAGAATCTCACACTATGGCTGCTTCTAAGCTCCAAGACAACCTCTTCAGCTTCTGCCTCAGAGAGAGAGAAAAGAAATTCATTCCTTGATTCCAAATGAATCACTTTCTCTGCCAGACCTGGGGGGTGGGGTGGGGGTGGCCTCGCTATGCTGGGGAATAAAAGCTTAAATCAAGGTCTCCCCTCCCCCCAAATGAGGCATTTTAACATGTATGTTTTTCTTGAAAACCAGAACCTGCAGGGTTGTTGGGTTTTTCTTTTCCTTGCCTGGGATTTCTCTTGATTTTTCAGTAATTCAGAGAAATGAAACTATCTTGAGGCCAAGTGTGCACTGAAAACATTTCCCAATACAGAGTAAATAAAGTATTTCCTCTCATTTTTTGACCAGGCCGGGGTTATTCTCAACGCTCAGGAGCCCACTGAGTGTTTCCTTTCTTATTAGAAAAAGAATCTGGATGAGCAGCTTTCTGGAGAGAAGCAGCTCAGTGGGCCTGTCCGTCTGTCTGTCTGCCCACCTGTCTGCCTGTCCATCTGTCTGTCTGCCCACCTGTCTGCCTGTCTGCCTGTCTGCCCACCTGTCTATCTGCCTGTCTGCTTGTCCAGCAGTCCACCTGTCTGCCTATCCATCCACTTGTCTGTCCGCCTCGCTACCTATCTGTCCATGGCAAGGGGGCTGGGAGCAGTCAGATGCGATTTTATGCTTTATTCTGCTGCCGCTTCCGATTATACAGCGCAGCCTCTCTCTAAAATGACCACTTGACCTTTTCCAAAACAGCCATTAACCTTCTGTGGTCTATGGCATAAACAGCTTAATTTTCTGACAGAGGCGTGACAGGGGAAATTACCAAGCCAATTCCCCCCTCAGCCCCAAACAGATGCTAAATGTAAATCACTCTCTCTCCAGGAGGCAGGCGCTCCAAGGAGCCTGGGAGCTGGGGATGCTGGAGGAAGGTGGCCTGGTGCCACTAGGCCACCATGGGGCAGGGACTGAGTGGCTGTGGGCAAGGAACAAGCTTTCTAAGGCCACACGCCCCCAGTGTCCCAGTTTTGAGAGCCCAGGAGGCAACGGTTACTTCCAATCAGTATCTAACCCCTCAGAAGGTGATAAGCTGTCACCACAAAAATGTAGTAACAACAAAACAAGCGTTTGCAAAGGCTTTACAAAGACGGTGTCATTCGATCCTCACAACAGCCCTGGGAGGTGTGGGCTCTCACGATCCCCATTTCACAGATCAGGAAACTGAGGCAAGTGATCACTGCCTCCCTTGCTAAGGGATGTGGAGGCAGGTGACCCCTCAGAGAGTCTGAAGCAGCAGGAGCAGAGAAGCTGAGGCCGGAGGGAAGACACACGAAATGCAACGCCTCTGCCCCCGTCAGGCACAGGCAGGAGGCCTGTGGCTCCCCCTTCAACAGCGAGAGGCTTCTTCACCACTCTCCTCCTAATCCCGGACTGTCTAAAGATTTTACAGGGGAGGAAACTGAGGCACAGAGAAATGGAGCATGAAAACCTGTGACGTGGTCTGAAAGCCTTCCACGCCATCACCTGCCATCCGATGACGCTTTATAACGCCCGCCGTCATCTACCGTCCGGTGACATCTGATACTGCCCACTGTGATCTCCTGTCCAGTGACACTGTATAGCACCCACCGTCACCTATCGTCTGGTCTTCTTCTTCTTATGCAATCATGCTGCCCACAGATGAGTAAGGCCATGAGCTGGACTGGAATCTGGCTCCCCAGACTCCACATGTCTTAGTGCTTCTTAGCACTAAGGATAAGGAGGCACCATTAAAGCCTTTCTGTAGTTGGGGAGAAGACACTTTCAGTGAAAAATGCCAGTGTCCATGGGGCTGCCTGAGGCAGAGATGCTTCTAAGGCTCACTCTCCACTCCAAGGGTGAACTCTGATCATGCTTCCTACCAAGTAGATGCCAGGCCCAGGGGTGGGAGCTTCAGGGAGGTCAGCCTCAGCCCAGTACACTTCCTGAGGATGAGGACCCTGGAACAGGCTGCCTTGTAATGGCTCCACGTTATGGTGCTACACAAGAAGCCAGGCATCCTGGGTCGCATTCTGGAGGAGCTGCAAGTAGCCTCCAGGGCCAGGCAGCCCTCGGCTTCTGTGGCTCAGGACTCCCACGGTGTGGGCCTCCACTGATGTTGCCCATACTCCCTGCCCCCTCCCCAATGACAGTGGTTTCCGTGGTTTTCCGTGGCTGGCCCTTAGCCAAGAAAACTCTATGGTCACCCATCAAACTCACAGCCGAGGCCTTTCCAGGACGTATGCTGGGGCAGGCAGGCATCAGCCTTTACTATGTGTCAGATTCAGTGCTGAGCTCTGGAGGTACAAAGAGAGGCAAAACACCCATCACCCACCCCTGCGCCAGAATGCGACAGACTCTCCATATAGGTAATAAAATAATCAAGGAAATCATGAAATAAATTAAATTTAAAAAAATAAACTAACTAACTAAATAAAACAATTTTAAAAAACAAGATTCAAGGTTGGCACACCCAAGCTGAGTGGAAGACTGGCAGAGGAAACAGAAGGCTGTCCCCGGGGTCAGAAGAGGTGGATTCCTGTCCTGCCTCTGACACTAAGTAGCTAGGGGACCCTGGGCAAGTCCCTGAGCATCAGGGCTCTAGGTAACTTTCTAAAACCATCAGGGGCAGATTAGCAGCCAATCCACATAAACAGGGGAACATTTCACATGCAGGACTTCCCTACACTCATGACTCAATTCCATCTTTTAACAATTGTTCACCTGGACCAAAAACTACCTTCAATTAAAAAAAGCCTTGGGGCGGCTAGGCAGGGCAGTGCATAGAGCACTGGCCCTGCAGTCAGGAGGACCTGACTCCAAACCCAGCCTCAAACACAGAGCTAGCTGTGTGACTCTGGGCAAGTCACTTAACCACAACTGCCCTCCAAAAAGCAAAAAAAAAAAAAAAAGCCTTGATGGAGAGAGGGCTGCTCCCCATGAAACCCAAGACTTCTCCTCCAGGCCTGAAGGCCCATCTTCTTGCTCAATCTTCCTTTAAACCAGTGGTTCTCAACCTTCTTAATGCCATGACCCTTTCATAGTTGTATGTGGGCATATCTGCATGTGGGCAGAGATGGATAGAGGAGTGGTGTCTTGGTTCCTAAGACCATCAGAAATATGTGTTTTCCGATGGCCTTAGGCAACCCCTGTGAAAGGGTCTTCAAACCCCAAAGGGGTCATGACCCACAGGTTGAGAACCACTGCTTTAAACAGAAGAGAAATGAAGCCCTGCTGATGTAGCTCCGGGGCTGGGCTAGAGGATGAGCATCCTGGGGGCTGTGCCCCAGGTTGAAGGCGGGGGGGGGGGGGGGGGGGGGGGGGGGGG
>CM053582.1:570302113-570331042 GCA_028627135.1 Pseudochirops cupreus | reverse complement strand
ATAAGAGATGGGCGTCAGCCAGTGCCCATACAGCCTGCAGTCCTGAAGGGGCTGGCAATGTCTTCTCCAATAATGTCGGTCATTCATTTCTTTCTTATTATTTGTCTTTCCTAATCACAGGTATATGAATTATCAATTACACTTAGTGGTTAATTGCCCTTCATAAAGATCGCCTTTTTTATTTTAAATTAGGCAGTTAATATATTGTAACTAATAGCATTCACTTGTACATTCTAAATATATCTTCATTGATTGGAGCCGCCAGAACGGGAGACCCGCTCCTAAGTTAATGAAGCGGCCCCGGGTGACGAAGTACAGGCAGCGTCCAGGGAATAATTATCGCTAATGAATTATGATGTGCCCTTCTCAGAACAATGAACAATCGGTATGACAATGAGATGACAATGCCCCCCATCTGTTATTCCAAACACAACTTCAGTTGTAGATGAAGGAAAGAAAGAAAGGAAGGCTCAGAGAATGACTGAATGAAGGACACCTCCAGGGGCCCAGGCCTCTTGGCTTCTTTGAAAAGTGACAGGTGATTCACACAAAATCAGGGTCGATCTTGGGAAACGGAGGGAGGTGATGATGGTACAGCCCTCAGTAGAGAGGACAGCAATATGAACGTAGGTATTGAAGGTACAGACAGAGACATAGTAGGAGTTGGAGATCTAGGATTCATTCCTGAAGCAGGGGAGTAAATGGGATGCAGCGTCCTCAGAGGAATCAGCGTGGTCCCTCTCTTAATAGGCTGGCCCACTGGAAGAGTCTCCTTACGTGCAGCCTAACTCCAAAAGAGAATGCTGTCCCTTCCCTTGAGTCAAGGCACCTCCCACCGGCTATGGCCAAACGGGTGGAGTCATCAGATCAGAGGTCTAAAGGCTAGAAAGGACCTTAGAGGCTGTTGTTTCCTTGCGTGAGGAAATGGATAAGGAAACTGAGGCAGAGGTCAAGTGACTTGCCCAGGGTTATACTGCTAGTGTTTAAGGTGGGATTTGAACCCCGATCTTCCTGAGTCCAGGTGCAATGCCAAGTTGCCTCCCTGAAGGCTTTCTGAGGAGACAACATGGCGGACTGTGCTCCTGGCCTTCTAAAGCAATTGTCCTCTGATCTCCAATCTCTCCTTTATGCAGGAATCAGACTGTACTGCCTTCTCCATGAAGCCTTCGTGACGTTTTCTAAGGTTCCTGCAAGATCAAGAGTCCTTTACTACAAGGAAACACGGACACGCCGGTCCTGAGGGGCGGCTGCCCACTGACCCGCCAACTACACAAGGAAAAACAGACAGAGAGAAGAGCTGGGCGACAAGCGGTGGGGCCCCGGCTCAGCGGGCGAACAAAAATACACATTTTCTTTCTTTAAAAAAATTATATTTAAGCAAAAACTAAAATTCTTTCCTTATTGGTTCGTGTGTTGGTCCTACTCATTAAAGGCTAAGCATTCAGGTAAGATTTGGCCCTTTCTTTGGAATTTAATCAACTCTTAGTTAACCAACTATGTTTGTTGATGGCTATGACTTTATTGTTTGTAGGAAAAAAATTTTAAGTCTTCCCTCCCTCCTTAGATAGCATTTTGTTTGGACCTCTCATAAAGTTCTCTCCCATTCTGTTTTGTTTATTGCTTTTAGGATCAAGTCTTTGTCTGCACACAGTAGGTGTTTCTTCAGTGTCTGGGGAATTGAATATTTCTAAATTCCATATACTATCTCTCTTGGAGTCCAGGGAAGGAAGTTAGGAAATAACACTGAACAGGTGCTTAAAATTCACTTTTCAAGCAATGGAGGAAATTGAATGTGCCCTGAAGCAAAGACAGATCTGAAATCCAGGCAGTGAAAATAAGGAAAAGAAATGTACCTGGAAGATGACAATGAAATCACAGACCACAGATTGACAACTGGAAGGAACCTAAGAGAGCTGCCAGTCCAACCCTCTCATTCCACAAACGAGGAAGCTCGGGCCCAGAGCAGTCACCTGGTTTGCCCAAGGTCACAGAGATGGCTTGTGGCAGAGCTGAGATTTGAACTCAGGTCCTGTGACTTGAAATGCATCCCTCTTTCCTCTGCTCCTCTTTGAGAGATAGGGTTAGACCCTCCAAACAAACAAGATATGAATGGTCAAGATGCCTATTTCATAACTGAGCTGGTCCTGAGATGTGACTGGTGGTTGGTTCTGGTTTTTGTTTTAAGTTGCTAAAAAGCCCTGGGAACATAGAAATTTTAAAAGGGAAGGAAAAGAAGGAAGGAAGGAAGGGAGGAAGGAAGGGAGGGAGGAAGGAAGGAATATTTCCTCCCAGTTAGGGCAGTCAATGTCTTTTTAATATCCATGAGAAATAATGAAATCTCACTCTTATATCCCTGGAAAAAGCGAAGCGCTGACATTCTAACACAAGCCAGCTCACCAAAGGCCACAGAATAATGCATATTTCTACAGCACATTAAAGGTGACAAAGTTCTCAACAACCCACTGAAGAAGGCAGTTCAAGCATTACTGACCCCATTTCACAGACGAGGAGACTGAGGCTCAGGAGTCAAGTGATGTAGCCAGTAGGAGAGGAGCTGAAGCTGGCCCTTACTCTAGTTTAAGAGGAGAAAGGAGATAATGTCCTCCCACACCAGCCTGGCTCAAGAATTCCCAGAGCAACATAAGTGTTTAAAATCAAGAAGGTTCCAAGTGTATCTCTTCCAGGGGTGGGGAACCTGCGGCCTTGTGGCCACATATGGTCCTCTAGGTCCTCAAGTGCATCACTCTGACTGAATCCACACTTCACAGGACAAATCCCCTTAAGTAAAAGGATTTATTCTGCAAAACTTGGACTCAGTCAAAATGCCGCTCCCAAGGACCTAGAAGGCCATGTGTGGCCCTGAGGCCGCAGGTCCCCCCCACCCCCACAGCTTCAGACGCTTCTGCTTAGGCCATTGCTGGGCTGACACATGACCCAAATCCCCCAGCATCAGCTCAGACCGGCAGGGACCAGACTTGCAGAGATGACCAGGCTCTGGCCATTGATCCCAAGGCTGCCAGGACGGGATGGCAGAAAATCCGTTTTTCATTTCCCGCTGAACGCTGTCCCTTCCTTCTGTGAACTGACCTTTACCTTCCTCTGACAGAGCAGGACAAGACTCTGAGTGACAGTGTCCCACCATGCAATTACCGTGCGTCAGATGAGCCGGCCCCTTACAAATCACCTCGAACTTTACACATCTGCTGGCTGTCAGCATCTGCCAGGATCGCTCACCCGAAAATAATGAAAAAACCCTCATTATTGTTCCATACCAGGCAGAGTGTGAGGACAACCATTAGACATCCTCAGTGACCTTGGGCACACTTAACTGCCTTCCTGCACACCAGGAGGGCAGACAACTAGAGGGACTCGGAGGGAGAAGGCCCCAGCGGGCCACCGTCGGAGGCTGGGGGGTCCCTGAGATCAGCTGGTCCAACTCCCGAGCTTCGTGGGCTGGAAATGATCTGCCCAAGGTCACACGGAGTAAGCAATGCCCCTGGAGAGGAGCCCAAGGTTTTTTTGGGGGCCAGGGGGGTGTAGTTTTTTTCCCTACTATGCCCTACTGCCTCCTTACATTAGGGGCAGCCAGAGTTTCTATCTAAAAGATGTCACTTGTGACAGAGAGCTAGTGCAGAGGGCAGGGCACTGGGTCTGGAGCCAAGAAAACCCCAAGCCAAATCTGCCTAGGCAGAGTGACCCTGGGCAGATCATTTCCCCCATCTGCCTCAGCTTCCTCAGCTGTAAAATGGGGCTAACTATAATACCCACCTCCCAGGGTTGCCCTGAGAATCAAATGAGAGAATATGTGTATAAAGGCAGCTCTTATCACTTCAAGTACAGCCTAAGAAAGGGAAGAATGCAGTGAAAGGAATCTCTGCCTATCTATGGGAGACTGCCTGAGGTTCCTTAAGGCAGGGTAGTTGGCTAAGAATGATGCCTCTGAGTTTTTTTTAAAGGAATAAGATATTTTTTAAAAATAAGTTTTTACTGATGTCTTTTTAAATACCCCCCCATTTTCCCCAGTATCCTCCCCCCCTCCCCCTTCCAGAGAGCCAACCCAATTCAGTGCAATCACCATTTACTAAGCCCTACAACATGCTAGGCACCGAGCAATGAATAGAAGAAAGGCCAAAAGTAGAAGTGGAAGAGGAAAGAAGTCAGCACAAGCTATCACTACACCAACCAGTGGGGACCCCCCACAAGGGCCTGGCCTGGGGATGTCTCCTCTCCCCTCTCCAGTCCCACCAGCATTTATCACCTTGCAACACTGAACAAATCACTTTAAGGAAAAAGAGCAGTCTGCAGATTCAGGTGTTTACAATCTCTTGAGTTTGCCTCTTATGCAAAGTAACTGGATTTTCTCACTTTGAACAAAGGCCACCCACAAGATTTATAAGGCACAGGACAGAAACCAGGAGATGCAAAGCCGGCTGCAGAACCAGAGTGAGCTTCTGAGCAGGGAAAAATCGGAAGCCTTGTGGGGAACATCATTCCATCCTTCCCTGGGTCCATTCCACCATCACTGACCTCCCTAGGGTACCATTAACATCCCGCCCTCCCTCCAGACCTTGGGTGGACTGCCAAGGATACAAACTGAGGGGCTGTGTGTGGCCTCAATGATCAGAGGGCCCAGGTTGGCAAGATCCCAGGTCAACCAACCAAATGACAAGCATTTATTAAGTCCCTACTGTATTAGGCACAGGGGGAAAGAGCTGCCAAAAAATGAAACATTACCTTCCCTCAAGAAGCTACATTCTATCACGTCCATTATCGACTGGACCGGGCTGGCCTCTAACCTGTGGGTGGCCAGAGCCAAACACTGCAGGCCAGAGACAGGAGAGTCAGAACACAAGCAGAAGCCAATTAACTTCAGAGGGAGGGAAGTGACACAGTGATGTCGGCACGTGAAGGTCCCCCTTCTGAGAAGGAGGGCTTACCGCTGCTCAGGCTGGGGCCACACATATACTCAAGCCTTAGATCTGGAGACAGTTCTCAAGGTTGGCATTTCTTGGAACAACCAGGCGTTCTTGGCTCCCATGGGAACAGTCCTTGTATCCAATCTTAGGGGTCGTGGCCACCCCGCCGGGTATAGAATCAGAGCTCTGGTACAGTATCTGCCGGCAACAAGGAACACAGATAGGACAAGGAACCATGGGATGGAGGGCCCTGGGAAATAGGGGGAGCTAAATCCCTAAGGAACACCTGGTACTGGTCCAAGTTTTACACTTTGCCAGGGGGGTGAGATCATCCTGAGCACAAAGGATTATTGTTATGCCAAACTCAGGGCACAGCCAGCTTGTTAGGCCCTGGCTCTGGAAAACAGGGTATCTCTAAAATATTCTGACCCCATTAAGAGATTGAAAAATAGCCTCATCTCTGATTTCAGGTACAAGGAAAAAAAGACTAGAAGTTGGTACACAGCAGCCATCTAGTTCAATCCAAATCTGTCCTTCATTTTTCTTTGGAAGACCTGAATTCAAATCCAGCCTCAGACACTTAGGAGCTCCGTGACTGGACAAGGGGTTTAACCTCTGTTTGCTTTATTTTCTTCAACTGCAAAGTGAGGGTAATCACTGCACCTCCCTCCTAAAGCTGTTGCGAGGATTAGATGAAATGTTTGTAAAATGCTCAGCCAGCGCCCAGCACACAGTAGGTGCTATGCAAAAGCTGGCCCTGCACATAGTAGGCGCTATGTAAAAGCTGGCCCTGCACATAGTAGGTGCTATGTAAAAGCTGGCCCTGCACATAGTAGGTGCTATGTAAAAGCTGGCTAACTGACAAAGTCTTCCATTTACATCAGGAGATTTCTTAAAGGGACACAGATAAGTAAGAGGGACTGTGGAAGTTTTTGCTGAGACTCCTAACTTTAAGGCTGGAGGTCACTTAGAATTACTTGGTATTTTTAATAAGTCTTAAAAAAAATAAAACCCTGTGCATTTCCTACCTGCCTCGGCTGAAAGGGGAAAACCCCTGGGACAAAAGGCTCAGGTACCAGGGTGCTGCTCCTCTCTGGGGGGCCCTCCAGACTGACTGTCCCAGGCATGGCCACACAGGGGCCCCGTGCCAGCTGCTGAGCTCTTTCCAAGGAACTCCCCTCTCTGGGAATAATGGAAGCCCCTCAAGGGCAGGCACAATCTTTGCACCCTGAGTCCCTAACTGGTGCTTCACAATGTTTTCTGGTTGCTGTTTGATTAGCCCTCAGGTTCCTACAGTGTAACATGAAGGGTTGGGCTCCATGGTCAACCTGGGGGTCCTTCCCAGCTCCAAATCTTAGGATCCTCAATATTTGTCTAAAAGGAATTCCATCCAAGACTATGAGAAGAAGAAATGTTTTTCTGTTAAAGAAGCACCCAAGTCCCTCCCCGTGCCTTCATCTGTTGTTTCTGGCTCCTTCTGGCTGTTTTGGTTCATCACAGGACAGTACTAGACCCCTGCAGGGAGCTGGGCAGGATGAGAAGTCACAGCTGGGCTGTTTTCTGAACTACTAAAAGGAAATCACAGATACATCCAATTGCTGAAATATCTGGGACTGTGTTTTCCAGCAGTGACCCCAGGCCTAGAAATGCAGAATCAGGGGAAAGCTTAGAGATCACTTAGTTCATTTTACAGTTTAGGGAAACTGAGGCTCAGAGACAAGAAGAGGTTCCCCTAAGGCTCCACTGCTCTTATGAATGGGTCCTGTGGGGGCAGCTAAGTGGCTCAGTGAATAGAGCACCAGCCCTGAAGTCAGGAGGATCTGAGTTCAAATCCGACTAGTGTGACCTTGGGCAAGTCACTTAACCCCAACTGCCCTGCCTTACCCCCTCCAAAATGCAAAACAAACAAACAAAACAAACAAACAAGAATGGGTCCTGTGCCCTTAAACCTCAGGCTCCTCCCACTGCCTCTGGGCATGGAGATGTTGGCACCAGGCCCCAAAGGTTCTCATTTTGAAACAGCAGAATCCACAAAGAAAACCATTACGTTTTTCCTGGTGGGGAATGTCCCCTCCCTGGGTCTGTGCCTCCCCAACTCCCCCTGAAATCAGGAGAGGAACAAGGAGAATACATGGGACGTAGAAGAGGGTCCCAGGCCCACAACCTGTAGGCTGTAGATCAAGCAACAGGCCCTCGGCTGGGAAGCAGCTGTGTTCCTGCAAGCAGGAGGGACCACTCGGAATAGGTTTTATAAACATACATATTCTTAATGCCAGGAAATTCTGATCTCCCTGGCAGATGGGGGTTTACTCTGGAATAAGTCAAGCGTGGTCAGTGACACGGAACCAGAGAAATGGGTTAAAATCCCAGCACTCTCACAGAATACCACCAACAATAACAACCACCACCACACTTACATAGCACTTTAAGGCTGACAAAGTGCTGTGCGTATTATCTGACTGGATCCTCATCTGATAAAGGATAAATTAGGAACACGTTTCTGCAAATGGAATGGATGAGCAGTGAGAAGCTGCACCAGCCCATGGTCCTTCCTCTCTGGGGAATGCTGAGACAAGGAAGAGAGAGACAAGGAGGGAGAGGAGAGGAGGGCAGAGAGAGGGAGAAAGGGGGAAGGGAGAGAGGAAAGAGAGAGGGGGGAGGAGAGGAGAGGGGAAAGGAAGGGAAGGGAAGAGAGGGAAGGGGAGAGAGAGAAAGGGGGTAGGGGAAAGGGGGAGAAGAGAGAGGAGAGAGACAGAGACAGACAGACAATGGACAGGTAGATGCTCCCGATGCAGAAGTCCCAAAGAGTTGCCCAGTGTCACAATTCCCCAAGGAGACTGGAGATCACTAGGAAGCTCATGGAGCAAGGTCCCCTCGTGGTTCCCCTCCAACACCAAAGAGAGCAGATCTGGAGTCTGGGGCCTAACTGCAAACTTGAGCTCTAGGACTTGGAATCTTGGGTGATGCGGATAGGGCGGAACCACTCTCTGGGCCTCAGTGTCCCTTTCTGTAAAATGAGGAAGGGGGACAGGTCCAGGGCTTCTGAACACTTCTGTGTGCTGGTGACTCCCTTGGGAGTCTGGTGAAACCTATGGGCCTTTCTCAGAAGGTTATTAAATGAACAAAATAAAACATGTAGGATTTTATAGGAAACCAATTATACTGGAATTCAGTCATCAAAATACTGGAAAGAACAAGTTCCTGGGCCTAGCTTCCAGTCCCCACCCCGGGGACAGGAGGCATCCTACGCCTCACCTGGCTCTTCCCAGACCCATGATTGTGGTCCAGGCCCCGGCGAATGATCCTCCTCCACCCTCTGACCCACTTTGGACCAGCCTTCCTTGGCCTTCCCCACCCCACTCCACCAAGGTGGAGCTGTCCAGCACTTCATCTGCTGAGGCAAATGAAGACGGCTCGTTTTCTGATAGCTACTTGTGTTCCTGGTCTTATCAACCCCACCCAATCCTCGGAATGCCTCGGAGCCTCCTTTTAAGGCTCTGTGAACCTCCAGAGTCTTCCTCCATCCCTCCTTCCTCATGAATGCTTCTTCCTTCAAATTTCCTTGTATTTATTTCTCTGGGTCCATGTTCACACACACACACACACACACACACACACACACACACACACACACACACACACCAGCAGAATGTTAGAGCAGTAGGAAGACCTTGGTTAGAACCCCAGCTCTGCTACCTACTAGCTGTGTGACTTTGGCCAAATAAATGACCCTCTCTGGGCCTCAGTTTCCTGGAAGTGTAAAATTGAGCGGAGGACTGGACCAGATAGACTGTAACGGGTCTGCTGGCTCTAACCAATCAACAGTCAATCACAGTCCAGTGGGGATATGATGAATGGCAAAATGTGAGGGAGATAACTGCAAACACAGATACGTACAAGCCATTCAAGGCAGAGACAGAGAGCACACTCAGGAAGGGCTGACTATGCGTACATCAGGTACTGGGAATAGAAATAAAAGAAAGCAAGGCAGTCCTTGCCCTCAAGAAGCTCATGACACAACACAGAAAGGGGCACTGGAAGAGAGGGGCCACACTGGCGCTGACAGAGTCTGAGAGGCAGCTGGAAAGTGACTCTGAAGTGAAAACACTAACAGCTGGGGGGACAGCAGGGGCCCAGGAAGAGCCCAGCTGAGTCCTAAACGGCAAAGAGGGACAGCATCCCAGGCATGGGTCACAGCTTATGCAAAGGCACAGGGGCAGGAAACAATGACAAATTTGGGGGAACAGGAAGTAGGCAACGATTGTGCGACCCTAGGTCATGGCCCCGCCTCATCTGTAAATGGTTGGTTTTAACCATCTACCCCACAGCTAGACAGAGGAGCCAAAGGGCACAAATCAAGGGCCCCTAGACACCAAACCATCCCTTATAGCACTTTCTGCCATAGCAAAGGCTGGCACCCAGTATCCCCCTCTCAGGTTATGGGGGTAGAGGAGAGGATAAAGGAGGAGGGAAGGAGAGGATCAATGAGGGGAGGGGAAAAGTCACTGAAGCATTTTTAAATGCTTAGAAGAGACAAAAAGACCAAAAAATCAGACATGAAGCTCCAATTGAAAGTTACAGAATAAATTACATGTTGTAAAAGAAAAATAGAATCTATAAAAGGGCCCAGGTTCATGAACAATCCTTTTTCTGGTCTATTATGTACAAGGAAATGCTGGTTGTATTTTTGGTGGTTAAGTTCCGAATTAAAAAACAAAACTTTCAAAACTTTAAAAAAATCTACACTGAAACATTCCTCTGTTGTCCCAGCAGAAAGGTGGAGGGTCACTGGGGCAGAGTGATGCATGTGCAGCCAGGAAGGCCATAGCTTACTGGCTGGGGCTTTTTGTGTGTAACTGTTTTAACTGTTTTGTCTTTCAGGAGAAAGGGTTCAAATGGGGGATGGGTGGGAATATGTAAATGACTGAGACATAAAACCAAAAGATTCTGGGGTTGGACGCTCTCTCAGGTGAGCCGCTTTTGGGTCTGGAGGCTCTGAACCCACCAACTGAACCCAAAGGAAAGGAATTTGCACCCACAGCCTCACTGGTTCTACCACAAGAGCCCAACTGCTTGGTCTACAGAGGAGGAACTGAGGCCAAAGAACTGTGACATGCCCTGGGCACCCCAGCTAGGACTGTGCCCCACAGCCCTGAGGGAAGCACTGGAAAGAGGGACCAAGGATCATGGGGGAAGGACTCACCACCTGGATCTGTCTGTCCTGAGAGCTCAGCCAGCATCGGGTCCAAAGCATCCACGGCCACTCCTGGTTCCCCAAGGCTCTGCCAGAGTCTGAGAAGTCAGTCACCCTGGATCAGGAGGCTGGGAAGCAGGTGACAAATGCAGCTGCCAAGTCTCCTTTTGGGCACCTGCAGCGTGGAGCGAGCACAGAACTCCCCCGACACTGGCCAGGTGACCCTTGGCAAGCCTCAGTTTCCTCCTCTGTACAATGAGGGGATCTTAGACCCTGGTACATCACTACCTCCCGATAAACATCAGCCCCTATCGCCTCTAGGATAAAACAAATACTACCTTGTCTGGTTCTCAGAGCCCTTCACAACCTGACCAACTGACCCTTCCAGTCTCATTATACATTCCTCCCCTCATCCAGCCAAACTGGTCTTCCCTCTATTTCTTACACACAACACCCATCTCCCCTCATCATGCCTTTGTCCTAGCCATGCTCCCTGCCTGGAGTGCACTCCCTCCTTAGCTCTCTCTCATCCCTCTCCTCCCCCACCATCAGCAAGAACACTGTTAGGGTTCCCCCAGCTTTATATTTATGCTGTGTATACTTGTCTCTCCCAAGAGAACAGAAGTCCTCAGAGCAGGGATGGCTTCATTCTTTATGCCTGTATCCCCGGAACCTATCAGAGTACCTGGAATGCAGGAGGCCCTTAATAAATGCTTGTTGACTACTGAGCTGATCTGAGGATGGGCAGCTCCACTAAGCCAGCTGCCCACATCTCCTGATCTCCATGATCCAGTCCAGGATCTCCAGATCCTCCAGACAGGGAAGGCTGGGGAAGGGAGACAGACCCTTTAACCCAAGGCTAGAAATGAGACAAGAGAAAGCTCTGAGACACTGTGGAGGGAGGAGAGGGGTAGGCAATTAGGGAGGTAATGAGGGCAGTCAAAGGAAGGAGGATGGCAACCAGGCAGGATGGACACCAGAGCACAAGGGCAATGGGACGATCAAAGAGGAGGTAAAGACCTCCTGGGTCGTCTTGTTCATTCCCAGCAGTAAAGGAGATTGCCCTTTGGAGCTCATCCAGCAGGAAGGCTGAGCCCCAGCCCCCACCCCCCAGCCCCCTACCCCCTACCTCCACCCCAGCTTTGATGTCACTGCTTTCCTTCCACAGGTGTCCTGGGGGCCTCAGCCTCCTACTTCACTGACTGCCCTCAGGGAGGTGGTGAGGGAGGTGCATGGCATCATCTTTTTAAATCAAATTTAATAAAATCCTTCTGCTCTCCCCACTGAGGAACATCATTCTACTCTAAGACTGACCAAGTGCCTTCCCTGCAACCCTGTGAGGCAGGTAATGTCTCCATTTTGTGGATGAGGAAACTGAGGCTCAGAGAGACCACCCCAAAACGAACCATTCATTTTCTACACAGCTACCCACCTTCCCAACCCCAACCAATCATTCAGGCAGATCTGATGATTTACAGCTGAAAAGGGGCTCAGAGATCCTCTCACAACCCTCTCATATCACAAAACATGAGACCCAGAGAAAAGTGACTACAGGTCTTCTAATCCCAATCAGGGGCTTGCTCCCCACATTCTGACCCCAATCTGAGGCTTGCTCCCCACATTCTGACACTAATCTGGGGCTCAGTGCCCACATTTTCTGTGGTCTACTCTTGACACTGAGGAGTCTGGGATGGGAGATGAAATGTGATCAGTCTTGGTCTCAGAAAACAGACATTGAATGGGGGGTGCTGGGCTGGGACACCAAGTATTTAAGAGGATATGAGATAGAAATTGCTCTGATCTTTGGCCCAGAAGGCAGATCCCAGAACCTTGCAATGGGGCAGGGGCAAAGGTGCAAGTTGAGGAATGCTATGAGGAAAAGCTTTCTAACCAGTGGAATTCTCCAAAAGGGCCACAAGCTGCCTTGGGAGGGGGGTGGACCCTTCCTCACTGGAGGCCGTTGTACTGGGGATTCATCTCAGGTGTGACTTGGATGAGATGGTTAATGAGGCCCCCTTCAGTTCTGAAATGTGGCCATTCTGAGAAAGATCTCACCCTCCTCTCCTAAGACAGAGGCAGACTACACATGCAGCATGTTGCACTCTTGGAACAGATTTTGCTAAACGTTTTTTGCAATAAGCAAAAGGGTTCTTTGGGGGAGAAAGGGAGATATTAGAGTGTGCCTCTGGCATACAAAAAAAATTAAAAGCATCAACATAACGTGGAGGCATTCATATGTAATGAGACAACATGATCGTCATCAAGTGCTTTGCAGAGTTGCAGCTGTCACAGAGCTGTTAGTTATATTATCACAAAGGTAAAGTCGTAAGCATTCAGATCCTGATGGGATGGGAGCGAGGTCAGAGCAGAGGGAGCTGGCTCCTCCTGGGCTCCAAGGTCTCTTCCCTCAGCTCTATAGGCTGGCCCCTGGTCAGACCCTATGCAAGCTACCCAATTCGGGTTTGAGGGGATGGCACAGGGCTGGACAATATGCCCCCGTGGGTCTTGTATACTCGAGGAAGCCCCAGGACGGTCTACCCTTCTTGGGTGCAAAGCTCTCTTTGGCTGGTTCCTGTGAAAGACCTCCCTCACTCCGGCGCCAACATTAAAGCTCATCCTCTGGCCCTAAGGCAGGACCTAGAGAAAGTCTTTTCAGGACCTTGGAGAGGGTCTCAGCCTTGGAGGCCACAGTGAGCCAAGTACTCTGGGAGATGCCCCTGTGACAGTGCGTCCCCTAAGGTTTCTGGACGCGGACTCCACTCCACTCCACCCCACGCCCGCCAGGTTTTATTAAGCACCAAGTCTCTCCTTCTTTGTCAGCTGAACCACACGCTAATACAGATAGCTAGGCCAACAGTGAACAGAGCCACAGGCCCGGACAGTCTCCTCTTCTGGCCTCTGACCCTAGCTGGGTGACCCTGGGCAAGTCATTTCACCCTGTTTGCCTCAGTTTCCTCATCTGTAAAATGAGCTGGAGAAGGAAACAGCAAACCACTCCAGGACCTTTGCTAAGAAAACCCCGTTAGGGTCATGACTGAAATAACAACAAGCCAAAGAATAATGGACGGCAGAAGAGCAGACTTTGGCTCCATATCAGGAAACTGAGGCCAGGGAGGTGCATGATGTCATGGATAAGGGGCTGGTGCAATACGGACAGGTGCAAATCCTCACCAGCTCTGAGATCTTGTGTAAGGGGCGTCAGTGCCCACTGAGGTCCTGGGACTCTAAAACTGGACAAGACCTTACAGATGATAAGACTGAGGCACTGATGGGGGCACCTGGCCCAAGATCACAGAGCCTGGGGGGCAGCAGCTGCAGCTGGGGCCCACAGGCCTCTCTGGCTGCCCACAACGGTTTTACAATGCCCACCTCCCCCCCCCCCAGCTGCCCTGGAAGGCTCTGCGGGGGACCCTGTTTGGACACGACTCTCCAGCTGCTCCAGGGCTCGGATTTCCATCGTCCTTGTGACAGATCCTTGTTGGAGGTTGTGCTAACAGATGCAGGGCAGGGGCCCAGCAACAGGATGTTGTAAATGTCCAGCCAGGCCAGCCTTTCAGATGCCGATGCTAATGGTCCCATGAGGCTCTCAGCACATAGCTGTAAATGCCAGCCCATGGGGAGGGCGCCTGCCGGCTAGGTCCTGGCCTTTACAGACACTTAACTACCTTCTGCCTCATAACAGGCAAGTGCCTCACAGTTCAAATAGGAAGAATGAATAGCTCATCTAGGAGAAATCAATCAGACTATGCGCGCACGCGCGCACACACACACACACCCCAGGAATAAAGGACTGTCCTTGGTCAGCTCGGCTGAGGCCCGCAGCCCTGCCCTTCCCTGACTAACCTCCTGCATCTCCCCGGGCTCCTGGGGAACCCTGGCCAGACACAGCCTGAGCAGCCACAAGCTGTAATTCTCCAAGGACTTCTCTGTTCATGTCTGTTTGAGGGGTATCATCCCTATTTTACAAACAGCTTTGTCCACTGTGAACCAGTTAGGGCCAGGATTCCAATCTACCCCCACTGCTTTTTTAACACAAGAGCATGGACAAAACCAACTCAGTATTTCCATTCAGTGCCAAGGATGTGCTAAGTGCCACCCAGAACATGGAGGCAGCCCTGCCTTCCAGGAAGTCAGGGTCACAGATATGGACTGGAAGGCCACCAAGTCTGGTAGAATCATTTGTTCCCAGTTTTTATTCAGACCAGAAACTGATCTCAGACCTCCTGCCTAGTAGAGCCCAGGCACTAATAGCACAGGAGAGAAGTCTGATGGCAACTAGAAATGAGAGAGAGCCATGAACATTCACTGTCATATTCTTGGTTCTCAACTGGAAATAGAACTGGAGAACTAGGTGTCAGGAAGCTATGGGGCTTCCCTTCACAAGCAATGGGCTTCAGGAAAGAGCTCCTCCACCAGCTCAGCCCTCTTCTCAAAGCTCAGAGACCATTCTGTGCTCAGGGGGTCCCCTCTGCTCACCTCTGCTCACCACAGGGATTCTTCTAAAAAGACTTCAAAAGGAAACCATGCATATAAAGGTGGTCAGTCACAGGCAGAACCTGGAGATAAACCCTGAGTCTGGAGGGTGCAAAGAGGCCATCCCAATCAATGGGATTTGAGGGCAGAGAACCTGGGCCTCCACCATCCACCTGTTTATGGCCCAAGGACTGACCATGCTCAGGAAACCACTCCTGGCCCCAACCCCAAGAAAGCTTCACATAAATTAAGACTAACATCGGAGACTCAAACTTAGTGAAAGGAAACCCTGCTTGTTCCTGGTCACCAAACAGAAAAATTCAGCTCCTCAGGATTGTAAGTTGTCAGAAGTGAAAGGACCTGAAAGGTCCAACAGCCTCATCTTAAGGAGAGAAAGGCCCTCAGAGGCCAGCGAGACCAATGCCCTCTCTTTATAAATGGGGAAACTGAGGCCCATGGAGTTCCATGACTAGCCCAAGGTCACCTGTGTAGGAACTAAAACAAAGAGAGTCTCAATTCAGGTCTCTGACTCCACCTTCCATGATCTCTCCCCACTCTGCCCCCAGCAACACAGGCAGCATGGCAGCTACCTCCACCTAGTATTAGAAAGGCCTCTAGAAATAATCTAGTCCAATCCCTTCATTTTACAGATGAGGAAACAGGCCCCATGCAGAGACCAGGTGCTTAATAAATGCTCTTCCTTGGAAAAGAATTGGAGATTGAGGGGATGTCCATCAATTGGGGAATGGTTGAACAAATTATGATATATAAATGTAATGGAATATTATTGTGCTATAAGAAATGATAAACAGGCCGAATTCAGAAAAACCTGGGAAGACTTATATGAACTGATGCTGAGGGAACTGAGCAGAACCAGAATTTTGTACACAGTAACAGACACATTGCTGGATGATCAACTATGATAGACTTAGCCCTTCTCAGCAATACAATGATCCAAAAGACTCAAGGCAGAAGAAGCTAGCCACATCCAGAGAAAGAACTTTGGAGTTTAAATGCAGATGGAAGCATTCTGTTTCTTTTGTTTTGTTCCTTCTTTCTTATAGTTCCTCCCATTGGTTCTACTTCTTTATACCATGACTGATGTGAAAATATGTTTAATATGAATGTATAAGTAGAGCTTATAACAGACTGCACACTGTCTTGGGGAGGGGCGGAAAATTTAGAACTCAATATCTTATGGAAATGAATGCTGAAAACTAAAAATAAATTATTCTTCAAAATGCTCTTCTACTTCATGCCAAAAAAATAGCTTTAAATGTACCTGTTTGTAGAAAAATATTCATAGCTTATTCTGCTGGGCTCCAGAGGGCAGCCAACTGACTTTGCCTCACATTTCCCACCTACATGCTTTTGCACTGGCTGTCCCTCACACCTGGAATGCACTCCCTCCTCACCTTTCCTACTGGAGCTTTAGCCTCTTGTGAGACAGCTCAAACACAGGCATGAAACTCATTCTAATACTGACCATAGCTGCTGGGGCCTTTCCTCTCCTGCCCCAACAGCCTTGTATTTAGTTTGCAGGTGCCTATATGTATGTATGCATATACATGTGTGTATACATGTATAGTGACTGACTGAGGAGCCACCAGTAGAAAGCTTCAGGGGCAAATGTAATTCAGTTCAGTGCAGTTCAACATCATTTATTCAATACCAACTAGGTGCCAGGCACTCTGCTGGGTGCTTGAGACACAAAAGCTAAAATGAGACAGGCCCTGCCCTCCCTCCCAGGGGCCTGACAATGAAAGCCTTGCAAGATAGGGGAGGCCCTGCTGACAGAGGGTCACCTTGGAGGGCTAGGCAAAAGCTGAGCACCCTGCCAACTGGGAAATTCTGTGATTCCACCCCCTCAGCACCAGCAAGAAAGTGGCTGACAAGCCAAAAGCCCAACCACCAAGGAAGGGCTGGACTAATGATGGCGAATTCACGCAGCAAAAGAGTTGGCTCCCTGCCTTCGAGGCCACATGAAACCCCTCCCCCAGGGCCTTTGCTGCCCTGTGCCCAGAGGGCCAGCGGAAGGGACACTGCCAGACACCAGAGGCAGAAAGATAAGACAGACTGACAGAAAGCAAAGGCTATCTTCAAACCTGGGGCAGACCTGGACAAGGACAAAGAAGAAGGCATTTGCCCTGTTTGTTTTCTCAGGCTAGAAGGGCCCACAGAGGCCTTCTCATTTTACAGATGAGGAAACTGAGGCACAGGGAGAGGATGTGGCTTTTCCAAGGTCACACAGCTAGTAAACCCCAGAGGCAAGATTGGAAGTCTGATTCTCTGTGAGGGCTGTCTTCCTGTTCCAAAGAAAGCGCTTTATATAAAATTCTACCAAGAGAATCATAGATTTAAATGTGGAAAGGGCCCGCAGAGGCCATCCAGCGCAACCTTCTCATTTTACAGATGAGGAAACTGAGGCACAGATAGGCTCTTATGACTCGCCCATGGCCACGTCGCCAGAAGTATCTGAGGCTGCCTTTGAACTCAGGTCTTCCTCATTTCCCTATCCACTATAAGCTGCATCTCTTTTATATGTATTTGAGATTTTTAATGGTTTTTATAAATTAAACAAAAGAAATGTAAGGCTTCCTGATGAATAGAGTCGGGAAGACCTGGGTTCAAATTCAGCCTTAGAAACTCACTGTGTGAGCTGGAGCCTCAGTTTCCCCATCTGTAAGACAGGGATAATAAAGCATCTAACTGACAGGTTTTCTGGGAGTCACACCCACAAGAAGGGACAGAAGACAATCCATGTTTTACATCTTTGCCATCAATAACTCTCTGTGTGTCAGGCACATAACACCACTCACCCACGAGCTTTTATTGGGGACTTACTGGGTGCCCAAGGCTGCCAAGTGCCGTGACAGACACCAAAGGTGGAAGGGGCACAGCCTGTGCCTGTAGGCGCTCCACGGCCTTGGGGAGGAGAACCACCAATCAGTCAACATTTATTAAGAACCTAAGAGGTGCAGGCATGGGCCAAGCACAACAGACCCCGCCCTCAAGGAGCTTACAATCTAAAGGGACCAAAGGCTGCCATGAATGAATAATAAATACTGGTTTTTCGCAATAACTCTCTGAGGAGGGGACGGGGGGAATTGTGCATCACCCCCATTTTACAGGTGAAGAAGCTGAGGGTCAGAGAGAAGTGACAGGCCTAGGGTTACACTTCGAGCACACAGCAGGGATCTGAACACTGGTCTCTCCTGACTCCAAACCGAGCCGCTGTTCCCACTGCTCCAAGCTTGACAAGACCAGCAAAGGACAATTAGCTTCTTCTTGGGTGGTTCTGGCAATGAGAAGGAAGGGCATTAGCCACAGCATGGGCCAGTCTGGGCATGCCACGACCAGAGTGGACTCAGGCTGGGCCCTGAATAGGACTGGATCTATAAAGAAGTGACTAAAAAGAAATGTCCTCCTAAATTAAAGTGTCCCTCACTCTGGGATTCCTCTCTGCTCACGTCCATCCCCCTGTCAAATCTCTGCCACTTTGGTTGTGAAATGCCTGGAGACTGGACGAGAAAACCAAAGGAGATGGAGGGAGGGAGACAAATGTGGGAGGGGGAGGAAGTCACCCCAAGGGTTCATCTGAAGGGTGGTGGGCCCCAGCATTTCAGCTCCGTGGCTGCCAGTACAACTTAAGAAGGTAAAGAAGTCGACAGGGAAAATTCCCCAAGCATCGGAGCGGCCAGCCAGTCAGCAAACAGGCTGCCTCAGAATCGGTGTGGGTAACCCTCACTGGGGGTCTTGGAGCCAAGGCTTGGGTGAGACAGCCTCAGAGGGCCCCTAGTAACCCACCAAGCTTATCCCTTTTCTCTGGGGCCTGCTGACACACCCTGAAGCCCACGCCCAAGAGCACACCAACTGTGAACACTGTAATAATTATAAGAGACTATTCTACTATGGCACCTTCCTCAAAGTCACAGGGAGGCAGGAATTATTAGGAGATTAAGATCTCAGAAATGATCTGAAACATGAGACCACAAGGTTATGGGTTTCAGATAGGGAGTCCAATCCTCTCATTGTACAGAGAGGCAATCTGAGCCTGGAAGGTCTGATGGCCCAAGGTCACAGGGATAACGATCAGTGGAGCAAATCTCTTGCTCCCTAGGCTGCCTCTCATCTCATCTGTGTCCAGATAACAACACAATACAGGAAAACCTCTTCGAATGTGGCCTCCCCTCCACAGTCACCTTCCCTCCCTAGGAAGCTCCCAGAGGGCAGGGCCCCACTCCATTTCTGTCTTTGTGAACTGGTGCCAGGCCCTGGGGCTCACCGTGGGTGATTAATAAATTCTTGTTGACTGACTGGGTATAATGCAGAATAAGCAGTTGCATCTTTTCCAAAGTGTCTGGGGAAAGTGAAAACCTCTCAGGTAGTTTTGGCTTAATTTCCCCCCTCCAATGCTGCTGTCAATCAGCAGCAAGCCCTTTCTGATTCCCTGCCTTTGTGGGCCCCTCCTCTTGGCCAGTGGGAGTCAGGGACAGCCCAGGCTCACTCCTTCTCCCTTGCTTTGGGACCCTTCCCCCTCTCCCTTGCTGTCAATCAGCAGCCTTGTTCTTTGTAAACCTATTTCCCAGCCACTGGGAAATAGTGGTGGGCTTCCCTATGACTTGCTATTGGGGAAGATTTTGGCGCCGAGACTTAAGTCTGCCTCTCAGCCAAAGAGAGAGGAGACAGTCGAGGAAGGGGGCTTGACTGCATTAGGGTATAAATCCTTGTTCTGTCTTTTGTAACACGTCTCTTCTTCATGATGAGTCATAGGGAAGACCACCCTCTTCTCCAGGGGGAAAGAGAATAAATTCCTGTTTTTATCCTCAGACATCTCCGAGTTTTTAATTAAGTTTTTGGATGGAGTTTTTCATCCCAAATAAAACAAACATATTTGTCTCTCCTATCACCCCATTCTGCTCCAACCTGGACTCTACTTGTCCTTAATTAAACCGAAGAAAAAGAATGCCAGGGGGGTCACCCAAAGTCCTAGGCTTGAACCCTGTGCCAAACCTCACAGGCTCTAGGCAGCAAGGGGCCCATCACCCCACAGCTACTGCCCAGCTGGGTGGTCCTAAAGGGAGGGCTCCATCCTCTTAGAGTACTTGTCCTCTCCCTGGTGCCCTCAGCATACCCTGGCAGCACCTCGGGTATCTAGGCATGGCTAGCTGATAATTAGACTTCCAGCCTAGTGCTGCCTTTGACCCTCTCTGCTGTGTGGCTATGGGCAAAGCTTGAGCCTCTCTGGGCTCCTATTTCCTCATCTGTAAAATGGATAAGGCTATCACAGGATCACAGATTCCAACACCAGCAAGGGCACCTGAGTCCACCCCAAGCTGGGGCATAAGTACAGCCCTCAAATGGAGAACAGGAGAGTCAGTCCTGCCTCAGGTCCTTCCTAGCAGGGTGACCTGGGGCTGTAACCTGGCTTTGCCTCAGTTTACCTCATCTGTAAGATGAGGGCATTCGATTCCACACCCTCTAAGGTTCCTTCCAGCCTCTGTGAGCCTATGGGGGGAAACCACAAAGACAATGAGAGAAGAGCGAGATCTGAACCCAGGGATCTTTCAGGGCAGCTCCTGCAGGGAGCCCTTGCCTTTTCTTAAGTGACGGACACCAACTATTACACTAAGGAAGCTGAGAATGTAGATAGATGTATTTCTTGATCTGGGCCAGATGGTGTCCCTTAGAGACCTACATTCCATTGCTGACCTGCTGTCCAACCAGCTGCAAGTGCAAGGTGTGGGTGGGCACGTACTGACCCTGCCCACCAAGAGCTGCCCCTGCCCCGTCCACCACAGGCTGGCCCTGTCTGCTCTAGGCTGCACAGCTCAATATAGGAAGGGTGGGCGCGGTCCCTCCTGGCTCGGGGCGGGGGAGGGGCGGTCCTCCTCCATCCCCCTGGCCCCGCAGCCGCGTCCCCCTCCGCACCCTCTCCCCCAGTCTCCTCGTCCCCACTCCAGAAGACGCGCAGAGCGGCGAGAACCGGACCCTGACAGCCCCAACTTAGCGCCCCCAGCCCCGTGGTCCCAGCTTCCGGACAGCGCTCCATACGGCGCGCGCACTCCCAGAAGTCTGCGGCGTCCAGGGTCTCCCGGGCAACGGTCCCCAGGCTCCGCCCCTCCGCTTCGCTCCGCCCCTCGCAGCGCGCGACAGACCCCTCCCCCCCGCGACCCCTCTCCGTCCCCTCCGCACCTGGCCACGGCCTCAGCGGAGCCGGGAATGGCCGTGCCCCCGCCATCGCCACTGTCGTAGAGCACCCCGGACACGTCGAGCAGCAGCCCGCGCACGCCCGCCAGTCGTTGGGCCCACGCTGCCGTCGCCGCCATCGCTTCGTAACCCCCCTGGCCCGAGCGGCCTTCCGGGGGGCGAGTCGGGAGCAGAGGCTCCTGGGAGATGTAGTCCGGAGGGAGGAGGCCACCCCTTCCGTCACAGAATCTTCCTGACGGGGCCATGGAGGCCCGTTCTCTCCGCCCTCCCACCGCTCGCGGACTAGCCGACTAGCAGCGTGACTCCAGGAAGGCGCCCCGTCCCTCTGTGCCTCAGTTTCCTCTCCGGTAAAGCGGAGGAAGGGGGAAGAGCAGAGCAGCACTGATGAAGCTCCTACTGTGTGCCGTGCGCTGGGCCGGGCACTCTGAGGGTCAGAGGAGGAGAGGGGAGTGCACAGCTCTCCCTCCCAGCCTGCACTTGCTCCCCTCACAGCTGGGGGCGGGGCGCCTCCCTGCGGCTCCCCTGCGCACAGCGGGGTGCCGGCACACAGTAGGCGCTTCGTCGGTGCTGGTGGGCGGTGCCGGGCTCTGACCTGTACCCGCAGCTCATGGGGCCAGCGCGTCCAAGGCAGCGCGTGCCCACAGAGGCTTGGGGTTGTGCCAAGCTCTGGGCGCAGCTGGGCCGTAGCCCTGGCACCAGGACCCGGCCCTTAGCCGGCTCTGCCCCGAAGAGTCGCGCGCGGCTGGGCCTGAGCCGCCGGATACCCTGGAGCCCTCCCCACGCTTTTCGGGGGGCATTGAACCCCCTCCACCGACATCGAACTGGAACCAGCAGCGTGGACTTCCAGCCCCTCCGGGGCAGGTCTGCTCACGTCCGATCCGCGCGAGATTCGGAGGACTCGCGGATTCAGGAGCTCCCTAACCCCGAAGGGACTAGCACAGCCGGCCCCTCTGCTACAGCCATTGTCCCCCCGGGGGCCTCCGTGACCTGGTCAGGATGGGTGTCCCTCCCCCTGGGAGCGGGGCTGCCCCCTCCTCCCCCCCCCCCCCCGCATGCTGGAGCCCCATCACACCCTCCGGCCACCCCTCGCCTCCCCCTCGGTCCCGCAGGGCCTTTAAAGCCCCCTTTCCTGCCGTTCTCCTGGACCCGCACGCCTACTCTCTGTTTCTCTGCCGGTGAAACTGGCCACGGCCACCCGGGAGGAAAGACAGATAGACCAACAGAGCCGCGGGGGAGCGAGCCCACTCCGGGGGCCTTCGTGTACCCTGATCTCTCACGGGCCAGGGAAGACCCCGAGTGAATGCCCACTTCCGAAAGCATGCAGAGGCGCAGAGGCGCATCTCAATTGGATCCTGTGGGAAAAGGAGATACTGGTGCAAGCCTGTAGAAGAGAACCTAGTCGGAGAGAAGACTATGTCTTTCCATCGACTCTTGCATGCCCCTCGAAGCCTGGCATCACCTACTCTTCTGGCCCTCTTTCCCAAGCCTCTGGCTTTTTCCAGTCCCCTCTGGCCATTGTGCTGTCCTTTACACCTAGAAAAATTTGCCTGACCTGCTCAATCCGGCCCATGGCTGGAGCCCCAACACCACCAGCTCCAGGAGGCCTTCTGACCCTAGTGACTGACTCTCTTCTCTGAACTTTCATGCCTCTCTGTGGATCGGGAACTTCACACACTGGCCTTCTCTATGTTACAATTTATGTGAGGGCGGGGAGGGGGAGGAAAGACACCACATCCCTCCAGGCACCCTGGTCCACAGTTTTAGAGCCTCCTTCAGCCCCTGGGTCTAAATGAGTCTCTGTCTAATCAAATTCTGCCTCAACATCTCGTCCACCCCTCCCTTTTGCCTCAGAAGCAGAGGAAGGTGTGTTAGGAGGAGCCCTGGACATGAGCCAGAGGATCTGGGTTTGAAACCTGTAGCTGCCTCCCACTAGGTCTCAGTTTTCCTCTGTAAATAAGAGGATTGAAGGAGATGACCCCTAAGGTCCCTTCTAACTCAAAATGCACTCTGATGGCCACCCCCTAGCTCTAGCCCTCTTCTTTCCATTAGTCAGTCAGTCTACAAACCAACTGTAATTATGTGGGCTATTGGAATAGCCTACAAATTAGTTCTCCAACTTCCAGTCTCTCCCCCTCTCCAATCCATCCTCCATATAGCTGTGAAAATAATCAGCACCGTCTCATTCCCCTTCTTAAATCTCTGCCATGGGACCCCATTGCTTCTAAGATTTAAAAAAACAAACCACCTTTCCATTTCCCATAAGTCTTTGCCTAGGCAAATACCCCACTCCCCTCACCCCCAGGACCTGGGATGGGAGACTCATGCCCTCCCCATGTCTCTTGGATCCTCTGGTTTCTCTCAAGGTTCAGTTCAGGTGCCACTGTCTGTGAAATATTGGTCCACACGCATTTATTTAGCATTTACTCTGTTTCTGGCACTGGGCTTATGGGAAGAGGCAAAAACACAGTCCCTGCTTCAAAGAACTCACACTCTGATAGGGGAGATGATTATAGAAATAAATAGGTTCCTACAAGATGAGGCTGTTAAAGTACTGCACTCAATATGCCAGTAAATTTGAAAACTCAACAGTGGCCACTGGAAGGGAAAAGATCAGTTTATGTCCCAATCCTAAAAAAGTGCAGTGCTAAGGAATGTTCAAATTACTGAACAATTGTGCTCATTTTACAAGCCAGTAAGGTTATGCTAAAGATTCTGCAAATCACACTTCAGCAATATGTCAACCAAGAATTACCAGAAGAGCAGGCTGGTTTGCAAAGAGGCAGAGGAACTAGAGACCAAATTGGCAACGTGTTATGGAGAAAGCAGGGGAATTCCAGAAAAACATCTACTTCTGCTTCAATGAGACTAAAGCCCTTAACTGGGTGTATCACAATAAATGTGGCATATGAAAAAATGCTCTAAATCATTACTGATTAGAGAGATGCAAATCAAAGCAGCTTTTAAATACCATTTTACATCTACCAGATTGGCTAAAATGATTGAAGGGGAAAGTGACAAATACTGGGGGTTATGTGGACAAATTGGGACACTAATTTGTTACTGGTGGCATTGAACTGATCCAACCATTTTGGAGAGCAAGCTGGAATTATGCCCAAAGAGTTATTAAACTGTCTATAACGTTTAATCCAGCAATATCACTACTAATTCTATTTCCAAAGATGATTAGGGAAAAAAGGAAAAGAACCTACATGTTCTAAAATATTTATAGCAGCTCTCTTTGTGGTGGCAAAGAACTGGAAATTTTGATGATGCCTGTTACCTGGAGAATGGCTGAACAAGTTGTGGTATATAAATGGAATACTATTGTGCTATAAGAAATGATGAGCTCAGTGATCTTAGAAAAACATGGATAGAGTTGCATAAAATAATGAAGAGCAAAATGAGCAGAACCAAAAGAATGTTGTAGACATTAACAGCAATATTGTTTTTAAAAACAACTTTGAGCAAATAAGTAATTTTGAATATTATAAATACCCAGATTAACTACAAGGGACATATGAAGGATGACACTATCTGCATCCAGAGAAAGAACTGGTAAATAAAAGTATGTGTAAAGTGATTGTGTGTGTGTGTGTATGTGTTGTGTGTGTGTTGTGTGTTGTGTGTGTGTGTGTGTGTGAATGGGAGCCATTTCTGGAGTGGGAGGAGTTGGGGGAAGAAAAAAGGGAAGGGAATGAAATTTACATAAAAACTTTGTTATATTTTTAAAAGGAATAGAAAGTTGTACATAATAAGATTTGCAGTTTCATGTGCAATGATCTTTTTTTTATTATACTATGTTATGGAAATGCTTATTTTAGCCCATAAATTTTAAAAATAAATGAAATTTAAAATATAGTGAATCCTCATAGAGATGGAAGTACCAGATCATCTTACTTGCCTCCTGAGGAACCTGTATGTGGGCGAAGAAGCAGCAGTTAGAATGGAACATGGAACCGCTGATTGCTTTAAGATTGGAAAGGGAATATGACAAGGCTGTATATTGTCATCTTATCTATTTAACTTACATACAGAGTACATCACATGAAATGTCAAGATGGATGAGTCAAAAGCTAGAATTAGCTAGAATTAGGGTTGCTGGGAGAAATATCGGTAATCTCACCTATGGAGATGATAACCACTCTGATAGCAGAAAATAAAGAAGAATTAAGAAGTCCCTTGATGAGGAATGAAGAAGCAAGTGTAAAAGCTGACTTGAAACCTAACAAAAAAAACCAAAAACTAAGATCTTGACAACTGGTCCCATCATTTCCTGGTAAACAGAGGGAGAAGAAATGGAAGTGTTGTCAGATTTTATGTTCTTGGGCTCAAAGATAATTGCAGATGGAGACCGAAGTCATGAAATTAAAAGGTACTTGCTCCTTGGAAGGAAAGCTATAACAAATCTAGACAGCATACTGAAAAATAAAGACATCACCTTGCAACAAAGATCTACATCAGGGATGGGGAACCTGTGGTCTCGAAGCCACATGTGACTGCCTAGGTCCTCCAGTGGAGCCTTTTGACTGAGCCCAAGTTTTACGAACAAATCCTTTTATTAGGGGGATTTGTTCTGTGAAGTTTGGATTTGGTCAAAGGACCACACTTGAGGACCTACAGGACCATTGCAGGCTCCCCACCCCTAGTCTATATAGTCAAAGCTATGATTTTTCCAGTAACAATATATAGCTTTGAAAATTGGATTGTAAAGAAAGCTGTAATGCCATAGAATCAATATTTTTGAATTGTGGTATTGGATAAGACTTTTGAGAATCCTTTGGACAGCAAAGAGATCTATCAGTCAATCCTTAAAGAATTAATTTGGGCCATTTACTTGAATGTCAAACGTTGAAGCTGAAGCTTAAAATACTTTGGCCACATAATAAGATGGGACTCATTGGAAAAGATCCTGATGTTGGGAAAGATTGAAGGCAAGAGGAAAAGGGAATGGCAGAGGATGAAATGGAGAGCTGGTGTCAGAAACAATAAGCATGAATTTGGATAGACTTCAAGAGACAGCAGAGGACATAGGGGCCTGCTGTACTATGGTCACAAACCACGGGGTCACAGACACAACTGAACAACAACAGCAAAACAAGGTATTTGCAGTGTCAAATGGAAGGCAGTCTCAGGGAGGGATGAGGAAAGGCTTTTTGCAGAAGGTAAGATTAGGGTGGAGTCTTGGAGGAAGCCAAGGAAGCCAAGAGATGGAAGTGAGGAGGGAGAGTTATGAGCAAGAAACATAAAGGACACCAGCTGGGTGATAGAGTCCATGAGGACTCGTAGAGGGAAGGCGTAAAGTATAAAAAGAATGGAAAGATAGGAAGGGGCAAGGTTGTGAAGGGACTTAAATGCTAAACAGTGGGTCTCATATTTGATCCAGGAGGCAATAGGGAGCCACAGAAGTTTATTGAGTAGGACAATGATACAGTCAGACGTATGCTTTAGGAAGCTCACCTTGGCACCTACGCACAGGATGGGTCGGAGTAGACAGAAACTTGAGGCAGGCAGCTCACCATCAGCTATTACAACAGACCAGATATGAAGTGATGAGGGCCTGGACCAGGGTGGAGCAGCATCCGAGAAGAGAAAGGGCCATATTAGGAAGATGTTGTCAAGACAGAAACAACAAGATGTGACAACAGATTGAATTTGAGGGAAGAATGTGAGTGAGTAGTTTAGGATGGCTGATGATCTGGGGTGACTGGCAGGATGGTGGTGCCCTCTACATTAATAGAGAAGTTTGAAGAGGGGAAGATTTGGAAAGGAAGGTGAGTAATACCTTGGACATGTTGAGTTGGTGATGTCTATGGGCACATTCCATTTCAGATGTCCATGAGACAGTTGGAGATGCAAGGCCAGAGGTCAGGAGAGAGATTATGGCTGCGTAAATAGATCTAGAAGTTTCTGCAGAGAGATGATAATTAAATCCATGGGAGCTGATGAGGCCACCAAATGAAATAACATAGAAGGAGAAGAGAAGAGGTCCAAGAACAGAGCCTTGAGGGACACCCAGAGTTAACAAGTGAGGCTGGATGAGGATCCAGCAAAAGAGACTGAGAAGGAGTGGTCAGACAGGTAGGAGATGAATTAGGAGAGTAGTGTCACAAACACCTGCAGAGAAGAGAGTAGACAGGGAGGGAAAGAGGGTGATGATCACTACCAAATTTGCTAAAATGTCAAGAAGGATAAGGATTGAGAAAATGCAGTTTACAGATTTTCGTTAAACCTATATAAATCATAAGGTTTTCTACATATTAACAACAAAACCCAGCAGGAAAAGACAGAAAGAGAACTTTCATTTAAAATAACTGCAGACAGTATAAAATACTTGGGAGTCTACTTACCAAGACACACCCAGGAACTATTTAAACACAATTGCAAATCGAACACGTAAAGACAGAGTTAAAGAAATGGACATGTATTCATTGTTCATGGGTAGGTTGAGCCAAAATAATAAAAATGACAGTTCTACCTAAATTAACTTATTTGTCTAGTACCAGAACAATAAGACTACCAAAAAATTATTCTAAAGAGCTAAAAAAAAACAAAAACAAAAACAAATCATCTAGAAGAATAAAGATCAAAGGAATTGATGGGAAAAAAAAGTAAAAGAAGGCAGCCTAGTAATACTAGACTTCAAACTATATTACAAAGCAGTAATCATTGAAACCATTTTGGTATTAGCTAAGAAATAGGATTGTATATAGAGGTAAATGATCATAGTTATCTAGTATTTGATAAAACCAATGATCCAAGTTTTTGTGTCAAGAACTTACTATTTGACAAAAACTCCTGGGAAAATTAGAAAGTAATCTGGCAGAAACTATGTATAGGTCATCATTTCACATTAAATACTGAGACAAGGTCAAAAATAATTTAGATATAAAGGGTGATATGATAAGCATCTATGGGTTAAATGTATAACTCTGATTCCATGAAATTAACAAGGTTTCACAAAAACAAAACCAATGCAGCCAAAATTAGAAGAAAAGTAGAAAAGGGAGGGCGTGGTAATGGAAATGGCCAAACGCAATTCTAAAAGACTCACGATGAAACATACTGCCTACTTCTTAGTAAAGAAGAGATAGGCTCAGGGCACAGACTGAACTTTTTTTTTTTATTTTACTTTTTTATATTGCTAATGCACCTATTTGTTTTGCTTGACTATACAGCTTTGTAATGGGTTTTGTTTTTCTTGCCTTCCCAATGGGTGTGGAAGGGGGAAGTGGGAAGGAGAGAATTTAGAACTGAAAATAAAATTGATTTTTAAAAAAAGAGATGATTGTTAACTTTGAAGAGAGCAGTTTCAGTTGAATGATAGGTCAGAAGCCAGACTGCAAATGGTTTAGAATCAAGTGAGAAGAAAAGAAGTAGAGGTGCCCAAGGTAAACAGCTTTCTGGAGGAGTTTAGCTGAGAAGAGGATCTATAAAGGATGGTAGGTTATTGGGATGGTCAGATGAAGTTAGAGGGTTTTTTTTTGTTTTTTTTTTAAGAATAAAGGCTACAATGGAGTGTTTATAGGCATCAGGGAAGCATCTAGTAGATAAAGAATGAAGATTAATGAGAGAATAGCTATGATAGTGGTGACTCAGTGGATAGAGCCCTGGGTCTAGAGTCAGGAAAATCTGAGTTCAAATACAGTCTTAGATACTTCCTAGCTGTGTGACTCTGGACCAGTCACTTAACCTTTGATTGCTTGACAAAAGAGTCCCCTGAATCCACTGGAGAAGGAAATGGCAAACCACTCCAGCATCTTTGCCATGTATAGCTATGGTCCACAGGGTCACAAAGAGTTGGACATGACTGAATGACAACAAAAAAGAGTGGGCAATATGGTGGAAAAGACAAAAGGAGATGAGATCATTTTTGGTTGTAGCAATATTTGCTTTGGCAAAAAGAAATATCATCATGTTCACATTTTTGTAGAGGAGAGGGACAGGGACAGGGTGGAGAGTGGATGGGGGAGGCAGGATAGGAAGAAGGGACGTGTAATCAGATTCCCACAGTGTGCTCACTATGGAGAGGTTCTGCGTAATTTCACATGTTCAGCCTGTATTTGATTGCTTATCCTTCCAGTGGGGGTGGGTGACGAGGGAGGAAGAGAAAGAATCTAGAATCTAAAGTTCCATAAT
>CM053582.1:570276831-570301613 GCA_028627135.1 Pseudochirops cupreus | reverse complement strand
GGGAGGGGGGACACACTGGGATGGCTATTTTGGGGTGGTGGGTAGGGTAAAGAAGGGGAGAAAATATGTAACTCAAAATTTTGTGGAAATGAATGATGCAAACTAAAATAAAATTTAAAAAAAATAAAAAAAATAAACATTAAAAAAAATGAATCATGTGAGCCTAAATTAAATGAGTTGGTAGGGCATTAAATAAATACACAATTATCCCCTCAAAAAAAATGAAATATCATCTTTTCGTGTAAGACAAGGATGAAAGGAAAGATATCCAAATGATTTGAGATAAGAAGGGGAGAAGGGGGAGATCTCAGCAAATGAGCTCAATTTTTTTCCCAGTGAAATGTAAGTTGAGATGATGTGATTAAGGAAGAAAGGAAGGAAACAAGAATTTCTTAAACACATGCCATGTGCCAGGAAATGGGGGAAGTACTTTAGAAATGGTAGCTAAGAAGGTTAGGGAGTGAGTGCTTAGGAGGCTTTAGGCTGGATGAAAATGTTTGGGCTGATGTGGTGAATGGGATCATGCATGTGTTGATTAGGAACATGGAAAAGGATTACTTTGCAGCAATGAGGGCCCAGCTGAGACTTTGCAGCCTATGTTTGCAGTAGACCCAGTCAGTATGGTTTCATGATTTTCTCTAGCTTTATTTAGCAGCACATGAATAGAAGCAAAGACAGCAGATCGTGGGAGTGATCTAAGACCGGGGCTTGGAGAGGCAAAATTGGCAATGGGATAAGGGGGCCAGGGACTTGTCTAAAGGATAGTGTAGAGATGCATGATTCCCCAAGAGGACTTGTACCCCTAGGTCTTCCTACCTTTGAAACCAGCTCTCTACTCCCCACCCCTTAATGCCTCTTATATCAAGGTTGGGAGGAGGGTGTAAACTATGCAGTGGTGATAGCCTGGAAGGGAACTGAGAGATAAGGATTGGAAGTCAGGATACAGAGTTAGGGGATCATGAGTCAGAGGGAAAGATGGAGATTATGATTATGATCCAACAAAGGAATCTCAGAGTTCATGAACATGGAGGTGTGCCTTTGTGGGAGATGATAAGATTGGTGACTATCTCTGTGTGTTGCTGAGGTGGAGTGGAGGAGAAGGTCATGGGAAATGAGTAAGCTGACCAAGGAGGTTAGGGTGTTTGAAGGAATATCAATATGTAAAAATCCTCTAGTATCAAGGAAAGAGATGGGGAGAAGAAAAAGACTGTGAGCCAGGCACTGAACTTATGAAGAAGAATGGGAAGTGTTTTGTAGTCCAGGAGCTAATAGCTACCAGGATTTTGATTGGTTGGATTGAGTGACCCTCAAAGGAGGAGAGGTTACTGAATAAGGTAGAAGGGGGAGAACCTAGGGGTGGCAATGGGGAGTGAGAAGAATTCCAACTCCCTCCCCTCCACCAGTGTGAGTCAGGGGCAATCAGTGAGAGTTCAACCTATACTAAAAAGGGCAGCTACCGAGGACTTGATCCCCACAACCACCTTGATATGAGTGGCATTAAGGAGTGGTGAGCAGAGAGCTGGTTTCAAAAGTAAGAAGACCTAGGAGTACGAGTCCTCCATTAGACCCATCCTAATTTGTGTGATCCTGGGCAAGTCTCTTCATTCTTCAGTGCTTTGGGCAACTTTTTAAGACTTTAAATTGCAGAGAAGATCCCTTTCCATTCCACTACCCTGGGGAAGGTAGAGCCAGCAATTCAAGCAGGACCTTGAATGCTGGGGTGGAACTTGAATGCTGAGGTAGAATTTGAAGCTTTCTTTAGTGGGCACTGAGGAAAATGGCTGGCAGAGGTGCAGAGGATGGATTGGAGAAGAGATTGACTGGAGGAAGGAAAGGTCACTGGTTGAGAGGTCATTCAGATGTAAGCCATATGTGTCCCATGTCAGAAGTCAGACACTACGAGGGTCCTCTATAAGAAGGAGCCTGCCCTTTTCAAAGCACTTGGAACCTCATCCTGGTATGCAATATCCCATCAGCATTCTCTTCACCAAATTAGGTATCTCCTTCCAAATAAGCATCATGCAAAATGTCCCCAAGCTTAGCTGGAAACCTGAGTTACACAAATGGTTGAGGAGAAATGTAATAAGGGCTTCATCTAGGATGGTACCAGGGAACTAAATGGAGAGGCTGGATGCAAGAGATGTTACAGAGGCAGAAACCAATTAGATTTTTTCCCTTCTCTTCTAGATTCGTAGATAGACAGAGTAATCTTGCTTGCTGTTGTCCCTGGGTCACTTATCTCCTTTTAAAGTCCTTCTGAAAATTTCTTTCACATAATATTTAAATTTTAAAATTATTTAATATTTCTTACACTCTTAGAAAACATTTAATATAAATGATTCCCATTTGTGACCTTGAGCAAGTCAACTTCCATCCCTGAGTCTCAGTTTTCCTTTCTAAAATAAGGAGGTTCAACTTGATGATCTCTAAAGCCATTCCAGTTTTAAATCCTGTGATCTGTAAACTTGCCTCCCCCCGAAAAAAACTTTTTAAAAATAACACCTATGTAAATTATTTTTTAAAAAACTTGGTGCACCTGGGATCTGAATGCTTTTAGCTATCTTTTCAATAGCACATTAGGGTCAGCACTTGATCGGTGAAAGGCATATTAACCACAGGCTTATACTTGTCCAACTCATTTATGTTAGAAATGAGGAGACAGAAACCCAGAGATGTCAGGTGATTTGGTCCCATTGGTAGAAAGTGGCAAAAGGAGAGATTTGAACTCAGGTCCTCCAGATAGTTCCAATGTTCTTTCCATTGCACCACGACATCCTTAAGCAAACAGTTATACAGGAGCTGAGTCTGACACGGCATATGTTGAAGTCATCAGAATACAGTGTCAAGAAGCTTAGCTATTTTATTAGACACTAGGCATTTTCTGTGCAAAAGTTTCCATTCCGCATGCATTTATTAAGCTGAATCTATTAAACTAGTGGCAGAGCACAGTATTAGGCACCAGACACCCAAAGACAAAGATAAGAGAGCCTGCCTTTAAGGAGCATCCATTCTACTAAGTGGAAACAACATGTATTCAGTGAAATAATATTAAAGGTATACAAAGTAATTTCACAGAATGGGAGTCTTTGGGCAGTAGAGAGCACCAGCAACTAAGGGGAGCAACAAAGCTCTCTTGGAGGAGCTGAGATGATATTTAAGATGTTTTAGGGTCATGATGGCTGAAGTCAATTATAGAAAAACTCAGAACAGGACAAAATATCTGCTTGCCTCTCACAAAAAAAGCTGGAGCTTCCACCAGATAGTAACTATTTTATGGGTTTTTAAAAAACCTTTTTATGTCTTTATATCACGATCATTTCTGGATATATCTCACCCACCAATCCAGCCAGCCAGCCTTTCTTTGTTTAGCCAAACCAGTTGAAGAAACAACCAGGACTGACAATATACTCTGTAGCCATAGTCCCTCCTTCCCTTTCTCTAAAGAAAGGGAAGAGATGCATGTGGCATGGTGGATAGAGTGCTGGATGAGGAGCCAAATCCTGTCTCAGACCCTTACTCACTAACTCTAAGTCACAACCTCTCTGAACCTCTATTTCCTCATCTCAAAATGTGAAGAATAGTAACACACAGTGCAAAGCTTAGAGGGACAGAGGTCATTGATGGAGAGGGTTGGGAGGGACCTGAGGGGCATAGTTCATTCACCGTCTGGTAGCTTCCTATTTTCACCAATATTTGTGATACCTTGCTGCTAAGCTTTCTTGTTATCAACTGCTACAAAGTGAAAAATGCTCCTGGATCCATTCATTTTGGTGCCTGCCATTAAGAAGAGATGAGGAAAGGAATCTGCTTTATTTTCTTGGAGCAGTAGGGGGCTATGGGTGTAGAATACTGTATATGCCATAAGGCATGGTTGCTATGTTAGTTGGTTTTGCTTAATAGTTTTTCTTTGTTACATAAGTAAGAGTAGAGAGTAATATACCTAGAAATGATTCAGATTTAGAACAAAGAGCATTGTTAGGACATGAAAAGAAATAAAAATCATAAAAATATAAAGGAGGCAGTGTGGTATGGTAGAAACATCAAGGGATTTGAGATCCGAGGAGCTGGGTTCAAATCTCCCCCTTGCCATCTCTCTGGGTCTTAGTTTCTTTCCTCATTTGAAAAAGGAGGAGGTTGGACTCATAACCTTTGAGGTCCCTTCTTTGCCCAGGTCAGTGAGTTTATGACAGCAATAAATAAAAAGTAATACAGTGCCCTTTAAATTCAACGCCTTGGGATAAAATTCTGGCCACCTCTTCTCTGTAGCTGGACATCAATACCTAAGGCATCACTGAACTCTTCATTTTAAATTGGTGGATGAGGGGATGTTATCACAGGTGTTTTAACTCAGCTGGCAATGTGGCTCCCCCTCTGGCATGCACTGCAAACACTCCCCATCACTGATGGGGCAGGCAGCCCATGGAGGATTCTGGGTGGAAATTCTAGGCAAGCGCTTTGTTTTTCCCGAGAGCTTGGCATCATTGATTTGCATCAGCGCCTCCAGAATAGTCTTTGGCCTCTCCTTAAAGATACTATCTAAACTGTGAAATTCATTAAATAGCCCCAGCCAGGGAGCGGGTTATTTAAAACAACATCACTAATGGTCCAATATCTCAGCTGTCCACACTGATGGTGAACATTGTCTTGGCCAGTGTTATCAGTCCCGGACACCCGCTATGAATATTGATCCGCTGCTTGTTACAGCCATCACTTGCCATCAGGACAGGTCAGGGTTGAAACCCACCTAGCATCAAAGCAATTTAAAGATGGAACTCAGGCAGAATTTTAATGTCCATGCTGAGAAAACAAGCCAGGCCAGGAGCACAGGGATGGTGGATTGCTAAAAATACATGTATATATCTGTGCATTAGAGGAAAACAGCAGGAGAAATCAGCAGCCCCACTGAGTAGGATGTCAAAAGGATTCCATTTCCATTCCCAGGCTGGCATTCCAACAGACTTAACCCGTTTGGGGTTTTCTCTCCCAACGTAGAGCAAGAGAGTTCACATTGCCTGGCCCCTACAATCTATGGAGAATTGGAGATATGGTGACTTTCCTCCTAAAGCCAATCTGCCCTTCTGTTCCAGTCATAGCAGCCTGGTGGCCTCAAACTGATCTGGTACTGAACAGAGCAAGCAGAAATGAATGAAAATAGGGCCAGCAGGAGTGGCTGAATAAGATGGGGTCTGGATGTCATGGGATGCAAGTGCCCCATGAGAAGAGATGAGTAGGAGGGCTTCAGAGAAACATGGGGCGTCTCCTAGGAGCTGAAGTAGAGGGAAGAAAGCCAGGTCAGAATAAAATACACAATGACTGCCCATGTGGGGAAGAGAAAAGGCAGTTGGAGTCTGATTGTCTGGAATCACCAATCTCCCATTCAGAGAGCAGATGATGAAATACATCTCTGGTAAAGCACAAGTAGAGGTGAGAAATTCGACGTGGGGGGTCAGGCTCAGACTGTCCTGACCCTGCAGAAGAGGTGGGGCAGGGTTGCCTGTTTTCCTTTGTTACGAGGCGGAGGGAGAAATTATGTCAAGGAAGGACCATGGTGAAAAACAGAAACATATAAAAAAACTTTTAAAAACCAGTGCAACAACTAGTCAATAACGATGAATGAGAAAATGAATTAATGAACAGACATTTAACGAAGCATCTGTTACGTTCCCTCGTACCCAACTAGAGGGTAAGGATGCGAACGCAAAACAAGATCAAATCTTGGTTCTCGAAGAGTTTATTTTCAGAAAGAAGAGGGACTTCTGCCTTGGGACGGTGTTTGAGTAGCCTGGCCAAGGCTAGGGCTGGGGGAGACAACATTTGTTAAATAATTATGCTATCCCAGTGAAATGTCTATTTTGTTTACTGTCTGCACATGCACAGACAACTCTAAAGTGTCCTTCCTTTTTTGCTGAATAAAGGATATAGGGAAAACTTGGGAAACTCCATGATCAAGAATCACAGCACATAGAAAGGTGGGGGGGCCAGGTAGGGCAGCATTGATCTAAGGAGCTGAGAGGTTTGAGACTGTTAGGCTGGCCATAAGGCTCTGTTACCAGAGCAAGAATATAAGGTATAAAGGAAGAAGGGGATGATATATACCAGGGTAGGGCAGATGGCAAGGTATCTCTAATAATGGTCAATAATGTTACTGATCAATAATTCATTGGAGGATGAATTTTTGCCATTTTAATTTTCAACCACCAAGCATTTATTCTCTCTCTCTCTCTCCCATCTTCCCAATTGAAAAGAAAAAAGAACTTGCAAAAAAATATCCATAGTAAAGCAAAACAAATTCTCACATTCTCTATGTCTAAAAAAGTGCATGTTTCATTCTGACATCATGATCAGTGCTCTGGAATTGTGGTTGGTCATGACCTTGGACAGAGACCTGAAATCTTTCAAAGTCACTTATCTTAACAATGTTATTGTAAACATATAAATGATTCTCTCGGTTCTGCTCACTTTATTCCATATCAGTTCATTTGAGTCTTCCCAGGTTTCTCTGAACATGTCCCTTTCATTCCTTGTGGCACAATAGTATTCTATTATCATAATTTTTTCTGCCATTCCTCAATTGATGGGAACACCCTTAGTTTCAAGTTCTTTGACACCCTGCCCCCCAAAAGCTACTGTAAATATTTATATATATATAGGTAATTTTTCTCTTCTTTTGAGTTCTTTGGGGATAGGCCTAGTTTTATCACTGGTTCAAAGGGTATGAACAGTTTTGTGACTTTTGGGGCACAATTTCAAATTGCTTTCCAAAATGGCTGAACCAATTCACATCAGGGAATGTATTGGTGGTGGTGGTGGTGGTGGGGAAATAATGTATTTTTTAATAGTATTTTCCCCCAATTACATGTCAAGACAATTTTTAGCATTCATTTTTACGAGGTTTTGAGTTTCAAATTTTTCTCCCTTTCTCCCTCCCCTACCTTCTTCCTAAATTGATAAGTAATTTGATACACGTCATACATGTGCTATAATGTAAAAAAAAAAATCCCATGTTAGTCATAGTTGCATGTTGTGAAAGAAAAAAAGATCAAAAGGAAAAAAGCATGAAAAAGAATAAAGTAAGTGAAAAACGTATGCCTCGATCTGCATTCAGAATCCATCGGCTTTTTATCTGCACGTGCATAGCATTTTCCATTGTGAGTCCTTTGCATTTGTCTTGGATCATTGTGTTGTTGAGAAGAACTGAGTCATAGCTGATCATCGTACAAGGTCACTGTTACTGTGTACAATGTTCTCCTGGTTCTGCTCACTTCGCTCAGCATCAGTTAGTGTAAATCTCGCCAAGTTTTTCTGAAATCTGCCTGTTCACCATTTCTTGTTGCACAATAGTATTCCATTACATTCATATACCAAAGCTTGTTCAGCCATTCCCCAGTTGATGTGCAAGAGAATGTATTTTGTAGGGAAGATTCTTTGGGCATTTTTGGGAAGTATCTTTGTCAAAATAAAAATAAAGTGTATCAAAAATTTTTAAAGGGGACCAGACCTGTCTCTGATAAGTTTTGAATGATATAGCATCATTTATTCTCTCATTTGCCATTTCTTTGGCCTTCTAGGTAAACTCATTCTCTCTTGTTCCAATCTCTCAGTACCATGAGCTTTATGGAAAGCTTATTTCAAGATTATTTCAAGAACAATGAAAATTTTAGAGCAATTCCCAAGTTGTGGCAAAAAGAAAGGTGCCATTTTAATCTGCTACTCATGCCCAGTGGGCTCCTCCTGACCCAGAGCATTGCTGCTCCCATGCACTTCAGGATGCAGTCAGCCCTGAACTTGGAAGACAGCAAGAAGTCATCGCAGGGAACTGTGAAAGGTTCATTTTGGACAAAGCTTCAGAAAACTCAATGGCTACTTGGGGAAACAGCTTGATATTGAGGATACAGTGCTGGACTTGGTGTCCAGCAGTCCTGGATTCAAATGCTGCCTGGGATAATGGGTGGAGGAAATGCCAAAATTTTCTTCTGGGACAAGTACTTAGACCTTCCCAAAGAAATAGTCAGTTACCTTACCTAAGTCTCTTCTGTTGTTTGACCATCTGCAAAATGTAACCAACACCAGCTGCTGTTCTGCCCTCAGGGAGTTATAACGAGGCTCAAATGGGAGAATGTTTATCCAATGATCTGCAAACTTCAGTCTATAAAAATGTCCCTTGTTTGTTCTTGGGGAAAATGGTTGTCCATGTGCATACAGTGTAGACCAAATCGTTCAACAACTGCTTTATCAAGCACTTGCCACCAGTCAAGAACTTCGAAAGAGGCAAAAAGGATAGGAAAAGGCTCATTCTGGCCTTTGGATACCCAGTATGTGATTGACTGTGTAGGAGGATAGAGAGACAGAAAGCCAGCCTTGCAGTCAGGAAGACCTGAGTTCAAGTTGTGCCTTTGATGCTCCCTGACTGTGTGACTCTGGGTAAGTCCATTAACCTCTCTGTGCTCTAGGCAGCTTGCTAATACCCAAAGTGCCACAAGTGCTAACTGCACCGCTAGAGGGAGTGTCTACACCTGGGAGCTCCCCAGACCTCGGAAATCCCAAGTCCAGTCCCTAAGTCCTACCTAACACCTATGTTGGTTGTGTGGGTGACAGCTCTACAGCCCTTAATTATGTTCATTACACATGTACACACAATAACCAGTAAGGAATTTTGAAGAACAGGAGCTCCAAAAGTCATTAGGAAAATGTATAACTGAATTAGAAGAGGCCAGCTTGGGCTGCCCCACTGTGTCCTCTCCAGGTGAGGCCGTTTGAAGAAGCGACAGGGAAGCCTCCCCGTGGGGAGCCACAGACAGAGTCCTGAGGACAGCCAGGCATCTGTGGGGCCGGCCATCCAAACGAAAGGGCTCCCGAGCACCGGAGTCCAGGGCTTTGCTTTGCTTTGTCCTACATGTTTATTACTTTGTTTTGATGTTACAGTCTCCACCCCCAAGCTGTGTTCTCCCACACAACAAAGGAGAATGCCCAGGCAACAACGCTGGCTTGCACCCTGCATTCTTTCCAGTGGTCTCCATCCCCCACCCCCACCCCCTTTTCAGTTCTCCTGGGACTACTTTAGTGTTTGTTGAAATGCTTTCAACTGAATTGAATTGAGTGCATAAAGGGTTGGAGAAGCTCAAATCTAGGGAAGGAAGAGGGAACTTGAGAAAGGTTTGATGAGGAGGGGAAGTTAGGAACCAAGCCGGCCACCTGCTCCCTCTCTTTATTTTCCTTTGCTCTGTGGAGCATTCAGTGCTCCTAACGGGAGGCATCTTCTTCCCTGGCAGGGCCATGTTCCCCTTCTAGAGTACTGGGCTTGGAGTCAGGAAGATGTGAGTTCAAATCTGGCTTCAGACACTTCTTGACTGTTGGACCCATTACTTACCTCTGTGTGTGCCTCACTGTCCTCACTTGCGGTCATAAACCTCTAGGGGGCCGCTGTGAGATGCTTAATAAAGTCTTATTTATGTTGGTTTCCTTCCTCCCTTTCTCCCTCCCGCCTCTCTCTCTTCCTTTTTTTCACTCCCTACTTTTTTCTATCCTCCCAGGTTCCCTGGGTCAGACCAAGGAAAGCTCCTGCGCCTTTCCAGAGGTGGGGAGGAGGACCCATTCCTTAGAGCAGGAATTCTATGGAAATTGTGGGCAGTGGAGTGGTCGGCAAGGGCTTTCAAGCCCATAGTGAATACCCAGGCAGCCCAGGGGTGGAGAGGGGAGTCTTTGAATGTGAAAGACTCAAAAAGAGACCCCCTGGAAAGGCTCCTTTTCCATCACAGATGGGGCCTGGAATGAGCCGGCTGCTCCTCCTCCTCTTCCTCTCCCTTACCTGCTCTGATAATCCTAATTGTCTAGGCATTGTGCTGGAGCCCCAGGGGGCAGGAGAGGGCCTGCCTAGCACCCGGATGGGGGATCTGGGAGTGGGGGCAGAACTACAATGTGAGCTTCTGGGACCAGAGGCTACCTCTGACCTGGACAATGCAATGGTTTAGGGCAGTGCCTCCCTAGGACCCTTGGAGAGGCAGGTAGGCCTCTTCCTTCCACTACCCACTCTCATGGTCTGAAATCCCGACTAGAATAAAGCCTTTCTAAGCACCTCGAAGGGGGGCTGGGACGAAGGGAGGGTCTAGGATTTCCATTGACTTCAAAGCCTCCACCTGCTACCTCCTCAGCCCAATGTCTCCCCTCCCCCCTCTGTAAATGACTGAGCCTGGAGTCCCAGCCTGGGGGAGATGCGCTTCTTCTGGGTGGCTAATGGTCACAATAGTGGCCATTTCCGCTACTCTTGGCTCATGTCAGTTCGTTGGAACTTTAGATTACCCCGGAGTTCAAGTCTCGCCTGGGAAGAAGCATAGTGGTTGAGTGACTCTAGACAAGCCACCGATCTTCTTCTCTTAATAGGTACCTGTCTATGACTGGAAGCTACCGACCTGTTCACTAAGTAGAGGAAATCGCGGATTGGGAACCAAACCAAGCCAAGCCAATCACCCATGGCCCACGAGATACGTACAGGTCATAACAGACATAGGTTAAATGACTGGAGTGTCTGAATCTGTATCAGGTTCATAGATTTGGAGTTAGAAGGAACCTCAGAGGCTAGTGGCCAGCTCAGTCATTTTTACAGATGAGTCTCAGAGGTGAAAGGACGTGCACCAGGTCACACAGCTAAAAGAGTCTGAGGGGAAATTAGATCCCTGGTCTCCCAGCGTCTAAGATCAGCCAATTGCACCAGAATGCCTCAGAGCTCATCAGAAATCCTTTCCCCCTCCCCGCAACAACGTCACCCTCTAGTCCAGCGAGTCGGTGCGATCCCCAGAATTCTGAAGCATCTGGGAGGTGTGCAAAGGTTGGAGTGCAAAGGGCAGGGTGGTTTTGGTACCCTTTAAGTCTGGGGGCCACTGGGACAAAGAGACTTGGCCCCTGAATAAGGGGTTTGACCGGAGGGAGGTGAGGACACCTGGGAATCCGAGACTAGTCCGGGTCCATTTCCTCCTCCTGGCGGCGTCTTTGCCAGATCCCAGCAAAGACAATATCCACCTCGGCGATGAAGAAAGCAGCCGTTTGCTCCATTGGAGGTAGGCGCCCAGAATCTGCCTAAGAGCGCTTGGAATGAAGCTTGTCCGCTCACCTTAGAGCGAAAGCAGAAAAAGAATGATGAGAAATTGGCGACTGGGGGAGGGGGAGACGGAACTCATATGACAAGCCCCCTCCCCCAATCCCCAGCACCCGCGGCAGCTGAGAAAAAGCTTTACTTGTCAAAGAAGCCGGGACCCGCGAGTCCAGATCACAAGCCGCTGCGCGCCAGAGGCACTAACCGCTGGGAGAGAGGGTTTACTTAACGACTCTTCGAAAGCCAGCCCTCTGCTCGGTCCTTCCTGTGCCACCTTGACCCCGCCCTCCATCCCTCTCCACGTGGCCGGACACCCCAGAGCTGAGCTAGTGCCGATAGCGGCGCAACGCCACCCCCACCCCCCCGCCTTCCCCTTCCCCCTCCCAGCCTTTTCACTTCACAGTCCTCTTCCTCTAGGTTCCCCAACCCCTTTTCCTCCTGGAGATCGGCGGCGCCGCCACTCGGTTCAGGACCCTCCGGGAGCCCCAGCCTCACTCTCCAGGCAGAGAGGCACCTAGACGTGCTGCCCGCCCCGCATCCATCAGTCAGTCAGTCAGTCAGTCAGTCCGCCCCTCCGGGGGACGCTGTCTCTTTGCATTCATCACTCCAGGAGGCCCAGGAGCACTCGAAGGAGGGCTCGCTTCAAGATAACCTACCGGATCTCCTGCCCCAAGCTACCTGGCACCTTCCCGGAGTGAGTTCCCCGCCTGAGGCTGCCCAGTTCTGTGGGCATCTCTCCAAGGACGGGCATGCTGGCATGTCAGAACAGCGGGGCCAAAGTGGCCCCAGGACACCACAAGATCTCCTTCTCCATCTTAGACATCCTGGACCCGCAGAAATTCACCCGGAGAAAGGGCCCGGTGGCCCGGGGAGGCCTCTGCGCCTCCCGGGAGCAAGAGAAAAGTTTGGGGCAGGCAGAATCTGCTGAGACGGAGCCGGGCAATCGGAGGGAGGCTGAGATCTCCGGTAAGGATGTCGTGAGCTCCGGTGCTCCTAGGCCCCGCGGCTGCTCTTTCCTACCCTGCCTGCGCTCAGAGCTAAGGGATGGTTAAAGGTGGCTGGGGCTCCCAGTGGCTCCAACTTTTCACCTGCCACAGGGTTGTCCCGAAACATCAGGATACAGAGGGAGGGGGAAGACTGTGTCTGGAGAGGAGGAGGGGGTGGATTGTCTATTGCTATGGAAGAGCTAGTCAGGTAAGGGAAAAGGAAGGGGGACCATGTGCAGAAGGAGGGGGCAAGCATTTGGCTTAAAGTGTCCATACCTCTCCATCCCACCAAAGCTGTGAGGTTACCGGGCCCTGATCATCCTTCCTGAGCCACATCTGGAGGATACACCTGCCAGGCAAGCCAGTGATTCCCTTTGCCCAGTTCAGTTGTGGGAAGAAAGAGATGGAGATTGAGGTGGAGGGACCAAGTTCACTTCTGGCATTGTCTTGTATCGGAGTTCCTTGGATCAACTTCTTTGACCCAGAATGAGACCACAGAGCCATTCACTTCTTTGAAGGAATCCTTTCCCTTGGACCCCCGCCCCCCTTTTCCTTTTTCCCACCACAGACAGAGAGGAGGAAGAAATTTCCTGCTACCATCGTTTTGGGGATGGATGAATGGGTGCAGGTGAACAGATATCTTTCCCCCAGGAAGAAGTGGCCATCCAGAGAAGCCCCAGGAGGGCTGTGAGGGGAGGGAGAAGGGATCCCAAGCTGGGGGAGGAAAGGGGAAAGGTGGGTTGGGGATCTTAACTCCCCAAGCTCCCCACCCACAGGAGATGAGCAGACCCAAGGCTGAGCCATAATTGTCTGGGGCTCTGGTTGCTTTTGGCCAAGGGAGATCGGGCTTGGGACAGCCAGGCCAGGCCCAGTAATTGTCCAGGTCGCCCCTCAGAGGGGGCCTGAGCTCCCCCCCCTTGATCGATATTCTATTACTGCCTCCCGCATATCTCCTTCCCACAGCTTGCAGGTGCGCACTTCAAACCCCCTTTCCCTGTCTGATCCTAATATTGCTCGATTAAAACTTACCTTCAATAGATGACATCTATCGATCTGGTCCCTCACAAATCTGAAACTCTATTAACACAGCAGGAGAGAGGAGATGGGAGAGTGGGAATTCCACTTTTTAAAAGGAGGGGATCTTAATAACTTCTTTTTTTTTTAATTGCTTCCAAATCTATATCGGTCACAGACCCAAATCGGCTCCTCCGGACTTGGGAGACATAAACACTTGAGAGCATCTGACATCTCAATGTCTTTTTGTAATAAGATCTCTCCCTACCTTTGTCCCCTAAATTGTCCCTCCCTAATAATTTTGTCCCCCAAATATCTTTACCCAATGGGCTTAGTGGCCTTTTTGGTGGGGTATCAGTACTCTTTGGAGGTATGGGAGGATGGGGTATTCCAGTGCTCTTTGGGAGGGAAGACTGGGAAATACTCCTACAATAGGGCAAGGGATAAAGTTTAAGCTGTCCCAGATTCAGCTTAACCAAAGGCAGCAAAATGTAAGTGCAGATTCTCTCTGGGGCTCAGGTTCCTCCCCTGTAAAAGGAATGGGGCGGACAGCATGATTTGTAAGGTGGGGGGAGTGAGGCTAACTGATGATATAGGATCATAGCTCCCTAAGGGAGTGCTGGGACCTCAGAAGCTAGCTAGTCTAATACCTATCGTTTTACAGATGAAGAAACTGAGTTGAGAAGGTTAAATGACTTGCCCAGGCGTTGAAGGCCCCTCCCAGCTCTGGATTCCATGGACCGGTCTGGGGCCCGGTTTCCCCATCTGCAAAATGAGGGGTTTGGACCAGTTCTTGTCTAACAGTGTAGCTACCACCCAGCTGGAAACCTGTCTGGGCTTCTGTATGTGCGAGGCGAGGAGGGATTGGAGGAGCAGGGTAGGGACAGCGCACTGGCTGACGCGTTGGGGAGAGCAGGGACTCGGGCCCAGAGAGTACGGCAGGGAGGCGTCGGAGGTAGAGGATCCGAGCCTGGGCCGGCGTCCCCGCTAGCCAGACTCGCTTTTCCCCCTTAGGTAGCCGACCAGCGTGCGTCCTGGACTGCTCGGTGGAGGAGGAAGAGGAGGAGGAAGACTACGAGGAGGAAGACGACGACGACGACGACGAAGATAACGAGGATGAAGATGGAGAGAAGGCAGAGGCTGAGGAGGAGGAGGAAGTGCTGGGGCTTCGAGGGCCAGGCCTCGGACGACAGCGGCGGCGGCTGCGGCGAAGGCGGCGGGGACCCTCGGAGCCGGAGACGCCAGAGTGCCGAGGTGGCGCGGATACCAGCTGCCGGGGGGCCCCGGCGCCCGCCCCTGGCCCCGAGGGCTCCCAGTCGCCACGGCCCCTCAAGCGCCGGCGGCCACCCGAGGGCAGTGGCTGCGCTAAGCCCCGCCGGGCGCGCACCGCCTTCACCTACGAGCAGCTAGTGGCTCTGGAGAACAAGTTCAGGGCCACGCGCTACCTGTCCGTCTGCGAGCGACTCAACCTGGCGCTGGCGCTCAGCCTCACCGAGACGCAAGTGAAGATTTGGTTTCAGAACCGCCGCACCAAGTGGAAGAAACAGAACCCGGGAGTCGACGGGCCGGCAGCGCTGCCCGCCCCACAGGGAGGCGCGGGCGTCCCGGGAGCCGGGGGAGCTCCAGGAGCCGCTGTCCAGGCTTCTGGCCGCAGCCCCAGCCCGCCGGGCACCAGTGCCCTCCACTTCCAGACGTTCCCTCCCTATTCCTCAGCCAACGTCCTCTTCCCGGCCGCAGCCTCCTTTCCCCTGACAGCGGCCGCAACCGGGGGCCCCTTCGCCCCCTTCCTTGGCTCCACCTACTTGAGCCCTTTTTATGCCCCACATCTCTAAGCGATCCCCTCCTGCAGGCTGGCCTCGGGGCCTCGGCTTCACTAGCGCCTTTAGGTGCTCCTTTGTGGTGGTGATATTCCGACGGTCCACCAAGGGGCGTCCGGTCCCACCCGGTGAGGTCTCGCCTGTCCTAGACTCCTACAAAACTGAGGGAGTGTGGGGACCCGAACTTCTGCGCCCCTTCCGCCCAAAGGATTATTGGTCTTCAGAACATTAAGGGAGCCCCCAGGGCCCGTATAATTGGGCCGTCTCGTTTTAAGTGAAGACGCTGAGGTCCAGGGAGAGATCTCGCAAGAATTAGGCAGTAAGGACAGATTTGAACCCAAATCCCCCAGCTCCAGCTCGCTTTCCACGACATCTTGAGGTTTCAAGAATCCAGAGAAAAAAGCCGGTTAAAGATTAACCGGGTCTGAGATCCCTCCCCTCCGGCACCCCATTCTTTAGTGTTTTCTCTGATGACGGAGATTACAATTTATAGAATCTTTGAGTTGGTAGCAACCCTCTGGGCGAGACAACATGCAGACCGTTCCTGGCGGGTCGCCCCTTACGCACCACAGTGTCTTCTTTACAACCCTGGGGAAGGAGATTGGTTCCTGACATCAGAGACAGTTAGAACTGGAAAGCACGTGAGACGTCACCTAGCTCAAGGTTTCTGGCCCTTTGGGAAGGTGTATGGGAGGGCGGGGGGTGGGGGGGAAGAGCCTGAGCCGGGCAGTCTGGTGAAGCCAGTGAAGTCCCTTCAGAATCGTGCTTTTAAATGAATAAACTAAAATACAAAAGAAGTCGATTATGTTAAAATACAGTCCCCAAGTCTTAATTACAGAATCCACAAGTCCACGAACTGCAGGTTAAGAAGTTCTAATCTAGTCCGATCTCTATTTGACAGAGAAGGGAAGTGACTCAGCCGGGGTGGCAGAGCTGGAGTAGTCACCCAGGCTTCTGCCCCCCAAGCTATCGTTCTTTCCTTAGCGCTCTGAAGCCTCCGAGTTCCTTGGATCAGTTGTCTTGCCCTCTACTAAAATCACATACTTTTCCAGAGGGGACATCATTGGTAGAGATAAACTAATCCGCCCTTTCTTGGATTCTGGTCGAGGGAAGGCGTGCTGCTTTGCCCTCTAAAATCAAACTCTTAGAAGAAGAGAAGAGGCAGGAGCGGGTAGAGTAGGATGCTGGTTTGGGCGTCAAAAGACCTGGGTTTGACCCTGCTCTGCCCCTTCCTCCCTCATAGACCCTGGACACTTTCCTTTTCCCTCCCTCGGCTCAATTTTCTCAGAGTGAGCGGAAATCGGAAGTCCCTTTCAGCTCCAACACGTGTGAACTAGATGCCCCCAAGGCCTTTTCCTGCTCCGTGCCCTAGCACCCCAAGGATCCTTCTCTTAGTCACAAAACTCTGTTGGAGGAAGGGCTCTTTGCTTGCGCTCCTTTATCTCATTGGGTTCCACACTGGCATCTGTTTATTGGTCAACACATGCCAGGAAAGTCAAGTGCCCAGTGAAACTCATGGACAGATCTTGCCAGCAGGACAAAAAGAAGGGTATCCTGGTACAATCAACTTGGCAGAACAATGTTTCTGAATAGGAAGATTAGGTTGTTCCTTATGAAAGCACCCCCAATCCTGTGTGGGGTTTTTCCTTCTAGTTCTGCTTTTAGAGGGATTTTATTTCCTCCTTTGGAGAAACCAGGGTCCTGCCCTCCCAAATTTCTGTCCTAAACTCTGCCTGTAGCCTGAATCTACAGCATCATTTAGAGTAGGCATAGTTCTATTTAGGGCATATTGTGAGCCAATTTCTGGGAGAAGCATTTGGGGCAAGGCTGCAAATGGAAAAGAGTGCAGAGAAACTAATAAAGAATTTATGTGTCCTCAGCATAGTCCTTGTTCAGCCTATTCCTCCCCCCCCCCCCCCGCCAAGATTTGGGCCAAAATGCCCTCCTCTGAAATATGGGAGAGGATGAACTAGCTATCCATCCGTTTCAGTTCTAAAATAGGAGACTCTCATTTGAGCCCCACAACGCCCTGTGAGTGTTGCCATTGTGATCATCCTGTCCAGAGGCAGCTGGAATTGAATTCAGAAAGGACCTTGGACATTTACTTAGCTTTCTGTCTCTGGGCCAACCACTTTGCCCCCTCTTACCGTCAATTTTATCATCTGTCAAATGGGATTAACAATACCTAGAGACCTACCTCACAAGGTTGTTGTGGGGCTCAGATAAGATAGTTGGTTTAAAGGCTTTTCAAACTTTCAAGTGCTGCTACGAAAATGTCTGTTGTGATTATTTGAGGGTTTTGACAGATGAGTGCTTTAGAAATAATCATGATGGCCTCCAAGATTTTTTCCAGCTTTAGGTCTGTGTCCTATGACCCAATGATTAATAAATGCATTGAATCCCTGATGGTGGCATAGTAAGGGAGTAAATGGGCCTTAAAAAAAAATCTCCATCTGTTTAAAAAGCTATTTTTGAAGTTAAAAGCATGTTTGTATTTTGACATGAAATGTAACTTTTTATTATTTATCTTTTTTCTTTTTAACAAGTGCTGCTATAAAAATCCCTTTCTAAATTTCCATTCTGAAGTTTCTTTCTGCAAATGAGATTGTAAACAGTTCCTTTTGTAACAAAGTTTGGAAGGACAAACCTCACAGCCCCTGGTTTCTTCCAGGTCTCATTGACAGTTTGCATTTATACGGTGGGAGTATACTTTGTGCATTACCAACACAGAGGCGGGAAGGTACAGGGGGAAGAGGGCTAGGCTGGAGTCAGCAAACCTAGATGTCTATCCCCTGTTGTTCTACCTCTTCCTGCCCAACACCAAGTCCCTTCCTCTCTCTAAAGCTCAGTTTGTTCTACTGGAAAGTGAGGGGGCAGAACTAGATGACAGATACTATTCATTATGCCCAGTCCTATAGTCCTCTGGTCTGCTTTCATTTGATCCTGGAAACACCAGGTGAAGTAGCCAATGAAAGTCTGTCAATAAGTATTAATTAAGTACCTACCCTGTACTAGGTTCTGTGCTAAGCACTGGGGATACAAAGAAATGCAAGGACGGTGCCTGCTCTCAAGGAGTTTACAGTCTAATAAGGGAGAGAACATCTAAATAAAGATGGACAAACATGTAGACAGGATAAAGATGAGATGATGGTCAGGGTACCCCAAAGTTTTAGTGCAGTTTAAGGTCTTAATAAGCTTATTTCCATTTCAAAGGTTGGGAAAGTGCGGCTTAGATAGGTGTCTTGGGCAATCAGTAGCAGAACTGGGACTCAGAATACAGGTCTTCTCATTTAAAATTTTGGGTTCTTCTGATTAACCTACAAGTAGATTCTCCTGTAGGTAGTATGATGATGGATAGAGCGAGTGCTCTGTCTTTAGTCTTTGTTCTCTGTCTGACAAATTACTTGAACCTCAGGCAACTCTTTAGGGCTAAGTTCTAGATGGGTTTAAAGGGGGTTTCCATACTACCAAGGGTCCTGATGTAATTTCACTTTTAATTGTCACCATGTCTGGTAGGCTCCTTTAGCTCATTGGGTGCCTCCTAATTTCCCCTTTGCTTCTGTTTCACTGACCAATCCCACAAGGGATTGCAGCACTGCTGTCTTTAAGTATTTTATTCTTTTACTACTAGAAAGGGGAGGCATAGAATGAATGAAGCCCCTTGGAGTTTCATTCATTTATCTATTCATTCATTCATTTTTGCCAAATGAGGAGACTGTCCCTTCCCGGAACTACCTCTAGGCAAGACAACGCTTATATTTTGCTGACATATAGGTTACCACCATTTAGATTTTGAGAGCTTCCCTCTCCTTACAACCAATTAAAATGCTCATTTTAATGTATCTGTGATGTCAAATGAGATGTAGAAGATCATTTTAGTCATTGAAACATTCTTAAACCATTGTGACCTCACATGCAACTTATAGCAGATGAGGGAGGTGCCTAACAGGCTGGGGGGGGGGTGGAACTTTCTGACTCAGTTTCTCTGATATTCCAGGAGTCATTTGATCTCTTCTATGTGTATATTTGTCTCCAGTTCAGCCACTGTCCTCTCCTAAATTATCGACTCGGGAGAGGGGAGGTTCCCCAAGGCAAAATTTAGATAGAAAGCCAGGAAACGTATAGTTTTAGGAGTGCAGAGAGGACAGAGCTGGGCTTAAACAGAAACTCAGTTTTAAGTTTCTGCTTAAAATAAAAAACAGGATCAGACTTTTGGGAAATGTTTCATCCGAAATATTGCACATATCAGATGAAAAGAGGTTTGGCTGTGGTGGTGATGGCTGTGGTAGGAGCCGAGAAAATGGGAAAGACTTGGACTCTGTGACCTGGCTTCATTCAGATCATTTGCCTCATGTATACCCTGGGTTTCTGCAGAGCACCGTTCTGCTGTCTTCTTTGGTCTCATGATGTTTTGAAGTGTCTACTGACTTTCCAGTCTCCCTAAAGAGCAATTTTCTTGATGTGTTTATCTAAATAAATTGGATTTTGTAATTATTTTTTGTTTAATTGTTGTTCATGGCTACAAAGACTTTAAAAAAAATCAATTCTTTTGTATGGATGAAAGGACCCAGATATGGTTTCTCCTACTCACTGTCCTGACCTGGGGCAATTAGGTGGAGAAGTGGATAGAGTGCTGGCCCTGGAGCAGGGAAAACTCATCATGAGTTCACTCTGGCCTCAGACACTTCCTAGCTGTGTCCCTGGGTAAGTCATTTAACCCTATTTGCCTCAGTTTCCTCATCTGTAAAATGAAGAGGAGAAGGAAAGAGCAAACCACTCCAGTGTCTTTGCCAAGAAAACCCCAAACAGGGTTCAAAGAGTTGGACATAACTGAAAAAAGCTCACTGTGACTTTACAGAATGCAAAAAGAAATAGTCCCTATCATCAAAGAATTTACATCCTATCTGGAGCATGCAATGAGTTCCCAGATAAATACAAAACTTACCCAAACCAGTTTCCAGGGTGGGGTATGAACACCTGGAGGGCTCTGTAAGGGTCTCCATGTGGGACTTGGCAAAGCCTTCAAGAAGCAAGGGTCACTGCCATATCTTGCTGAGTCAATGGAGTAAGACCTTGAGCCAACAGCACTGCCATGGGGCAAATCATTTAGGATCTTCCTTGACTTATAAGGAATGACCTCAAATCTCAGAGACGGGAAGCATCTTTCTCAGGGTCACACAAGGAAGTGGCGGAGTCCAAATTCAAAGCAAACTATCTGATTCCAAGTCTAAATCTCGTTCCATGAACTCCCAGGGCTTGCCTTTATAGAGAGCTCACAACCTTTTGGGTAACTCATTTGCCATTGGCAGCTCTGCTTGACCCCACTCCATAGAGCCCCCTACTGGCCTCCCTCACCTTTGGCTTTCCACCCATTAGATTGCAAGATCCTTGAGGACAGAGTGTCTCTTTTTCTTATTTGTATCTCCAGCGCTTAGCACTGTGTCTGGTACACAGTAGGTACTTAAGAAATGTTTATTGAATTGAATGATGACCTTCTGTTTCCTCCAAGGGTGGAGGGGACCTTAGGCTGTGTAAGGTTCTATCAACTGAAAGCTCCTGATATATCCTGTTGGAAAGATTCAACAATGGAATGTATGTCATTCAATTCAAGGCAACAAGGCACCAAGGTTGGCACTGAGGAAGTCAAGATAAAATGTAAAGGGGGTAGCCCTAGAGTCAGGAGGACCTGAGTTCAAATCTGTCCTCAGACACTTAACACTTACTAGCCATGTGACCTTGGGAAAGTCATTTACCCCCAATTGCCCATTAAAAAAGGCAAAAAAAAAAAAAAGGATAAAATGTAAAAAAGCCCCTTCTCTCAAGGAGCTCATGTTCTCCAGGGAATACATCACGCACACAGATAATTACATGTTATTGTAATCAGGACCTTGGGATCTGAATTCTTGTCCCTTGGAATTACAAGCCCAAGAATACCAGCCAGCTCTCAGCCCCAATTCCATCAATAGGAGGTAATTTGAGGGTGGAGGAGGGGGAGAGAATTAATAGCTGGGGCCTGGTTCTTAACCTGGGGTCTGTAAATTTAGGCTTAAAAAATATTCTTTCTGATACCTCTATTTCAATAGAATTTCTTTTGTAATCTTATGTGTTTATATTATGAATTTAAAAACGAGATTCTGCAAATGGATTCATGGGCTTCACCAGCAGCTGAGGGCTCCATCACACAAAAACAGGGTAAGGAGCCTTGACTAGGGGGCTCCAGGACTGACCTCCTACAGAAGGTAGAGCCTGAGCTGAGCCATGAAGGAAGGGGCAAAGGTGAGGGGAAGTGTCTTCCAGGCATGGGTGACAATCTCATGTACTTTTGGGTCCAGAAAAATGGCAAGGCATTCATAAGCATAGACAGTGAATTTGCAAACAAATTCACTCATAAACACTCACTTTCTTGAAATAAAACAGGGCATTGAATGACCAACTCCAAGTAACAGCAAATGAGTCAGAGTGGCTTGAATATAGAATGCATGACGGGGAGGGATGAGAAGCAGATCTGGAAGATTAGACTGAATCAGACAGTGATGGACTTTGAATGACAAGCTGAGGAGTTTGCGCTTTCTCTAAGTGACCATGGGGAAGCATCAACACTTTTTAAGCAGAAAAGTGACCTGTCTGACCTGGGCTTTAGGGAGATCAATTTGGCACCTACATGAAGGCTAGATGGGATGGGGGAGTGATGGAGAGATCAGTTAGGAGACCATTAAAAAAAAACTCCAGGTCAGAGGTGAAGAGACACTGAGCTAACTTATCTTTAGTTATTTTATCCTCTCCCCCAGTAAACTCTATGCTCCTTGAAGGTTGGAACTGGTTTTATTTTTGTCTTTTTTTTAATTTTGTCTCCTCCTCCTCCTCCTCCTCCTCCTCCTCCTTCTTCTTTTTCTTGTTCTCCTCCACCTCCTTCTCCTCCTCCTCCTCCTCCTTCTTTCTTCTTCTTCTTTCTGTTTCTGTCTCTGTCTGTCTCTCTGTCTCTGTTTCTCTCTGTCTCTGTCTCTCTCTTTCTCTCTGTCTCTCTGTCTCTTTCTCTCCTCTCCTTCTCTCTATCTCTGATTTCATCAGTGCAGAGAATTCCTAATGGGGAAACATCTTCCTCTAATGAAGATTTAGACACTGAAAGGCTAAATGACTTGGTGAAAATCATATGAAAAGCCTGATTTTGAGTCTGGCTCTCTTTCTGCTGAACCACTTAATCTCTTGCCTTACCCATAGTAGTGATTTAATAGATGTTTTCTGGGTTGGAGTGAATTGGACTAGATCTATGGGGTGTGATGGTTATGTGAGTGAGGAGAAGGGGATGGAAGAAAGAGATGTTGTGTCCATAGAAATGGTCAGATATGAAAATTGAGTGGTTCTGTATGGTGAAGGACAGGATGACCCTAAGGCTGTGGAGCTGGGTAACTGGAAGAATGGTGGAGTCCTTACCAGAGAGAAGGAGCTCTGGAGGAGCAGTGGGTTTATATCACCTGAGGACCATCCGGGGTTTGTTGGGAGATGCTCATCAGAACACTGACTAATTGGTCCCAATTTCTCTCCATGACAGAAATTCACAAAGAGCTACTAAAATGGAAGAGAATACCCCTAGGGATGGAATCCCAGCTCCCTAGAGTTCTGGAGGATACTTTACATGGGTGTCTCCACAAGGGATTTCAGGAGACGGCCTCATCAGGAATCCAGACCCAACATTATTTTTTGAAAGTTCAGTTCAGACAATGTCACCTTGCTCCTCAAAAAACTTCAGCGACTCCCTATTCTTACCTCTGGGGTCGAATATAAGCTCCTGTGTTTTTGGCTTTTAAAGCTTCTCACAACTCAACAAGATTTCCACCCACAAACTCTGGGGTCTAGTCACGCTGTCCTTTCAGCTGTCCTCACACTGCACCCCGTCTCTCCTCTCTGCCTTTGCGCGAAGGCTGTCCTCCATTCCCAGAATGTACTCTTCTTCATCAAAATTGGGTTTAGGTGTGATGCTTTGCAGGTGGCGCTTCTTGGTCCTGTCTCCTCCCCTCCCCAATGCTCCCTCCCCTGCCAGCTCCCAAGAGGACCTTCTTTGTGTCTGCTTTGTATGGCCAGTGGGGGCCTGGTCCTTAGAACTGTCGTCTGCTGGCCAAGTTATGTGGAGTTTTGGTGAGCTCTCTTCCTTTTAGGAATCCATTCACGATCTCCTTCAGAGAATGTGCAGGAATTCTCTGATTATTTCTTGTGAAGACGCTTAATTGGCTGCTGAGCGGAAGCCTGCGGTGCATAGAAAAGATGGAAATAGACACAAGGTGGCGCCATAGGGCAGAGAGCCCTGGACCTGAAGTCAGGAAGAGCTGACCTCAAATCTGGTCTGAGGCATTTACTTGTGGGCATGTCAGTTAACCGCGATCTGACTCAGTTTCCTCAACTGTAAAGTGGGGATAAGATTAGCACTTGTCTCCCAAGACTGCTGTGAGGGTCAAGCGAGATAATGTTTTTAATGCATTTAGCATAGTGCTGGTACTACACGATTCTTATTAATGTTTCTCTACCTCTTTCTAGACGGTTTTTAAGGGAGGAGCTAGAAATGCTCCGAGCCCTTAGGTAGGGCGAGAGGGGTCGGTCTTAACAGCCAGCGTCGGGCTGCCGTAGCTCCCCACCCAGTTGCCTTGTGGCGGTGAATACCCGGCACCTGATCCTTGGTCTCCTTTCCTGATCTTAGGTAAGGGAGTATTAGAGATTGAGTAAACCAGATTGTGACCTTGTGAGCTTCAATAGGTCGGAAGCGCAGTCAGCATTCGGACGAGGAGAGACGGCCACGGAGTCTGCCAATGCCGCAGCCTCTGAGTCTCTGAGAAATGAGCGGCTTGACCAGCCCGGCATCCAGTCAACCCGGCAGCCGAAACCCCGGGTCCTGCAATCGAGAAAGTGACTCCTTCATATGCCACATCCAGAAGTAAACTGGGTGGAGGGGCCGTTTAAGTTTGAGCTCATTCTCCCTGGCGTCAGTGTGTGTGGGCAGGAGAGAGCTTGCATGTCGCTGTTCCCATCTTTACTCTATATCCTTTTGTAAAAATGGGTTGACATGAATTAGTGAATACTCGGGGGCTGTCACCTAGGAAGATGACATGGTGGAGGGCGCATTGGATGGGAGCTTGTGAATGGTATCAGAAAGTCGATCTCAGTCCCTCAGGGTTCCACCCTAGAACCCTGAGAGGAGGAGGAGTAATTGTGCCCTGTGGACCTGATCTATGGCTGTCTTTTGGGAGAGAGCCTTCCTGGGTTCCTCTGTTAAATAGATAAGTCGCTTTTCCCACTGGAATCGAAGTTCCTTGAGTTAAGGAATTTTTTGCTCTTAACTTTTTATAGTCAATATCTACCTGGCGCACAGTAGGACTTAGTAACTGTTCTTTGATGGGTTTCCAGCTTCGTTCAAGTAAGCCATCAGGCTCAGAATCACAGAATTGTAAGGTCTTCTGACTGGAACCTCAGAGGTCATCTCGTCCTGGCACAGCTTGGAGCCCCGTCCACAGTGCACCCGCAGAAGGGTAATGCTCCTTTGGCTGCAGCTGGCCCCTGAGAGGGCGGGCCGCTCTCAGCAGCCCAGCCCGTTTCGGGACGGCTTTCCCCGTAGCAAGTTTTTCTTCATTTTAAGCCGGAATTTCTTCATTTTAAGCCTTTGTGATTTCTGCCCACTGTTGCTCTTTCTTCCCAGACTGGTTCCTCTTCCCTCGGCAGCTCTCCCCGTCTGCTTGGCAGTAGTGCCCTCTGCAGGAAGCCGGGGAAGGCTTCTGCACTGCACAGGAAGGTTGGGCACTATGCCCAGTCTGGGGGTGGGATCAGGCCCCCCCCACCCATGAAGTCTGGATGGAAGCGAGAACTTGGTGCTAACTTATCATCCCAGCTGTCTGT
>CM053582.1:570253193-570276331 GCA_028627135.1 Pseudochirops cupreus | reverse complement strand
CAACAGAAGGATGGTGTGGAGAGGGTCCCAAATGTATGGAAAGTACTTTACAAACCTGACCAAGCTATACAAATTATCCTGTGGCCTTGGGTAAATCCTTCCCCCGGAGGCCTCAGTTTTCTTCCCCATAAAATGAAGGGGTTGCCCAAGATGATTGTTGAGGTCACATCCAGGCCTAGATCTATGCACCTCAAGATCAGGGGTTCTTAGCCTGGGGTCCACAGGCACCCAAGGGCTTACAGATAGATGGATAGATTTCGAGTGGTCTGTTGGCTATATACATACATACATACATACATACATACATACATATAATGTGTGTACATATATGTACATATGTCACTCCCCTTTGGTTTCCTTTGTAATCCCCTTATTGAGAAAAGGGTCCCAGGGAATTCGCCAGACTGCAGAAGGGGCATAGGACACAGAAAAGATTAAGAAGCCCTGGCTTGGCTGCTTTGGTCTAGGAAGTGAACTCCGAGGAGCACCTAGACAGAGAATCCCAGTGTGACCATCAGAGGGCAGCAGAGGGGGGATTTCAGGGACTAGGGCAGTGGTTCTCAACCTTCCTAATGCCGCGCCCCTTTAATACTCATATGTGGGCATATCTGCAGGTGGGTGGACTCGCCTGGAAACAGATAGAGGAGCAGTGTCTCGGTTCCCAAGACCATCGGAAATATGTGTTTTCCGATGGTCTTAGGCGACCCCTGTGAAAGGGTCATTTGACCCCCCAAAGGGGTCACAACCCACAGGTTGAGAGCCGCTGGACTAGGGCCAACCCCTGACCAGCAGGGTAGGGGCTGCATGGGCATCTTCTTTTCTTGGGCTAGAAGGGATCTGGGACATGCTTTGGCCTGACTTGCAGGCTGAGGATCTCTGGGGCCTGCAGAATAACTGAAAGGGGCCAGGGGTAATAAGCATCTACACAGGGCTTTCGAGCCTGAGTCTGAGCCTCACAGCCACCCTGCCAAGGAGCTGCTACAGGCCCAGTCCTGCTCAGTCGACAGATGAGGGATCTGAGGCCCAGAAAGGGTTGGTCAAACAGGAGGACAGCCAGCATATCTTTGACTCTATTTACAGACCGGGAAGGGGAGTAAAAGCAGCAGAGGGTATTGTTCGAGGCAGGTCTGAGGGAAATGTCTAGAACCAGTGTAGACAATGGGGAGGCTGCTACAACCCCTCCATGCATGAAGGTCTGCAAGTGCAGAGACAGTGGGCAGGGAAGAGGAGAGCATCACATGCTAGGCTGGAAGCAGCATCTTATCCCAGACCACGGTGGTCACTTGGTCACATCCGTGTTTCCAGAATATCCATTTGTTTGTTGGCTGCTTAGAGAAGGCAGGGTGTAGAGACTGAGGGGTGGGGGGCATAAGGACAAATGAACCTGGAGTCAGGAAGACTGAAGGAAGCTATGGCAATGATCCAGAAAGCAGTGATGATGCAAGCATTACCAGGGCAGCGCCAGTGTGAAGGTGAAAGACATCTGTGGGACCCAGTGGAGAGACCACCTAGCAGGTATCTGACAACGTGGGCAGTCAGCAAATATTTGTTACGTGCCAAGCACTGGAGAAACAAAAAAAGACAAGAGTCCCTGCCCTCCAGGAGCTTCTAATCTAACACACAAAAAGCTGAAATGCAGGGGGGGGGGAAGTGGTGGTAATGGTGGCATTATGAAGCTGGGTGGGGGGCTGAGATGGCAGCGCTGAGCACTAGGCATCCTCCTTAAATGGAAGATGAGGGATGGCCACCCTCCACCCTCTCCTATCAGAGGGAGGGAGGTTCCTGGGGCACACGGTACTGAGGAGGAGAATCTTAGAGTCAAAGTCATCTTGTAGGATGAGCTTCTGGACATCATAATGTACCAGGCAGCAGCCAGTTGGGGAAATGATTCGACTTGGATCTGGAGATTTGGGAATCTTCTGCCTAGAGATGAGAATTGAATTCATGGGAGCAAGTGAGGAAATGAGATGGGGAGAGCATGATGACCCAGAGCAGGGCCTTGAGAGATGCCTCAGTTAATGACCCAGCAAAGGAGACTGAGGAGAGAGGTGGGATGGCCAAATGGTCTCTGCCATGGAAGCCAAGGGAGAAAAAAAAGCATTCACAGAGAAAGGGCAATTGGCCAAGGGCGTTCAAGAGCATCCATAACCTTCAACAGCAGTTTCAGTAAAAAGGTGCAGTTGTCAGATTGCAGGCGACTGGGAGGTAAGAAGATGGAGGGAATGATTCCACAGACTCCAGGCAGGAAACCTGAAAATGGAGGAGGCAAAAGACTGACAAAAACTTTTGTTTTTTAAGGATGGGGGAGACGTCAGCACCCTTGTAGGAAGCAAGAAAGGAATCAGTCGTTGAGGAGAAAATGAAGATCAAAGGGGGAGGGGGAAAGGAAATAGGCTCTCGAGAAGACGGGAGGAGATGGGATCACGGCACAAGCTTCCCATCGGTCTGGACAAGACCACCCGTTCCTCAAAGACTGGCGCACAGACAATGTCGAAGGGTTTGAGGGACTCCTGGCAGATGGCTTCCATCTTCTTAGGAAACAGGCAAGGTCCTGCTCTTTCAAGGCGGACAGGGCTTGCAGAGGTTCACCTGGAGAGGATGCTTAAAGTGGCCGTGTCATCAGTCCTCTGCCCACGGAGAAAAGCGGTGCCATGGTAAGGCACTAGCTCTGCAACGCCCACTCCTTAGAAGAACTTACCACATACGCATCGCATCAGTTAGCTGCAAACCTTGTCCCCGATTGAAAGAGCCCTGGGTTTTAAAGCTGGTGTGCTCCGCCCCAGTCTGGAAGCCATCTGAGGACCAATCACCGAGTCCCCTGAACAGTCTGGGGCAGTGACCTCCCCCAAAGGGCCGGCTGCCTCAAGCATGCGCAGACTAACCCAAGCTAGCCTGGAAGCGTTCCTTCTTGTCTCACGATGGTGCAGGCAGTTTGCTTGCCTCTAGACGAGGGCCTCTTCCTTTTATCAGCCCTTTTTACAGCTTTAATACTATGCCACGATGATGTAGGAACCCCTCCTCTCCCTCCTCAAACATTCATTCGGGTTAAGGGCTCAATGTCCTTTAAAAAGTTCACGAGGGCATGTGGTGCCGTGTTGAGGGCCCTGGCTTTGGAAGTCAAGACCCAGGTTCAAAGCCTGGAGCAGAGACTTCTGAGCTGGGACCCCAAGCAATCACTCAGTCCAAGCCTGTTTGCTCCTCTGTAAAATGGGGAGGGTAGCGCCTGCCTCACATAATAATGTCACACATAAAGGTTTGGGGGAATCTCTGCTTGGAACGGCTTAGACAGGCAATCATTAACCCCCACAAAATCGGTCCCACTATTTAATGGGGTTTTCCTTTCTCCCATTCCTGTTCCTCTCCCTCTACTTGGTTTAGCCCAACTCCTCCCGCCCATGATCTCAAAGTACCTTCAAAAGTTACAGGCCCAGCCGAGGGAAGAGAGGTTGGGTAGGACAGAGGGAAAAGAAATAAAGGGACTATGGGAAGGGAGCAGAGTGGTTTCATGTATTTGATATAATTCAAATCAATAAACAATTATCCATGTGGCAGGCACCGGGCAAAAGGGAGACGGGTGGAATGATCCCCACCTTCGGCGGCTGATACTAAGCCCTGTGAGTCCTACAGCAAACCCTGTAGGAAGTCTGACAGTCAAGGGTCCACTGCCTGCTCAGAGTCCCAATGTCCACCACGGGTGGGACTGGCTCATCGGCCAAGTGAAGGGCCCTCTAGAACCACAGGCCCATCTCTAGACTCCAGGGCCAAACCCTGCCCTCGACGGTGAAGTTCCTGCTCCCCAAGGGGCTCAGGGCCAAAAGAAATGGAGGGGCATGGCCCTACCAAACCAGGATCATCTGGACCTTCCCACTGTTTGTGCCTCTGGCAGATGCTCAGCTGACTGGGCACAGGGCTTTCCACAATCCAGCCCTCCCATCTGCCCCCCCCAGGCTCTCCAGCAGAAGAGCCATAAATCTAAGGCAAATAGGACTCAGGTGGCAACACACTGGGCGGAAAATGAACAGACAGCTTAAACAAAGGCTTTATTTCAGGATAACAAAATTTTGAAGCTTCAGAAAAGGGAACAGTTTTAGAATGGCAGATTACAGCGGGCCGTTCTCAACACTGCTTTAAAGAGTCAAACACAAAAATAAGGAGATGGGGACTCCAAGCTCCAAGGCAGTGCTCAAGTCCGGTCAGACCTGGGCACACACGCTGGGTCCTCCAGCCAGCTCCTGCTGTCAAGTCCCACTGTAGCATCAGACAAACACGCTCGTGACCAATCGTCCCGCAGGCATGTGCTACTGGACTTGGCGGATTCACTTGAAAGTAAGCACGTCTTCCACTTAATCCCCCTGCAGTTAAATGTTTCAAATACAAAAGTTTTTCGTGCCTTTCTAAAAAGGCAAAATTATAAAAATGCATACGTACATTACATTTCAGGCTCGGTGGCCAATACTTCCAGCAATTTTAAAGATGTCAACACACACATACGAGCCAGCCATTTAGCTTAGAAAGAAGACAATACACTTAATTGAACAGAATCTCTCAGTTACAGTAAACAGCAAACTGCAGGTGATTCAATTTTTGCTCTATTCTAGATGAACTAAAAAAAAGAAGTTCTTTAAGACACATGGGAGTGGATCATGCTTGCCGGGAGAGCAGAGGCTTTCAGCACATAAGTGCACCACCTGCCTGGAGCCAGCTACCAGATAAAATGGAAAATGAAAAATCTTCAGAAAGACAAAATGGTCTTGTTGATAATTTCCACTGACTCGCGGATTTCATCTTCCTTGATCACGAGGGGTGGCGCCAGCCTAATGATATCCCCATGGGTAGGTTTGGCCAGAAGTCCATTGTCACGAAGCCGCAGACACACTTTCCAAGCGTCACAATCTAAAGAGAAAATAAGAACGCAAACGTTGCTGTTATCAGTGAACAAAGTTCACTCACCCACTCACAGGACTTCAAGATCAGGATTTCACCTACAGCCTGCTCTGTCTCGAGGGCAAAGCCCAACCTGCCCTAAAACATGCCAGACAGCTCGCTGGCCCCCTCAGAGCCAGGGCATGACAGGTGGACTTTAAAAAGCAACAGATCTAACCATAAAGGCCCAGAAAGGTGGAAACACACAAAAACTGGTGATGCGATGAAGACGGAAGCCAGCCAGGATCAACCAGAGCCAGGACCGCTCCAACAGCACAGCAGCAAACTGGGTTTGCCAGGCTCAGGTGACTGAGGGACCCACCCACCCTGCTTTCTTTGGGGTGGAAAACAGAGAGTACTACATTAAACATTCTCTTTTCCATGTTGAAAACTTCTTTAAAAACTAGTAGAAAAGGGAAAGAGGTAAAAGTTTAACTGATTTTAAGAGTGTTATAAAAACAAGATGACAACAGCTTTAAAAAAATAAGCAGCAACAGAATTCTTTTCTGAAAACTATCCTGTTGACAGAACTGACCACAAGTCATTGGATACTGCTTCATAAAGCCCCAATCTGTCTCAAGGCCATGGCACAAAAGGTAATGAAACAGGATGAGCAAATATACAATTAGAAATCAGAAATGAATGCTTCCTTCTTATTAGAGCCCATCAACCTTCAATGAGAAAACGATCTCGGGATTTTATGTAAAAATCTTAAAACAAGAGAGAACCCTCTTTGAGGTTGGTGGGCAGCTTGCTCAGTTATGCGCATTTCAAATATAGTTAAAATGAAGAAACAATCCGTTGAACAATCACATCAGTATGGCCCAAATTCTGGCTCTTCCTGAAGAAAACCCAAACCCCCCACGTCCCCCCCCCCCATGCGTCCCAGGGGCCCATGGCCGTACCTTTCGTTTCTCGGATAACAATGGCATTTAACAGCCCTTTTCCTCTCACAGCAGTTACAACATCAGAAGGCAGTTTCATCAGTTCCTTCCTCAAGATGTTCCCCATCACATCCGCATTTTTGGCCAGTTCCTCCTCTTCCAAAACCTTTAGAAAACACCAACCCCCATATAAATTAGAGCGCAGATGTTAGAGGGCAGTCATGTGGCAGAAGACAAGGCAGATGGAGGGGCCAGTGAGCTGGGCAGAGGAAGGATGGTGGACTCCCTGCCTGCCCCAATCCTGCCCCCTCAAACATGGGTCTGACCACACCACCCTCTGCAGCTCCACAGTCTTCGAGGGAGAATCCAAACTCTGTGACTTTCCCTGAGCCACCTCCTCCCTCCACCCAGCTCTTCTTCCATACTCAGACGCCCCAGCAAACCACCCAGCGCTCCCAAGTCTGTGGCTTCACCCCTGCCTCTGCTTGCTCCCCCAGCACTGACAGCCCAAAGACCCCAGCTCTTCCTGATTCTCCCTCCCCCACGGCTGCCAAGGCTGCAATGCTCTGTCCACACCAGACCCCAATACCCTCTGCTTGCAGTTCTCTGGTGCAGTCGGGAAGTATTACTTTGGATTAGCTTTGGGGGGGGGCAGCTAGGGGGCACCACAGTGCACAGAGCAATCTTCCTGAGTTCAAATCTGACCTCAGACACTTACTAGCTGTGTGTTACTCCTCCCTCCTTGCCTGTTTCCTCAACTGCAAAATGAGCTGGAGAACGAAATGGCAAACCCCTCTAGTATCTTTGCCAAGAAAACCCCAAAAGAGGTCACGAAGAACAGGAAACAACTGAGATGAATGAACAACAACAAAACACCTTCCCCTCCTAAGCTGCGAGCAAGTCTCAGGTGCTCGTCTCCACAGACACGCATCCTGGAGCTTAACGTTTGCAGAAAGGAAACCAAGGTTCTCCAACAAGCACTTTTCTCACCCCCACTGACCACCCACAACAGCCCCTTCCATTGCCCACACGTTTCAGAGCCTCTGGCTGCGTCTGGAGAGCTGCTCCCAGCCACCCAAAGGGCCCGGGGGGTGGCGCGCCGCCTGCCCGGCTGAGGCCCTCTTACGCCCCTGCGAGGGGGGTCTGAAGAAACGCAACGGGCCTGGCAGGGCCCCTACAAGCCGGGGCCCTCCTCACTGGCCACACTCCTCCGTCTTATCACTTAAAAATCTAAGGCTGTTGGCCTTTCCACATTTCTACTACTGGTATTTAAACTACTGCAGTTTCCTCAAAAATAACTTTTCTTTAAGATAGCAGTGGGAGCTCCAGCTTTAGAAAACTTAACACATTTCCCAGGTGTGACATGGAGAGGAAGCCACTGTGGCCAGAAGGACTCATACCTCCAGGGACGCCATGGCCACCCGGCAGGCCAGGGGATTGCCTCCATAAGTCGACCCATGCTCCCCAGGCTTAATGGTCAGCATAACTTCATCATCACATAACACAGCCGATACCTAGAAGGAAAGAGGGCATTATGAGAGGGTCTTCAGCCCCAGCGCCCCTTGCACATACAGGTCAAAGTGCTCGTGGACTAGACCAAACACGTAGAAACCACGCGCCTGCACCCAGATGGGTTTTAGCCGATTCAGCAAATCTTCTGCATTTCAGAGCACGCTAACTACCTTCCAAAGACATGAAAGTCTGTGAAAGAACTGCCAGAAATCATCCACTCCATTCTGAAACCCCCATCCACATGTCACTCTGTCTGACTGTCCTTTCCTCCAATCATAAACAGCAGAAACCAGCTCAGCTCCCAAGCATTTTCCAAACAAAATGTCTAAACTGATTAAGTTTCACTGTAAACTCTGAAGGACACAACCACCTGCTGGTCCTGGAATGCAAGTGCAACAGATGCTGGCTGAACCCAGGGCTCCATCACTGGTTAATCTGCTTGTACAATTTCAGTACATAGGGACAGGGGGAGGATGAAGCTTACAGGGTATAAGCCTCCAGAAAGGGCCTTTCCAAGGAGGATGATGTCAGGCCTGACATTTTCATGATCAACAGCCAGCCACCTCCCAGTTCTCGCTAATCCCGTCTGTATTTCATCAGCAATGAAGAGAACCTAAAGGGAAAACAAATCTTTGTTAGTTATAGTGCCTGAGGACTCAAAACCAAGCCCAGTTTATCAAAGGTTCCACACACATTTGGAAAGAGGTCTCCCCAGGAGAGCCTCATGGGGGTCAGCTGGGCTGGCCCCATGCTCCTCCGTGCACTCAGCGATGGCCTGGCCCACAGACAGATTTATCCCACAGAGGTGTGGGGATAGCTAACAAATGCAGAGACAGTACTCCATAGGACCTTACCAGACTAGACCAGTGGGCCCAAATGGGGAAGACAGATGTAACAGGGGTACAAGTCTTACTCTTGGGTTCGAAAGCCAACTTCCAAAGTACAAAATTAGGGAAGCGGAGCAGACAGCAGGGTGACTGGAAAGGCCTGGGGGTTTAGGGGTTAGAAAGCTCAGAATGAGTCACCAGCTTTCTGGTTTTTAAATTGCATCAGGCTCCTTGAGACCAGGGCCTAGGGGAGAGGGGAGGGGGGCAGGGGTACCTTTGTGTCCTCAGAGCTCAGCACAGAGCCTGGCACAGCAGGCATTAGTAAGAGTTCACTGACTTGACTTAGTCTTATACCACAGCTATAAGGTCATTCCCCAAATGATGAGCTCTCACCTTGCCCATGGTCTATGCCCAGCAAGGGAACTGCTAGGAGAAAGGCTATGGATGATACAGTTCCTTTTAACAAAATTCCAGAACAGCCAGACCCCCACAGCACCCTCACTCACTCATTCACTCACCAAGGCACGTGGCAGCGGCAGCGGCGGCAGCGCACGTACCTGCCCCAACGCAGTCACGCTGCTCCTGCCTGTCACAGGCACTATTCAGACCCTCGGACTGCTGGCAGAGGGGCAGTGTCCCTCAACTACCAACTGTCCTTAATCCCAAAGATCTCTGGATCCCAAGGAACCCGACTCCTCTTTCTCCTGAAGCTTCACTGACTTTGTACAAAAGCCTGCTAATCACCTACTTTATCTCAGGTGACAATCTCTGAGCCTTGTTTGCCTAAGAAGATCCCCTCACTGCGCAGTGAAAGGGAAGTGGGAAGACAGAATCCCTCACCAAACAGAGGTTAGAAATTACCAGCAAAGTCAAATCTATAAGAACACAAGTCATTCCCTCACTGAAAAAATGGTCAAAGTCATATGAAAAAAACACTCTAAATCACTATTGATTAGAGAAATGCATATCAGAACAACTCTGAGGCACCATATCACACCAGTCAGACTGGCTAACATGGCAAAACAGGAAAATGACAAATGCTGGAGAGGATGTGGGAAAATTAGGCCACTAATACACTGCTGGTGGAGTTGTGAACTGATCTACCATTCTAGAGAGTGATGTGGAACTCTACCCAAAAGGCCATCACACTATGCACGCCCTTTGACCCAGCACTGCTAGGTCTGTATCCCAAAGAGATCATAAAAAAGGGGAGCGGACTCACATGTACAAAATATTTATAGCAACTCTTTTTTCAGTAAGAACTGGAAATTGAGGGGATGCTCAGCCATCAGGGAATGACTGAACAGGTTGTGGTATATGAATGTAATGGGATACTGCTGTTCCATAAGAAATGACAAGCAGACTTCAGAAAAACCTAGAAAGACATATATGAACTGATGCTGAGTGAGGTGAGCAGAACCTGGAGGACACTGTACACAGTAACAGCCACACTGCACAATGATCAACTATGACAGACTTAGCTCTGTTCAGCAATGCAATGATCCAAGACAACTCCAAAGACTCAGGATAGAAAATGCCGCCCACACCCACAGAAGGAACTATGGAGTCTGAATGCAGACAGAGGCACATTGTTTTCACTCTTTTGTTTTTTTTTTCTCCTGGTTTTTCCCTTGTTTTGATTCTTCTTTCACAACATAATGTGGAAATATGTTTAATGTGATTGTACATATATAATCTTATCCAATTGCTTACTGCCTTGGGGGAAGAGGAGGGAGAAAAATTTGGAACCCAAAATTTTATGAAAATGAATGTTGAAAACTATCCTTATATATAATTGGGGGGAAAAAAACTATTAAGGGAAAAAACCCTCTAACAAAAGAAAGGAAGAAAGTTATTTTACATTTGTTTTTTAGAAAGAAAAAGGAAATTATCAGCACAGTGAGAGGTATTATTTTGACCAAATGGCTCCACTAAAGATTCCCTCTTTTCTGCCAAACTTCTTTCCCACTGTCGCAACAATTTTGCTGAATAACAAGGTGTCCCCCCCCACTCCCTCCCCCAGTATCCCAAAAGATTTTCGAAGCCTCCTAGATGCTCGTTAATTAGGGAATAGCTGAACAAGCTGTGGTCTAGGCCTGTAATAATGGGCTGGGAGAGAAGGGTTAGTGGGGGAGCGGGGGGATGGAGGGAAGCCCCACAGGTGCCTATGGCAGAGAGTGAGATGCAACCCAGTTTTTCTCACCCCAGGAATGGCTGATCACACCCTCCCCTTTAGAGTCAGGTCACAACCCCATTTTGGAGTCCTAAGATACTCAACTACTAGCAAAGGTGAGAAAGGAGAATGAGATACATTAATATAACTACCTTCTGATATGAAATTCTCTGTATTGTAGTCACAGGGAGGTTGGGGAAGCCCCAAGGACAGACAGGAAGCTAGATAGAAGAAGTGTGGTGAGCCTCCAGCCCTAAGCAGCTGCCTCCTGGAACAGTCTGCTCCCACCCCATCCCGTGTCTAACTCGTCATCAGACCCCCCTCCCACCCAGGCACACGCCATCACCTTGTGCTCCTAACTAGCTCTCCTTTCTGAACGACTGACAGTCCATCCTTCTGGTCACCCAGGTTTGGAGAAGCCAGCCACTTTGTCTTTCTGAGGCAGTTCTCCCTTCCCTAGTCGGTGCCAGCCAACATTACTCAAGAGTGAGCCCTGTGCCAGCTGGCGTGCCGGGGGCCCATTCACCTACATAGACTATCCAGTTCTGAAGTCACATCCTGACACTGGGAGGGCTGCTACAAGAACTGCCCCACATACTGTTAGCACTAAGAATCCAATGAATTAAATGTCACACAGAATCTGGACAAGACCTCCTAGGCCGTCAAGTCCGGAAAGCCACAGCACACTCCCTTTTCCATGGGAATAACCACTGCATACAAATTCACAACAAAAGCAGACATGTAGGGACTTAGCCCCAGCCCATTAGTACTACTAGCTCTATGACCCTGATCAAGTCAATGAGCTCCAGTGTCTCTCTCCCCACATCTATAACGTGAGGCTAAGACATCTGCTTTTCCTACCCCACAAGACCAGAAAACAAATCCACAGTTAGGAACCAGTTCCTGGGCTGGGCTCTGGGGACACAAACGGAATTAGCCTTTTTCCTTAGGAGCTCACACAACAAACACCTAGGCACTTGTAGACTAAATGCAGTAATTCAATATAAAGTTGTCTGGGGCCTGGGAGAAGCTGAATGTCCCTGGGCTGTGACAGGTGTGAAGGAAAGCACTCAGAGCAATGAGGGAGACCAGGGGATGGATGTCATGGGATGAGGTCACAGCCTGAATACAGTCCCTCTATCATGTTCAGCTGCTGAACCAGAGAGAGCTGGATTCATATCCAGCCCCTAACACATCCTGGCTGTGAGGCCTTGGGCAAGTGAGTCAATGCTCCAGCTACGCTCTCGGACTCCAAGGGGCAGAATGATCTGCAATCCGGGGTGTGGAAGGAGTTTCCTCACCCTGAATTCCAATGAAACCAAAGAAGCTGGGAGTTTTCTGCTCTAGCAAACACTTCTCCCCTCCTGATTCTTCTGATGCTTCCTTTTGCCCTCTGGGACTAACAGCACCAGCCCATCTCTCGTGGCTCGCTCTCCTGTTCTTCAGGCCAAGAGCCCCAGCTCCTTTGGCCATCCTCTTCCACCAGGGACTGCCCTCCTGGGAGCGCTCACCAGCACTGTCAACAAACTTCCTAAAACGTGACCCCCCCACTGTGGGTCTGAGCAGGGCCAAAGGCCGAGCTGGCCCTCCCTTCTCCAGAATCACATCTCTCCTCTCAGTAGAGCCCAAGATCTTGTGGGCTGCCCTGGCTGCCAGAGCATGGGCACCTCCCCTGGGCTTATCAGCCCCCACAATGTTTTGTCTAGACATGTGCCACGTCCATCCTTCACCACCCCCACCCCAGCTCGTACTTCCTCTGTAAAAGGTCAAACTGTTTTACCTTAAAGCAATCACAAGACAAACTTCTACCCACTAACCCAGGGGCTGTCTTTATAACCACAGAATTAACTTGCTGGGTAGTGGGTTGGGGAAGGGGTTTGTTCCGTTCTTTACATCTCAAAAATAAGTCCCTTGGTCCACAGGGTTTCTGGGATAAATCATTTCTCCTTCTGAGGTGAGGCTAATCGGTCAGAACAGGCCTGACAAAGGAAGTCAAGGAAACAGCAAAATGACCCCCACCAGAGTCAATGCTCTCTCCTGCCTCAGTCTTACAACAGGCATGTCCCCCAACACTAGCGTCTACAACTGGGTCTACAGTCAGCTCCAGACCACAAGCAGCCCTGAAGAATCAAGGCAGCCCTGAAGAATCAAGGCAGCAGAAGGGGATGCCTTCAGATTCTTCAAAAAAGCCATCTTCCTGAGGACTCCCTGGAGCTAACCCTCCCCGCCATGTGGAGACCTATGGGCCTCGAGCTGGCCACAGTTCTGGCCCAACCTATATGCCTCGTGCTAACCAAAGGTCTGGCCCAACCTATACGCCTCGTGCTAACCAAAGGTCTGGCCCAACCTATGGACTTCGCACTGACCACAGGTCTGGCCCAACCTACAGGCCTCATGGTGACCACAGGTCTGGCCCGAGCTATGGGCCTGCCACACATCTGGCCCCACCTACGGGCCCCCCGCGCTGACCACAGATCTGGCCCGACCTACAGCCCCACACTGGCCCCACACTCGGCTCTAGCAAAGGAGGACTTCTGGTCCCCAGTCAGCATTCCTCACCTGGAACTTGGTGCAGAGCTCTCTCACTCCAGAGAGATAGCCCGGATCAGGGACAACGACACCAGCTTCCCCCTGAATGGGCTCCACCATGAAAGCAGCCACGTCGGGATCCTGGAGGGCACGCTAGCTCAAGGAAAGGAGAGAAAGGAAGAAGACTCATTACATGATCACTCTCTCTACTAAACCCTTACACAAATGGCACTATCTTCCTGAGAAACTGGTGGTAAATCCAACAGTCTCCATGGTTTCCCAAAGGACTTCAGAGAAACTCCTTTTCCTCTCTGATACTAGGTCCCCAATGCTCTGAGTTTCTCTGTACACCAGAAAACTTGGTTGTGAAGGAAGGTTACAAGGTCACTCTTTCTGTCCTACAAATGGTTGCTGATTCATCTGCCAGGCCCAATGGGACCTCCACAGGCCCTGCAGGAGGTCACTCTGTCCCTGAATTAGATTCTGTGGAACAGGTGCTGTCCGTGATTCCCATAACACACGACCATCTAAGGCTCCTGACCCACAGTCAGCAGCGGCCTATCTGTTCCTAACACAAAAATTCCTATGAGCAGCTTGGTAAAGGTAAGTGAAGAAGAACCTTGTTGTGCTGCTATCTGAAATGGCAGGGCTCAAAGCCCAAACTCTCACCTCCTAACTACCTAGCCAATAATTTAGAGGAGGTTTCACCTGAGGAGCTGGCCCTACCCAACCAACCCTGTCTCTCCCCTAAAATGACCTCAGCACTTCAGACTCCAAATGCCTGGGATCCAGAAGTACCTCAAGGGCAGGTAGGTCATTGTACGGGATGATCTCAAAGCCAGGCATAAATGGCCCAAAGCCTTCATAACTTGATGGGTCGGTTGAACTTGAGATAGCAGATAATGTTCGACCCCAGAAGTTTCCAGCTGCAAAGAAAAAAAGCAGAATTGATTATTGCAACCAAATCCAACCATTTAATATGACAATCCACCCCCCAAAAAAAACCCTAAAATATTCAGGTAAAAAAATCCAAAGATTCCAATGAATAAGGAATCTAGTAGCAAAAGACAATTAGATTCTGAATGTAATTCAGAGAACACATCCCATCAAATGTAAATTGTTCAGGGCATAGTTTTCTCATTTCTTCAAAGGATTACAATCCACCACAAGCTTCTTGAATGTCTGACAGCACAGAACATGCGAGATCTCTGCTCCTTTCTGCCCAGGCCCAGCCGAGGCCTCTGGATTCCCCAATCCTGCCCAGCACTGACAATAAAGCATCTGAGCATGGGGAGGATGATCAGAACAGCAGTTGCTCTTCACAAGACGTCTATTCACTCAGTCTAGCTGGCTCTTTGAGAAGGCATCAACTCACATTTCTACCTTCTGTCTAAATCAGAGAGGCGACTAAAAGATCCCCTTATCCCTTCTGCTGCTACATCTCTTTTAAGCCAGCGAAGCTCACCACAGACAGTGACTCATCTCCAAAACATCTAATAAGTCCAAATGAACTAAGCCCATGGTTCTTTTGCTTTGCCTATCCTATTCAACATTATTTTCCAAAATTTCTCAAAATCCTATTTCTCAGACCTATGAAATACCACAATGCTCCCTCCAATTCAAAATCTTGATTTCCGTCTTTATTCCAAAAACCTTCTTTAAAAATGGCTTCTGGGTGGATCTGAGAAGACCAGCACTTAGATGACCACAAACTGCCCCCTTAGGCCTCACCTTCACTGCCCTTCATTCCACAGCAAGGCCCCTACTGAGCGAAGGCCAACAGCCAGCAAATTGGCCTCTTTGGCCTCTGTGCTCACTGACTCACCAGTTTCTTCCAGATCTTAGGTGAAAACAGTTTTGCACTTTTTGTTAATACTGAAAAGACTGGATGCAGTCTGTAGGAATAAAAAACCACCACACCAATGTTTTTTAAAACAATGGATCATCACAATTATGTCAAGTTAAAAAAAGTTTTAAAAAATTCTGTTAAGAGAATTTTTCTTTATTGATAATGCAATTCCAGGAATGATTCGGAGTGGGACGTCAGCCCCATTCTGAACTTTATAAAGACTAAGAGAGTCTACAAACCCTAAACTACCCACAACTGAAGTCAGATTTACTGTCAGCATCGATTCTGACTTCCCTGTGAAAGCCTGAAAAACCAAACACCTCCTATTTGCACACTGATAAGTAGTTGCTAAATAATCTCAAAAGTCAAACTAAGTAATTAATTGCTGGCCTTTCCAAACAAAAGAAAATTCTGTCAATGGCATCTAGTAATTGCCACCAAAACAGCCAAGGAAATTCAGCCCTAGGAAGAGTCTGGGCCTCTCAAGGACCTTGACAAAAACATGGGGAAACCCCAAACCAAAGGGCTAAGTTAAACACAGTCTATCCTGAAGGTAACAGGCCAGACTCTGCCTGAGCCGGCCACTCCGAGCTCAAGGCTACACTGACCACCACGAGGCCTCCCCCGCTCACCCACTGGTGAGCTGCTACTGGAGAAGCCAGGGTCATTCGAGGCCTGGTTTTAGAGGACTGACAAGATCACATAACAACGTAGCTAATTATTGATTTCTTTCAAAGTTATGCCTCTAATAAAAATTAGAATGAGGTTCTAATAAAAATTTTTAGCCATAATAAAATTATTCAGTCACCCATTTCAGGCAGAGAACCTGAAGTGAAATGGCTTATAAAATATATTTAGGAATCTCTATTTTATGGTCATAAATGAGATGCTCAGACAGCATCTAGGATAGGCCCACAATTAACTGGTAACGAGGAGGAATTTACCAGATTACATCATGTATAAAGAAGATACTTTAGAGTTTTGAAAATCACTGTCCCCAACCATAGTAATAAAGACTGAGCTTCACATACCTGCAAAAAGAATCTTTGCCTTGTACTTCTGAATGCCTTTCACATTGTACGCCCATTTTCGAGCTAATTTGCAGGCAGTTTCTCCAGCTTCCACTCCTTTCCGTAGGTTAAAAAAAAAAAAAAGATTTTCCTTATGTTCCCATGAATCCAGCCAAAAACTAAAAATAGCTTTCTCATCATAAAACTCTGCTCCATCTCTGTGGGTATCAACAAAGCAAACCTCTCCCCGTTTCAGGTTTTACCTGTATTCATAGGCAGAACTTTGTTGTAGTTGAACAACTTGGTGATATACTCTTCATATTCACCAAGCACGTTGTTATAGAAAGCTCTAGAAGTTAAGGCTAATTTATCAACTTGACTTTTCAGGGCATCCACAATTTTAGGGTGGCAATGGCCTTGGTTCACAGCACTGTAGGCACTCAGGAAGTCAAAATATTTTCTGCCTTCCACATCCCATACATAAATGCCTAGAATAGGAAGATTATTTCATAAGGTTACCAGAAAGTGTGGAACCCCAATCACACTATGCATGTTCTTCACAGGAGGCACCGAGTTCGGTTTTAGCTAGACTGGAGCCTAAAATCTGTGAGAAATTTTTCTATCAAACTCAAACACACAAATCAACAAGGAGGAAATAAAACCAGGTGGCTCGTTGATGAAGGACGTCACTTTCTGATGTAGCGTTAGTAAGACGACAAAACACCAAACTTATGAACCGAGCAACGGTTATTGGCACACCCACCAATATGGTGACAAAAACGCTTCTCTTTTCACATAACAGACACATTCTGGAGAAGATGCTGGCATCTTTATCTTATAAATGGCTGAGGTTGTGTTATAATCCTGGCCTTTCCCTAGCCAGGTGAAGAAGCTCCACCAGGAGGATGGAGTTTGAGCACAGAATGCTGGCTGGGGGGCAGGGCCCTCAAGGCTTCAGGGAAATGGGAGATGCCAGAGCCAGAGGAAACACAAACCTGAAACCAAGAAGGACCAAGCTGGAGCAATGGGACAAATACAATAGGGCACTGTCAACTGTTCATTCCCTAGCAATGTCCACGTCCACGTAATGGGAGCTCCTGGCCAGGATCCTACTTTGACATAAAATGGCAGAAGGGTGAGCTGGATTAGGGTGAACAAAACTCAGCTTTTAACCTGCAGCCAAAAGTCCTGAGATGGAACCTTCTGTGATTAGGATGAAGTGACCAAGGTCCCACCACCATTTCACCCAGACCACCAGCATCAGCACCTGGAATTCTCCCTCAGGAGCTGTCCCACCAAAGGGAGGCCACGGTGCTGAGACTGGCATTAATCTGAAATGTACCTTTTCCTCTTTCCAGGGCTACAGGTAAAGGATGGTAGTTGTGGGCACCATACTTAGCTTCTCGTTCATAGATCTGCTCCGAGGACGGAGGGCCCTGGACGGTTCTTTTGGTTGCAATTGATGCAGCTGAAGTCACTGAAGAGTGAACACCCCGACGAAGCAGAGCGAGGGTTTGCAAGTTTGCGAGTTTGGAAAACATTTTCTATTTCGGAAGAATCAGAGCTTCCTATGGAGAAAAGAAGACCTTAATGGCCACTGGCCTACCAATATATACCTAGGAATCTGTTATGGAACTTTAATTACTGCTGTGTGATGTTAATACAATAGCAAAATCCTGCTTGGAGGAGGAGGAGGAGGAGGAAGAGGGAGAAGGGGAAGGGGAGGAAACCTTGCAAGGTCCAGAACTTCAAATGGCAAAGGAAGAACCTGCTCTATGAAAATCTACTCCATCTCACCAAACACAGAGAGAGAGCCGGATGCACACTGAACAAAGACGGGCCTACACGACAATCAGGTTGGAAAAGCTCTTTGAAGTTTGTACTAAATACAGGAACAAGGACATTTCCACAGAGAATGGCTCGCTGATGTTCCAAGTTAAGCCAGGTACAACGCCTCCTGCATCAACCCAATTAATTAGGATGAGCTATTACCCAAGCAGTGCCAGAAGTCAAGGCTGTCATACTATTCAATGTTCTTTATAATAGGCATGCAAAGCAGGGCACTCATGTGATCAGACAGACTCCTGGGTCCACCTGAAAGCCCTTGCTTCACAAGCTGCCCTCCCTGCCGCTGGGTGTGCCCTTGGCTCTCTGGGGCCCCTCACACACAATATGCTGCCTCTAGGCCAGGGCACAGGCCGTCTGGCCCCAGGCCTGGCTTCTCTCCCTCTTACCTGGCTTTCCTCATAATCACCTCCCCCTCAGCTGCTGGAGGCTCCCCCAGACCATTGTCCCTTTTTAGCTGCATATATAGTTATCTGCATGCTCCAGAGAGAATGGGAGCTTCTTGAGTGCAGGAAGAGGAGTCTTGCCTTTCTTTGAACACGTTAGGACACCTCATCAGTTCTTAATAAATGCATACTGAAAGAATCAGGAGACTGGGTTTAATTCCCTACTCTGCTCCTTACTATCTTTCCAGGTCTCACTTTCCTTCTTTGCTAAAATCAGGCAGTAGAACCAGAGCCTCTGGCTGTAAGGTGCGCCCTGGATCCTGACCCCTCCACTGCCTACCCCACAGGGCTGCTGGGTACAGGCCCAATAAGGTCACATACCAGTGGGAGCATTAGCACTTCGATTCACTTAAGAGGCTTACCTACAGGAGTCTTAGGTCAATGGTATTTACACCATTAGGTTTAATGCATTAGGACAGGAACAGAAACCATTCTCGGGTGCTGGCTTTGAAAAGCCAGAAGAGAAACAAGTCAGAATTTTAAACAATTCCCACCCCCAATACAGAGCCTCCTCAGGCCAGTGATGTTCCCTGACACCCAAATCTTTCTTACAAACACAAAAGGAAGTAGGAAAAAAACCATCCCAGGCAAATTTTTTTTAATTTGCATAAAAGGCTGAATCATACAGACTCAGTGTGTAAGGTTCTGTAATTTCATTCAGTACTTGGCCCGAGGGTCCATTCTCTGTCCAGAAACAGAAACCACAGGCCCTCTACATCTTACTAAGCAATCTTTGTGACCTGGGTGCTAACCTTCTGGGACCACCCCCTTCCCAAATTAGCCAGGCTTGGAATTCCCCCCCAACCACAGATGTGTGGTCGCCCCTGAGCTTAGCCCCCTCTGTAAAGCCCTTGGACAAGACCCCAGTTTCATCTCCATAGCCTGGAGGCAGACATGAAAACTTAAAAACTTTGAAAAATTCAAGGTCCTTAAATCATTCCACAACACGGTCAACATTCACCAGCATCCCAAGGGAGTGCTGTGTCTGCCACTCTCTGTCAAACATTAGCTTATTTGGGGGCCAGCCAAATGGCTCTCGAAAGCAGGTCTTCTGTTGACACGAGTGCAGACTCTAGCTGAATTTCAACTGCCGGTGTGTCAGAGGCAGCAGCACCAGCTACTACTCCAAAGCCATTGGCTCCAAGGAGCCGGCCTCCCCGACACCCTGACCACACCCCCACAGCTGGCTGGGGCTGAAGCGAGAGGCCAACTGACATCTCGACTCAGATCGATTTCAACATATCAGTATCTCCCCGAGTGTGATTCACTTTAGGCTTTAAACCTGAAAATGAGCGTCCAGACCCCTGCATAAAAAGCCAGCTGAGCTAATACACAAAGCTGGAGAGTTGTCTGGCACGAAGGAGACCCGTCCGGGCTCTACCAAAGTCCAGGCTTCCAGCCCAACTCCTGTATCACTGAGGCGCCTCACTAGCCACGGGGAAGAAGATGAAAAAGCAAAAGCGACTCCGGAGCTCCAGGATCTGGGTGTTCTCAAACGCCTTAAAGCGATCGTTTTCTCGCACAAGCTTAAAGTCCACAACGAGAGAAAGAAGACCCAGCCCAAGGTGCGGACAAAAGCGGCCATCGTCGAAGCCCCTCCCGACCTCGAGGCCCGGCTCGGGCTCTTTCCCCCACCTCCCAAGCACGGTTTACTCAGGCGTGGGAACACGTGGGCTTCTAGGTCCTCGGGGAAGGACTTTTGACTGAGAATCCTTCTCTTAAGGGCATTTGTTCTGGGCGGTTTGGATTCAGTCAAGGGGCTGGACTTGAGGCCCCGGAGGGCCCATGTGGCCTGAGCCGCGGGGTCCCCGATCCTGGCTTAACCGAAGAAGCGACCACTAAGCACCGGGAGATGCTCGCGATCACAGGAGGGCAGGGCGGACGTCAGGCCGCTACCGGGATCTGCTAAAAGCTCCGCTGTTCCCCAGAACGCGGGCTCGGCTTTCGGCCAGCGGGACCCAGCGAGAGCCCCCCGGGGGAAGTCCGGGGAGACGGGGCGGCAGGGCGTCACTGCAACCGCGCTCCGACCTTCTCCCAGGGGCCCCCGGGGACACTGAGGCAGGCTCTCACTCCGGTGCGGGCGGGGCAGAGGGGGCACCGAGGGCCGAGCTGCCCTCAGCGCGCCCCGCCCCGGACCCCCGGGGGGGGCTCTGCCTCCGAGCGGGGCCCGAGGTGAGAACGGACGGACACGCAGACGGCCCCGGGGCCTGGGTTCCAGTCCTCTGCGGCCGGCCAGGAGATGCCCGGGGCGAGGCCTGGGGGGAGGGGCGGGGTCCCTGCGGACCCCGGGGAGGACTGCGCATACAGCAGGCGCCGCTTCGTGCTCGGGGCCCGCCCTCTCGGGCCCGCGGGCCGCAGCCTCACCTCGGGCCGGGCCCATACCTGAAAGCGGCTCCTGACGGGCAGAGGCGAAGGCGGAGGCGACACGCGGCACCGGGGGCGACGACGACAGAACGGCCGCGCCGACGTCACGGCCGCCCTATAGCGCCGGCCTGGCCCCGGCCCGGCCCCGCCCCGGCGCACGCCCTCGCCGCCCATTGGTGGCCATCCGAGATCTCGGCCAATCGCGGGCCCCGGTCCCGCCCCGCCCCGCCCCTTCTGGAGCCGCCGCCGCGCCAGCATCCTCTGGGTCCTAGCGTCCAGGCTTTCCCGGACGCTCCCTGCACCCACGCGAGCTTTTGGGCTGGGAGACCTGAGTTCGGGCGCTACCGCCTCTAGCACTTGCCCTCCCTGGACCCCCACCCCACCTCGGCCTTTGAGGGTGCAGCTTCCCTGCGATCTATAACGGGGGAGAGAAGAGAGGAAAAGAGGAACCAGGGCAAGCTTCCTGGAGGAGGGGGCGCCTAACGGCAGAGTCCGAGGGAAGGGGCTTGGACCGGAGGAAGAGCGAGGGCGCCGCTGCCCGGATCCGGGCCTCAGTGTACTCCCCTGGAGAAGGAGGGTCCCGGCCAGGCTCCAGCCTCCTCCTTTGTTGTTTGCGCGTTATCTCCCCCCAGCCTCAGACCACGAGCCCCCTCCTCTTGGGCGAGGCCTGAGTGTGGCCCCTGGAGTTCCCTGCGCTTAGCACGGGGTGCATCCGGCACACAGCAGGGGCTTGAATGCTTCTTAGGCACGAACGGACGTGGCTCCGCACAATGACCTCTTGCGTCCTTGGGCACCCCCCCCCCTTCGTGTTGGGGAGAGGAGAGGAAGAAAAGGATGGACACAAGCACGCATAAAGCGCCCACTGTGTGCCAAACGTGATCAGTTACAGCTGAGGAAACTGAGGCAGGCAGCGGGAAGTGACCACACAGACACTAACGGTCTAGCTGGATTTGAGGCCGGGTGTTCCTACTTCGAGGCCGCGCTGGACCTGCCGCACTCCGCCCCAGGGAAAGGGTGTGTCTTGGTCCCTTTACGACCCTCACCCTTTAAGGGAAGGTCAGCAGGATCATTTTCGGCAGTGGGAAGGGACCTTGGACTCATAACGTCCTCCACCTTCCCTCCCGCGTCTTACAGACGAGGAAACTGAGGCTGAGAAGGGAAGATGGGGAACGCACAGAGTTAGACTCTCAGCAGGCTGGCTAGGATCCACGGGAGCCCCACCCCCCCTGCCCCGGGAGGCTGCGCGGCCTTTGCCCCTCCTGCGCTTAGCCCCTCGGTTCGCCTAACAGTTCTGCACCCACGGGTGCCCTGAATCCGAGTTCCGCTGCTCCTGGAGAATTTACCAAAGGGGCAATTATTTAATCAGTCAGTCAATCAACTCCGCTGAGACCCAGGTGCAAAAAGAGACAAAAGGTAGTCCCTGCTCCCCAAGGAATCTCAAGGAATTTCTAATTTAAGGTAGGTTTACAAGTAGAGGCCTCTCCTTAGGTGAGGATTACCCCATGGCCTTTCAGCCCATGAACTTTGGAAAGACATAGTCTTCCCCAAACCGAGCACAGAGCCTTACACACAGAAGGTGCATAATAAATGCTGATAGGATCGGATCATGGAATTTAGAGACAGAAGATAGACATAGAGATCCTCTATCAATCTAGTCCATCGCCCTAATTTCACAGCTGCAGAAAAGTGCTCAAGGTCACTGCCAGACCTGGGCAATGAATCCAAATCCTCTGCCTCCAAGCCCTTTCCCTCCCCAGAGGGTGACTACTGCTCTAGAAGGTAGCTAGGGGTAAACGCTCAGCTTATGAGCCCCCACTGGTGTGGCCACTCCAGTTACTTCAGGTCTATAAAGGGAATGATACTCATCACTCTTTCACAGGGCAATGGAGACCTTGAAATCATTGTAGTTTTCTGGGAGGCATAATGCTGGCTCTGACCCTCACTGTGACCGGTGAGCTCAGACTAATCACTCAATCTGTCTAGCTCACAGTTCACTCCTGAGTAAAATAAGAGAGTTGGGCCCTGTGGCTTCAAAGGAATCTCTCAGCACCGTCCCGGGGCAATCCTGTGATTATTCTGTGGCTTCATTCCTCATCATCCAAAGCAAACACGGGAGAGGAGGGAGCTTATAGTGTAACCTGATGTTACAGCCCCCCATCTCCATCGCCATTTGGGTGGCCATTGGCCAACCGAGGAGCAGGGCCAATGTTGGGGGTTCTCACACACTCTTTCAAAATGCTTTGAGAGGAATAATTCTGGCCATCCCAATATGTGCTGGCATCCTTCCAACCCAGCAAAAGGAAAGATTGTATGCCCTCGTACTCTGTGGGGTCAAAAATCAAGAGATGAGTAGTAGCTAGGCTTCCTGTCTAAACAAAGGATGTCAGACTTTATCCAGATTCAGAAAGGTGTAAAAAGACTGGGTAGATTTCCAGGTCACTTTAATGTTAAGTCTAGGAGCCAAAGGCAAGAACTTACAAAAGAATTTCTGTGATCCTCAGTTTCCCCATCTGCAAAACGTGAGGATTTTGGATTAGGTGGTAACTTAGGTTCCCCCCAGCTTCCACCTTGTTATACATTCTCAAGGTCCTTCCAGCTCTAACCATCTCTGATTCTGTTCTCCCCCCTCCATCCCCAACACAAGCCTTTTTTAAAATTTGGACCTCATGGGATATAGAAATCCGTCTTGGCCTACTAGAAAGTTGAGGGGGATGGAAAAGGATATAAGAGAGAATAGATTGGGGGAAGGGGTATTCAGTAGGCTCGGTATTTTGGG
>CM053582.1:570239363-570253093 GCA_028627135.1 Pseudochirops cupreus | reverse complement strand
ATGATTGGGCTGGAGACATTTTACCCAGAGTTCTCCAAGTTATTAGGGTTTCTGATGGTGGGAGAATTTCTTTCCACTCAGAAGCTTCTTGGCCAAGACAAAGAAAGAGGGAGGACTAGGCAGTTTCTCAGTGGGACCTCCTGGCATAAGAGAGATGTCTCAGCTTGAAGGACAAAGGGGAGAGAGAAAGACAGAACTGGCTGGTGCTAGGGATTTGCCTGTTCTGGAGCCAGCAGCTTCAGGAGTGGCTGAGATGATGAGCATCCACTCCAAGCACCATTCTGTCCCCTGCTCTCCTGGAATGCTCCATTCACTAACCCATCCCATCTCTCCTATCTGCATTCTTCTCCAATTAGGGGGAGGGGAGGAAAGGAGAGGTTCACTTAATGATCCCCACCCTTCACCCGCACAGCCATCCCTGCCCACAACCAGAAGCCCACTCCTCTAAATGCTTGGGTGCCTCAGCTAGCGTCCAGCACAGTGGACAGTGCATTGGACTTGGAGGCAAGAGGCTATGGGTTCTGATGTGACCTCAGCTACAACTTGTATTAACCTAGGTAGCCCAGTGGGTAGAGCACTGGGCCTGGAGTCCATCATGAGTCTTTATTTCACTCTCCAGGTGGCAGAGAAGAGTGAGCCACCCCAGTCTGGACACCGGGGTAGGCATGAACCAGCTAAGGTGAGGCTGCACCAGCCAGGAAGAGATTCCTGGGTAGGGCAGGCGTGTCTGGGCAGTAACTGAGTGGGTAGCCAAGATCCTGGAGAATGGGGTGTTTTTAACATAGAAACAAGTTGAAACGCCCTCAGGCTCACAAATAAAAGCCGTTTAACTCAGAGAAGACATTTTTGTCCGAAGCAGTGAGAAACTGCTGAGAAGGAACTTTGGGCCCTTATCTTGGGTTATCAGGTGCACTCAATACAGATGGGGGCGGGGCCATATTTTATGGCTCCTGGGCCAACAGTCAGTTTTTTTAGTCTCACTCAGCCTTGGCAGTAAGACCTTGACCCCCCAACTTTGGGCTTTCAATGGGAACCAAAGCAGTCCTTGGACACATGACATGAGTGAAGGCTGGAAACCCAAAGAAGGGCCGAAGGTCGGCCAGCTTTCCACATCGGTCTGCTCAAAGGCTTTCATGAATGACAACCGTGATGGCTGAGCCTTGGCCTCCAAGCGAAGGGACACTGTCTGAACCAGGGAGAAGAACAGTATTAAAATTCATTTCTGTTTTTCCTCTTTTCTCTCCTTTCCTCTCTTCTTCCTCTTCTTCTTCTTCTTCTTCTTCTTCTTCTTCTTCTTCTTCTTCTTCTCCTTCTTCTTCCACTGTCTCTCTGTCTCTCTCTTCTCTTTCTCTCCTCTCTCTCTGTCTCTCTCTCTCCCTCCCTCTCTCCCCTCTCTGTCTCTCTCTTCCTCTGTCTCTCTCTTCCTCTCTCTCTCTTCTCTCTTTCCCTCCTCTCTCTTCCTCTGTCTGTGTCTCTGTCTCTCTGTGTCTCTTCTCTTTCTCTCCTCTCTCTCTGTCTCTCTCTCTCCCTCCCTCTCTCCTCTCTGTGTCTCTCTTTTCCTCTCTCTCTCTCTCCTCTCTTTCTCTCCTCTCTCTGTCTCTGTCTCTGTCTCTGTGTTGCTCCCCCCTCCCCCGCCTTCTTCCCAGAACAAGGCTAGAAAGCACTTCCAGGAAAGCTCAGAACTTCATTTACCAACAAAGTTTTCCAAAGTTTAAGGGGGAGGGGGCTGTTTCAGGTGCCGGAGGATCCTTGATGCATTTGTACCTCACTCAAAGTGAGCACCAAATAAATGTCTTTTAAAATGAACCATGCCCACCAATATTGTAGGCTTCTCTCAATGACCCAAGACAATTGGAAAGGACCCATGATGGAAGCTGCTTTCCACCTGCACAGAGAGAACTGAGAAACTCCAAGTGTAGATGCAAGCAGATTTGGTTTTCTATTTTCTTTTTTTTTCTTTTTGGAGGGCAATTGGGGTTAAGTGACTTGCCCAAGGTCACATGGCTGGCTTTTTTTGTGTTAAGTGTCTGAGGCTGGATTTGAACTCAGGTCCTCCTGACTCCAGGGCCGGTGCTCTGTTCACTGCACCATCCACCCAGCCTCCCCACTACTCTCTTTTTCTTGCCTTTTTTCTTTTTCTTTTTTTCCTTTCAGAACATGGCTAATGTGGAAATATGTTTGCATGACTTCCCATGTATAATGGGTGTCATATTTCTTGCCTTCTCAGTCAGTGGGAAGAAGGGTGGAAAGAGGAAAAGAATTCGTAACTGAAAATACAAGTTGTAAATGACTTGTGCACACCACTGTCCACTCTTCAGACTCAGTTAGTTAGGCAGGGGTGTGTCACCCAAGCCGCCTCCTTCCACCTTCCACCCCCTACCTTCTACCTTCCTCCTGCTGCCTAATGGGGTTGTTTAGTAGAAAATTTCCCTAAGTTTCGTAGGTTAGAAACAGGAGCTGAAACTTGATTTCGACCAATTAGGGACTTATCGTTTTAGGTTAGGAAAAAAAAAAGAGAGAATGAAACTAGTGGCTAAAACTAGACTTGGGAATTTCCTGGGGTCTCAGTGATCCCCACTACCCATGTCCTCTCAAGCCCGTTAACAGTCAAGCTCCATCCTTCTGTAAGACTTCAGAGATCCGACTTGTCCCAGAACTTTTACAAAATTCCTGAGGAGGGAGTGTGGGGAAGGTCTGGAGGGAGGGGCCCCAGGCAAAAGGCAACTGCACCTCCTTCTTTTCCAGTACACACAATTCTTCATCCCAGGCTGCCCAAGCAGAACCCACAGTCCCTGCATTCTCTGTCCCTGTCCAGCTCCTCCTGGCCCCTCCCGTGGCCTGCTCCTTTTCCTGAAGAGGTATTGAAGCTCTCTTCTTGAGACCTGAGTGGCTTGAGAGATGAGTGTCAGTCATTGATGGTGCTGATAGAGCACCAAAGGCCTTGGGGAGTTCCAGTTTTCTTGGGGCTTCTGAACATCAAGTGACAGCATAACCATGCCCCAGTGGGGCGTCTTTACTGAATATCCTGATTGGAGGTCCTTGTCTGCCATAGCGGAGTAAATCTCCTTTTATGACTATGAATGTCTCATTCTATTACAATATCTGACCCAAACACCTGGGGACTTGTCTGAGCTAGACTCTGCCCACATCAGACGACCTTAGAAGACCATGAGCTCCATATTCTTGGTTGTTGTTTTTAATAGTAATTTTACCAATTATGCGTAAAGACAATTTTTAACATTCATTTTCACAAAATTTTGAGTTCCAAATATTTGTCCCTCCCTTCCCCTCTCCCTAAAATGGTAGGCAATTGGATAAGGGTTATATATGTGCGGTCCTATAAAATGTATTCCCACATCAGTCATGTTGTGAAAAAGAAACTGACCAAAAGAGAGAAAAGACATAGAAAATGAAGAAAGTGAAACTCGTCTGTTCTGACCTGCATTTGAAGTCCATGGGTTCCTTCTCTGGATGTGGAGAGCATTTTTCTTTGTGAATTCTACCCAAAGGCTTGCATCATTTATTGTTTTGCTGAGAGGAACTAAGTCAATCCACCAATTGACCTAAGTCAATTGACGAAAGTATTTCTAATTAAATGTAAATTAAAGGGGTCATCCCTTCACCCACTTTTTAAAGAGGCCTATTCACTGAATGAGCATTACCTCACTCTAAGTGAGTACCTGAAAAATCCTTAGCCTAAAAGGACTGGGGTCTCCCACTGCATCCAGGGCCATGTCCAGTCATCCTGATGAATATCTGGCCACTGGATCCAGGTGGCTCTGGAGGAGAAAGTGAGGCTAGTGACTTTGCACAGCCCTCTCTCACTCAAATCAAAGTCAACTGCAAGTCATGGCATCAGTTCCCTGATGCCATGGTCCTCTTGGAAAAATGACAAACACAACAATAGCACACTGTGGCTGTTACTATGTTCCGTGTTCTCCTGGATCTGCCCACTTCACTCAGCATCAGTTGATGTGAGTCTTTCCAGGTTTTTCTGAAATCTGCCTGCTCACCATTTCTTGTAGCACAACAGTATTCCATTACATTCATATACTACAGCTTGTTCAGTCATTTCCTCATGGATAGGCATTCTTCAATTTCCAGTTCTTGGCCACCACAAAAAGAGCTGCTATAATACTTTTGTACATGTGGGTCATGTCCCCTTTTTGATGATCTCTTTGAGATATAGCCCTAGCAGTGCTGGGTCAAAAGGTCTACATGGTTCGGTTGCCCTTTGGGCATCTTTCCAAATCTGAGCTTTGAATTCTTGAGGGTCTTCGAGCAGGGGCTGAATGACTGGTTGTTGGGAATAAAATCTGCGAGATTCCTTTCATGGGTTGTACTAGAGAGTGACCAAGGTCTCTTCCAGTGCAGGATCACCAAACTGGAGAATGGCCCAACCCTCGGAAGCCCCTCCCCCACAGTAGATCTGATAAAACTTTTTCTGTCTTCTCCTGGAAGTCCTGAGAGAGAAGGGATGAATGAACCCTGGGGCAGCCCCTTCCTCCGTGGGGGCCGGTCTGAGATCCTGTGACCATTTATGATATCTGTCCTAAAGCACTTCATTTGGACAAGACTCTTCTTAAAATTATGCCCGCATCCAAAGTCTGTAGGATTTTCCCATTTGAAAGATCCAGGGAGATGAGTTTTGGACAAACATCTCAGAAAAGGTAACCTTAGAAATCAAAGAAATAGAGCTACAGGGTTGTGGAAATGGACACCTTGAAAGTGGCAAAGACAAGGTGAGTTTTCCTGATTTCTGTCTTGAAGGAGACCTCCATCCTAGAGATCTCCTGTCCTATCCAGATATTCTGACAAGATTATCTTCAGAGAAACATTCCCACTGAAACAACCTGATCCTTGGCAGGACATCCTGTCTCCCAAATAATTACTCAACCTCTCAAACTAGGAAAGTAGGTAATCAGCCTCCCCTGATAGGCTCCTTTGGCCACCTGTGATGTCCACCCTAAGGCTGTGTAAAACCTCCACATGTGACTGTGTCCCAGCCGGCAGTCTGTCATCAGCTAAGTAAACTTCATTTCTTCCGACCTCACCTGCTGATGTATTGACTTCAGTCAAATGGACCAAAGTGGGAGATATGACTCCTCAGGAGGATCTTGGGACCTCTGGGTTCAGGAATTCCCCACCTGTCTTTAGAGATTGTTTACAGTTGTCTAATGCCCTCCTTTGAGGGAAGAAGCAACAGAAGAACAGACCAAGGAAAGGACCTACCCAAGGTACCACCAGCTAACTGACTGAACACAGCTGCTCTGATCTCAAATGACCCCATCAGTCAATAAGCATTTGATAGGGGATGTGTAGTTCTGCCCCGGAGCTTGAGCGCCAGAATATTCTGAGAATGTAGAAGGACAGTAACACCAAAACACAGAAGTCATGACGACAGTTATGTGTCTGGGTCAGTGTGTCCTGTTTTATTCTGCATTTCGCGACCCAGATGTTCTGTTGATATGCTCTGTTCTGGGGCGTGAGCTCCGTCGTCCTTCCTTTTTATGTTTACCCGACCCTTGTGGTGTCAGAGGTGATTACAGGGGAGGTGGGCTATTTGCCAAGGGGCTCAGTAGGGGGATAAAAGAGGAGAAGCCCCGGGAATAAAATGTGGATGGATATGGATATGGATGGATGAAGAGAACAATAAAGCTGTCTGTATATCCCTAACTCTTCTGGCTCCTGACTGTACTTTGTGGAATGCGCAGGCCGCATCCGGGAGGCGCCCCCCAAGACCCAGGGAAAAAAGGGTAAGAGCCTGAACCCCATATTAGCACCCGATAGGGCCCCTCCCATTTGCCTAAAGGATTTTTATAGAGAACCATACGTTCTTCTGTGGTCACAGCCACTGGAGGCGTTCGTAACACACGTTTTACTTGTATGAAATGTTTCATGGCAGAAGAGATGTCTGTGGCTCGAGATAAGTTCAAGAAATTATGGGTATATAGAGCACGGTCAATGGCAGACTGTGTTAACCTCCCTCTTCCCCTTTCTTGTTTAGCGAGGAGCACCTTCAGGGTGCGATCGGTGCGTTCAACAATGGCCTGTCCAGTAGGATTATACGGGCTCCCTGTGACATGAGCGATGCCCCTTTCTTTGGAGAAAGAAGCAAGGGCAGTGGAGGTATGTGCAGGGCCATTGTCAGTCTTGATTTCCAGCGGGGTGCCTGATATGGAAAAGCAATGACAAAGGGGGGGGGGTGGAGATGGGACAGCATGTGGTGATTCTCAGGAATAATATAAATGTCGGGTTTTGTGCAGGCATTTTTTTTTTAACAGCCTATGGCATGAACCTGGTCTCCTGCTTGGCAGGGTTAATACATAATTGATTTGGATTGTGTAGCATTTTGAATCCTGGAAAGTGCCTTAGCGTCACCTAGCTGATTCCCTCTCCCAGGACCCCTCAGTCTTTCTCATCCCCCACCCTGCCACCGTTTTACAGTTGAGAAAACAGGCTTCCAAGAGAGGACTGACTCCATTATATTCATAGAGCCCTCTATTTTTATAAGGAAAATCGGTCCCTTAATTAAATCACCCAACGTCAGGGGGACTGTTGCCTGGACTCCAAGTCTGGCCTTCTTTCCATTGAACCATACACTGCTTGGTTTTGGAAAAGTAACTAAAACAAAGTAGGTTTGATGTTTAGCCTGGAGTGAAATAGGACAAAATCAGAAGTTCAAAAAAATCCAGGTGCTGAGCTGGCAAATGCTCTTTGAAATGTTGTGAGTACACATCTGGCGATCACAATAACGTGATAAAACCCGAGTGCCTGTTGAACATTTGCCCTGATCAGCCCAGTTCTGAAAGTTTTGCAATGATTTCTACGGATTCTCCATCAATCCTGCCTCTCTCACGCTTTTGGCTCACAGAGAGGGAAAGGAATATTGTGATTCAGCAGACATTTAGCACTTTCTGTATGCTTGCTGGTGGGCTTGTGTGCGGGCAGGCACTTGGTATCTACCTGTGATGAGGTGCAGGTTTTGGGAGCCCCCATGACCTCAGGCAAATGTCTTCCCTTGGGAAGATTCAAGGAGAGCTCAAGGGGGCTCCCAAAACCTGCACCTCATCATTTAGATCTGTTCTCTGGGGGCTTTAAATTATGTCTCTCTTTTCTTGTACAAAATGATTAATATGGAAATGTCTTACATGATTGCACACATACAACCTATATCAAATTGCTTATAGTTGGGGGGTAGAGAGGATAGAATTTGGAACTTAAAACTTTAAAAATTGTTTTAACATGTAAGTGAGGGTGGAAATAAAATTACTATATTAATTTTTTTTAATTCTGTCTCTCTTTAGTGTTTTAATGTACCACTTCAAAATGGTAGCTTTCAGGTCAGGTAACAATTTACACACATGCCTCCTTGGAAATATATTTTCTTCCAAATAAAAATACTTCTTAAATGTCTCAGTTACTAAAGGGTGAGAAGGGTACAAAGATGAATAAGACTGACTTCTGCTGTCCATGATTTGCAACCTGGCAAAGAATAGATATGGGTATGAAAACTAGAATGTAGAGAGATGAAGAGGGAGGACCAAGGGTCACAGAGCTGATGGGGAGATCACTCACTTCTGGTCAAGTGGGACCAAGAAAGGTGTTATGAAGAAGGTGGAATTACTTGACCTGGACTTTAAAGGATGGACAGATCAGGCAAAGGCTTGGTGGTGGGAAATCGGGGAATAAAGTGGAAGGAACTGCTCAAGTGCCAGTTTGGCTCAGCAGAGGGGTAAGGGCTGAAGGCCATTTCCATCATGGAGAAGCCATAGCTGAGATCACCAAGTTGACAGGGTGAAAAAAGGAATGGAAGATGCCCAAGGAGAGCCTGGGAGGAACACTGACCCTGGAATCAGAAGACACCAAATGTTGACTAGCTGTATGACTTCAGGCAAATCCCTTATCTCTTTGGCCCCAACCTCCCTTATCTGTAAAATGGGAATAATCCTTCTCACACCCACCTTACCGGGCCCCCTGAGAGCCTCTGAAGATCTGATGTACTTAAAGCACTCACCCCCTTAGAGGCTATAGAAGGACTGCATATCAGAGGAAGGCCCTTGGGGTCATCTTTCACCTAGACTTCCAAACCGAGGTAGTCAACAGGACTCAAATGAAGTCTCACATACAAAGCAGATGCAGCAGAAACCATACAAGGTCATTTGAAAGGGAGGGCCCTAGCAATCGGGGAGTCACCTGAGGCTTGTGTGGTTCTTGGGAAAGACTTGAAGGAAGAAAGATTCCATGAGGTGTGGAGAGAGCATGTTCCAAGCATGGAGGACAGCCAGACACTTCTGTTTGGGGCAAGGGTGGGAGACCAGGGACAAAAAAATGATTCAATGGGCAAAGAAATCTAGGAAACCCATCAGTGCCCCAAAGAAACATTCAAGCCCCTCATTGTCCAGAGGCACTGAGGCCCCTCTAGCAACTTTCAGGAAGATTGACCTGGTAGTAAGTAGATGAGTGGGGATTTGAACCCAGAACCTTTCATGCCAAATCAAGAGGTCTTTCTGCTGGTGCACCCGGCCTCTCTGGTACTCTCTAGCAACCCCAGGATCTTTCCTCGAGGCGGGGAGGGAAGGCTGGCGCTCCAGAGGAGCCCCTGTGAACTGGGGCCAGCTGAGGGGAAGGTTCCTGTGATTGTCTCTGAGTCTGGACTAATTCCTTTTGTGTGTTCTGATCTGTGTAATCTTCTCAATCAGTGTTCCAGGCCTTGTGACCCCAGGTCTGGCGAGAGAACTGAAGGCTTGCAGAGGTGATCCAAGTGAACCCGGAACACATGAAGCAGGGAACCCTGGGGTGGGGGTGGGGGGCGCGGCAGGGGCCATCAGGTTTGACATCACTATTGAGAACCCAGTGATGACCCAGTGATAACCCAGTCCTTCTGTCCTCAGGTGACGAATGGCTTACATAAAGGCATCACTCCTGAAACGACAAATAAAATACTCACTGCCAAGCTCAATGTTTTCTTTAATATGACAATCTGTTATCCCTGAGGAGGATCTGCTGTTTGTGTAAACTTTAAATGAAGAGGTCACCATCGACCTTTTAATGTAGAAAAATGGTTTGCCAAGTGCCCTGAACGCACTTCCTGAGGATTTAAAGTGCCCAGGTTAGCACTTAAGGCTTACTAGGTCCCAGGCGAGGTGCCAGGTACTGGGGCTACCAAGAAAGGCCTAACAAGGCCCCTGCCCTTAAGGGGTTTACACTCTACTGGGGAAAAATTATGTAAATGAGTGAAGACCACAAAGGAGAAATCAAGTCCGAAGGAAGGCGATGGGGGGGAGGGGGAGGGGGCCAGGCGAGGTCTCCCACAGAAGGAGGGTTTGGAGATGGGGGGGGGGGGCATCCAGGTATGGGAGACAGCCATTACAAAGGCAAGGAGTCTGGAGGACTTGTGTGTGAGGAACAGCGGGGAGGCGGGACGCTGGATTGCAGCACATGGACAGAAAATACTAGCGCTGGAGAGGTCCGAAGGAACCGGGCTGTAAAGGGCATCAGAGGCAAGCGGAGTGTTTTCTGTTTGATCCTGGAGGCGACAGGGAATCACTGACCTTTACTGCCATGGTCAGAGCTGCACGTTAGGGACGTAGCGCTGGCGGCTGAGGGCTATGGACTGGAAGGGAAGAGACTGTCGGGCTTCTGCTAGTTGTCTAAGCCAGGAGATCTTCGCTCCTGGTGTCTTGGGGACCTCTTCGGCACCTTCTCAGAATCGTGTTTTTATATGCAAAAAAATAAAATGTACAGGACGAGAAAAGAAACCAAAAGTTAATGAAAAACAAAGATGTCACCCCCCGCCCAGGCTCACACACTCCTTGTCTACCCGTGGGGGTCCACGGACTTAAGGTTAAGAAACGAGACGTAAAAGGAGGGGGAGGGAAAGGAAGGGGAGGAAGAGGAGGAGGGGGAAGGGGAGGAGGAAGAAGAGGAGGAGGAGAAAGAGGGGGGAGGAGGAGGCTGGGGCTAAGGAAAGGGGAGTGGGGGCTTTGTATCTTTCCTAAAATGCTTGTTTGTTTTTTGTTTTATGTTTTTTTCATTTCGTTTGCATTCATTATCCAAAGAAATGGCCCCTGGAGATCTCCTTCTCTGACAAAGTTATGTTATATAATGTCACCTGGGTCCTCACTGCAACAAGGCAGTCTCTCTATTTCTCCCAATTTGACTTCTCTCTCCCACTTTCCACAGAGACTGTTCCAAAGGTTCTCTTCCTTCCTCAAGTGTTCCAGACCTCTTCCTTTCTCTCCCTTCTCCCCTGAGGACCTCCCCTCTTAATTAACTGAGGAAAGGGGACATTCTTCCTTCATGTAGTCCCTCTTCTTCCTTCTCTGCATAGACATTTTCCCTGGACGTTATCCTTTGCCATTCCTCCTCTCCATCTTCTCAGCTTCACTCTCTTCTTGCCTTCTTACTCTCCTCCATCCCATGTCTCCAGTCAATTGGAAAATCTTACTGTTTCTCTCTCCATAATATTCCTCTCTTACATCCCCATCTCTCCTCTCCTACATCTACCGCCCTAGTCAGGCTCTCATTGCCCCTCACCTGGGTTATTACATTAACCTCCTGTTGGGTCTCCCTGGCCCAAGTCTGTCCCTCTTCACTCCACCCTCCAGAGATTCAGCCAGCAGAGTGATTTTCCTAAAGTGAGGGTCTGACCATATCAGTCCCCCTACTCAATAAACTCCAATGGCTCCCCATTGCCTCTGGGATTAAATATAGCTTCTTCTGTTTAGCATTTTAAAACCCCCATAATATGTCCCCAACCTATCTTTCAGATGACATACACTGGTCTTCCCACCATCCCTATAGCTCCATTGAACTGGTCTCTGTTCCACACTTAGGAAATGACATCTCTCATGTTCAAACCTTTGTACAGTCTGTGCCCCCAAGCGGAAGGCAGACTCTGCTCTCCTCCACCTCTTACAAGTCTTTGTGTCTGTCAAACCTCTGCTCAAGGGACCCCGATAGAGGAAGACTTCCTGACCCCTCCAGCTACCCTGTCCCTGCCTGCAAACAATTTGCCTGAAAAAAATAAGCATAAACTTCTATATGTACATGACATTACCCTCATCAGCTTCTTGAGAACAGGCGTGGTTGCCTTCTTTTCTTTGGCTCCCGGCACCCAGCAGAGAGCCTAGAACATTAGTTGGTGCTTAAGAAATGTTTATGATTGATTGAATGAAAACTTTGGAATAAAGTTTATGCTAAAAAAAAGGGGGGGAAGGGAAATATCAGTAAAAATGCCGAATAAACAAAATGAACATAAATTTAAAATGTGAAGAGACAGAGTATAGGAACCAAAGAGAATAAATTTAATAGAAAGACTCCTACATTTGGAGATTGGGGGTCTGGATTCAAATCCCACTTCTACTGTTTGCTCCATTTGGGACCTTGGCCAAACCCCTGGGCCTCAGTTTCCCCCTTGTAAAATGAGGGAGTTGAAGTGGCTGACCTCTGAGGTTGCTTCCAGCTCCAAGGCTCACCATTGGTCCTACCACTATCACTTTCCTGATCTAATCCTTGAAGCCCCTCCTGGTCATGCCAGGTTGAGCAAACTCCAGTCTAGGATTGCTCTAAGTAAGCAGAGTCAACACATCTTACATAACTTTCCCAAAGTCTAACTTCAAGGATACCGTGAAACAGAGAGAGCCTCCAATCTGCCCTGTCAGGCTCAAACAGGAATCCTGAGCTCCTCACATTGCTGCTCGCCATGATGAGAATGTGCCCATTCGGATTCCTCTGTTGCCTTTATTATCATGTTCTAATTTTAAAACAAATCACAAAAGTAGACAGTGGAAAGTAAAGCATAAGATGGGAAGGTCATGAATTTGGAATTTCCAAAAGAAAATACACACTCTTTCAGCATCCTGCTGGAAAGAATGCTTCAACTCACTAATAATGAGAGAAATGCACATTCAAACCATTCTAAGGAACCTGCCAGAGGACCAGGGTGCAAATCCTGCCTCTGCCCTCCCTACCTGTATGCCCTTCAACAATGAATGAGTGGCAGAAAAAGCATCTTCTTTAGCACTTGCTAAAGTACTTCAGATATAAGTACAAAAAGCAAGACAGTCCCTGAGCTCATGGAGCTTACATTCTAATGAGGGAAGACAGCATCACCTATGGGGATGGTGGTGTCCGCGGATGAGTGTTTGGGTTTGGGAAATCACAGGGATGGTTAGAAAAGACATAGGGCAATTGAATGACAGGTCCTTCTCAGGAATGGGAATGTTGATTGGATTACATTTCCTAGCCCAAGGAGTAGAAACTGGGCAAATGTTGTCATAGAGATGTGGCAAGAAAAGGCCAGAGTGCATTGTTGTGTCTAGGGGCATCTAGTTTGGGAGAACTCTCACCAATCATGCCAAGATCCAAGGGTCTCCTGGACTGGCAGGTCAGAGGCAGACAGTAAAATTCATCAGCATGCCAAGAAGACAAGGAAGTCCCCTCCCCCTACTGGGGCTCAGTAAAATGAAGGAGTTAGTCTAGATGACCTGTAAGATCCTTTCCAACTCCAAATAGATTACATGTCCCTGTGCCTATGACCTCACACCCATCAAACTAACAAAGATAAGGAAAGATAAAAAGTCAACATCTGAAAAACTATGGGGAGATAGACACACTCATGCACTCCTGGCAGAACTATGAATTGGTACAAACAGTCTGAAAAATGCTTAGGAATTATACTAAAAAAAGAAGTTACTACATTGAGCCTAGCCTTGGACCCAGAGATTCCACTACTGGGCATTTAAAACCAAAATATTCATGGTGGCATTTTTGTGGCAGCAAAAGCCTCAGGGAATGGCCTAACACATTGTGGTGTGTGATCAGAATGGAAGACTATTGTGCTGTAACAAGCAGTGTGTGGAAATATTCAGAGAAACTTGGGGAGACGAGGAGCTCAGCAGTGTGAAGAAAAAAACACTGTCAGATCCCAGGAGCCTGAGATCTGCAATGATCAAGCAGGTGCCGGAGAGGATGAAGGGCAGAGCGAGCCCCCTCCTCTCAGCAAAGACCCACCAGACAAGATGTGGAATGGAGTTGATGTCGACAGGCTTGGCCGTTGAGTTGTTGTTTTGGCTGGTCTTCTCTATGTACAAGGGAGGGGGCTCTTTGGAGATGAGGGGATTAGGAAGTGGGGGTGGGGAGAGTGCAGGAGGAACTTTAAGAAGCCTCAATGAAACATTTCTTTCTTTCTTCCTTTCTTCCTTCCTTCCTTCCTTCCTTCCTTCCTTTCTTTCTTTCTTTCTTTCTTTCTTTCTTTCTTTCTTTCTTTCTTTCTTTCTTTCTTTCTTTCTTTTTCAAAGAAGGGGAGGTCAGGCAGGTTTTTAAAGGGAAAGTGATGTTGACTGTTTGCCCAAGATGGTACAAAAGAGGAAGGCATGTCTTCTGATTGCTGTTCCCAGCACCCTGCAAGACAAATGCCAAATCAAAGGCTCTGAAGACCATGACAGTAGCATTGAAGGATCACACACATGCATGCAAACACATGTTTCTTTCTTTCCCTGAATTCCTCATATTCATCATTAATGGAAGGAAGGAAGGAAGGAAGGAAGGAAGGAAGGAAGGAAGGAAGGGAGGGAGGATGGAAGGGAAGGAGGATGGAAGAGAGGAAGGGAGGAAAGGAGGAAAGGAGGGAGGGAGGGAAGGAGGAAGGAAGGAAAGGAAAGAGGGATGGAGGGAGGGAGGGAGGAAGGGAGACAGGGAAGAAGGAAGGGGGGAAGGAAGGGAGG
>CM053582.1:570221510-570238863 GCA_028627135.1 Pseudochirops cupreus | reverse complement strand
GTTCTAAGGAAGCTTAACCTCCATTAGACTATAAGCTCCTTGAGGGCAGGAATAATCTTTTACCTTTCTTTGTATCCTAGACTTAGCACATTTCCTGGCACATAGTAGGTATCTAATAAATGTTTATTGACTGTCTTTAACTAGGAAGATTAAACTTTCCATTCTCATTCACTTCAACTCATTAAATCCCTTGTCCCAATGTCCCAAGGAACTATAATAAATTAGATTGTGGTTCAGAAGTCTAATTCTCCAAAAGAGGTAACAGTACCACATAAATCAGGTATAGGATGAGTAACTGATTCCTAATGAACAAGAAAAAGCTAAACATGAAGAACTCACAAATACACAGTAACACAAATCAATACATCTCCTAATGACTGTTGCAATCTACTGGGAGTCTAATATTTAAAACTTGTCATAACACAAAGCAGTTCAGATGACTGACCATTAGACCTTTTAAAATGCGTGTCATGCTGCCACTATAATGTGTTTTTAAAAAGTTAAATATGCAAAACTCTAAGCAGACACAAATATGTTAAACTATGAAATGTCAGTTATTTTTATTATGTTAACTTTGGATTTTCCTGAGCCAGAAAGGCAGCATCGTACAGTGGTTAGAGCTAGCCTTGGATCCTAGAAAACCTGGCTTCAAGTTTTGTTTCTGATCCGTACTGGCTACATGCCCATGGGCAAGTCTCATAGCCACTAAGTGCTTTAGGCAGCTCGCTAAGACTATAACTTACTGAGAAAGCGTCAACCTGAATAAGAAGAGAAGATTCCTCAATGGATGCTCCCTATACCAGAAATCTGGGTCTAGTCATTATTCCCTTTCCTGAGATAATTTTAGCATAAATAAATTTTATAACTTTTAGGTCATAATATGACTTTAAATGAGTATATATCTTTAGATATTACACATGTTCCCTGTAGGCAGAATATTGTTGGATTGTGATTGGGAGGCTGGGGGAATCCTTAATCAATAACCCTTTTTGTTGTTATGGGGAATGCCATCCATTTCCACTCAAAATGTTTATTTTCCTAAATTATTCACATTTTCTGCATGGAATTGTCTTCTTTATTTCACTCATTGAACTCATTTCAATTTAATTCAGTAATTATATATTCTAATTTTAATCAATTTCCAAACTTACTTATGACAAAAACTAAGTAAATTTCCTATTTATGTAGCATTAACTCCACTTATTTTACAAAAAGTAAATTCTACCTTTTCATTGCTGAAGAAAGAAGATAATCCTACCACTTCCACTATGCCCTCTTTCCCTTGCCTTTTCCCTCTTTATCTGTAAAATTCTTTTTGTTCTTTTTATTTTTTAATCATTTTAATTCTTTAAAAATTTAAGGCTTTTTGAAATGTAATTCTTTTTGTCTTCTTCCTCCTCCATTTTTTCATGTCTGCTTATAACATTCTAATCTCACAGTAGTTACTGCACTGAGACATCAATTCCTTAATCACTACTGTAAAGCAGCTGCTGTGGTGAGAACTTTTAGTTAAGAGTGCCTTCCTTCATTCTTTTTCCAAAGCTCTCTACCTCATTCCTTCTGGTTTGTGAAGCATTGAAGGGTCCCTGGTTTAAACTCAAAAACTGTTCTGAGGTTTGTCCTTTTCTTCAGTAATTACTCACATCTATCTTGAAATTTTAATGCACATCATTTTGGTGTGTTTTTTTTTTAAATAAACTGTTTTGTTTTGTTGGGAAACTGGTTCTTCATCAAGCCCTCTGTCTGCAGCTGTAGACTCAAGAAGAGCAGCTGGATGAGATGAAATGTTTATAGAGAATTTATGTGCTATATTTAACATTATAGGGATAAATCATGAAGTAAGAAGTTGATATTCAACAAGAAAAAGACCAAAACCACCTCAAAGTCCATGCCATGGTGGGGAGGGGGAAAAAGTGGGGAGGGAGACAGCAAAGCAGGGGAATGCTAGACAGGGTGATGTATATCCAGGACTCTATGTGCCCTAAAATGTTCAGGTAACTATGAGGGTCTGACAGGAACCCTGAAAAAAAACGGCCAAGATCTAAGAGTGAAATTAAAAGGCCCTCCATGGGTGACAGCCACATTAACTCAAACTACAATATATTGACAAAAAAAGCATGGACTATACAGCTGAGTCATATGGATCAGTTTGTAGAAATGGATGTGTTTAGGACAGCATTTGAGGATCATGTGAGTACCATTAGAAATTGCATAAGGGTTGTTGTTAACAATCACAGGCTTAGCCATCAATGTAGATTAGACAAGGTCATGGCAAAAACTGTACTTCACATCACTGAAATCTCTAAAAATTTAGCACCTATCAAATACCTAACTAGACATGACTTAAAGGCTAGAATTATACATCAGAAAACCTCAAAATGACAGATGACACATTCCCATACTACAAATAAAAACCATCCCTTAGAACCTGACTAATAAACTGTTGCTCCAGTCCAAACTATTATCCACCAACATTCAGATATAATATTGATCCACAAAAATTTAAGAACAAAGTTTTAATAGATAACACCATACCAAACACTCAGTCTACGAGTAACACAGAGGGAAAGGGTTTTAAAATATAGAGACCCTTCCAAGGAGATCAAAATCATGTGGAAACAAGACATGGGCCATATCAATCCCATTATCCTCTCTGCTCCAGTGAAGATGATTTCAGAAAGCCTACAGAGAATGTGCTGATAGCATAGTGCTTTAAACTGATCCCCAAAAATACTACTTTATCCACCTGAGCAAAAGTCCATAGAACATTAAATATGAGAAGACGACTATAAGATAGTAACTTTTCCCAAGATTTTTCCCATCTGGACTCAATTGAAAAAGATGAGAATGAAGAAATGAGGAGGAGAAAGAGGAGGAATGTATGGGGGGGGGGGAGGAGAGGCCCCTACTATTGACAAAGCACTTTAAATCTTCAAAACACTTTTAATTTAATTTGATCCTGACAACAACCTTCTCAGATGATCACTATTATTACTACTACTATTACTGTTAATAACTACTACTACTATTATTATTATTTCAATTTTATAGATAAAGAAATTGAGTGTCTGAGAGGTTACTCAAGATCACAGAGCTAGGATTTATCTGAAGTAAGATTTCTACCCAGCTATTTCTGGCTCCAGTACTGGGGTTCTATCCACTTTGCTATACTTCAAAAAAAATATCCAAGGACTCAAGAAAATTGTGTATCAGATCACTACCCCAAAAGGTTATCAAAAGACATAAATCACTATTATTCCATAAACCTACTTTTTTTCACCTGAATAAAATCTTTAGAGGAATTATCTACACATGCATTGCAGATATTATGGATGAAAGTACTAGAGGGAAGCAAGCAGACCTGTACATGCCATTTTCTATGATAAACAACAATTTGGGAGTCACAAACTCCCTGATTGAAGGGTACAAAATAAAACTCAACTCATCATTGGTATCAAGGAACATATAAAATAGGTGCATAGATGCTCATTAAAAGCTGTCACAGAGAAGATTTTACACAGAGTACAAAGGAGGGACTCCCAGTGGAAAGTGAGGTTCTCCAGATGTGCCTGTTTGTGGATGTCATTATGATCATTGTGCTAATCCTTGGAACATTTGGAGCTTCCTAAACGAAATACACAGCTACTCATAAGCCGTGTGACCCTGGGCCCATCCCTTAAGCTTTCTGAGCCACAGTTTTCCCTCTGTAAAATGAAGATAATAATACCTACACCACCGGGTTGTGAAAATCACAACAGAGAATATCTGTAAAGGTCTTTGTAAACCTTAAATCACCATTACAATGCTAGCTAGTGTTTTATTATGAAAAAGAAATCAGACTTACTATCCACACCAGAAAAAGCAAGTGGATGAAGGCTGCCTCCTGTCCAGAATATGACATGAAGGTGAATGACTAGTGTGTGGCCCTTTGATTGAATCCAAACTTCAAAGAACAAATCCCCTTAATAAAAGGATTTGTTCTGTAAAACTTAGACTCAGTCAAATGGCCATACCCAAGGACCTAGAAGTCCACATGTGGCCTCAAGGCCACAAGTTCCCCACTCCTAAACTAGCCCATTGAGTTTTTCAATAAGAACTTCAGTCTGCGAAAAGCAGCACCGTATGTAGTGTGTAGAATGCTGGGCTTATAGTCAAAAGACTTGGCATCAAGTCTCAACTCTACCACTTACCAGTTGTATGACCTGGAACAAGTCACAGCCTCCCTAATCCTCAGTTTCCACATCTATAAAATGGGAGTAATAATTCCCATAGCCAGTACCTCATAGGGTTGGTATGAAACCACTGAAATTTTTAAAACAGTGTATGGATGCCAGTTAGGATTGTTAATTATCATGGATAGGAGCTGTTGATGGACAATTATGCCGTTTCAGGGACCCAGGCAGGTTAGTAGACTCTTTCAGGGCCCCTAAATCAATACCATCTAGGTGACTGCCATACTTTATTTGCTAGAATGCTTGCCATCCATGGCACATTTTTCATGTTGTCACTGGAGCATAGGGATGCTGTAGAGAAAGGCTGGAATAGATGGGTTGCCTTAGGAGATGGTAAAGTAATTCTCCCTACTACAGGGATTCTACGATTGGGACTGAGTGACCACTTAGGTATGTTACAGAGTGGCGAGATCTATTTCATTAGTCTTTGAATCCCCAGAACCCAGCACTTAGACTAGCACTGAGTGGGAGTTCAATAATATTTATTGAATGAACAAATGACATCTGAGGTCCTTTCCAGCCCTAAGGTTTTATGGGTGCCTCACTCAATATACAACGTATCAGTATCTGCTTTGTCCCCACTTAAACCATTCAGTGGCTTCTGTTGCTCAATAAAATGACCTTCTAATCATTAGAATTTAATGGGTCACTCTACTTGCAGTCTCTCCACATTCCAATTTATCCTTCACATTGTTACCAAAGAGATTTGTCTAAAGCTCATATGTGACCATGTGGCACACTCCCACCCTCATTCCATAAACTCCAGTGCTTCCCTAAAAAAGAAAACCATCAGGTATAGATGGCAGCCTTTTACCCCAGACTGGATCCTATTCCAACCCCAATCCATGAAGCACTGATTATGGATCAAATACCCTCCAGGGAGCATGTACTCAGACTTTCTCCTCTTTTCCACAGTAATGTCACCATTGAAAAAGCTAAGAATCTGTTCTCAGAAGATACCTCTCAGGTATCCAAGTCAATTAACATTATCCCCATTTGCCTCACCTCCTAATATCTTGGCATCCATACCTCTCTTCCTTCAAGAATTTTGCAATTAGGGGTGGCTAGGTGGTGCAGTGAATAGAGCACCAGCCCTGGAGTCAGGAGGACCTGAGTTCAAATCCGACCCCAAGACACTTTGCACACTTTCTAGCCATGTGACTTTGGGCAAGTCACTTAACCCCCAATTGCCCTCCAAAAAGCAAAAAAAAAAAAAAAAAAAGAATTTTGCAATTAGCCATAATGGGTGGTAATGAATATGTGGACAGACAGAGCCATTTGACATTGAACCTCTGTGCCTTTGAAGAGGCCATCTTCTCTGCCTAGAATGTTCTCTCCTCATCTCTCTCCACCTCTCAAAGTCCCTGTCTTACTTCAAGTATCAGCTCAGGGCTACCTCCCTGATGCCTCCTTCTAGCTGCTAATGCACCCTTCTCATTTTTCCTTATGCTACATTTGTTTCGTATGCTTTGTAAGTGTTCTGTCTCCCAGGAGAATGGAAGCTCCTAGAAGGCAGAACCTGTTTCATTTTTGTCCCCAATGCCTAAGAGTGCCTGGACCAGAATAAATACCTAATAAATCTTTTTTTTATTGGATTGGTCACTTGAAGGGTTAAGCACTATCCTTATAGATTTAGAATTGTAAAGAACCTCAGAGATCTGACCCACAGGTCACTCACTCACCAAGCAATCAACGAGAAATCAACAAGCACTTCTTTTGTGTCAAGTATTGTGCTACATGTCGGGAATATACAGAAACAAAGTGAAGCAATCCCTGCCCTCAAGGAGCATATATTCTATCAGGGGAGAAGGCATGTGCTCACACAGGAATGAACAAAGTTGATAGAAGGTGACAGGGGGAGAGGGCGCTCCTTAGATTGCCTTGTAGCAATCTGGACTTAACCACATTGGATGCTGTTGTATTTGTGCACTTTATTTTTATGTTGTATATATTTGTATAGTCTTTCTTATTTCCCACATTGGAAGAGAAGTTCCTTACAAATAGGGATTGTTTCATTCCTGGTATGTTTCCCCAAGAACTTAATGAATGCTTGTTGACAAGAAAGTTCTCATGTAGAACATGTCACTAGGACTGTCTTGAAGGAGACTAGGAATTCTAAGAGTTCAAGGTGAGAAGGGTAAGTATTGCAGCCAATGGGCACAGCCAGTGCAAAAGCACAGAGATGGGAGATGTGATTTAAGAGAAATAGCCAAAAGTCTACTTTGATGGAACCAAAGAGTATGTAAAGAGAGGTAATGTTTCATAAGATTAGGAAGGTAAGTATGAAAGGCTTTAAATGCCAGAAGAGTTTTTATTTTATCCCAGAGGTAATAAAAAGCCACTGGAGTTTATTGAGTAGTCATACCTGCAATTTGGGAAAAAATAACTTTAGTAAACATGTAGAGAATGGATTGGAGTGGAGAGAGTCTTGAATCAGAAAGATTGATGAGGAGGCCATTGAAATAGTTTAAGCATGTGGTGAGTGTGTGTGCATATGTGTGTGCATGTGTGTGTGTGTGTGAGTGTGTGTGTGTGTGTGTGTGTGTGTTTGTGTAGAGAAGACAATAACTATGAACAATGCTTAGCAGCTTGGAAGGATGATAGTGCCCTTGAGAGTAATAGCAGCGTTCAGGATCAAGGAGGGTTTATTTTTGACCCTGTTGAGTTTGAGATGACTGCAGAGCATCCAGTTTGAAATGCCCAAATTAAAAAATGAGGCCCAGAGAGTTCATGTCAAGCTCTACCCAGTGGCCTTGGGTAGAAAGTAGCAGAGCTGAAAATAGATCCCAATTTCCATGGCCCCATGAGGGATTTTGTTGTATTTTCACACACATTATTCCTATCATTCCTGTGAAGAAATTGGTCTGTTTGTGAAACAGATAATATGACTCAGAGACACCTTCCTCCCCTCTAATTCCATGCCCCAATTTAGAGAATGGGATGTGAAATAATGAAAGGCCTGAGCAGAGCCTTTCACGAAGAGCATGTCCTAAACAAAAACACGGCAGTCGTTTGTCAGCCTGAACAGCTGCCAAGAGGAAGTTGGATCCCCAAAGCTCAAATGCTGGGGAATGGAACCTGTGACCTTCCAATCCTTCCACAGTCTGCGTAGCACTGAGGTTCTGTCAGCACAGCAGAAGAATGTTCCATTCCCTGATTCTAAGAAAATAGACTCAGAGGGAACAAGAGCTATTATTTCCTCTTACCCACAACTTCCTCTGCATCAAGATTAATTCCATGTCCCACCCAGGTCCAAGGGTTTGATCTCACATTTCCTGTGAGCCAAGTAGCCCAGGTCTGGACAGCAACAAAGCATTGTAAGCTTCTGTTTCCTCGAGTACTACCTTTGTTGGGGAGAATCACAGAGAACAAACCAGAAAATATTCCATCAGCAGTTGAGGATAACTTCAAAAGTTTCATTTGTTTCAATTCAATAAACATTAACAGTGAAACACCTTCAGAGGTTTGTGGACAAAGCATGGAGTTGGAATCCTGTCTGCCCTTGCCTGCCCTTCTATGATCCCAGTAAGTGTTTGCTGTGGGCCAGGTTCTAGCAATACAGAGACAAAAGTGAAAAAAGTACCTGCCTTCAAGGAACTTACAGTCTACTGAGGAGACAGCTGATACATGTAGAGGCATTTACAGAATGGAAGCAAAGCACTCTGTGGGAGAGGGTTTGGGGTGAGGGGGAAGAGGAACAGGAAAGACTTTGGGTAAAAGGTAGTATTTGAGATGAGTCTTGAAGAAAATAAGAGATTTTAACCCCTATGTCCCCACCCCACCACCATCTGCCCCTCTTCCAAACCTCCTTGTTACTGTTGACAACACCACCATCCCCCCAGCCACCCTTGAGTCCCAACCTCACTGTCACTCCTCCCTCACACTCCTCCCTCACATCCAGTCTATTGCCAAGTCTTTATCCCTCTTCTCCATTCCTTTCTCTCCACTCCCATCACTGCCACCTTGGTGACAGCCCCTGACCATTGGACCACCCCAATCTCATCCTAATTGATCTCCTGCTGTATTTCTCCCTCCTCCAGTCCATCCCTTACTCAGCTGCCAAAAGTATTATTCTAACCATATCACCCTCACTACTCAACAAATTCCAGAGGCCCCCTATCACCTACAAGATCAAATAGAAAATTCTCTGTTTGGCTTTCAAAGCCACCCAGAACCAGGGCTGTTCTTATCTTTCCAATATTCTTACACCTTACTCCCTTCCATTGCTGGAGATACCGACCTCTTTGCTGCTCCTCTCACAGCATACTCATCTCAGATAAGGAATGTGTTTGGATTTTACATGTCTGTGGTTCTGAAGGTGGGGAGGGAAGGGGAAGGTGGGAGGGTAAAAGGAGGAAGACAATCATTCAGAGGTGTGGACCACAAAATATCAGCATCTTGTGGGAAGGAAAGTGAAAGTGGCACATTGAGTGGTAGGACAGAGTGGGTTTAAATGGGTGTCAGCATACTGCCAACCATGACTTGTAGAGAGAAGCTGCATAATGGATGAGCTGTATGGAGGATGAGAAGCACGTGGCACAACAGCTGGGACATATCAGGCATTCTATAGATGTTTACTGATTGAGTGAGTGGGTAGGCATTGTTGGGAAAGGAGGTGAATCGGCTACAGAGGCATTTCATAGCGAATCCCTGAATCCTTGCACTTCAGAGGGCATCTGGTCCAGCCTGTACCTGGACAGGCATCCCCGTATCCACAGCTCTCAAACCAGCAGCCGGGGAACCTCTGCCTGAATACCCACTGCTTCCCAAGGAGCCTCTTCCACACTGGGACACGCCTCACAGTGGGGATCCAGGGCCTGGCTCATCCCAAGGGTTTGGTAAACATTCGTTGACTGATTCATTGACATCGAGACTAAATATTCTGCTTTTCAATTTCAACTCTTTGCTCCGAGGTCTGTCCTTAGGGACCAAGGGGAATGAGGTTAATCCCTCTTCCACGTGGCTGCCCTTTTGATACTGTTTGATGTTCCATGAAGTACCGACTAACCAGAGGAGCACTAGGACACATGGGTAGGATGGCAAGGCCAAGACACAGAGCTTGAGAAGTAACAGACAGCTGGATGGCTACACCTTTGTGGGGATATGGTGAACACCTCAGTGAGATCCTTAGTCTATTAAGTGCCAGAGGACGAAAAACGCATGTGCAATGCCATGATCGAGTTGATGGGAAAGGAACAAAGGAGCTGGAGTGGGGAGCTCTGTGCTTTGGTTTGTTCAGAAGAATGAAGCCTCAGTTGACCATTAGACAAGACTGAGGGACTGCCAAACGGCAGGATTGAATGATTTTGGTTGCAGCAAGCTTGACAAAGTGACAGAAGATTGAAGCAGGTAGAGTCTGCATAGACAACTTAAATCGTGAGCTCTCTCTGGAGAGTAGAAGTGTTCCGTTCTTCATATCCCAAATGTCTAGCACAGGGTCTGACACACACTGCTCGAGTAATCAGTGACTGGTGTTTAATGGACTAGACATAATTATCTAGATAATTGCAGGGAAAAGTGAAAAATCACTTTTCTCTCAATTACTAACATTCTAATACTTAATTCTATCATTTCCAGGCAGCATGGGATTGTGGCAAGGGTGGGGTGATGGGGCAGGTCTTGCAATCCAGAGAAATCTGATTCCCAATCCTACCTTCCACACTGGCTAGATGACTGTGGACAAGTCATTATTCCTCCTAAGCCTAAATTTCCTCTTATAAAATTGGGCTAATAACAGTGATTGTTCCCAACTCACAGGACTTTGGAACAGAGAGAATAAGATCAGCAAAGAGCTTTCCAAACCTTAAGAGATTCTGTTAAGGCCAGGTATTACCCTCCCCATTAACAATGGTACAGGGCATCCTTGTTTAAATGAACTCTTGGCCTCTTGACACTGCCCATGTAGACTTAGACTTTGAAAAGAGCCAGCAGTCTCTTTAGATTGATTCTAATCCCAAGTCTAACAGTCGTAGGACATCCTGGAAATGTCACTTAAGTAAAGCAGGCCTTATTAAATTTCTCTTGGACATCTATTTTGGGCAGATAGGATCTCAAATGGAATTGTCATACACTCCAGAACACAGTGAGGTTGTACTGTTGTACTCAAGAAATGCAAAGAATTTAAGAGGAACCTTCCCTATACAGGCTTCTCTCTCTCTCTTTCTCTCTCTCTTTTTCCTTTCCTCCCTCTCTCCTCCCCCTACTTCTCTCTCTCACTCACTTGCTCTTTCCCTCCCTCCCTCTCTTTCTCTGCTCCATCTCTCTTTCATACACACACACACAAACACACACGTGCACACACACACGCACACACACACACACACACACCCCAAAAAAAATCTTAGCAATAAATTCACGAATCACCAAAAGATGTGAAGATTAAAACCCATTCCCCCAAAAATGGTCAAAGGAGAGCAACAATTGTCAGCAGAAAAGTCACATAGGTAGAGGCAATGTGGGCTGACTCGAGTCAGGGCCCCTGAATCCCAGGCTTGCCTTTAATCGTTACTACCCACGTAACTGGGAGCAAAACTAACCTCCCTGGTTTCCTCATCCGTAAAATCAGCAAGTTGGGCTCACAGGACTCTGAGGCCCCTCCAGCTCCATGCTATGATCCTAAGTGGTCAAAGGCCATAGGTCATTTTCCAAAGACATACAGATTGTCAATAGCCAGCTGGGAGCAGCTGGGGGGGGGAGGGGGGAAGCAGTGCAGAAGCTGAGGTTGAAGTCCCACCCCACAGGAAGCACAGGCTCTTTGGCTGACTCCTGCCTCCATGCTCTCAAACTGAAGCCTCCTTGCCATCCCATTGGGTGAAGCCTCCTCGCCATACCGGTATTGTAGAGTTCCGATCTGTAGCCAACAGCAGCATAAATGGCTGGAGGTATAAAGCTAATGGAGCCTCTCTTGAACTCCACCTTTGCTGAATCTGGTTTTGGCAGCCAGTGCAGCCTCGATGCCCCAAGGAGGCAGGAGTGACTTTGAGGAGTGACCTGCAGAAAGTCAGACCAGCATTAACCAAGATGAAGGCACAATTGACAGCTGTCTCACATCTGGACATGAACTAGACAGGAACCAATAGCTATTTAGGAACTGAACTGATGTTAAGGGATTAAATGGGACTGGGGTGGGGCACCTGGGTGGCCCAGTGAATACAGCGCCTGCTCTGGAGTCAGGAGGACTTAAGTTCAAATCCGGCCTCAAACACTTAACACTTACTAGCTGTGCGACCTTGAGCAAATCACTTAACCCCAACTGCCCTGCCTTCCCCCCTCCAAAAAAAAAATGAAATTGGGTGACAAGTCAATGGTCCTGAACAAATGGAGGGAATGTAACTATTGGGAGCTTAAGTTGATAGCAATAAAGAAAAAGCTGCCCCAAGTGCCTCAGGGGTACCTGGAAACCCCAAAGGAGGATGTCGTCTGAATGGCCATAAGAGAACTCGGCCACAGCACACGTTGTACATATAGGAACTTTCTTGCCATTAACAATATCCCAATCATTTTAATGTGAGGGAAAAGAAATAACAACAGCCCAACTTGGCCCCAGGTCCTACAGTCTCGAAAAAAGTACCATGGGCCAGTCACTTTTCCAGTCAGGCCAAAGCCTGGTTAAGTAAACCTGACCCGGAGGGCAGAAATGCCAAAGCTTCTTCAAAACATCTTCAGGGGTTGGAGTCAGAGCTGTTCTGCTCCCCCACCCACCTCAATCCCATAAAGCCCCAGGACCATCCTGCATTCCCAGAGCACCTGGGGCTGTCAGGAACGCTTAAAAGTCTATGATTTTCAAAACGTGGGAAAGATATGTCTCACACTATTCATCCCCTCCCCCAACCCAGCCTACTATTCTGGGGCCATGAGGCAGATGGATGGACTGCCAGGACCAGTAAAAATAGCCCAAGAGTGGGAGGGCTACTTCCTCAACAGCCATCTTTCTAACACTCTAATGAGCAGAGCTCTGCATCAGGGTCTCCAGTGAGCACTTATTCCTCTGAATGGAACCATCTTCTTCCTTGGCACCAAAGAGCCGCCTTCCTCATTTGTAAAGTTTCCTTGCTCCTGCCTGACAAGTTCTGCCCACGCCTCAGAACTAAAATTCTTGTCTGGTCTTCCTTCCACAGTACAATGAGGAGCAGAGAGAATCTTAGATTTGGGACCACAAGAGACCTCAGATACCATCTAGACCAACTTCCTCCTCTTACACATGAGGAAACTGAGATCCTGAGAGAGGAAATGACCCCCTGAAGGTGACACGGGTAGGAAGAGGCAAAGCTGGGACTAGAACACAGGTCCTCAGACTCCAAACCTGCCATGTTTTCAACTATAGCATGTAGAAAGGAGGCATCTGTGTGACTGCAATGCAACCCTGAGAAATATCCTCCACTGTCCCAAATGTACCAGAGTTCTAGAGTTAGACATCTCTTAATAGACTGGAGGCTACATGATCACACATGGCATCATGAACCCAGACCTGGAAGGGGCTTCAAAGACCATCTAGGGCAACTCCTTCCTTTCACAGCTTAGGAAACTGACACTTGACTGACAGAAAGACTTAGTCATAGAAATGAGATCACCGATCCATCAGAGGACCCTGTGATAGGGACCCTTTCACATATGAGTTGAACTAGATTTTGGCTGAGATTCTTTCCAACTTTTAAATTCTGGGGTGCTGGGGTTCTGTACTGAATGCTCCTTGAACCCCAAATTTAACCTTAACAGGAGATCATAGCTGTCTCCTTTCATATAGCTCACAGTCAGCATTGTGATATCCCATGTCCTTCCAAGGTAACTGTCCACAGAGATGCTGACAACTTTGTTGTGAAGCAGGGATCACATCTTGTCCCTACTCTGTAGCTCACTTTGCACCTTGTAGAGGGCTATACGAACAGCAGGTGCTTAGCAAACACTTGAATGAATGAATTTAAATGAATTATCCTTCAAGAAAGGTCAATGTGTCCTTTGTCACCTACTCATCTCTTGCTCAAATTTAGATCTCTTTTAGAAAAGGTTAAATATATTGTCTCAAAAACTACATAAAGGGGTGGCTAGGTGGCACAATGAATAGAGCCCCAGCTCTGAAGTCAGGAGGACCTGCATTCAAATCCAGCCTCAGACACTTAACACTTACTAGATGTGTGACCTTGGGCAAGTCACTGAACCCCAATTGCCCTGCCCTCCTCCCTCCAAAAAGCAAAAAAAAAAAAGCTATTTAAATATAAGTTATCACTCCTGTTCTCTGATGACATTTTTGAGGATTTGGAAACAATGGAAAGTCATATTGTGGGGTTGAAATTTACCCAATGAGCACGAGAATGTGAACATCAGCTCTTCAGAAGGACTTCCGAGCCCTGTTACTGCAGTGACCAATCACAAGTCCAGAGAGTGATAATGTTAATGACAAAGCATGCCTACTGCCTCACAGCAGAAAGGTGATGGATAGAGCCTCGGTCATGGGCAATGTGTTTGGTTTGTTTTCCTTGACTGTAATTATTTGGTAGAAGAGAGAGTTTCTCTTGGAGAATGGAGGGGTTGGTAGAGAGTGATAGCAAGCCCCAAAAGAGAAAAAAAATCAAATAAGAAAAAGTTAATGAACTGCATTTTGAAACTCAGAGAAGATCAGAAGGAAGACACAGAGAAGCAAGGCAATTTTGTTTCTACTGTATGAAGTTAATTAGCAATTTTTAAAAATTATGTAAAAGAAGTTTGCAGTTTCAAAAACAATCCATTTTTTGTTCTTTGTATATTGGAATGCTCATGTTTGTGGATTTTTGTTTTTATGATAAAAAATAAATATATTTTCTTAAAAAGATCATTCAATTAAGTTTCAAAGCCCTCAATTAGACATCAGAAGCCCTGGGCACTAGTCCTTCTACAGACTCACTGTGGGACCTTATCCAAGTAATTTTATGTCTGTTTCCTGAAAGGATGATTCACTTAGCTTTCGTTTCGTCCTCTGGAAAATAAAGAAATTGAACTATATTTGCTTTTGACTTCTCCATTCAGAGATACAGTCCCCGCCTCTTTCCAGCAATGCATACCAATCAGAGGGTAGCTAGGAAGTTACAACTTTTACTGCATCATCTCTTGCTAGTGTGTGAAGATCTAGGCATAGTTGGACAGTGATTTTCAAAAGCTTTGGAAATATTTTACCATTTGGTTGTTTTAGCAAATAACTAAAGCAATCAATTAAATCAGTCAGTTAATCAGCAAGCCTTTCTGAAACCCTTACTGTGGGCTAGGCATTGTGCTAAGTGCTAGGGACACAAAGAAAAAAAAACAAAGACCCTGCCCTCAAGGAAATAACCATCTGATAGAAAGTGACATGTAAATAGCTATGTGTTCAACCTCCTTATTTTTAAGAGATCTAGAATAAAACAAAACAAGATTAAAAAGTTCCCCAGTACTTCCACTGTTCACCTTGGGAATGCAGGTGAGCAGAGACTCTCAAAAATTTTACCAGTGGATCCCAAGTTACAGCAAGTTAGATTAAGCTAAAAAGTCCAAGGAAAGACAGTATGTTCTCTGTCTGAGAACCAGGCGATCTGATCTCTGAAAGGTTTATCACCAAGAAGACAGGGTGTCTAGAGCTGAGGAATGAATATTTCAGCCACAGAGGCTCTGAAAAACCATCCTCTAAGTTATCAAGGAGATATGACCTATGTCAATGAGACCCACAGTGGCAAGATGGTAGATCCTCAGCAGATCAGTGCCTCTTCCTAGTTAGGTCAAGAGAGTGCAGATCAGGAAGATCTACAATCTTGGAAGAATCTGGATTGCAGTTGACCCAAAGTGAACGAGAAAAAACATGAAGGCTATAAGTGAGTTGTGGCATAGTAAAGAGAGTGTAGAAGAGTCATCTAAGAGACATCTGTAAGGATGGGTAGACCTAACAAAGAGGTGGAATGGTCATGTAGCAAGAGAGAAGGTGAGCTAGTGAGTAAACCAAGCACTACTCTGGTTATCTTTCAAAGATCCGACAAAGGAGCTGCCCAGTACTCAGGCAATTTAAATCCTTTGCCCATAATTACATAGCTTTTAAGTGTCAGAGGGTTGACCACTTTCTGGGTCTTTCTGACTCCAGGACCAGGACTCTCTCCTCTGTATCATGTGACCTCCTGCTATACTACTACTTGGGAAATGTCCCAATTACCTCCTGAAAGAAACCCGTATCTGTGCGTATGTATGTCTATATATGTATATATGTGTGTGTGTATATGCATTGCAAGCAGTCAGAAAGAAAAACTTAAGACACTGAGGAACCATAGTCAGGGATCACAGACCATTTAGCAGCTCTCACTGTAAAGGATTAGCTATTATGGAATATGATATCCCAAAAAGCAAAAGGCATAGACTTACAATAAATAATAACTTACCCACCAAAAGATAGTATAGTTCTACAGGGGTAAAATGAATATTTAATGAAAGAGAAGGCTTTCAAGCACTCTTGATATTAAAAGAAAAGATCAGAGCTAAGTAGAAACTGTGAAATACAAACATGTGAATCAAAAGAAACATAAAAATATAAACACAAGAGAGCACTTGAAAGGGGCTTTATAAGGATGAACTGGTTACATTCTAATGAAGATAAATGATACAAGTCACCTCTCAGAACCCTAATTTTGTCAGGGGTAATAGAGAAAGTCAATTTACAAAGAGTGGTTGGGAGTGGTTTTGTTTTGTTCTGATGGTCTTAAAAAAAACAAAGCAAAGGAAAGGAAGAAAAAGGTAGTATTTACAAATAAGGAAGGGTTATGAGGAGTGGGCACCATTTGAACCTTACTTTCATTGAATTGGTCAAAGGAGAGTGGAAGACATACACACACAAACATAAACTTTGGTAAAGAAATACATTCAACTCAATAGGAAGTAACAGAAAGACAACGAATTAATTTATATAATTATGTAAACAATGTGATCTATGAAACTATTAGTTAAATGAAAAAAATGCTGAACTTTAATACTGGAAGGTTTCAATATACCCTTTTCAGAGCTAGACAGACTTAAAGAAAAAAATAAACAAGACAATTAAGGTCCTGAATATAATTTTAGGAATATTAGTTATGCTAGATATCTGGTGAGTATTTAATATGGATAGAAAGAAGTATGCATGTGCTGTGCATGGCACTTTCACAAAAATTGGCCATGTAATAGAGAAACAAACTTCTCACAAGAAAATTCACAAAAGCAGAAATAGTAAAGATATACTTTTTTTTTCCTGCAATTCAATATTAATTCCATTCAATAAAAAGCCATTGTAGAAAGGATCAAAAACTGGAAACTAAGTAGACTAATCCTAAAGAATTAGTAGGTCAAAGAATAAATCAAATAAATAATAGATAATTTCATTAAAGATAATAACAACAATGAGACAAGGTGCCAAAATTTTGGGCAAGTCCTTAGGGGAAAATGCATATCTTTAAAACACTATCATCAATATACAAGAGAAAAAAGAGATCAATAAGTGGAGGAAAAATTGGGAAGAGAAATTAGAATGATGCAAGAAAATCATGAAAATCATGAAAATCATGAAAAAAGAGTCAACAACCTGACTGAAGAAAATAACACCTTAAAAAATAGATTAACAGAGCAGCACAGTGAGTAGAGCACCAGCCCTGGAGTCAGGAGGGCCTGAGTTCAAATCCGGCCTCAGACACTTAACACAAAAACTAGCTGTGTGACTTTGAGCAAGTCACTTAACCCCAATTGCCCTACCTTCCCCCGTCTAAAAAGCAAAAAAAAAAAATAACTTTCAACTTAAAAAAAATAGATTAACTCAAATGGCAAAAGAGGCCCAAAAAGCCAATGAGGAGCAGAATGCCTTAAAAAGCCGAATTTGCCAGATGGAAAAAGAATCTCAAAAGTTTTCTGAAGAGAATAATTCCTTCAGAATTAGATTGGAGCAAATGGAAGCTAATGACTTTACAAGAAATCAAGATTCTATTAAACAGATCCAAACAAATGAAAAAATAGAAGACAATGTGAAATATCTCATTGGAAAAACCACCAACCTGGAAAATAGATCCAGGAGAGATAATTTAGAAGTTAGTGGACTACCTGAAAGCCATGATCAAAAAAAGAACCTAGAAAGCATCCTTCAAGAAATTCTCAAGGAAAATTGCCCGGAT
>CM053582.1:570205451-570221010 GCA_028627135.1 Pseudochirops cupreus | reverse complement strand
TGCTGGGTCAAAGAGTATGCAGTAGTATTAATTTCAATCAATTAATTAAATTACTTAAATTTTAAATTTGATAGTAGCCTTGAAACCCTCTCAGAGTTGGTTTGGAGTTGACTTGTAAGGTTTGGAGTCTACTTCTGTTAATTTGTGTCACTTAGGGCTAAAGGCAAGGACATGTTAATATTAAATATTTAACCATCCACCTTTATGAAAAAAAGCATACAGGACACATTTGTAAATTTAATCTGTATTATTAAGATTTTCTCCATCCCTTTCTTACATCTAGACAGCCAACAAGGCAATGCATCAAGCCCTGGTTTGCAGAGCTGGCTGACTTCCGAGGTGTACATGCTCACAGTGCAAATGAAACAATGGGACTGGTTCTAGTTGTACCCTTTGCTAAAGGGCTTGCACTTAGAGATGACAGAGTCCCTCTGCTGATTGTGGAGACAGAAGAGCTGATGATGCATAAAAGAGAGCGGTCCCTCCCTCAGCTTGTTCTTCCTTTTAGGCTATGGATTCTATCAGTAGGGTTTCTAGCCACATCCTGAGAAGGGAACGAGGGAAAGGGGGGCTTGCTTCATTGCTACCTTGGTCTCCTTGGGGCCATGCACACATGGCATCTAAAGTACATGTCTTGTCTAGGCAGGTCTGAACCTGGGTTTAGTCTACTATGCGTGCGTGTTGAATGTGTGTGTGTGTGTGTGTGTGTGTGTGTGTGTGTGTTCTGATCCTAGATGAATGAGTACCTGCCCCCAAATAGACTTGGAGTCAGTTCTGTGAACTTGACAGGTCTGAGGGTCTTGGTTGTAACTAAATGGTGGTAGGAAAGCAGTCTCTGATCACTACTCTAGCATTCTTTAAAAATATATATATATTTATTTATTTTTAGTTTTCAACATTCATTTCCACAAAATTTTGAGTTACAGATTTTCTCCCTGTCTCTTCTCTACCCCCAACCCAATATAGTAAGCCTATTGAATACCCCTTCCCCCGATCTGTTCTCTCTTATATCCTCCCTCTTCCCCCCCTTACTTTCTTGTAGGGCAAGATGGATTTCTATACCCCATTGCCTGTATATCTTATTTCCTGGTTGCATGTAAAAAACAATTTTTAACATTTGTTTTTAAAAATTTGAGTTCCAGATTCTTTCCCTTCTTCCATTCTTTCCCACCTCCACTGGGAAGGTAAGTAATTCAATACAGGTTGTACATGTGTAGTTACACAAAACATTTCCAAAGTAGTTATATTGTGAAAGACTAACTATACTTCCCTCCATCCTATCCCACACCCCATTTATTCTATTTTCTTCTTTGACCCTGCCCCCTTTAAAAAGTGTTTGTTTCTAACTACTCTCTCCCCCAATCTACCCTCCCTTCTATCATCTCCCCTCTTATCCCCTTCCCCTCACTTTCCTGTAGAGTAAGACCCCCAATCGAGTGTGTATGTTATTCCCTCCTTAAACCAAGTCCAATGAGAGCACACTCTAGCATTTTTAGGGAACCCAAACCTGGTCGCTTTACTGGGAGTTGTTTAGACAGTGCAGAGCGGAGGTGAAATGTCAAATGCCTAATCAGCACTAGTACAAACTACTTTATGCTTTGAGGAGATTTAGGTATCAGCCTCCCAGATTTTAACACTAGTTATAAGGTGAGATACTGAATCTTGTTTTAAGTTTGTTTTTGTCAGATGTCCCCCTTGAGAATGTCTGTGTGTAGCATTCCTCTTGTGCATAGAAATAAATACCTGGCCCATATTTTATTCCTATTAATGCTGAGCACCTTTCTTCTGCTGTGCCTGTCTCCTAAGAGAAGGCTGCTGGGGCCAACATGAAAGCTTGGCTTCCACCTGAATAAGTGTTGGTGGGGAGTGGGTCTTTTACTCTTGTTTTGTTGTGTCAACTGGACTGAACTGACCTCTAACCTGTGGATGACAGAGCAGGCTGGAGACAGGAGAGTCAGGAATCAAACAGAAGTTTAGTTTCAAGGTGAGGGAAACAACTTGCAAGTGAAGTCCTGCTCCCTAAAAAAGGGGGGTCACCTGTTTTTGGCAGGGGTAAGGTTTTTAAGTGTGAAAACCACAAATGGCCAGACCACAACACAGGCATTTTTAGGTCTTGAGTAAACAGTCTTCAAGTCCATGACTGGGCCACAACAAACAGTCTCCAAGTCTTTAGGGTCATTGAGCCTTTGGTTGTTCAGTGGGGCACAGAACCACAGTTAGTTTGGCTGGGAGCAGCAGAGGGGCATCTGATTCAGTTCACTTGGTGGTCGCAAGTCTGGGGGATTGTTGTTTTGCCAATCTCAGGCCACAGCTCATTTGCTGGGCCTTAGTTCTGGAAAACAGAGTGTCTCCTAATAGTGTCTTAGGTTTGACTTACCTCTTGTGCTTCTGCTTCTCCTGACTAGTCTCCAGTCTTTGAAGGGAAGAGACATACAAACAGGAGGCTTCCTATCTGATCATTTGACTGTGTGCCTTCTCTGTCATGCTACATTTGTGTCCTGTCTGATATCCAGCTTCCTTTAGGATGAGAAGTGGCACTTTCCTATAATGGTGAACATTCTCGCTCCTGTTCATAACCTACACACCCCAGTGATTCTGAACCTCTGGGGGTCATCATCAAACCCCATTCCCTATCTTCTACCACACAATTCCTTATTCCTATCCCCGTCAACTCTCCCATTCCAAAGTCCCAACCAGGTGCCACCTACCCCTTTCATTGTACCCTATGGAATGCCTGTTCCATAGGCAACCAACTTCCCTTCATCCTAAATCTGTTCCTTTCTCACTCCTTACATCTTCTAGCAATAACCGAAACCTGACTCCTTCCTGATGACACAACCTCCCTGGTCATCCTTTCCAATACTGGGCTGCTCTTTCACTTACTTCTCTTGGCTTACTAGAGGAAGCAGGGGAATTGGAATACTCTTTGCTTCTGTTGCCACTTCTAGCTTCTCCCCCTACATCCTATACCCAGTAAGTTTCATCCTATTTATACCCACCACCCTATCAGAATCTTGGTGGCTCTTGTCTACAGACCTTCAGTTCATTCCCCTTCTTTAATGAGTTTGGTACTGGCTCACAATTTTTTACTTTTCCTGACTCCTACTCTTATGGGACTTCAACATACTTAGTAATTCTCCTTTAAACAACCTACCCATATCCAATGAATTACTCCTCCACTCCAACTCAGCCACACACAATGATGGTTTTACCCTTCATCTTTTGATCAGCCACAAAAGCACTACATCCATGTTCAAGAACCCTGAAATCCACTTATTTGACCAGAATCTATCAGCTTTCCACCTCTCCTTCTGTCTTCCCTAATCAAACCCTATGCTTCATCCACCCAGTGACCTCCAATCCCTCAACTCCTCAATTCTCTCCCAGCCATCTTGGCACTAGTCACTCTCTCCTCCCCTTGCCATTTTGACCCCTCAGTGAACCAATTCACTCTACATTGTTCTCTTTTGGTCACTAGTCTTATGATATTACTGGTTTTCTTCTGCTAAGTTTCAGTTTTTGGATCATTCCCTCCATTTGTTACCTTTCCTAGTGCACGTGTGCTACTGAATGAAGGTGGAGAAAATCACACAACTTTTCTGGTTCCATTACAAATTTATGTTATACAACCTTAACTGGACTCTTACTGCCACTAGGCAATCCTACTATACCTTCCCAATCAGCTCACTTTCCCACTCTCTGCAGTGGCTCTTCTAAACCACTTTTATCTGTCCTCAAACCTCTCATGGCTCTCCCTCCTCCCACTCTCTCAGCTGAGAAATTTGCTTTACATTTTGCAGAAAATTGAAGCCATTCACTATGAGCTCCCTCTATGCCTTCTGCTCCTCTCTTCTCCTTTCCCTTCTCTCAAATGATGAAGTGACCTTACTCTTTATCAAGGCCCAACTTTCCATCTGCACAAGCAATCCCATTTTATTCCATCTCCTCCAACAGATTGTCCTCTCTGTAATTCCCACTCTATCACTATTTCAGTCCCTCCCTATCTACTGGCTTCTTCCCTGCTGCCTACAAACATGCTTATGTCTCCCTCATCCTGAAAAAACCTCTCACTTGATCCTTCTATCCCCACCAACTGTGATCTTCTGTCTCTTCTGCCCTTTGTAGCTAAACTCCTTGAGGAGGTTCTCTACAATGCGTATCTCTACTTTGTCTCCTCTTACTATCTTCTGAACCCCTTGAAATCTGGCTTCTGACCTCGTCATTCAACCAAAACTGCTCTTTCTTAGGTTACCAAATTCAATGGCTTTTCCTCAATTTTCCTTTTTCTCGGCCTCCCTGCAGCCATTGATCACCCTCTGCTTTTTGACACTCTGTTCTCTCTAGGTTTTTGGGACACCAATCTCCTCTGGTTCTCTTCCTACCTGTCTTACTACTTCCCAGTCTTTTTTTGCTGGTGTTGTGTCCCACAGAGTTCTGTCCCATCCTGTCCTAGTCCCCCCTCTCTTCTCCCTCTATACTACTTCGATTGGTCATCTCATCACTTCCCATGAATTTAATGACCACCTCAATGCTGACCCCTCTCAGATCCACCTGTCCTTCCTGAACGTCGTCTCCATGGACCTCCAATCTCACATCTCCAACTGCTGTTCAGACTTCTAAAACCAGATGGCTAATAGACATTTTAAACTCGATATGCAAAGTGTTAAGGACACGATAGGGTGGATTCTTATTCAGGCATGCATCAGACTCTGAGGTTCTATGATGGCATCAATTGTTTTCTCCCTGGGAACATGGGCAATCCCATGAGTTTGGTGGTTGGTTGTGTTAATGGTCTGCAGACCAGATTGTTTTCCTGCTCCCACAGTCTGCTGGCGCTAGCTCATACTTGGTTAGCGACTGGAGAAACTCCTGTTTTCAATTCCCCTCTTGGAGACTTACCCCTTTCACTATGGCATATGGGTTTTTTCTAAGTTACAGTGTTTATAGGAATGACAAAATTTGAAAGCAGATTTTTAGGCTATTCTCTCCACACGCACAGGCCTGGTTGTCACTATGTCAAAGGCAGACATCTAAATCATGTCTGTTTGAGTTCTTGTCTCTCCTTTTCTTACTGAGGAGAAAGGTACAATTGACGACAGCATGAGTCATGATCTTGACCACCCTGTTGGCTCCATTTTCCTGTAAATACCATGGTTTTTTAAAAGGGAGCTTGCCCTAGCTTCCATATTAGTTAATTGAATCATGAGATGGCTTCCACATTCACAAGGAACACATTTCAAATGCTTCAAGCAGAGCCACCTTTTATTAAGTGGCCCCTTTGTGTGATCCACTGACTCCAGAGCCAGTGTTCTTGACACTCTACCACACAGTCTCTAGGGGAAGAAGGGATGGAGGACTTCTCAAAGTGAGGAGTAGCATGATCAGAGGGGTAGACAAGTGAGACTGAGGAGGTAGCTTTGACTGTTAAGCTTGGAAAATGTGCGTGTAGGTCCAGGCTGGGGAGGCTCTTCTTTGCCGGGAAGTATTGCTGTCTTTCCCACAGTCTGTGAGTTTGGAGGATCTATCTAATCTGTTCTGATGGTGGCAGTTGGGACAATCATAGGATTAGTGACAGAGATTGACTGACAGAGATATGCAGGGATTTGCATCCTTGATTTTTAGTGTTTGGCTCTCAAAGGGACTTTGGAAATCACTTAGTCCAATGAGTCCCATTTGGTGATCCCATTTTATAGGTGAGCAAATTGAGACCTAGAGAGAAAAAGTGACAGTTCCAGGTCTCATTTGTGATCAAGTTAGAAATAGGACTAAGATTCCCCACTCTGAGGGTCTTTTCATGGGTCTACACTGATAAGAATGATGAATATTAATAAGTAGCCTTTATATAAGGATAGTTTGAGGAGGAAGAAAGCATTGAATATTGGGAGTTGGATGACATAAGGCAAATTTCACTGAATAGTTGGCACCCACACTGGGTCTTAAAGGAAGACACTTCCTACCTATGTGACCTTAAGAAAGTCACTTGGAATGGCATGTCCACCCAAAATTCCATTAGGACAAGATGGCGTCATAGTCATACCAAATTCGATCAAGTCATCACCTCCTATGACCCTGTAACAAGAGGTCAGCATCCTGATACGATTGATCCAACATTTTACAGCACAGGAAAGTGGTATGCCAGAGCCAGGAAGGAACTTTAAGATCATCTAGTCAAATCTAGAAAATAAGAAAACCGGAGCTGAGGATGGGAATAGGGTCTAAGGACCCACTTCCAGCCAGGGGCAGATTCTGCAGAAGAGTCCACATCTTCTGACTCTTGCTTGGTCTGCTATGCTGCATCTCGTGTTCCATCCCCTTAGTCATCTGGAGATTCTCTGTCAGCCATTCCACGTGACTCAAGTAAACTAAAGAGGCTTGGCTCTAGGGAAATGAACTTACCTTGTAGCAAACTCCTACACAACATTTGAAAAGCTTAGTTACATAAAGATAATTTGATTCATTGGCATTTGTCACAAAATCATAATACCCCTTCCCTCATATTGGCCCTAGTTACAGTTTTATGGATCAAGCATTTTCTCCCTAGGGATCAGATTCTGCAAAAGTCAGTCTTGAGCTGGGGTTGGGGGTAGGGGTGAGGCACAGCCCTGAGTGAAACCAGCGAACAAACCTAACTTGGGAAAAGGAGCAGAGCTGGAGCTTGACCTGGGAAATGAGCGAACAATCCAATTCAAGGAACAGTCATCAGTTGGTCAGTCAAGAAGTGCTTATTAAGCAGCTACTTTGTATCAGGCATTGTACTGGGAACTGGGAATACAAAGATAGAAGTGAAAACTTGCCCTCAAGGAACTTACAGTTGATTCAGGGGAGACAGATGTATAGATATAGAGGTTTATACAGATACCACAGGGCATGAGGGTCAACTTGCTCCCCAGGTCACCTCCGTGGGAGGTCACACCTTCTCTTTCTACCTGTTAGCAGCTCATTTTCCTTGTTCATTAATACCCCAAGTTTAGTCTTAGAATTGAAGGTAATCAAGGAGTTTGTTATGATAGATCTACATTAATTACTAAAATCGCAACACCTTTTTCATTAATTAATTAGCTCTGAGTCCCATTTAGTTTCTCAGATACTATCCACTTAATGTTTAATATATTTCAGTGTATATGTGAATTTTATATAACACATTTTAAAATTAAGATATAATCTCATATTTTACAAACTATAATTTTAGTGTTGATATATGTTGACATTTTACTAAAGAACTACATTCATATATCTGCATATTTGAATATAGAAATAGGTGGTAGCTAGGTGGCATAGTGGATAGCTACTTGCCTTAGAAAGAACTGAGTTCAAATCCTGCCTCAGACTCTTACCAATTGTGTGACCCTTGGAAAGTGACCTACTCTGTCTTAGTCTCAGTTTCCCTGTATGTATGTGAAATGAGGCTTAACATTAAGACCTACTTCACAGGTTTGTGGCAAGAATCAAATGAGATAATACATATAAAGTCCTTTACAAACCCTAAAACACAGTATGCATGTTAGTTATTAGAAAAGGGAAGAGAACAGTGCCTGCCAACTAAAGGCCAGTGAACTTGACTCTGAATGTTGGGGAAATTCTAGGATAGGTCATTAAAGTGATGGTTGGCCAACATCTACAAAGAGAATTAGTGGTTTCAAAGAGAGAACATGGCTTCATCAAGTACAGGACATGCCTCAGTTAATTTTTTTGAGATGTTTACTAAATAAGGAGATGAAAAGAATTCCAAAGATGTAGTTGATTTAAGCAGAACTTTTGTCAGAGTGTCTTATGATATTGTACAGAGTCACATAGCTGCCTTTCAGTGCAGGGCTTTAAGCAAAGGCTAGGTACCCACAGGTGGGTATAGTGGAAATGGAATTCTGGACCAGGCACGGGTTGGCCCAGAGGGCCTTTGAGGTTCTTTATGGCTCTGAGTGTCTGTGAAATGACATCCATACAGATAAGTGTAATACAAAGAATGAATATCATAGAGAAAAAGGGGTGACCTTGGCAATAAAGTGTTCTGGGAATGTTTGGCAAAAGAGAGAAGCCTTGACTGCAGTGATCAAGGTGGGGCTTCAAGCAAGGGTTGAGCCTCAAAGTACTAAAGGGATTTGAACAGGTGGAGATGAAGAGGGAGTTTGGGGCATGGCCTATGTGCACGATTAGTGGGTGAAAGATAGAATGCTGAATTTGGAGAACAACTATTTTTTTCCCCTTGGAAGATAGTGCAGTGGAATGAGCTCTTATTGGTTGCTCTGAGTTCTTGTTCCATATGTTTGGTGAGGACTTCATTTTTACATTGAAGATATCTCTTTATAAAAAGGGTGGAAACACTCAATTTGGAGAAGATGGTACCACGGATAGCCATACTTGAGTCATGCATTGGCCTTGGACTTTAGAAGAGAGACCAGGTACAGATATAGAAAGACAAATCAAGAGTTGAGACTCAAGTATATCCCAGGACTTGGTTTGCTGGAGGGGAAACTTGAGCATCTGTGATGGCCTTTTAGGGAAATGTGACACCAACAAGGAGAGAACCTTGTGACCCCAGATGGTCACAGAACAGCAAGGAGTTCCTGGGGCAAGCTGCAGAGCCCTGAGACAGCAGGATTGAAGAGGTAGTAGTGGGATCTATGGAAGACATTTTGGACAAATGGAAGAATTCCTTTATTAAGCCTCCTGGTTGCTGAGGAGTTCCTACACAATGCCCAGTTACTGGATTAAATGGATAGTTTTATGATAAAGCTGAAGCTGGAACTGTGGACCAGCAATGGAATGAAACATAGTGTGGAGGGGCAAATCTAGACCTTGCCTTCTACCAGTACTGTGAGCTCTATGGACTATGCAGGTCTTAGAGTAGAGGTTCAACTTTCTCAGACTGGAGCACTGTTTAGGTGTCTGGGAAAGAACTGAAGGTCACTGAAGAATCAGCCCATTGGTCATGAGGGTGGGAACTGTTTCCTATTTGTCTTTGTCTCTCTCACTATGCCTAGAAAGCAATTAATTGATAATTATTGAATTAATGAACTCCAAATGTCTTGGTATACTTGGGAATGTTTCTTGGTCTTGGACCAATACATTCCCAAATCATTCCGGTTATGTATGAAGCTTGCCAGACATGAAGTGAGGTTTGTAGAAATGAAAATTCCTCTCTTTATGTCAAGGCCAATAAAATATTGGAGATGACGGTTTTCTAGCGCTAGAAAGAGACTTTTGATATCTGAGGAGAGGAATGGGAGATAGGGAAGAGAGGTATTTGAGTTAAACAAAACTGCCTAGGATCATATAATTCAGAGGTGAAAGCATCAGTTCAGTTCAATTTCCTTATTTTATACATAAGAAGAAACTCATCCATTCACTTATTCATCCATTCATCCAACACATATTTCTTGGGTGCCTGTGTGGCCTCATAGCTGATTGCTTAATCATCAGTCTATACCTCTGAGAGATAGAAAGCCTTTACCAATCCATCCAGTTGCCAGCTTTAAAGTAATGGATCTGCATCATTTTTTTTTCAGAGAAGTAATGTCTTTGATGTCTCATTTTTGTGCTGTATCCACTCCTGACCTTAGCAGCAACAGCCCATATGTGGGATTCTTTCATGTCAGCTCCTCAGTGAGAGTTAGGCAGCAATCTAGGGCTCTCAGTTCCAGTCCTGGCCCCACAACTTCCTTTTCATTCCCATTCTACCGGAGGACAGGGCCAGCTGCCACTCCCCTTTGATCTGGGCCATTCCTGGGACTACTGTAAAGGGGTGTGTGTGTGTGTGTGTGTGTGTGTGTGTGTGTGTGTGTGTGTGTAGGATGGGGATTAGTAATAGCAAGAAATTCCTTTTCCTCTCTCCCCTTGTAGCCCTCTCCTCTAGCCCCCTGAAAGAAAGTTACTGTTTTTCTAGAAATTATACCACTTGGCCACAGCTAGGAAAGTGAACGTTTTTGGGGTTTGTAAAACTCTGAATGCTTTCCTCTTTGCTCATCTGAAATAAATTTCCCTCTTACCAACAAGCCAAAACCAGCTCTCTCAATGGGGACTTTGTAGTTAAAATAACATTCAAAAGCAATGCAGTGTTGTTCCAGAGTTTTATTTAATTGAAGGAAATGGAAGGAAAATTGCCATGACCTGGTTCAGAGCCAAGTCTGTTTCCTTTCCTACAACAAGTTATAATAGTGACTGACCAGAGAGCTAGCTGGGCAGGACATGGTGAGATGGTAATGACACCTCAGATTTCTACAGTTTTCGTCTAAGGTATCATTGCAATGAGCTGACCATCCTCAGATCACAGATTTCTAGCTGGAAGGACCGCAGAGGTCATCTAACATTATCTTCTCATTTTACAGAGGGGGAAACTGAAGCCCAGGAAAATCCAGTGATTTAAACACAGCTCTTCTAACTCCAAATCTGCCATACTTTCTCCTGCACTGTGATCTTAGAGCTATTAAATCCTAGAGCTAAGATTTGAAATAGGGTCCTTCCTGACTCTATGGTCACTTAGAATGTTCTTTTTAAAAAATGAACCATATATATCATTTTCATACTCAGAGAAGGTTAGAAAATGAGGATTGTCAATGGAATGCATCTTATTCCCAATGGTCCCCTATCCAAATAAAAACCTTGCCTTCTTACAAAAGTATCAAGCACTTCTCTCAACCAAGGAGGAATGATGCCTCTGGCAGGGGCCAAACTGAAAGGAAGAAATATTCTAGTGTGGTAAGGAAGACTGCTCACTGGTAGCAACTTCAGTGTTCCAGGATACAGAATTGGTTTTTTTTTTAAATAACATTTCAGGGCTGCTTAGAGTATACAGTCAATCAGCAGCCTTCTGTAGGAACTTAGGATGGATAAGTATAGCATTTCATAGGAGACAGGGGTAGAGGAAGGTGGAATCAGTGAAAGAAAAAAGGGAGCTTTGGGGAGAATATATGCCAAGCAGTTGGCATGGTTTGTTATAGAAATGAGAAGATATCTCCTGTTCAAGGGCAAAAGACAAAGGGAGGTGACTAAATACTTTTACAGTTGTTAAAGAAGTCTATTCAGATAAAGCTGCAGGTTTCTCTTATCCAATGACAAAAAAAAAATTGTTACAACAGTGGAAGGAAGAAAAAAAAGTGCCTATTGTGTGCCAAGCACCGTGCTAAGTGCTTTACAAATATTATCTCATTTGAGCTTCACAACAGCCCTGGGAGGTAGGTACTGTTTTTATCCCAAATTTTACAGTTGAGGAAACTGAGGCAGACAGAGGTTAATTGACTTACCCAAGGTCACACAGCTAATATATGTATGAGGTCAGATTTCATTTTGGATCTTTCTGACTCCAGTCCTGGTGCTCTATCCACTGTGCCACCTAGCTGTCCTAGTGGATAGAGTAATTCACTTTGCTGCATCCTTTCATAGTTTGTTACAGCTTATTTCTCCAGTAGTTGAGGACTTTCTACTATTAGATCACCATGTTGTTTGGGGACTAGTCTATCAAGATGTAAAATCATTGTGATGCCTAATTTCCTCCCCTGCAATAGGTAAGTAAAAATAAATTTGGGTTGCAATGGTCCTCTTTGGAAAGGTACATCTTGTTCTGTACACAGTCATCCTGCCTCTGCCAAGAGCTAGGCACAGGTTTCATCATTAATCTTGGCCTTGTGGTCGGCCATTATGCCGATCAGAGCTCAAATGTCTTTTCCTTTCCCATATTGTTACTATGTAAATAGTTTTGGTTCTGCTCCTTTCATGCTGTGTCAGTTCACACATGTCTTCTCAGGTTTCACTGAAGCCATCCATCTCATGATTTCTCATGGTACAATAGTATTCTATTCCATTTATATGCCCTAATTTGTTCAACCACTCTCCAATTTACAAGCTTTCACCTTAGATTCCAATTCTTTGGTGGAATAAAAAGTGTGATATTTTTGTACATTTTGATCCTTTCTCTTTGAGGACCAGATGAGATCATTGTTGTGAAATGCTTAGCACAATGCCTGGCACATAGTAAGCACCATATAAACATTAGTTATTATTCATATTAATTTTTTCCTTTTCAATTTTAGCTGCATTGCTTTTGCTTGTGTAAAAAATGGGAATTTTATGTCATCAAAGTCATCCATTTTATTTCCTTGTTCCTCCCTCCTTTTGACTCTTTGCTTGGTCTGTGATCTTTCCCCTTTCCACTGCTGTAAGAGATCTTTCCTTCCTTGTTCTTTTGGGTTTTTTTTAGGATCTAAATGATGCTCTTGACCTCACATTTCCTGGCCTCTATGGACAATGTAGTCAGCAAAACTAGAAGAGAGAACTATGATTAATCCACTTCAGCATGAGAGTGTAACTACAGGTCCTGTACACAATGAAATCTCTCACAAATATGTGTATACACACATGTGAACTCCATCATCCAGTGGGTTAGCTATCGATTTCTCCCAGTTCATCTGCAAATCTGAAGCACTTATCAGTTTCTTTATCTAAGTCTCAGTTGAAAATGTCGAATAGCACAGGGCTGAGCACAGATGCCTGGGGCATTCCAGCAGATACTTCCTTCCTTGGCAATGCTGAACCAGCCATTCTGCCAGCTTTGAATATTTAGAAAGTGCTTGCATATGTGCACACACACAACATATCAATGCATATTGTATGTATGTATTTATATATTTTTGTCTGGATCTGTGTTTTTATTGGTAGAGGAAGTCCCAGTGAGGAACTCCTTTCATCACTACAGATAGCACCCACTCTGCAACTTAAAGTCTAAGAGAATCTAAGAGATACTGCACTGACTAATTAGAAGGCAATATGATCTAGCAGGTGAAGAGCTGCCTTCAGGGGAATTCACTCTCTGATACATACTGGCTATGTCACCCTGGGCACTCACACATATCCCTGGTACTTAGGAAGTTCTTAATTAATGCTTATGGACTATACACAATAGGTAATATATGTTATTATTGGATGGGACTTTGCAAATTTCTTCATGGAGGAACTTCCCATGAAGAAATGGAAATCTGAGGGTCAAGTAAAATGATGAAGGGATTCTCATTCATTCCATATAAGAATAAGTCAAAGGATTTGGGGATATTTATCTAGAAGAGAAGAAGACTCAGGGGAGAAGTGGTAGCTATCTTTAAGTGTTTGGAGGGCACATGTGACTATATGGAAGAGGGATTGGACATGTTCTTCTTGGCCCTAGAAGGACTAACCAGGAGCAACAGGTGGAGTTTGCATAGGGAAAAATTGAGGCTTGATACCAGAAAAAAAAACTTCCTAACAATGAGAGTTGTCCCAAAGGCCTAAAAGGTGATGGACTTTCTGGGGAGATAGTGGGCTCCCTCTTACTGAAGGTTGTCATGCAAAGTTGAGATGAGATGACCAGTTGCTGGACCTTGCAATGTCAAGAGGACCCAAGGTAGACCCCAGCTGCATTGGTTGGATGCTCAGTAGCAAAATTAGGGGAAGATGTGCACAAATCTCACAGGACTGAGTGCTATCTGCATTGCTAGGGGGATCATACAAACCAGAGGTGGTAGCAAGCAAGGACCACCAGGAGACACTGGGAGAGAGGGAACAACACTGACCTAGGGGCAGGGCATCTGAGCTGGGTCCTAGCTCTGCTCCCAATCCATGTGTGGCCTTGGGCAAGTCATTACTTAGGTTTTTGCAGCCACTCATCCCTTCCCAGTCCCATGTCTCACACCCTTTTTCCACCTCCAGTCCAGGGAGTTGTTGTAAAAACATCATTGCCGTTCTTGGGAAAAACAAGGTAATTGATGGCCGGTGGCTCCACTCACCATTTCTGGAGCTCTGTTGGGGAAGGCACCCCTCTCTGGCAACTGCTGTGTTACAGGCATTGTTTTCTTTTATTAGACTGTAAACTCATGGAGGGCAGGAACCATCTGTTGTTGGGGTTTGTGTCTCTAGAACTTAGCAAAGTGCTTGGCACAGAGTCGAAATGCTTAATACATGCCTTTTCATTTGTTCATTTATTTATTCCTTCACTAGAAGGAATCGGAGAGAGCAATGACTCCGACCTCTCTTTATATAGATGAAGAGACTGAAGCTCAGATAATGATTTATGATTTGCCCCAAGGTATATATGTCGGGATTTGAACTCGAATCTGCTGGCTCCAATGCAGCATTCTTGCCACCACATGGCGTTTTCTTTGTTGACCTCAGTTTCTTCATCTGTACAATGAGTAGACTAGACTGAACGATAACTATCTAAGACCTCCACTAACCACATCTGAATTGATGAATCTAGATTTCACAGGGCATTACTGGGAGTGATGGGTGGAAGGTCCCAAGAAGCAGATTAAGGTTTGATGTCAGGAAAAACTTCCTAAAAGTTAGAGCTAACTTAGATTGGAATGGTGACTTCAGGAGGCCATAAAGCCATGACTGATTGACTACTTAGAATGCATGTTTTACATGGTGTTCTTGTTTTAGGACACATTGGAACAAATGCCACCCAGGTTCTCTGATTTAAATCAGCCTAACTCAACAGGTGGCTACTACAACTCTACTATGTGCCAGGCACTGGGCTAGATGCTGGGGATACAGAGAAAGAAAATAGAAACCTGTCCTTGCTCCCAAGGAGCTTACTTTCTAATGGACCTCCTAGTCAGACTATATTCTCCTCTTTCTGAAGTAACCCTTGGAGCCCCTAGGGCTATGGTGTTCCTCTGATGCTGTCTTCTCCCAAACTTGCCCCTCCTGTATGCCACAAAGACACCACAATGAGGAACTGAGCTCACACAGAAATGAGGGCTTTATGGGGGGGGATTCTGTTCATTCCATAAACCTCCTCTTCCTTCCTCCATTCTCCTGAGGTCATAGAGTGTGGGCCAAGCTCAGCTGCTTGTGGTTTGGAGAAAAAAAATGCATGAACTGACAAAATCTTAGAAGCTAAATTTTACAGAATGGAAACCCAATGATTTTCCTGTCTGACATGAAGGTCTTTGATCTGAGAGAAGCTTCCAAGAGACTGAGGAAGCCAGTCACAAAAGAAGAAGAAACATTCATCTTGGTCCCATTCAGCACATCCAGGGAGATGGAATTATTCACCATGCAGCAAAATGGAACCAGTGCCCAAACCACTGGCATGCACACTTGGGGAAGAGATTCATACAATCCTGGAATCCCAGAATGGGAAGGTACCTGCCAAGTCAGGTCCTACTTACACAAGAATGGCCTCTGTGACTTCCCAATTCAGCCTTTATTGGAAGCAGTCCAGAGAGAGAGAAACTGTGAGCTCCAAGGTGGTCTGATCTGCTTTTGTACAGCTCTCATTATTGGAGAGACATCAAGTCTAATTTTGTTTCTTTGCAATGTCCATCCAATGTTCCTCATTCTGCCCTCTGGAACCATGAAGAATAAGTACAGAATAATGGCTTTTGTTGATGATAGCCCTAGCAAAACCCGAAGACAGCCAGAATGTGTCCTCAGAGTTTCTTCTTCTCCATATTAAATATCCCTAGTTATTATTGCTGCTGATTATTATACTAATAAAATAAGTCCCTTTACTATGCTGGTTTCCATCTTCTACATGCTTCCTGTCTTATTAATATCCTCTCTAAAGTATGGCACCCAGAACTCAACATCC
>CM053582.1:570184762-570204951 GCA_028627135.1 Pseudochirops cupreus | reverse complement strand
TGTGTGTGTGTGTGTGTGTGTGTATCTAAATTACTGCCACACTATCTATAGGCATCTGGAAATTCTTGGCACTGGGCACAGTCCAATACTCTCTCTATACTGTTCTGGGTGAAGTACTTGACCCTGCTTGCCCATGGGTTCTGGATTAGTAACTGTAGTGCTGAAGAAGCCGTTCCATTCCAACCTTCCACAGAGCCCAGTCCAAGGGTTGTGTCTGCTCCCGGGTTGGGGCAGGCACCATGGAATTATGGTGTGGAGCTGTCCATCTGCAGGATCACATTGTTTACCTTTCACACAGGTGCAGACCCCTCTGAGGGCTCCAGTACTATTGCACCCATTCTTCTTGTCATTATGGTGATAGCGGAGTTTCTTGGTCACAGTGCCATCTGAGAAATATGTACCTAGACTTTAGAAAGGTCTCGCCAGTCTGCCCCTGGCGTCAGGGGAACCTGTTTCATCTGAGAAGTCACTCAAGCATTCGTGGCCTACAGCCATGGTCCCTGAGGATAGGCTGTTCTTATGAGCCCCTTAATCTGTCTGTGGAACTAATATCTGGATGTCCCCTTGTAAGCAATCTCTTCTGCTGAGGCACCATTCTCAATATCTGGAAGGTTTGACATTGTGTCATAGTTAGTAATTGTTCAAAATAAAGCAGAACTCAGCCTCCTTATCTTGCTAACAGATCTCTTGTTATCCACTGCCACACTGACTGGCAGGCTCAGGATGTGAACCCATGCAGGTGTTCTGGAAATTTGGGGAACTTCTCAGCTGGGGCTGCAGCAAGGACAATTCCCCTTCTCTCATCTGGGAGACGCTGCACTGGCCAGCCTGTGATACACCAAACGGGCACTGACATCCCATTCAAACCAGATATCTGAGGGCCAGCTTCCAGATCGAGGAATGTTGGAATGACCAAAGTCTCTTTCATTCTCTAGTAGCAAAATCCTATGTCGATAGTCATCACAGTAGCCGAGGAAGGAGACAACTAGGGAGTTCTTGACCTTGGGATAAGTGTGTGAGTTGATTCATGCTACTAAGCCCTTGTCAGTGTGGGCGGCCTCATGGCATTTCTCTGTCTCCTTTCTGAGGCAGCTTCTGGCCCAGAGGCAGTCTTTTGCTCAGACTTAATCATTGCTTTCTCTCCACTCCCACTGCTGCACACTAGTTCAGAAATTCATCACCCCTCACCAGGACTAAGACAATTGCCTGCTCAATGAGTGCCTTCTTCTCTCTCCTCTCTCCAATCCATCCCCACCAAAGCTGCCCAAAGAACTTTCCTACAGTACTAGTTTGATCATGGCACTTACCTGTGCTGGAGGGGTGGAGAGGACACAGAGAACATTCAATGACTCCCTATAGCTTCTGAGTTAAAAGATAAACATTTCAGCCTGGTTTTTAAAGCACTCAGCAATGGGGATCCCATCCAAGTGTCCAGATTTATTTCCCATTACCCTCTTTCATGAAGTCCACATTCTTATCCATCTGGGATACATGTTGTTTGCCCTCCCCCCATCAACACTCCATCACCAACCTCTGTACCCCTGCAAGGTAAGTTCCCCACGTCTGAAATAGACTCCTTCCTCATGTGTATCTTTGGGCAGCAGGGTGGTGCAGTGCATAAAGTGCCAGGTCTGGACTCAGGAAGACTTGAATTCAAATTTGACCTCAGACACTTATTAGCTAGGTGACCCTGGGTAAGTCACTTAACCCTGTTTGCCTCAGTTTCCTCATCTGTAAAATGAACTGGAGAAGAAAATGGCAAACCACTACAGTATCTTTGCCAAAAAAATCCCAAATGCGGTCACAAAGTTGGACATGATTGAAAAACAGTTGAACAACAATACAACATGTTTACCTTCAAGGACCCTTACCAACCTTCAAAGCTTAATTAGATAACATTAGATAACAACTGTAATGAGGGGAGGGCATTAAAATTTAGAATGCACAAAGTCCACTTAGTATGGAACTGAGTCCCCCTCCTGACTCAAATACATTTATTTTAATTACCTTTTGTCTTTTTTTAACTATGTACTTTAGGATACAGAGCTAACTTCAGAATCTGGGAGCCTTGGGTTCATAACCTTTCTCTGATATCAACCTCAGGGAAGTCACTTTACCTGGTCTTCCCTGGGAAGTCCTAAGCCTGGATGTTTTAAAGTGGGTATCAATCTACATTGGGGGAATTTCCTCTTAGAGAGTTCCTTATACCAATGAAACAACAGGTCCATTCTAGACAGATGTGTGGACACATGGTGCACATCCAGTAAAATCTCCAGAGAACAAAGTGACATCAAGTCTAATCTCCCCCACTTTACAGAAGTGGAGACTGAGACCCAAGGGGAGTTGCCCAGTGAGTGCCAGTGAGGGCTCCTCTGCCTCCACTCCCAGCCTCCTGCTCCTCTATTACCCCCCTCAGGCCCTTCCAGCAGAGGTCAGATGATTCCAGATGAGATACTCAGAAGAGGCTATTTCTGTACCTTCACATGTTAAGGAACCTCACTCTTGCTTCAAGGCTCTTCCATTTCCTATGATACTGAAGTGGGACCCCTCTGGCCATGATTGTGAATGACAGTGAGTGAGCCTGGTCAGACACCTCTAAAATGTGCACGGACCACCTGGGCATGTTGGACTGACCAGGCAGGCCTGAACTCATCCTGATCAGAAAGCAGCAAAAGCCCTTGTCACCTGGTGGATGGACTGGCAAGAACCTCTCCGGACCCAAGGAAGGCAAGACTCAGAAAGGCCTATTCTCACTAGCCCCAACCACATTGCTTTCTTCTACCCTTCCTAGGCACAAAGAACAGGATTGTTCTCTTGACCTTAGGGACCATAATGTCTGTTTTACAGATTTTTTAAAATGATGTCCATTAAGGTGAAGTGGTTTTCTTGGGGTCACACATCAAATAAACACTACCAATCGAATTTGAACTCATGTGTCCCCTGACCCTGAGTTCAGCATTCTGCCTCTGCCAACCCCCTGACCCTGAATTGCCACATGCCCCCATTACTTACATTTTTACATTCTCTGGGGACTAATTTATATACAATTCCTGACTTGGGATGAAGCTAAAAGTAATGTTGGAGAAAGTCATGGGTCCCAGAAGATGTTTTACCTTGGGTTACTTAAAAACACATATCTGCTTTTTTTAAAGATCAGAAAATGGGAGAAAGCAAGAAAGTCAGAGAGAGGATTTTCCCTCCTATCTAAGGAAAGTTTCCTTCAAGGATCACTTATAAGTAAGAAGTTAGTGAGGATAATAGCCCCCATTCCCCTCCAGGATGTTTTCAAAGTGCTTAGTAAATACTCAGGGCTCCAAAAGCAATAGGAGAGGGACTGACCACTCCCAGGAGGGTTCAGCAAGTGGCCAGCTCCTCTAGAAGCTCTGCAGACCCCATCCCACCCAGCTCCCAAGGGCTGGTGAGGCCCATTCAGGGAGAGGCTCTACGGATGAGTTCTGTCTGGAGCTGGGCAAAGACTAGAGCAGGGACAGTATTTCTGGGATCCTCTGGAGGGGAGGAAGGGAAAGATGCACCCAGTGATGGTGGCTGCCCCAGTTGGGGAGGGGTCTGGATGAATTGTCAAGTTAACTGTAAATGTTTAGTCTAGAGCAGTGGTTCTTGACCTTCCTAATGCCGCGACCCTTTAATACAGTTCCTCATGTTGTGGTGACACCCAACTATAAAATTATTTTTGTTGCTACTTCATAATTGTAATTTTGCTACTGTTGTGAATCGTAATGTAAATATCTGATATGCAGGATGTATTTAAATTAAACATAACCCACAGGTTGAGAACCGCTGGTCTAGAGAATAGAAAACTTAAGGAGGGAATATGAGCAACCCCTGTAGAGTGGCACAATGGACAGAGCACTCTGGTTCTGGAGTCTAAGGACCCCGTTCACATCTAGCCCCTGACACATACTGCTCGTGGCACCTTAGACCTTAACTCCATCCCCCTGAGCCTGGGTTTCCTCATCCTATTAACTCTGATCCTATGAGTATGTAAGGGGTTCTGTGATCACTTCCAGCTCCAGTCTCTGATGAGGCCCACTATGGTGATGTAGTCAGAAAAATCTTGGATTTGGAATAAAGGACCTGGGTTCAAATTCCAGCCTTGCTCCTGACTATATGAGAAGCCTCTGTCAGGCCTGCTTCATCTTCGTGCCTTCCCTCAACATTGCCCCAGTCTTTCCCATCTGTATCCTGTTTGCTCACTATCCCTCCCACTACCCTGGGAGTCCCTTGAGATCACAGGCTGTTTTTGTCTTTCTTTGCATCCCCGGTGCTTAGCACAGTGCCTGGTACATACACGGCAGGTGCTTAATTAGTGCTCAGGTAAGTCATTTTCCCTGTCTGGGCTTCCGTCCCCTTCCTCATAAAGTGAGGAGGCTCCTAAGAAATGACGGCCACGGGGAATTCCAGGAAGGCAGGAAAAGACTGTATAACCATAGAGAGCAGAGGAAGCAGAAGCAGGAGCAGGGTGGCTGTAGGGGTAGTGGTTAGGGCCGCGAAGGCCCGGGCTGAGATCCTGCTGTGCGACATGTGCTATGTGACCTGGCCGAGTCACTGATCTCGGAGCATCAGCTTCCTCCGTGCGACTGGGAAGGGGGGTGGGCGTGGTGAAGGGGAAGAGCGAGGGTGGCCGCCGGCTGCTGTTGGAGGCGCTCTCCCAAGCGCCTGCTGCTTTCGCTGCGTGCCTCTGAATTCCTCAAGTTTCATTTTTGTTTATTCATACACTTTTTAGATTTTTAAAAATGCTTGCTCCTCATCTCCTATCCATCAGCTCTTTGGAAGGTGTAGGCTCTGCTTCCTGCAGGGGGTGAAGCCGGGGGACCTGGGCTGTCAGCAGAGTGGAAAATCAGGATAGGGATATTTGGGAGACAAACACAGTTGCTAAGCAGTTCCCATCTGGGGCTTTTGAAGAGGAAGGGAGCCTGTTCTGCACTGATCCAGAAAGCAGAACCAGCATCAAAAATCGGAATCGCTAATGGTGGAGCTGCAAGAGGTCTTCCAGGTGATCTAGTCCAATTCCCTCAGATGGGGAAACTGAGGCCTTGAGAGGTGACCTCGCCACGTGGTCATCCAGTCTGTGCTTGAAGACCTCCCATGACATGGAACCTCCCCTCCACACCACACACACACACACACACACACACACACACACACACACACACACACACACACACACACACACACACACACAACCTCCCAGAGCAATCTATTCCATTTTGGCTGGACTCATAGTGACTCATGTTTATAGAGCACTTTAAGCCTTCCCTTAGCCCTCTTAATCCTAGGGCCTTCCTCCACGGATTACTTCCCATTTATCCTGTACATAGTTTGTATGTGTATCTGCACAGATACTTGTTTGCATACATACTCTTGTTTACATGTTGTCTCGTTAGATTGTGAGCTCTGCAAGGGCAGGGACTGTCTTTGGCTTTTCATTGTATTCTAGCACTTAGCACAATGTTTAATAAATGCTTATTGGCTGACTGACTGACTGACTGGATTTCCTCACTGAACCCTGCGAGGTAAGTACTACAAATTTTATCATTCCTATTTTCTGGAAGGGAAAACTGAGACTCAGAGAGGGAAGTGACCACTCCAAGGTAACGTAGCAAGGAAGGAGGCACAATGGGGTCTCAAAACCAGGTCTTTCTTCTTACTCAGTTCTCATCAATTCAATATGGACACATGTTAAATGCCTACTATGTGTTTGCACATCAAATCTCTCTTTCTCTCTCAAAGATCTGGGCAGGATTTTTAGGCTGGAAGGAGGTTCATACATTTTCTCTTTCATAATGTCCCAGAAATAGAGAGTAAGGCAGACAAGGGAAAAAAATCCAGTCTTACCTCTCATTGTCGCGCTTTGCAGCATAATGAAACAAGCCTAAATATTGCCTTCTTTTTCTGATGTGGACTCCCAACCAGCCATGGAGAGGATCAACTCCCCAGGCTTGGGAAAGACACAGAAGCTAAAAGTCCTGGAACACAGACCCCTCCTAAGCCATTTCTCCCATCCATCCCCTTCCTTCCAGTCACCCAGGCACCCACCTCATTCAGACCCTCTGCATATTTCTCCTAGACACCTTCAGCAGCCTCTAATCTGGTCACCCTTCCTCTAATCTCAGCCCTCTCCAAGCTAGCCTCCTCACAGCTGCCAAAATCATTTTTCCAAAACCCAGATTTGATCTTGGCGCTCTCTACCAAGTGGCTCCCTATCACCTCTCAAATCAACTCCTCAGTCTGGCATTTAAAGCCTTTTACAGCCTGGACCCGGTCTCCCTTTGGAGGTTGATTTCAAATCATTTCATTCCTTACACACTAAAATCCAACCAAAGTGGCCTGCTCACAGCTCCTTGAATAAATAATTCTCTCTCTCGCCCCCATTCCTTTGTACAGTGTACCTGTCATGCCTAGAACAGGTGGCAGCATCCCCTGATCATCTCCAGCCTCTTGCACAGCTAGGTCAGGTGCCACCTGCTACCATGGGTCTCTTCTCATGACCAAGCTTGCTCTTGCCTCCTCTCCCTCCTCCCACTACTGGCTATTTCCCTATTTGTTTATGTGCTGGCTCTCTGGGCAGAAAATTGGCCTCCCAACATTGACTTTGCATCTCCAGTGCTTAGTCTGACACATAATTTAGTAGAGAAACTTTGCATCATAGATTTAGAGCTGATGGGGCCTTAGAGACCAGTGAGTCCAACCTACTCCGCTCAGAGATGAAGAAACTGAAGCATGCAGAGCACATCAGGATCACAAAATGAGTTAGTGTCAAAGGCAGAATTTGAACTCAGGTCTCCCCAATTCCAAACCCCCGATATGCTATCCACTGCACCCCCTAGCTCCATAATTGTATTTAATCAACACTTAACTGAATCATGGTAGAACGGCTAATTCACAGATCACCACAGAATGTCTGGGGTCCAGGGGCCCTCAGGGACCATCTAGGTGACCTTGAACCTGAACAAGCTGCCCCTGCCACACTATTACCAGAAGACAGCGAGCCTTTGCCAGGAACCCTCCAGTCACATGAAAAGCCTCCTTTTGTTCAGCTGGAGGCACAGAGGGGGTCATGCCACCATCCCCAGCCATCAGTACCAAATGACCGCTAAAAGGGAAGGTGGTCCAGCTTCTCTTTACATAGGATGCCTTGTGATCCATCAATCTATAGTCAGAAAACAGTCTTCAGAACCAAACTGTAAAAGGCAGGACAATTCAGCAGTTTGCTAATTGTTCTTCCCTGAAGCAGCCATGAGCCAGCATTCTGTATTCACTAGCAGATGGGTTGTGGGCGACCTGCCAGACTAGTGCTGGTGACTAAACCTTCCAGAAGTCACTCAAGACTAGTCCCACGCTTTAAACTAAACCTTCCCTCTGCCCGAGATCACCCTGGGGGACCAACTCTTCTGCATGGGAGCCAGCCCTGGAACTTCAGTGGGTTTTCACAAAAGACTGGCAGGCTAGAAGAAAGGCCAAAGGGACCCAGGGATTTTTCTTGCTGTTGCCTGAATTCTCCACATTAAAAAGGTTTTCTCCCCCACTGCCTTCCCAATGACAGCTGCAGGGGGCAGCATTAGGATATGGAAGGAGTGTTGTAACCAGAGACAAGACTTGGGGTCAGAGCTACCAGTCATGTAGCCTCCTGTCTTGGAGGCTCAGTTTTCTCCTCTGTAAAATGGTATAATAATAAACCTCCTCCAGTGAGAGTAAGACTCGATTGAGATAATATTGGTGAAAAAAAAAGTAAGTGTTGCTGCTGTGACTGTTGTCGTTATGATCTGGCTGTTGTTGAAGGGTTTTGATCAGCTTTGATCGGCTTGGGCTCCGAGGGCAGAACCAGGAGCAGTGAGTGGGTGTTCCAAAGAGGTAGACTGAGGTTTGATGCTAGAAAAACATCTAACAATGGAGGCTGTTGATCCTGAAGTGGATTGGTCCAATCCAAAAGCCATAGTGACTTTCATGGGACTTGAAGGGGAGGGGTCTTAGAGATCATCTAATTCAACCTTTCCTTTTATAGAAAGGGAAACTGGGGCTGCCCAAGGACACACAGCAACTGATAACATGACCTCCTTCCCCTCTACTGCTCCTCTTCCCATGTAATACCTCATGAGGATCTCCGCCATGAGGCTTTGTCCAAGGCCATGCCCAGCCAAGGGCCTCCCCAAGCAAAGAACTGCAAAAGGACAAAGGTCCAGACAATGTGGCTGTTCCTTTTCTAGTTCTTTTCAATTCAGCAAAGATTTATTTATCAGATGTCAGGCACTGTGCTGAGCATAGGGAATCCAAAGATAAAAATAAAAAACAGCCCCTGCCCTCGGGGAGCTTACATTCTACTGAAGGAATAGAAGAACATTTGAATACATAAACACAAAGTTGTTTAAGGAGGGAAAGCACCAGGAGGACACAGAAAGACTTCCTGTAGGAGATAAACATAACTCGAGCCTTGAAGGAAGCTAAGTATTCTAAAGGGTAGGAAGGATGAGGAAGGCATTCCTTGTAGAGGAGAAGGGAGTCTGCATGAGGCATAGGAAGTGGGAGATGGGATTCCAAGCTGAGAAAAAGGTGAGTGGGCCAGTCTGGCTAAAGAGTCCTGTGAGAGTTCTGTGAGACAAAGCAGGAAAAGCAGGGTGGAACCGGGCTGGGAAGGGCTTTAAATGCAAAGCTAAGAAACTTGTCTTGGAGCCTAGAAGTAATAGGGAGCCACAGAAGGTTCTTCAGCAATGAAAGGATTTTGCAAAATCTGCACTTTAGGAAAATTATTTTGGCAGATGAGGGAAAGAGGAATTTCAGTCAAGGATAATCATGATGTTCAAAAGGAAATTTTTTGTTTGGGCTTTCGCACTAATTAAGGAGGCAAAACTAAGGAGAAAGAACATTAAAAGGAGTTTATTAAAATACATCAAGGTAGCAGCGTGTTGATGGGCTGATCACTGAAGACCAAGATGGGGCCAGCTTTTATTGATAACTTTCATAATGAGATAAAGATAATTCACATAAGTCCATGTCAGCCAAAGGGGCTGGGCCCCATCTCAGCTCCTCCCAAAGGTAGCAGATCCCAATGTTGAACAGGTAGATGTCCAGGATAATAGCAGGTAAGACAAAAGCTGCAGATGAGGTGACACCTCCCCAACACTGATCGACAAGCAGCACTGGGAACAATGGGAAACTGAGTGGAGCATAACTTTCGCTAACGAAGCTATTACAGATTCCTACATTTCTATAGCCAGAGGCAGAGAGTGTATCAGGTCATGGCTAGTGAAAATCTCAGAGGATAGTCAAGGGGCAGAGTAAAAGCAGGGGCAAGGCAGCCCCAGCCAGGGGTCTGCTGTTAGAGGTTCCCACAGAATCTGACATGAACAACTGCAAGGGGTTGGTAGGGGGAACCCAGCCTCCAGGGAGGGTATCCTGACCAGAGAACCCTGCAAGTGGGGCCAGGCAAGAGAGCAGGCTCATATCCTGCTGTGCTCTGCAGCCAAGGGCTGGAGGTGGGAGGCTGCATGGGATCCTAGCTCCAGGGCTGGAGAGGACGTGAGAGATTTTCCATCAAGTTCCTCATCTTAAGGACAGTGGTCCTGATGGGACCTGCCATGTCATCAGTACCAAGGACTCCCAGACGAGCAAACTGCCCCCTACTAAGGCAAATTAGAGTCTAAGAGGGCTGCAAAGGCACTTGCCTGAGACTACATGGGCAACATCATTCAGAGGCAGGACTGAACCCAGATCATCCTGGATTGGCCATCGGCTCCCGCAGATAAGGAAACTGAGTCCCCAAGAGGCTGTCCCTTGCTCAAGATCACAGGAGTGGTAAGCATCCAAGGTGGGATTTCCACCCAGGTGCTTTGACTCTAGCCATTGTCCTTTACACTATACCACAGAGCCCTGAGTCCCATCATGGAATGCAAAGCACTTTGGAGAAGAAGCCCACCCCAGTATATATCAGGACCCTGAGGCTAACACTGCTGACCCTACCCTAGTTAAGACTCTGCAGGCACCTAAACCAGAGTGGTGGCCATGGGAGTGGACAGAAGGGGACAGAGTCAGGAGATGTTCTAGAGGAAGCAGCCACGAGATCCTCTTGCTCAAATAAGCACCAAGAGACCAAAGACTATTTCATAACAACGCCTCGACCAGAGCCTAATTCAACTTCCTGGGCTTTAAGCTTCAGCTATTCTGAGCTGTCAGGCTTATGTAAGACACTTTTCCAGAGTGGGGGTTTTTTCCCTTGGAATAATAGCAGTTCACATAAATAAAGCTCTTCACCATTCCAAAACACATTACATCCTTGGTACATTCACCTAGGGGACCCTGTGCCATTTTAGGTGGAAAGACCAAAGAACAGCCCAGTCCCTGACCCCAAGGACTCTCCACCGGAGACAATGACAAGCTCATTGGAGGAAGGCCAGAGTGCCCACAACTAAAAGAAGGATGATAAATGATAATGACCCCAAATGAAGAACTCTTGCTGTGGCTAGGCTTGGAGTCAGAGGACCTGAGGTCACATCCTGGCTCTGCTCCTTCAGGAACCAGATGACCGAGCTGCTATTCATGTAAGGCTTGTTGAGCACATTACGTAAGTAGTCTCGTTGAATCCTCACAAAACCTTGGGAGGTAAGGTATTATCACCACCATTTTACAGAGGCAGGCAGTAGTGAAGAGACTTGCCCAGGGCCATGCAGCTAGTAAGAGATTGCGGCTGGATTTGAACTCAGGTCTACTTGACTCCAGCTCCAACACTCTATGTACCTGCATCACCTAGCTACCTAATCAAATGAGATCATTTACGTAGAACACCTTAGAAACCTTCATGTTGTGTGTGACATTAGCTCTTAGTGGAACCCCGATTTCTTCCACGCTCTATAATACATGTCTAGTATGTGCCCAGATTTACATGCTATCTCTCTTCTTGGACTATGAACTCCTCAAAGGCAAGGACTGGATTTTTGTCTTTTGCGGGGTTAAAGGGGATATCACCAGCACTTAGTGCAGTCTCTGGCACAGTAGGTGCTTAATAAATTCTTGTCTCCTGACTGAGTTCTAAGTCTTATCCTATGACCTGAATTCAAATCCTGTCTCTGCCTGTATGACCTTAGCCAAGTCATAGCCTCTCTCAGCCTCAGTTTCCTTGACTCTAAAATGAAGGGGCTGAACTCAGCCTTCCTTTCTGGGACTGTGATTGAATCATCTCATTTGAGCCTCCTAGCAGTGCTGAGAAGAAGGTCCTACAGGCAGCACTGGCTCCATCTTATAGAGGAGAAAACTGAGGCTCCAGAGGTGAAGCCAATCAGGTCCCGAGCACTGCCTTTGTAAGCGTGTACCTGCTAAACGCCAGATTCTATGACTTTGTCCTTGCTCTGATTGAGGGAGCAGAAGGTTAAGAACAGAAACCAAAACCCTCCCTGACTCAGCCCCCAAAGGTCTCAGAGTCAGTAAAAAGGGCCTAGAATGGCATTCACAGTCCCCATTAAATCCAGTCATGTTTTCATGGCTGGGTTTGATTAGGGAAATTAATGGCACTGTTGTCTTCCCAGTGTAGGAGAGTGTTCCAGCCTGTCGCAGCCCAGGAGGAAGGCTCCATCTGCCACCTGATGGTTCTCATCTCCCCTGACTCCAAGAAGCCCTGGCATCCTTCCCAGCACTACCCAGGCGCATCCTCCCAATACCCCAGGTTGTCAGGGCTGGAGCCCTCTTGAAATTATTATTGTTGTTGTTGTATAATGTGGCTTTTATTCTATTATTATGGATAATTATTTTGTATGACTTTGCATATGTTTCATATTTACTTATCTCTGTCCATATTAAATGTAAGCTTCATGAAGGCAAGGGTTTTTGACATTTTGTCTTTGTTCCCCACCACCCAACACAGTAGCTTGCAGATAGCATGCACAGAATTGATGGTTGCAGCACTGAATTGTTAAATTATAGTGAATTACACAAGGACATAGCACTTGTCTTCTATGTGTGAGACCCTGTGTGAGTGGAGAACAGAATGAAATTAAGGAGCTTCCCTTCCTGAGGATACAAACCCAAAAGTTATGCCCTTCTCCAATGTGGGAGATAGCTTTGGCCAACCAACACATACCTAGCTTTCAGCACTTTCCCCTCCCAAAACTATCATTCCTGAGCCCTTGGACTCTAGCCTCAGATCAACATGAGGATGAATCCCCAAGGTTTTCTCTATATCAGAGGGCTTTGAGGGCTTCAAGGGTCATCTAATCCATCCCCCTGCCTCAGAACTGGACCACATTGGCCTAATCAGAGCTGAGTGAGGTCCCACTGTCAACTTGCTAAAGACAAGACCTTCATCTTCCCTGTGTTTTCTCTTAACACTGAATCCAATCCTATCTTTGTGAGTTAGGTTGAATTCTGGGCCAACGTTCCATGTGGTTCCAGAAAAAGCAACAGGTCATTAGTCAAACTTGAGAAGGAATAACAATTGTCGTCATTTTCCCTCAAAGACTACTCAGAGAATTCCAGAACAAATCTATCATTGGAGCTCACATCACTTCCAAAAGGCAGCTCTCCAGGAGCCCTGGGAAGTCAAGTTTCCCTGAACTCCTGTCCCTGATGTACCCTAGCACTAGAATGACATTCACACTCCCCACCAGACCCAATCATGTTTTCATGGCTGGGTTTGATTAGGGGAATTAATGGCACTGTTGCCTTCCCAGTGTAGTACCCTAGAACACTTCCTCAGGAAGCATTGAGAGAAGCAGGCAAGTGACAGGCAGGCTGTGGGCTCTGAACCATCCTTCTTCAACCACATTGGTCCTTGACTCAAAGAACAGCCAAACTGGGAGGTTCCATTGAGATAGTCTCTTGGCAGGATCGTTAGGATTCAGGATTCAGAGAATTTCCCTGGTCCAGTCCCTGAGAAATGGAGGGTCAGTCTTCATGAGGTGGGATGTACCTCACAGGTGCGTTCATAGTTATTTTACAGATTTTCCGAGGTCCATAGCAGTAAAGCTCCTTCCTCATGCTCAGAGAGCTAGTGTCGGGCAGAACTTGAACCAAGGTCTTCAAAGAAAAAGAAAGTGATTTACTAGAAAAGATAGAGATAGCAAGTAACAAGGCTAAATTGCTTATCAGCTGATAAGAGAGAGAGAGAGAGAGAGAGATCATGCCACAGTTGGACCAAGGCTCTGGGCCTGCCTGATTCCTGTGCTAAGCAACACTGCCACTCACAGAGAGAGGGAACTCCAACCCCTCTTGATTACAACTGACTATACCAGATAACCTTGGAGAGGGGCACCCAGATGTGGTGCCTACAGTGACTGAGTCCCCATGGCCTTCACATCCTCTGCTGCCAGATCATAGAATTGTAGAGCCAGGGCATCTTGGAGGTCATCCACTATAACCCCCGACCCTCCAGAAAAGGAAACTGAGGCCCAAGGAGAGGGCCTAATGTGGACCAGGTGGCACAGGCAGGATCACAGTCCTAGAGCTTGAAGGTGCCTGAATGGTGGTCTGGTCTAACCCACTCAAGTCCCCAAAAGGTCAGACAAGGCCCACAGAGAGGAAGGGGAAGGAAGAGTGAAGAGGGGTGCAGTGAATGGAAAAATGGGCAGCCTCATTCTGCCACTCAATCCCTGCATGACCCTGGGCAAATCGTCTGGCCTTTCTTGGATCTCACAGAACAGGCCAGAGCTGCTGGAGGTCCCCAAGCTGGCCCATGTGTGCAGACTCTACATCCACAAGCAGCTTGCCCAGCTCACCCTCTGCACCAGCTTGACTCTGTCCATGGTACCATGAGGACCACCTCCAATATTCTCACTGAGTGCTCACAGATGCAAGAGGCCCACCCCAGGACACACCTGAGGCCCTCTCCTTTTCCTTGTGTGTGTGAGAGGATAGGGAAGGAGAGGAGATGTGGAGGGGGAGCTCCCACTCCAGGCTCCCAAATCAGCAACCGAGGACACAGTGGAAGGGTTTGGCCCAGTGGCCTCCGGGCCACCTCCAGCTCCGGATCTGTGGTCCTCCGGCCTGATGAAAGGGGAAGTGTGATCTCATAATCACAGCATCTATAGAAAGGCCTTTAGAGAACGTCCCACTTTACAGATGGAGAAAGTGAAGGCCAGGGATTTGCCCAAGGTCACACGGGAGGCTGAGCTGTCATCTGGTGCTTGGTCTGCTGATACTCCCTCTCCCCCCTCCATGACCTTCCTCTTGGAACGTCACCAGGCTTCTCAAATGCATTTATCTTCATTTACAAATATGTAACATTCCTATTATCACTAATGACAGCTGCCACTTAAATGGCACCTACTATGTGACCAGCCCTGTGCTAAGCACTTTACAGTTAGTATCTCATGTGATCCTTAGAACAACTTTGGGAGGTAAATGCTGTTATAATCTGCATGTTACAGATTGGGAAACTGAGGCAAATAGGGACTAAGTGACTTATACAGGGTCACGCAGCTGGTAAGTGTCTGAGGCTGGATTTGAACTCAGGTCATCCTGACTCCAGGTTGGGTGCTCCGTGCACTGCCCTTAGCAACAGTGAGATAGCACTTTGAGAGACGCAGAACACTTTACATGTATCGCTCACTGATGCTCACAAACAACCCTGTGAGGCGGAAGCTCTTGTTACACCCATTTTACAGATGAAGACACTGAGGCTGTGCTTTGTATACTGTTAAATAATTCTCCCACTTAGACTACGAGCTCCCAGAAGACAAGGACCCCAGCCCTCTGTCTCCACAGTCTAGTCCAGGGCTTGCCATGAAATGAAAGCTTAATAAATACTTGTATTTGCCTTAAAAGGTGTCAGAAGCCAAGCATCTCTGATGCCCTGAAGAGCAAAGACTGAGCCCGGGAGCCCGGGCTGACTGTGCCTGAGGCACGGGGGCACGAACCTGGCCAACCCCCTCCTCCAGAGCATGAGGAAGGGAGGGGGAAGGGGCGGCGCTGGGGCAGAATACTGACACCTTCGCTCTCACTCTCTCTTTGACTTAAATATCCCTCGGGGAAAGGTGATCACCACGAGAAGGTTAAATGGGTCGGGAGGGGGAGGGCTAGTTCCTGGCACCTCACAATGGGGGGGGGCTCTTGCTGAACCAAGGGGCCAAGCAGGCCCCGAGACCAGATTATCCCCCTCCAACCCTCCCAACACGTCATTGGGAAACACTTAAACTAAACAAAAATACAACAGAACCTAGATAACGCTAATGAGGGGTTTCCCAAGTTAATGCGCAGGGATCTGTCGATTTCTGTCTGAGTTTGACATGATCGCACCAGGCAGGCAGAGAACAACCATCCGTGCCGACCCTCGGGGTACCGTAGAGCCCCAGGAATGGGCACACATGGGCGGCCGGGTTCAGCAGAGAGAGCCAGAGCACGACTGACACGTAAGCACAGACCAAATGGATACTGGGAGTTTTCTGAGGGGGACGAGAGCCTCCGGGAGGGTCAGGAGAGACTTCATGGAGAAAGTGGTGTTCGAGCCACTTCTGAGCAGAATGGAGGAGGGAGAAGACCTCAGGCATCATCCCCCCTCCAGAAAGCTAGACCAGAGACCGGTGAAATCCCAAGCCCAGGCAAGGCAGAAATGAGCGGGCTCAGAGGGTTCCTTTCAGCTGCAGGAGGCTGTGATTGAAGAAGAGAGAAAGGATGCTGGCCAACTCTGCCTGCCTGTTTTTCATTGACTTAAAAAAAATTATTTACACATTTTGACCCAACAGTCACATCCCATAGAGCATCGAACACGGTCCTGCTCCCCCGCACTGTGCATTTACAGAAAACAGAGTGGCAAGATTGCAAAATACTATGATTGCGACTGGGAGTTTGTGACTTTCCATCTGAGAGTTTACCCATGATTCAGAGAAGGGGCTAGCAGCAGTTAGGAAGAACGTCAATGGTCACATCAAGAAAATCTGGGTTCAAATCCTGGCCCTGGCCAAGCTAGCTTGGACACGGACAGATCAGTCTGTGTCTGAGGGCTTCCAGGTGTTGGGGGAGAGCAGTGGATGGAAAGACTAGGCCTGGGATCAGGAAGACCTGGGGAGGGGGGAGGAGAGAAAGCAAGGGCAAGAGCGAGAGCGAGAGTGAGACAGAGAGAGCAAGAGAGAGAGAGAGAGAGAGAGAGAGAGAGAGAGAGAGAGAGAGCAGATATATATATATATATATATATATATGTGTATATATATATATATTGCTATGTATCTACCTATCTATCTAACCTAAGACATGTACTTGCCTCGTGACTCTAAGCAAGTCATACGACCTGTGACTCAGTTTCCTCATCTGTAAAATGATTGGAAGCTGGGGGAGGGGCTGTGTGACCTCTAAGGTCCCTTCCAGTGATATTATAAGTCTATAAGTTGCATTGGTATCAAGAGTTTGTAGCTTAGGAGCTCCCAATACCAGCAAAATCATTGACCCACCACTCCCTGTGCCCCCCAAAAAAGAGTGAAAGAGAAAGACATCTTTAGAATCTATAGAACAGCTCCAGCCTAGGCTGCCATCTTCCTCTGAGTTTTGTTGGTTCTCAGCATTAACTTCATCTACAAGTCACTCTCCTCCTCAAGAAGCTGCTGTAGCTTCTAATCGCCTCTAGAACACAAGGAAAACCCTGGACCTTTCTGGAGCAACTCTTCCTGGCTCTCCTCTGCTTCTGCAGATGGCTCCCCAGGCCCAGCCTGGACCATTCTCCTGCCTTGCTTCCACCTCCTGGAAGCCCTGGCTCCCCAATTTCTCCACCTGTTTGTGCCACTCTCAATTCCAAGGTTATTTAGAATTTATTTTGCGCATGTGACCGTCTGAGGCTTTGGCTGCCTGCTGCAGGCGGCCCGAGTTATTAAAGACCCTGAGAGTTTTTGAGCATTGAGAAGCAAAGGAGAGAGGAGGAGAGGAAGGAAGGGGGGGAGCAGGTCCTCCCACCTCTGTGGCTCCCTTCCTCACACCCAGACCTCCAAGACACTAGAGCAGCGACCTCTGAACTGGCGAGTTATGCCCAAGGAGGGGTGCTGGTGCCAGCCCATGCCAGGCTTCCCAGAGCCCAGGGTTAAATGTTCAGTGTGAGCGTATTTGAGTCTCAGAAATCCACACTACAGAGCAGGGCTCGACTTACTGCCTGGCTGATGATGTAAACTGTAGTAAGAGATGGAGATGTCGATTATGCCGTTTTACCTTTAAATGATCTTTCTCATGTACTTTTTTTTCAGAGCTGGTTGTTAAGCATTTACCAGACATCACCAGCACACATCTGGCCTTTATTTAGTTAGTTAGGCTTATTGTCAGTTCTCATTCCTCTGGCTGGAATATTGAGGGGGAAACAACCAACTCCAAGGACCTGGTGCTCCCAGCACCCAACCCCTGCCCCAACCCTGCCTTCCTCAGTTGGGCACATGGGGGTGATCCTGAGCCTTCCTGACCTAATCTTGTCTCCCAGAAGCACCTGCCCTTCACCCTGACCTGTGTGTGCCCTTGTGTCCTTCTGTTTGTGACAGGAGAGGTCACCCAGGAGAGAGGGAGTGACCGTCCAAGCCTGGGGCTGTGAGCCCAGCCCGACAGTCAATTTCAGAGAGTTCTTTCTCTCACTGCGGACATGACTGCTACAATAATCACATAGGAGGCATGGATTTCATCATTTCACTTCCAAGGGCCTTTGCACACCTGCCTTGTCTGACACACACCTAAATGGTGAGATCTGGGACTGGATGCAAGAGAAATCTCATCCCAGGACCACCTGGGGTCCCATTCTGGTGGCAGCTGGCTGAAGTCTTTCTGAAGGGTGGCTACAAATGCACTTTCCATGTCACATGCATATTTGGGAAGCATGGCTCCATACATGTCTGTGTGTGTCACCATATGTTTGCAGGGTGTTGGTATGCATGTCTGTGCATTACATGTGTGTTTGCCTACCCTGCGTGTGTTTTATGCACATCACATGAATGTTATATGAGGTAGTAGTATACATGTTCTGGAGTGTCGTTACACATGGGTTTACACATGTCACACAGGTTTCTGAGGTGCTGGTGCATTATGTCTCATGAATGTTACATGCCTGTTTGTGAAACCATGTCACGTGTTTTATACATGTGGGAGCTGTGGTTACACATGTTTTCTTTCTGGTATGCTGTATGTTGTGCCATGCTGCTGCACATGTTTTTATTAGATGTCACATGTATGTTACATGAGGTTCTGGTACAATGTTACGAGGTACAGTTACACGTATGCTCTCGCATCACCATAGTTTGTGAGATGCTGTTACATTGTGTCTTGTCCAAGTTGTACGTCTGTCTGTGACATTATGTTATATTGTCTGTACATGTTGTATCTGTTGATGGTGTGTTGTTACATGTGTCTGTGTATTGTGTGTGTTTGTGGATTGCTACTGCACGTGTGTATTACATGTGCCATGTGTGTTTGTGGCTTGCCATTCCACATGTTACTGTGTGCAGTTACCCATTTCTTTGTGCATGTTAGCATATGTTTCGGGTGCAGTGTTACATGTGTGTTTATGCGTGTTACATATCTGCTTGTGAAGCTCTGCTACACATATGCTTGTATTTTCTTATCTCTGTCCATTCAATCTCCTCCTAGTGGAATGCACCCTCCTTAAAGACGAGGGTTATCTGACTTTTCTCTTTCTGTCCCCAGAACCCAGCATGGTGTCTGACATACAGTAGGTGCTTACTCAATGTTGATTGAATTAATTTCTTGACGTCCTTACTACACCTTCCCAGGGTTCCCTTTTTTTCCCCAAGTATCACTCTCCTTTCAACCTAGATACTATTTAAACAATGTTATTTCAACCATTTCTAAACAGCCTGGGGCTGGTGCCCAACCTGTCTCCACTTGTTCACAGAATCTGACAAATCCTTGGTGAAAATGAACTTCTAAACCCTCAAGCTGACATCCAGAGCCCAGTCTGGGAGCTTGCCAGCCATGTCCAGTTTTTTGACAAATCACAATAGAGTATTTCAGATGATTAGTTTTCTTTCTTGAGTTAATGGGAAATTAGCTGAGCATTTCAGTTTCAAATGGCCCGCCCAGGTCAGGCCAAATAGGGATATATCTCTTTTGGATTTGCCTTTGGCATCCTCCCACCCTCCCTCATCACCATTTGGGCCCTCTCCTCCAGCTGTGCCCTGCCTCTGCCAGAATCGCAGGGCCAACATGCTCCTTCACCAGCCTGCAGGAGAGGGACTGGGCTGCGGTTCTGAGCAGGAAGCAGGAAGGGCCACCATCTTCTCCTTTCCCGCTTAGCTGGCCTCCTGCACCTCAACCAAATTTTATCATCCTGCACGACCAAGGCTCTAAAATTCCCACCTCCTCAGTAGCCCCTGAAGCCCCTCCCTCCCTCTGGCTGGAGGGAGAGCCAAGAGTCCCTGCCAGAGCCTTCATTTAAGGAGGGGACCCAGAGCCATCATTTCATCATTCCTCATTCAATCCCTCAGGTCAGTGCCCCGTCCCCTTCTCAGCTTCTGTATCTATATTGTCTTCCTGCTTTAGAATGTAAGCTCCTTGAGGGCAGGGCTGCCTTTAGTCTGTCTTTGTGTCCTGAGCACTTAGCCCAGAGCCTGGAAAATGGTAGGTAGGTGCTTCCTACATGTATGGTGACTGCCTGATACTTGGGCACATAGCCTAGCCTCTCTAGACTTCATTTTCTCCCTTAATAAAATGAGGCAGTCAGACAAGAAGACCGCCAAGGGGTCAACTGAGGGTCCTATAATCCTGTGTCCACATCTCCCAATGCTACATTCCCAGTGTCTTCTACAGTAACACACCGTCTCTGGACAGACAGGTGAGACACTGCCCTCCAAGAAGCTTAGAAGGAGGACTTGCAAGATCTGAGAAAGCTGCCAATTGTCTCAACAGGAGCAATCTGCCCCTGCCCACAGGAAGGGCCTGGGCCCTAGGGGACAAATGGACCATGATGGGAGGGACTGGGTAGAAGCTGAAGAGAGCCTAACCCAGAGCACCAAGGCCTCTCTCCTGGAGGGACAGACAGCCCATGCCCTTCTTTTCAGGATTTCCCTACAGCCACCTCTCTGCTTACAAGGTGTATCAGCAATGCAGTATTCACAATGCCTACAGTAACTATAAGTATGCTGATATGGTTATTAATCACGAAATGTAACAGGCTCTCTACATAAGAAATATAACTAGAGCACTCATTTAAAAACCAGAAAACAGAGTCCCAAAACCAGAAAGTCAAAGCCAACACAGTAGTTATGAAGTTG
>CM053582.1:570170722-570184262 GCA_028627135.1 Pseudochirops cupreus | reverse complement strand
AAGACGGGGAGAAAATACGTAACTCAAAAAAAATTTAAAAAAATAAACAAAAAAAAAAGAAATACATGGTGATGGAGGTACTGATTTCACAGGAGCTTCATTAGCTAAGTCACTGTCTTCCTGGCTAATTACTCAGCATTTCCATGGTGCTTATCACCCTCAGTCACCAGGAATGGTTGAAAGAGTTAATAGGATACTTAAACCCTCCCTTGCTAAACTCTCTGAGGAGTCAGGTATCCCCTGGCTCAAAGCCCTTCCTTTAGCCCTGCTAAGCCTTAGGTCTCTCTCTAAACCATTTGGTTCCCGTAAGCTCAGTGTCTATGAGATAGTAACTGGACACCCAATGTCACTGTAGCTAAAGGCTCCCTCCTACAATACTGCATTGGGTTGGCTCAGAAGATATCAGAGACTTACCAACTTGCCTCACAGTCCCATTCTTTAGAAACTTCACTCTGTGATCCAACCTGGTGACTGGGTCTACTGGAATATCACCTTGGAAAATACTCCTTGGAGCCATGGTAAAAAGGTCCCTTGTGGGGCAGCTAAGTGGCACAGTGAATAGAACACCGGCCCTGGAGTCAGGAGGAACTGAGTTCAAATGCGGCCTCAGACACTTAACATAAAAACTAGCCCTGTGACCTTGGGCAAGTCACTTAACCCCAACTGCCCTCCAAAAAGCAAAAAAAAAAAAAAAAAAGAAAAAGAAAAAGAAAAGGTCCCTTGAAGTCCTGCTTACTATTCCCATTGCAGCCAAACTCCAGGGAGGGGAGTCCTGGATCCACCTGTCACATCTCAAAAGGGCAATACTACCCACTTGGATTTCAGAACCCACAGTTGACCTGCCCCTAAAAACTAAACAGGGTCCAAAGCAGCTGACATCTGAGGTGGACAGCTGTTCCCAAGACCCCCAGGAAGAGAAGAAGATAACAGCTGATAGAGACCACCAACCCAAGAAACCAGAGGTGGACTGAGGTTTGCAGTTACTCCCTCTGTGAATTAAGCCTTTGTCTTTTCTCTTTGCTACTGTCTCCTTAATCTCTTAATGTTCGTGGAAATAGTGGTTTTTTTTCTTTTACTTTGATGTTGTACATATCTCCTTAAGTTGTGATTAATGAAAATTTTGCTATTTAAGGCAAAAATTGCTGGGACTGTAATTTGTTTCGAGCTTTGATTTCAGGAATAGTTGTCTGAAAGCCAATAATAGGAAACGGCACATGCCAGTCTGAGACTGCTAATGTGGATGTTTTGCACCTGGGAAAGGTTTCGAGAATGACTTAGAACACCACCTAGCTAGGATTCTCTTGACTTTATTTCCAAATTGTATTATTTCCTTTCTGGAAAAAGAAAATTCCCACCTGGTTAATCTTGTGCCTTGCCTTAATTCTCTGTACCTAGATGATTGGCTGTTAGATGTGACCCTGGAATCAAACAGAGTTAAGTGAGTTTTCCCTGTTATATAATAACTACGCTTCCCCTTTTTTCTTTTATACTCTCTGGCTGGAAAGTCAGAGCTCACAATGCACCTTAAACTGATTAATCAAAACATTGCCAATGCTCACAATCACTGGTCACAGAACTCTGGTTCTCTGCTTTAGGGGAGGTGCTCACAACCCCCAAAGGCTTGACTTCAGAATTGTTGTCTTGTAGGACTTATGGGTTTCTAGTGGGAAATCACTATGATTGTTTATAATCTGCCTCCCCCCTCCTTCACCAGTTCTGATTTAAGTATATAACCCATGCTTTTACTTCAGCTAGGAGAACATTCCTCACTCTGAAACTGATTAATTAAACCACTTGGTTACTGGCACTCTCATCCCTAGGATTCCTTTGTGGGGCTCTGAGCATTCTCAGGTTAGAGACTGGTTCAGTAAAAATCCCATGAATGGTTCAAATCTGGCTTCAGACACTTAGTAGCTGTGTGACCCTGGGCAAGTTACTTCACCCTGTCTGCCTCAGTTTCCCTATTTTTAAGAGAAGGAAATGGCAAATCACTCCAGTATCTTTGCCAAATGGGGTCACTGAGAGTCAGACATGACTGAAACAACTGAACAACAATATGGAAAAAGCTACTGACAGGATAAATTGGGAATAATTAGCATAGGGAAAGTCCTGGCATTAAGGGGGATGGGAAAAACCTTGTAGAAGGTGGGATTTTAGCTGAGACGTGAAGGAAGCCAAGGAAGCCAGAAGGCAGAGATGCCTCAGAGACACTGGGTTTTAATCCTGGTACTGCTGCTTTCTAGTCGTGACACCTTTGGCAAATCACTTCCCTATTGGACTCTTAGCTTCTTCCTCTGTGAAGGAAGTGGGTGGGTGGGTGAGCATGCTTCAGTGGAATCAGCAGGGATTCTGGGGTCAAAAGGCCTGGGTTAAAATCCTAGCTCAGACTGCTTGTTTCCTTGGGCCAGTCGCTGAAAGACCTCCTTAGTTTCTTCAACTGTAAATGAGGAGGTTGAACTAGGCTCCTCAGAGGCTCCTGAATTTGATTCAACTCAATAAACATTTATTCAGCACCTACTAAGGGTCAGGCAATGTGCCAAGTGCTAGGGATGCACAAAGAGGCAAAAGACGGTCCCTGCCCTCGAGATACTTACACAGAATCGGGGAGACGACTGATGTCTACAAAGCAAGCCCCGTACAGGAGGAATGGGAAATAAGGGAGAGGGCTCTCTGGAGCGAGGCTCCCATCACATTCTGCACATCGACATTTTAATTCCTCCCCAGTTGTCTAAGTTCTTAATTGTTCTGCGTTTCAAAAATCCTCCCGTTTTTATGGAAGTTCTAACCTTCAGCGTTTCCAAGTTCCTTTTACTCTTACCACAGAATGTCAAACGACAAACTGTCCCTTATCTGTTGACTTCTTCAGTCATGTCCGATTCTCCGTGACCCCATCTAGGGTTTTCTTGGCAAAGATACTGGAATGGCTTGCCATTTCCTTCTGCAGATCATTTTACAGATGAGGAAACGGAGGCAAGCAGGGTGAAGTGACTTGCCCAGGGTCACACAGCTAGTAAGTTAGGACCCCAAACCCCTTCCCCTCGGAGTCTGTTTTGTGACATTCTACTTTCCCTTCCACTCTGACATTCTGAGCTCTTTCTCAGCTCAGGCATTTTCTGTTTTGACGTTGTTTCAGAATCCTTTCTGCTTGGGTAGTCCACATCGTGCTTACCCTGTGTTCTCAGATTCTGGATTGTTAGGTCGCCTCCCTTTTCACTCTTTGTCTTACCCGATCTGACCCTCGCTGGCTCTCAGACGCCCTCGGCGTCCTAAAGCTCCTGGCACTGTCCAACGTTCTAAAGCTCTTCGCTGTCTCACAGCCCACGGTCCATGTGGGATCTGACCCCCGGCATTCAAAAGCTCCCCGCATTATCCGGGCCCCGGGGTTCTAAGAGCCATCCCAGACTGGCCGGCTAAAGTTCTCGGCCTCTGGTTCTCCAGCTCCCTCCCGGGTGCGGGTGCTGAGGGGCCCCGGGGAGGAGGTGAAGGCCGCCCCTTTCCCTACGCAGGCCCCGCCCCTCACTGGCGCAGGCTGACGGAGCACGCTGGGGGCTGCGCCCACTGTCAAGAGCGAGTCACCCGCCGCCCAGCCCTGATCTAGGCGGAGCTCGGAGGCCACTTCCCCGGCACCGGAGCTCCTGATTGGTGGCCCGCGGTAGCCTGAGCCGGGTCTCGAGGGGCAGGGGCTGCAGGACCCTCTTTCCCTCCCAGCTCCTCCCTCCCTGGTCTTATATTCTGCCAGCACCCCCGTCACCAATGCCAGATCGACCCTAATTGCGCTTCAGGTGAGTCGGCTCCAGCTGCGCACAGCCAGAGCCTGGAGAGGACTGAACTGGGAGGGGTGGCGGGTCCGTAGTCTCGCGGGTGAGGTGGGGGTATGAGACCCGCGCTGCAGAAGAGCTCTGACCCCTGTCCTCCCGGTTTCTCCTGCCAATGTGCTTGGGTGGCCTTGGGCAACTCAGTTAAGTTAGCCCTGCCTCTACTTCCCCCACTGTAAAATGAGGCAGGCTGCTTTGTCCCAGAGATGTCCAAAGTCCTTTCCAACTCGAAGCTCTTGCAACCATTGCGCAGCCCGCCTCCTTAAAAATGAAAGGCTGGACTCGATGGACTTTAGGAAGGTTTCGAGAGCTAGCTGGCACCCCTGGGCACCGGCTGGCTTCGAGCAACCAGTAAGGGTCTTTCGTGTGTGTGTTGGCCATGGTGGTAAATGCTGCCAAATGGGTTTTCCTCCCTTTGCCTCGGTTTATTGGTGCCTCGTACCCGGATCCGCTCACTTTCCCCTTGTTTAAATTTCTGCGATCATTTTGAAGGTTTCTAGAAGATTAGAAGCTTCTGAAGTGATACAGAGACTGGATTCGAGCCGATGCTCCTCGAGGCTGTTTGGAAAGGCTTTGGTGGTGAAATTGAGATTTTATGCAGAGCTCATGGGATCTGGCATCCACAGACAGAGCTAATTTCACTTTTGGAGGGGAGGCGGTGAAGGATGCAGATTTACTTAAGCGATCAGCTTGAATTTTGTCCATGTTCATCTACCCATCTTTTATTCCGTCCAAACTGAGTCTTAACTGGAGCTTCTTGCCTTCTGATTGAATGTAAATTCTTTGAAAGATTTTTTTTTCTTTTTAATCTATGTATCCCTAGTTCCTGGCAGTCAGTTGACAGGCATTTATTAAGCCCTACTCTGTGCCAGGCATTGTGCTGAGTTCTGGGGATACAAAGAAAGGCAAGAACATAGCATAGCCCCTGCTCTCAAGAAGTGTTTTTTAATAGGGAAGGTAGGATGCAAACTGACCCCTGTGTCTGCTGGATAAATGCTTTGGAATTGATGGAGAGGAAGTGATCTAGATGTGGCTGGAGCACAGGACTGGATTCCAGTTCGATTTCTGAAACTCCCTACTTTTGGGAGGTGTGTTGGTTACAATGTTAAGAGAAGACAAGGAGTCAGCAGACCTAGTCTCAAATCTTCTATCTACCTGGGTCCCAGCCTCTCCAGATCTCTGAGACCCCTCTGATCCACCCAGTGGCCTTCCTATGACTGGGCTGCCTCTCAGTGAGGGCTGTAAATAGGTCTCAGGTCATCAATTCAGAGCCAGGAAGGAACTTAGAAGTCAGCTAGCCCAAATGGGGAAACTGAGGTCCTGAGACTCATTGAAGGTCACACAGGTGAGGGGGAGGTGGCAAAGGCAAGATTTGAATTCAAATGCTTCTTCAAAACTGTCTCAGCCTTGGAGGTCTCAGCTTTAATGTTAGATCACTGGAAACTACTATCCTTTGGTGTTAGTGTAAAGGCGGGAGGTCAGGAAGCTGGAGGCTCCTGCTCCCTCTTCTTCTCCTCATGTGCACGCCCAGCGGGCATTTCACTTTTCTTGGAGAAAACCAAAGATGACTGTCTTGATGTGTCATTCTGCCAGGGATCAGGAGGCAGTGGAGGCTGGAGCTAAGTAGGGAGGAGAAGGTTTGAATCTAAGAGAGAGACAGAGAGAGACACAGAGACAGAGACAGAGAGACAGAGACAGAGGAACTACTGAGAGAGTGTGTCAGGGGGAGACAGATGAGCCTTAATTGTTCTTGAATTTTCCTGGCCTGTGATCGCCCACTCAAGCTTTCTAGGAGGGAAGTTAACATTGAGGGCAAAGGGTGTGGGATATGGGGGTGGTGAAAAGCTTGGTCACTTGGTCAGATGTTAGTTGGTCTGAAGGGAGGGCTCCTCTTTCCTCTCTTCTTTCTCTTTCATCTCAGGCATTTTTTTTTTACTTAGTCCTAAAGACAGAATAATTTTTTTTCCTTTGAGTCAATTGCTGTAAAAATTACTTTTGGTGGTTTTTTTTTTAGAGGATTGTAATCCAGTTCAAAACAGTAGGCATTTATGAAACTACTGCTGTATGCAGAGAATACCCTGCCAAGGGCTGAGGGGGAGGTGAGTTGTGAGAAGGTGTGGGCCTTGCCCTTAGGGGCCTCACAGTCCCTTTTTAAAAAAAAATATTTATTTCGTGTTTTATTTTTCCCTAGTTACATGTAAAAAACAATATTTTTACATTTGCTTTTAAAAGTTTGAGTTCCAAATTCTCTCTTCCTCCCTCTCCACCTCTTCGCTGAGGAGGCAAGCAGTTTGATTTCGGTTATACATGTGTAGCCATGCAAAACACTTCTGTAACAGTCATGTCGTAAAAGAAAACAGAAAAAGAAACTCGAGAAAAATAAAGAAAGTTAAAACAAGCTTCAGTCTGTACTCAGACGCCATCAGTTCTTCCTCCGGGGCTGGACAGCGTCTTTCATCACGAGGCCTGCAGAGCTGTCGTGGATCGCTGTACACCGAGAGTAGCCAAGTCGTTCACAGCTGATCGTCTTAGAATGTTGCTGCTATGCCGTACGCATACATAGCACTTTGCATCAGCCCACGCAAGTCTTTCCAGATTTTTCTGAGGGCATCCTGCTCAGCATTTCTTATGTACCACAGAATTCCACGATAATCACATACTGCACCTTGTTCAGCCCTTCCCCAATTGATGCGCATCCTTTTAATTTCTAATTCTTCACCTCCAGAAAAGAGCTGCTATAAGTATTTTTGCACATATAGGTCCTTTTCCTTTTTATTTTTTTATCTCTTCTCGGGTACAGACCTAGTAGTGGTATCACTAGGTCCAAGGATACGTGTGATTTTATAGCCCTTCAGCATAGCTCTCAATTGTTCTCCAGAATGGAGCTGGTCACTAACAGCTGGGGCATCTTGAGCAAAATCTGTCAATATATTTGTAGAATCTGAGCGTGTATGCAGTGCCTCCCACCCCAACCCCCCCAGCCCCGCCTTTAAGGGAGAGAGGTAAATTTTCTCAACCCTTCTCCAAGCCCAGTTTGGTCATGATCCTTGCAGTGTTCTCTATTCTGCACAGAATGACAAAGTGGCTCTTTGTCGTGGTGGCCTGTGTGGTCCTTGGCTTGGTGCTTTCAGAGGAACATTCCAGGAAGAAGAGACATGTGGATCCAGAAGCGTACATGAATATTGTGAGTTTCTTTTAAGAAGACTTGGGAAATGCTTGGCAGCCTTCTGTGGGTGTGCTCTGCCCTCCTGGGGAGTTGCCCTTGGGATCTGGCTCATATTTGCTACTTCTGCCTCCAAATCTTTTTTTGGCTTAACCCTTAAGACGCTGTCTTCACGCTCATCTTCATTTTTCTTTCTCCCTCCCCTCTCTTCCCTTCCTCCCCTCTCTCCTTCTCTTCTTTCTCTCCTTCTCTCCTTCCACCTTCCCCATCCCTCCTCCCTCTCCTTCTCTCTTCTTCCTTCTCTTCTCTTTCATCTCTCTTCCCTCCCTCTCTCTTTTTATTTTCTCCTCTTCCTCTCTTCTCTCCCCTCTCATCTCTCTTCCTTTTTCTTTTCTCTTTCTTCTCTTCCTTCTCCTTTCTCTGATGTCTGTCTCTCTCCTCTCCTCCCCCTTTTTTCTTCTTTTTCTCCTCCTCTCCCTTCCCTTTTCTTGCTTTCCCCTTCAGTCCCCAGGAATAATCAGATAAGTTCCTTCAAAGTTCAATGATTCCTTTCCCCATCGCCTCTTCCCGGCATAGCACTCATCCATCTCTTTATGTGCTGGCTCCTTGTAAGGATGTATGCCCTCACTTGCAACCCCCAGGTTTTCCCTAACCTCTCTGACCAGGAGTGAGGTGGTTTTTTCAAATCAGTTTTGGCCTCCCCTGTTTCATAATAACCATCAGGCTAATTAAATTTGACCCAGTCATGCAAAGTTGAGACAGTTCCAGGATGATTAAAAAGTGACATGACTGATAGTTTTAGGCAAACACATGAGGCCTCATCTGTCATGTTCACAGATGTTAAGACTTCAGACCTATAGATGGAAGGGACCTCCGAGGCCATCTAGTCTGACCTCATTTTACAGCCAAGGAAACTAAGGCTCAGAGAGAATGCTTCACCCCAGGTCCCACAGCAGGACTTGAACCCAGGGCCTCAGACTCTAGAGCCAATTCTCTTCCCACTGCACCACACTGCCTCTTTTTTCAATATCCCAAATGCCATTTGCAGAGCAGGCTGGTGAATACAGTGGGTGGTATCCTTGGGGGAATCTTATTTTTGCTCAAGAAATGAGGTAGGTTCATAAAGCAGTTTAGGCTGATAATCCAGTGTGGTTTATGGAGTCTCATAAAGGGAGCTCTTGAGAGGTTTTAGCATTGTTGGAATAAGTATCCATCCTTATAAGGTGACTACTTGGAAGGAGCCAGCATGTGAAAAGATGGACAAGTGCTGTGGCTCTTTGGTCTCCTTGGTGTGGGTACCCCCTGTACTGGTTCAGCCATTGCTTGTCTGTGTCTTGCTGAAAATTCTCCATCAAGAATCTTCCCATTTTTACAATAAAATAAGGATTTTTGGAAAAGGATTCAAAACCCTTCTTCTCGTATTTGGTCAGATCCTCTGTGCTCCCAGGACTTGTGCGTCCGTCATGGCAGGCTGTTGAAAGCCTTGTTGCTTTATGGCCATGCTGTGAGTTTAATCTGTGGTTTGTCCCGTCCTCTGGAAAGAGAGTGCCTCAAAACCCTTCCCTCTCCCTTGCCAGCCAGCCTCTAGGGACTTATTTCACATTATTTCCCTTGACACTCGCCATGTTCCAGCCAAACTACTTCCCTTGTTCCCTTGGTCAGCCTTCAATTCTCATACTTCTGGGCCTTTGTCCAGGCATGCCTAGTGCTTGGAAGGCAACTCACTCCTCCCCCTCCACCCCTTCGAATGGGCTCAGGTCAGGTGCCACCTCCTCCGGGAAGTCAGCCCTGCTCTTTCTAGCCCTCTCTCAGTTCTTCAGGTTTCTCATTTTATTCCATTCCCATGTTGCATCCTACCAGCAGAATGCAAGCCCCCTGAAGGCAGGGCCTGCTTGTCATTTTTGTCTTTAATTCCACACCACCTGGTCATAGTAAGTGATTAGTAAATGCCCTTTTGGGTGGGTTTGAGTGGGAGATCACGGCTGATCTTCACAAGCTCTGACAAGAGCGAAGCTTGTCGTTCTTCATGTTGCCATGATGTTTTGGGTTAGCTGCCTCCCAGCTGGTCATTTTGCTGTCAGAGGTGCCATTTTTGGCTATTGGTTTTAATTTCTCTTCTTCATTTCCATTTTTAGCCTTTTGTCCCACTCTCTGCTCTTTTCCAAGACCTTTGAATAAAACTGGTGGCCTTGGCTTTTGCTCTTTCTCTTCCCCTTTTTAGTCCTCTGATTGAAGAAACTATGGATTGTGAAAAGGAGAAGTAGGGGCCTGAATACCTCGAGGGTGATGGGCTTGTGCGGATGTTGGGTAGGAAGTCCCCTGAGCAGGGGGGAAGACTCTCCACTTGAGTGCCTGGGAAACAATCTATGGCATGTTCATATGGAAACTGGATCAGAGGTCACCCAGAGAAGGAGAAGGAACAAGGCACTGACTTCTTTCCCCTTGACTTCAGTTCCTTTTCTCCCTTCAACTTTTGAGTCAATCCACAGGATTACCTTACCAACCTAATGGAATGGTGGGGTGGGACCAGGGAGTCCTGGGAGGAGTTCAGGACATCAGGAGGGAGAAGGGGGGGAGATTTAGCATATCTGAGTTCGGAGGATTTGGCCTAGAAGAGGAAAAAGAAGTCCTGGGATGTTCAGCTCTGTAGGAGGCAGTCAGTCAATAACATTAATTGAGTCCTTTCTGTGTGTCAAGCATTACACTAAGCCTTGAAGCTATAAAGAAAGGTGAAAGGCAAAAAAAGAAAAAGAAATGGTACCTGTCCTCAGGGGGCTCCCATTCTAATAGAGGAGAGTAGGTGGAAGGTGATGGGAGAAGAGATGGTAAATAGCAGCAGGCAGGACCAAGAAAGGTGGCCTTTGAAAGCCAGGGAAGCTAAGACATGAAGGTGAGGAGGGAGAGTGTGGCAAATAGCAGGACTCCAAAATCCCCATCAACAAGAGGGAGAAATCTCTGCTCCTTTCCTGGGATGGGAAAAACTCCCAAGGCCTGGACCAAGTTGGGGATCCACTTAATAAAATCCTCTTTTATTAGGAACATATCTGTCACCAGTAAAAACAAACATTCCAATATGCAAAAAACAAAAAACAAGGAGATATGAGTTAGAATTTGAATGTCTGTTACATTGAAAACATCATATATTTAATGTAATGAAGTTGTAACTAAACGGTTGTTAATTTTTCAGTCCTCCTTTCTGAACTTATTTTTGCTTTCTTCTGTGATTTTTTTCATGTCTATCACTGCCCCACAATTCATTCTCCCTCCCCCAAAGCTCTCCTTTATAACAGCTAAATATAGTCAAACAAAACCAATCAACATATTGGCCCTGTTGGAAGGTGAATGGAGTCCACATCTATAGCAGATGGAGAGGCAGTGTGAGTCTCTGGACACTAGGCTCTCTTGATAGGATCAGTGGGACTGGAAGAGACCTGTTGGGGCTCTCCTGTAGCCTGCTCTCTGTGAATTATCTTGAGAAGACCGAGCCTCATTTAATAATTGGAAACACATTGTCAGATATCAAGTCTGATGAATGTTATTACTACTTTCCCCGTTCCCCCTTGGCTGTCCTTCTCGGGATTTCTCCCTGAGTCACCATTTCATTTTTCTTCCTACAGAGTGAAATTATCTCCTACTGGGGCTTTCCCAGTGAGGAGTATAGTGTTGTGACTGATGATGGCTACGTCCTAGGCATTAACCGAATTCCACATGGCAGGAAGAACGGATGGAATAAAGGTACAAGGATTTCCAAGGGAAAATGCCGTCCAAGGGCTTTGTGGAGATCGTGCCTATGACTTTGTGTTTTCCAATGTTTATTTTTGTTGATGACTGCTAGGTTCCCAATGACATAAAATGATTGCTCTTGTAGGGGGTGCATTGAAAAGCTTTCCCACCTCTGATGGGACTGAAGCTGCATGAGGGCAGAGACTGTTTCATTTGCCTGGTATCTCAATGAGTTTGATGTTTGTATACCTGGTAGATGCTTATCAAATAAATGAAGGAATGAAGGAGTGAGGAGGGGCAGCCTCTGGGATGGGGCCAACTCTTAGAGACTCACTGCCGTTGGAATATGAGATCATCCTTTTGCCACGACCTTTTCAACCTGAGAGCCCAGAAGAGTTCTTGTCTCTAAATGAAAACTTTGTAAATTAAACAATTTATAAATGCTTCTTATTTTAAAGGAAAAGCAACATAAGAAGAAGTATCTTCCTTGTGGAGGGAAGAAACATAGGCTCAGATCAGTGCTGACTTGGGGACCTGGGAGGGAAGCTGCTGTTCAGGCCCTTCTGTCCCTCACTCTCTCTAAAAAATCTGTCCAAGCTCATGCTTGTTGCTCCCATGACTCTCTCCTGCCATCTCATCCTCTGCCATCCCCTTCTCCTTTTGCCTTCAGTTTTTCCCAATGTCAGGGTCTTTTCCATTGAGTCCTGTCTTCTGATTATATGGCCAAAGGATTTAAGCCTCAGCTTCAGTATTTGACCTTCCAGTAAAGAGCCTGAATTAATTTCTGTAATGTATGGGCTGAATTGATCTCCAACGGACTCTCAAAACTCTTCTCCAGCACCAAAATTCGAGAACATCTATTCCACAGCGTTCAGCTTTCCTTATAGTCCAGCTCTCACAGCCAAACATGGCTACTGGAAAAACCATAGCTTTGACTATATAGACCTTTGTTGGCAAGGTAATGTCTCTGCTTTTTAGTCTGCTGTCCAGATTCACCATAGTTTTCCTTCCAAGGAGCAAGTGTCTTGTAGTTTCAAGGCTGTGGTCGTTGTCTGCAGTGATCTTTGAGCCCCAGAATATAAAATCTGACACTGTTTCCATTTCTTCTCTCCCATTTGGAAGTGATGGGACCAGGGCTGAGATCTTAGTTTTTCTGATGTTAAGCTTCAAGCCATCTTTTATACTTTTCACTTTCACCCTCATCAAGAGGCTTCTTCATTCCTCTTCACTTTCTGCCATCAGAAGTGGGGAAGGGCCTTGTGCTCTTCCTGGGGCACAGGAGGGAGGAGAACAAAACAGGGACTTCTCTTGTTCATTGCCTGCTACCAGTGATGGTGTTGGCATGGGGCTATTTGGCTTTTGCTATCCCCAGGTTTTCCCCAGTTCCTAATCTATGCCAGCTGCGTCTCCACAGCTGATCCTATGATTGTGCTTTGTGGAAAGTGTCAGTGATCTATGATGCCTAGGGTGCTTCCCAACAATAGCTCTGGGATTAGGCCCCAGAAAGTTGGAGTCATTGGAGAGGCCTGAATTCCTCCTTCCTCTCCTTCTGGTCCTTGGTTGAAAGAGCTTCTGGGCCTCCAGGGGAACTCAAGGCAAACCCCATCCCAGCAGCTTCTTAGAAATGTAGGAACAAGGGTTTGCCTACAGAGGAGTACGAGAAAGGCTTCTGGCAAGCTGGAGGCTCCTGAGATAATCCAGGCTGGCTCCCTCACTTCCCAGTTTAGGAAAATGAGATGCAGAGAAGGGAAGGCCTGGGGGTTGTTGTTGGTGGTGCTGGGGGAAACTAGGTGTTTGTCTTCAAGTATTTGAAGGAAGTGTTAGACTTATTTTGCTTGGTCCTGCAGACCACCAACAGGAGCAGTGAGTGGACATCACAAAGAAGCAAACTGAGACTGAATATCAGAAAAAATTTGCTAACGATCAGGGGTGTCCGTAAGTGGCCTGGGCTGCCTGAGGAGTGGCGAGGTCCCTGTCCTTGGAGGTCTCCAAGGCCAGGCTGGATGAACATTGACTGGGCAAGTGTGGCAGAAGGGATTCCTTCTGGGGTATGGGTTGGACTTGGTAGCCGCTGAAGTGTCTCCTCCAACTCAAATTCTGTGACTCAGTGTCTTCTATGGGCAAAAGCTATTGAGTGAGAGTGAGGAGGTTTCTGTTCAGAGAGTAATTCCATCTGCTTTGTGGCCTCTGAAGATAGAGAAGAGGCTGACAAATGTAGCTGCTGTGCCTTCATCAGCTTCGGTTCCCTTAGCTGAAAAGTGAGAGTGCTCAAGCCCTGTCCAGCTCTGAGTCTGTGCCCTGTTTCAGGAAGGCCCTGTCGCCCCTCCAGTCATTGTTCCTGCCTGTCACCAGAATGCTACCAGTAAATTAACTCTTGAACAGATTGGTCAGCAGCTAGCTGAGGGCAAGAGAGGACTCTGGGCTGGGGAGGATCATGCAGTTTATAACTGCAAAGGGTTTTAAAGACTGTCCAGTGTAACCTCCTCATTTTATGGAGGAGGGAACTGATTGTCAGAGAGGGCAAGGGATTTGCCCAAGGCCATACCTGTGTGACTCCAAATCCAAGGTTCTTTCCACTGCACTGTGGGAGTGATCAGGGAATGGGGAGGAGAGGAGCCTTGGATGGAAAGATGGTGTTGAGGGGGCAAAGATGGAGCCCAGGCCTCCAAGGGCCCCAGGTTATAGACATGTGACCGAGCAAATGAAATGAACCTCATGACTGTCAGTGGGGCACAAGGCCTGTCTGTGTAGATGAGAAGAGGAAACAGGGTTTCTCCACTTGACTGAATAAGGACAAATATGTGGTCCTTCAGGAAATGAAATTTGGATCATGGCGCGC
>CM053582.1:570156035-570170622 GCA_028627135.1 Pseudochirops cupreus | reverse complement strand
GAGTGGCTGGATAGAGAGGTCACGGGAGAGCAAGGCCAAGCAGGGCCTGGTTCTTCTCTGATAGTTTATGTTTTGGTTACACTTTAATTTCCTATCTCCCTCCCCATCCTGCACTAGAGAAGGCCACCATCTGACACATATTTATAACTCTATGCAAAGCCATGCCATGCACACTCCTCTTTTTTCAGTCCTGTCTCTGGAGGTGCAGGGCATGGGTCCTTTGCGGTTTCAATTATTTTTAACATTCAGAATAACGTCATTCACAGTTGTTATAAAATATTAAACAGTATTTTCCCCTTCTATCTTTTAAGCCAATCCAGTAGATGTGAGATTCCTGCATTCTTGGTATAAATCCCACTTGGTCACAATGTCTAATCTTTGTGAAGTGCTATTGTAGTCTCCTAGCTAGGATTTTATTTAAGATTTTCAATAATTTTCTTTTACTTTCTTTGCCCTTCTTGGTTTAGGGAGCAGCACCATATTTGTTCATGAAAGGAGTTAGGTAGGATTCCTTCTTTGCCTGTTATTCCAAATGCTTGATTTCATATTGGAATGAGTTCATCTTTCAGTGTTTGGTAGAATTCACTTGTAAACCCGTCTGGTCCTGGTGCTTTTTTCTTAGGAAGTTCATTTATGTTCTGTTCAATTTCCTTTTCTAAAGCCCCTCTCCCTAGTTCTCGTTAACTGATCTGATTGATCATTGTGGTTGTGACTCAGGAAGAGATGGACAGGTTGGGAGGAAGGAGGTAGGTAAGGAATCAAGGATCGCCTCAGTTGTCCTTTATGGTATCACAGCCTTGCGATAGTTTGTACTGGTGCACTGCACAGAGCGCCAGCCTGGAGTCAGGCGGACTCAGCTTCCTGAGTTCAAATCTGGTCCCACACTCTAGCTGGGTGACCCTGAGCAAGTAGTTTCTCATCTGTAAAACGAGCAGAAGGAAATGGCCACCACTTTGGTATTTTGGGGTATAAGGGTGTTCAGGACAGATGAGCATCCCTAGTAGGAACATTTATTGAGCCTTTTTCAGGCCTGCTCGTCCACCTTTGGTGTCCTCCCGATTCACCCCACTCTCACCCATAGCTCTAAGACACCGTAGCACATGCAGCTGCCATGTTGTGGAAAATGAGGGGCTAAATCAGGATGAGGGGAACCAAGGGGCCTCAAACCCATCTGTGAGTTAGGGGGTATCTACCCCAAGCCTGTGAAGACTTCCCCTGGTGGAAGGGGTGGGTGAGAACAGTTTGGTCCAATGGCCGTGAAGGCGGCTGAGGCAGGCGCTGTGGAGTGCTTAGAGTTGGGTCAGGAATCAAAGATGCCAAGGTCATCTGTTACGTCCCAGCTTGTCCCCCAGTGTCCTGACTTTGGTCCTGTCCCTGGACCCTGACGAATGGAGGAGACAGGGAGACTGAAGACTTTGTGTAGCTCTGCCTCATTTAAATCCAATTCATGCCCAAGTCAACACATCACCCCGTGATGTCAGTGATTCTCTTTAAAACAAAGGACAAACAGTAATTGTCTATAAACAATGTTGGCTTGTTTGATCTTCCCAGCAACTCTGAGAAGCAGGTGCTACTATTATTCCCATTTGACTGACGGGGACGCTGAGACTGAGATCCTCCAACTGACTCTGGATCCAGTTTAGCAAAGAGCTGGGGCATTTGCAAGAAAGTCAATCCACCGAGATAGCTGGATGGGTTGTCTCAGCCTTCTGAAAGGTCTCTTATCTGGTGTAACTAAGAGGTTGGGCCTGGGAGGGGGTGTCTTGTTTATCCTGGGCCTCCTGGCTTGGGGCTGGGGCCAATTCTCTGCCTATATCTCCTCCAGAGAGACCAGATGTAAACCTTCCTCTGGGCTACAAGCACAATTAGGGGCTGTTGATTTTTAAAACGCCCACTCTGGCTCCACTCCAGATAAAGAGCTGGATGAATAGAGCCAGAGTCCCTTATGGGGAGAATAACACTGCTTAGAAGTGGCAGGTTCTCTGGGGCCACTTCTGGTCCCCTTGGTGCCTGTGAGAGCATCCTCTGGACACCTTCCCCAGTCAGGAGTCATCCAACATTTGCTTGGAGACCTCATAGGGGCAGGAAACTCTGGAAGTTGCCAGTAAGAGAGGTATGATTAGAATGCAGGTCCTGTGGGGATGACATTAGTGCCGTACCTGCTAATTCATGATTCTTCACGAGTTGTGGAATCTTGATTACTCAGCCTCCCAGAAATTAATCTATCCGTCCATCCATCCATCCATCCGTCCCTCTGTCTGTTCATCTGTCCATCCATCCATCCCTCCCTCTCTTCATCCATCCATCCATCTGTCTGTCCATCCGTCCATCCATCCATCCCTCCCTCTCTTCATCCATCCATCCATCCATCCATTCATATCATCCATATGATGGGAAGTCACCTTCTTCTCAGTGTTATTTGCAGTAAAGTGTTCCATAAACCTTAAATCATGATAGAATGTGAGTTATTCCTAATTTACCTCTTTGTTCACTGCTTTTACTTACTGTTACCACCTGGGTTCAAGCCCAGTGTGTTTAATTTCTCTTGTATCGGGCAGCCCTTCAAATACTTGAACCCAGCTCTCTGGTCCTTCCTGAGCCTTCTCTTCCTCTGACTGAATGTGCCGAGTTCTTCCAAGAATCATAGGCTTTAGCTCTGGAAAGGACCTTAGTGTAAATTAGTACAAAGGTCTTGGTGCAAATGCCCTTATTTCATCAAAGTGGTAAGGGAGGGCCGGAGAAATTTGATGATTTGTCAGATCTCTGCTGGCAAGAAATGAATTGTAATTTGATTCTATTTTGGGGTTTCCCATTCTGTCATGCTGCTTTATTGCTGTATTGTTTTTTTGGGGGGAGGCTAGTGTGAAATTGTCTAAAGGAGACTTGCCTTATAATATATTTTCCAGTCTGGTATAGTGTAGCCTGAATAGGAGGACCTGAATTCAAATTCAGATACTTATTAGCTATGTGACCCTGGACAAGTCACTTAATTCCATTTTCTCATCTGTAAAATGAGTTGGAGAAGGAAATAGCAAACCACTTTAGTAACTTTGCCAAGAAAACCCCAAATGGGATGACAAAGAGTCAGACTTGACTGAAAATTACTGAACAACAACGACAAAGTCTAGAATAGCAAATCTACTGTTATCAGATTTTCGTTCCCCTTTCACACCAGCCTGTGATAATTTCTGGCTCTTTGTTTTTGAATATACATTGCACAGTGGGAAAAGTGTCCTCTCTGGAGTTCAGGGGTGTGTTCAAATTCAAACTCTGACCATTCCCTTATCTGCAAAATATGCCAGTTGGACTACACGGCTTCTGAGTTTCTTTCCAGCTCCAGAGCAATGACTCTAGAGTTGAACACATTGCAACTGTTATTGGTATGACCTCAAATATATAAAGTTACTTCAGCCCTCCCTAACTCAAATCGAAGTCAACTGCAAGTCATGTCATCATTTCCCTGATGCCATCTGGAAATGAAGAAGAAATACAACAAAGTCACTCAGAGAGTGTGGGCACTATTATTAATTTATTTCAATTTCACCTTGAAATCTTTCCTTCTAATAATTCCACCTGTGTATCAATGTATTTTTATAGTTAATCTTTTAGACTGCTCCCACTTACATTTAAGTTATTTTCCAAATATTTCATAATTTTTCTTGTTATCAGCAAGGTTTCTTCTAAAGTAATGTTTTCTTGATTTTTTTTCCTTTTTTTGTTGCTGTTTATTATGAAGACAAAACAAACGCCCCAGGAGCAGGGTCTGTGATTGCCAGCAATGCTGAAGAGCTGTTTGTTTTTATTCAGCTGCATTGAGGCCGACGTTGCCATAAACAAGCTAAAACTACTTTGCACTGACTCATTTTCAATAACTGGCATTGGCAGGAATGCACCAGAAACTGCACTAAAAAGTTTAAGAGAAGAGTTACGGTAAAAGCTTGCATGCGCATCATCTAGAGAAGCATCAGTTTGAATATAAAAAAAGACAAACTTTCTGGAAGCATCACGCCAGCATCACGGAACAGGGCTAGAACTGTCCGTGTCACATCCTACATCGCTAGTTTTGTGTCTTTTTCTCCAAACAATTGTAAAAGGTGTAAATGCTGTAAAAGCGCCTCTTTACAGTTTAAAAGCAAGATAATGCTGCCCAGCGTGAGAACTTTTCTCTAAGTAAATGGTGAATTCTATATACGGTCTGCCCCACAGCCTCTACTATTCTGTTTACATTTTAGAATAGATTTTGTTCTTTTTCCACCCCTTAGTAAGAAGCTTTTTTTTTGTAGTGCTTCCCTGACCCCCATGCTTCTTTTAAAAATATTTTCCCTAAAAGTGAAAATTTTAAATTGGCCCGCAGTTTTCAGTACTAGAATGATTCTAATTCAGTAACTGCAGTGTTGCTTATCACAGAGGAAATGGTAAATAACCCGCAACCTGGTACTGGGTTTGTGGGAACTTTCTTCCTTTCCTCACCAAGAAAAAAATGAAATCAGTTTTGCATTTTGAAACAGTGAGGACATACAGTTTAAAAACTATAGTACCATGAAATTTCAGTTCTTTCTAGATAAAGGAGTAGATTTCGTTAGCTCAGGAGAGATCCCTGCCCTTGTAAAACAAATTGATAATGAAATGTGAAATTTTTCACCTGTGCTAATCTTCAGGCTTACTAGATTTCACCCCCAACCCCCTCATTTTTCACACAAGTGCAACTTTTGTTTCATTCTTTGTTCATTAGTAACCATAGCCACCAAAGGAGGGCTCCGAAGAAGTCAGAATTCTCTCTGGGTATTTTCGCAGTATATTTTTCATACTAGGATGTATGATTTCTTCTGTACTTAATAGATGTTACAAATTATAGTTTAAGTATATATATATGTTTTAAATCTTTTTTATAAAATATCTTTTAAAATCAAGGCAAAATTGGAAAATGGTAAAGTGAAAAATAATTTTTAGTAGAACAAAGGTGAGTAAAAGTTTTAGTATACTGGCTCAGGGCTCCCTTTTCGTGCTAATTAAAAAATCATCAGAACAACTCCAGACCCAGTAGTTAGCAAAAGATACTCCTCCCTCCGTTTCCTCATCGCAGTCTGACAGAACTGGAGGGCAGGCGGTGGAGTCAGAGGGTGTTCTTGATTGGTTGTTTATAACAGTAAAGTTTTTGGACAAACTTATTTCTCCCCTCCAAACTTCATTGAACTCACTCATTGCCTCAGTTAATTTTTTGCTAAGACTAATCTCAATAAACAGTTGAATTCAGTAAACACTCTGGTCCCTGTAAATAAAGCTAATCTTATTTTCTTCCCTTGCTATGTTAATCCCTCTAATTCCCAGTTCCTGTACTAGCATTTTTACTGTTCCTGGGGCAGACTCTCATTCCCTGTGAGTGGCAATGCTTCTCATGTTTCTAATTTATTGCAAGCAATTAATGCTGACTTTCACAATTTTTACCACGTTGATGAAAAATCCACTTATTCTGGGTCTTTTTAGTGTTTTTCTTTTTTTAAATCATGGTAATGTTTTATCAAAGGCTTTTCTATATCTACCGATATGATTATGTGATTTTTCATATGCTTTTTCTTATTAACATGATATATATTTTTTCTAATATTGAGTAATACTATATTACACTAGTAATGCTAATACTGATTCTGTTACTGGAATGAATTACATATGGTAATGATGAGTGATTTTTTTAAATGTTCCATTACTGATAGTTTTGTTTACTATTTTGGCAGCTATATCCATTAATGAAATTGACCTAAAATTTTCGTTTTTAGTGGTTAACAGGATTAAGGATTGAAACCATATTCTAACATGCAGGGGTGGGCAACCTGTGGCCTTGAGACCACATGTGGCCCTCTAGGTCCTCAAGTGCAGACCTTTGACTGAATCCAACCTTCACAGAACAAATTCCCTTAATAAAAGGATTTGTTCTGTAAAACTTGGACTCAGTCAAAAGGCTGTACCCAAGGACCTGGAAGGGAGGCTGCAGGTCCTGCACCCCTGATAGAAGTTGCTCAAAGACTTTTGTAAAGTTCCCAGATTTCCCAGAAGCCAGATTTCTCCAGAATTAGAAGTTTGTTTGCCAGTTTGCCCACATGGGCAGAAGAAAAGATAAAATCTCAAACCTCAGATTTCAGATGTAGCGCAGCAGGAAGCGGGTAGTCATAGTCACAGGAAAGGTCATCCTCACTTGATAAGGAAATTAATTTTTAATCAGTTCTTCTCTGGATTAAGCAACCTCAGTTCTTGGATGTAGCATTTTGGGGGGGGATTAAGCTCTGGTTTCCATCCCTTTGTAGTTCAGTACACTGAAGTTTCACTGTGATCTCTTTGTTGAAGGCACTGTCTCTCCTCCTGGATTGTGGCTCCTTTGTGCCTTTGTAGACAGCCTTTTGAACTCCCAAAGAACCTAACTTCTGACCCACCCTTCCAAGATGAACTCAGGCACTTGACTAAGCAAGTCCTTCAATGACCATCTAACCCAACAAGCATCTATCAAGCTCCTACTGTGATCAAGGCACTAGGGATACAAAGAAAATGAAAACCAGACCTATCCTTTATTCAGGTGTTTGCCTTCTGCTGCTGAGGAAGCAGATTCCCCAAAGAGAGATGACTTTGCTGGGTCGACTCTGCTAATTCTGTTGCCCAAGCCCAGATTTTCCACTTCCAAGGCCACTGTCCTTTCCACTGCACTCTGCTGCTTCTTCTCCCCTCCTGGGGAGGCCTTTCCCTGTTCCCCCAGGCTGCTGGGACTGCCCCACCCAATTACCTTGTGTTGGCTTAGCATGTTATTTATACAAAATAATACGTATCTATTTCTCCATGTTCATATTGTCATATTCCACATAGAAGGTAGACTCCTTGAAGGCAGGAATGATTTTATTTTTGGTCTTTTTTATCATCAGTGTCTGTTACAAAGTGGCACTTAATAAATGTTTGTTGGATGAATGAATGAATCGGGAGACATGACTGTGTGATGAACTCTTAATCTCAGTTTCCCAATCTTCAAAATGGGTACAATAATGATAGTACTATCTCCTAGGGGAGGTGATGTGGACACCTTGAAACATGATAAGAATGTGTGTTGTTGTTATCATTGTCATTATACCTGTGTGATGTTCAATGTCACACACTTCCTCTTGGTCTCAGTTTCTTCATCTGTAAAGTAAAAAGTTGCATCTTTTTAGGTCATATCTTCTTCATCCCTTTTGGCTTAAGAAAGTTTTTTTGACTTCTTTGTGGCTGACATCTTGCTTATTTTAAATGCCAATTTCTGATCTGTTAAGTTCCCTCAGTTTTATCCTCCAAGGTGGTAGGAATGGTGGTAAGCTTGATTCTCAGCAAGCCCAGTGAGTTCACCCAGTTTCAGTCAACTTAACTGTGGTCCACAGACCAACTACTGAATTCACCAACCAGTCAGTCAACTCACGTTTACTAAGAGTCTGATTTTCTGTTAAGCAATGGGACTTATGTCTCCCAGGTTGACTTAGAGCCATCCTTGTTGACCAATCCAGACCACTCTCCTTTGATCCCCTTGGCCCTGCCTGAAGTTCTACCCCTCCATTTGTGAGGCTACCAAATGTGGCCAGGATAGCCATGCCGAGGAGGCAGAGGAAAGAGAGCCTAATGTGGAGACTCTGCCGTACTTATTGTATGTGTGAGCTTCAGCCTCTGTTGGACTAGGTGATCTTCTGAATAGGAGGGAAGGAATAAACTTTTAATAAGTGCCTACTATGTGCCAGGCATGGTGCTAAGTGCAGATATGATGCTTACCTTGTGAGGTGGGTGTTATTATTAGTTCCATTTTATAGGAGAGGCAACTGAGGCAGACAGAGGTGGAAAGGTGCCCAGGATCATGCAGCTAGTAAGTGTCTGAGGCTGGATTTCAACTCAGGTCTTCCTGACTCCAGGTCTAGCACTTTATCTGCCTTTTAATGAATGAAACATACTGCCTCACAGCTGTGCTGCCAGCAAAATCATGGGCAAGGGTAAGAGTTTTTTGGCAGATGGGCCAAATTGGGCAGAATTACCAAGAAGGCAGAATCACAGATCCTCAAAGTTGGCCATCCCAGCTGGACTTGAACCAAAATCCTTTTTGTGACAATCCCAAGAAACCATCATCCAATGGAGGCTCTGTCCAAGGTTCTGTTGTCATCTGCCAGGGTGGCCCAGCTTGCTTTGAGATGGTACCAGCAGGAAGTTTTCTTTATCTGAAGCCAAAGTTGGGCTCTGGATCCTGGATCCACCTCTCCTGGCTCTGCCTTCTGGGACTGTCAGAACAAGTCTGGCCTCTCTTTTGCTCTTCAGACTTTTGAAGGCTCCTACTTCAAACTGAACTCACTCAAACCCTGAAGATGTTCTGGAGGTGACCTGCTTACCAACCACACTGCCCCTGACTTGCATTTGTGAAGTTGACTTTTTAAAGGCAGGTATAAATTTGGACCATTTCTGTAGCTTGTCAAGACAATTTGGGATCATATTATCCGGTTCCTAGATCCCCCTTGTGGTCCTGGGTCACTTGCAGATTTGGTGAGGGTGCCCTCTGTGATTTTATCTGAGTCGCTGATAAAAATACCACGTAGCACAGGGTCAAAGCACAGAGTTCTGGGGCACCCCGCATGAGATTCCCTCCTGAGACTTTTGTAAACCAAACCTGTGATTTCACTGGTATGAGGAGTGTCTGATGAGGAAATCTGTTTTACCATTACAGATCCTTGATTGATAATGGTAGAGAAGTGCTGGGGGGTAGGGCGGATGACATACTCAGCTTAAATGCCTTGTTTAGGGTCACGTAGACAGTATGTGCCAGAAAGGGCCCTGAACCCAAGCTGGCTCTTTGCCCACTGTTCCGTTGTCTCTCCAAGGTGATATTGATCATGCAATGACTACTCTTGGCATTTGGCCACTTAATCAGTTTCAAATTTACCGAATTGTTCTGCCATTTAGCCCATGTTTCTCCATGTTCTCTGCAAGAATAACATGAAATATTTCATCAGAAATTTTTCTGAAATCTATGTAAACTGCATATGCAGATTTCTCCTGACCTGCCTGTTTAGAAACTCAGTCAGAAATGAAACCGAGGTGAGCCTGGCATGACTTGTGCTTGCTGAAGTCCGGCAGGCCTGTGATCACTGCTTCCTTTTCTAGATGTTAACTAACCATCCTTTTAGTAATACTACAAACCTTTAGAGTGTGTTCTGTCTCCTTTTTTGAAAATTGGGATGTTTCCCTTTTTCCAGGACCTGGGCACCTCTCCTTTTTTGCCTTGATTTTTCATTCATGGCTGACAATGGCTCAGTAATCACAGCTGTTCATTTTTGTAGCTCTTGAGATGTTGTCTCAGCCATGGGATGTGTCCTCATGCAGGGCACTTGGGTTATCTCTTACTATCTCCTTATCTTGGGTGTTAGCTCCCTGTCAGTAATTTTTATTCTGTCCATCCCATTTCAAAGATCATTCTCCTTGGTAGAAAAAATAGAAGCAAAATGAGAATTGGGAAGTTTTGCTCTCTCTTGTCAGTCCTTGATATCTCCTCTCCCTCTCCTCCCTCCCATTGTGTTTCTCTATTTTTTTAAATTAAAAATTATTTTTAACAATCATTTAAAAATTTTGAATTCTAAATTCAAATTTATTTGTATTTAAATTTGTATTCTAAATTGTATTCTAAATATTTGTATTCTAAATTTATTTATTTGTATTCAAATTTGTATTCTAAATTGCAACATGATATTGATTTTGCATGTGAAGGCATGCAAAACATTTACATATTAGCCGTGTTGCAAAATAAAACACACAAAAAGAAAAGTGAAGGACGTGAAAAAAGCGTGCTTCGATCTGCCCTCAGAGTTCTCGCGTTCTTCCTCTGGAGGCGGAACCTTTTTCATCGCGGGTCCTTTGGAGAGTTGCCAAGTCTTTCGTGGTTGATCCGTGATCTTTTATGGTTACAGTATTTTTGTTTTTGTTCACAATGTTCTCCTGGTTCTGCTCCTTCACTTTGCATCAGTTCATGTGAGTCTTTCCAGGTTTTTCTGAAACCACCCTGCTCGTCATTTCTTATGGCACAACAGTATTCCATTACATTCATATACTACACCTTGTTCAGCCATTTCCCTATTGATGGGCCTCTTCTCAATTTCCAATTCTTTGCCATCACAAAAAGAGCTGCTATAGATACTTTTGTACAAATATGTTATTTTCACATTTTTCTTTTATCTCTTTGGGGTACAGGCTGACTAGTGATATTTCTGGGTCATAGAGTATGCCCAGCTGTACAGTGTTTTGGGCTTAGTTCCAAATTGTTCTCCAGAATGGTTGGACCAGTTAGACAACTTCATCAGCAGTGCGTTAGGATCCCTGCTTTTCCACATCCCCCCCAACATTTCTCGTTTTCCTTTCCTGTCATATTAGCCAATCTGGTAGGTATGAGGTGGTCCCTCAGAGTTGTTTTAATTTGCATTTCTCTGATCAATCGGGATTTAAAGCATTTTTTAGTGTAACTTGATAGCTTTGATTTCCTCGTCTGAAAATTGCTTGCTCATATCCTTTGACCATTTATTGACTGGGGAATGACTTGTATTCTTATAAATTCTGCACAATTCCCTATATATTTGATAAATGAGACCTTTATCAGAGAAACTTGCTGTAATATATTTCCCCTAGTTTCTTGCTTTCCTTCTAATTTTAGCTGTATTAGTTTTGTTTCTGTAAACCCTTTTAAATTATAATATAATATATTAATATAATAAAATATAATATAATAGTATTTAATAATATATTATAATGTAATATATTTATATAATAATATAATATAATATAATAAATTAATATAATAAAAGTTACCCATCTTACTTGTTTCCCATGATCCTCTTTGTCTCTTTTTTGGCCACAAACTCTTCCCTTTTCCATAAATGTAACAGGTATATTTTCCCTTGCTCTCCTAATTTGTTTATGAAATCATTTATGTCTATATCATTTATCCACTTTGAGCCGTATCTTGGTGTATCACATGAGATGTTGGTCTCTTCTTAGTTTCTGCCAAACTGCGTTATAGTTTTCCTGGCAGTTTTTGTCAGATAGTGAGTTCTTGCCCCCAGAGCTTGTGTCTTTGGATTAATTAAACATGAGATTACTATGATCATTTACTGTTGTGTATTGCGTACAGAACCTATTCCACTGATCCACCACTCTATTTCTTAGCCAGTCCCAGACTGTTTTCATGATTACTACTTTGCCATATGGGGTGTTTGGGACGTATGGGGCATTCAGGGAGGATGAGCATCTCTGGTGGGAGGGATTGCTGAACGCTTCTTGGGGCTGCTTAGCTGCCTTTGGTATCCCCTTGATTCACCCAACTTCTGCCTGTGGCTCCACGAAGCTGTAGCATACTTGATGGCCACACCCTGGAAAGTTTCGGCAGATTGGCTAAACCAGGTTGAGGGTAACCGACAGGCCTCACACCCATCAGTGAATTTAAGGGGTGTCTACCCCAAGCATCGAAGACTTTTCTTGGTGGAATGGATGGATGAGGACAGTTTGTTCCAGTGGCTATAAAGGCAGCTGATAGGCACTGTGGAGTCTGGAGTATGAAGACACCAAGGTCATCCATTGCGTCCTGGGCCATCCCCAGTTGTCTTGACTTTGGTCCTGTCACTGGACTTTGATGGTTCTGGAAGAGAGCGAGGCTGAAGACTTTGTGCAGCTCTGCCTCGTTTAAATCCAATTAATGCACAGTCAAGGCATCACCTCATGATGTCGTCGGTCCTCTTTGAAACAAAAGATGGACAGCAGCCACAGTTTGAAATCTGGTCTGTGAGGCTGCCTTCCTTCACATGTTTCCTCCCATTAACTATCTTGATGTTCTTGCCCTTTTCCTCCTTCAGATGAATTTTGTTATTATTTTTTTCTAGCTCTATGAAATAATTCTTTGGTAGTTTGATGGGTATGGCACTGAATAAGTACATTAACTTAGGTAGAATTGCCATTTTTATTATATTGGCTTGACCTGCACATGAACAATTAATACTTCTCCAGTTGTTTAGATCTGTCTTTATTTGTGTGCAAAACATCTTGTTATTGTGTTCATACAGTCCCTGGGTTTGCTTTGGCAGGTAGACTCCCAAATATTTCATACTGTCTGTAGTTATTTTATCTCGTTATGCTGGGTTTTATTGGTGATATGTAGAAATACTGATGGTTTATATAGGTTTATTTTCTAGCCTGCAAATTGGCTAACGTTGTTAATTATTTCAGCTAGTTTTTAAAATAGATTCTCTAGGGTTCTCTAAGCACAACAAATCCCACACAAAGAGCGATACTTTTCTTTCCTCATTGCCTGTTTTTATTCCTCCAATTTCCTTTTCATGTCTTATTGCTATAACTAGCATTTCTAGTACAACATTGAGTAATAGTGGTGATAACAGACATCCTTGCTTCACCCTTGTTCTTATTGGGAAGGTTTCAACATTATGCCAACCACAGATAAGGTTCGTTCTTGGTTTTAGATAGATATTGCTTATCGTGTTTGGGAAAACTACATTTTATTCCTATTCTTTAGTGTTTTTTTTTTTTAGCATGAATGGGTGTTGTATTTTGTCAAGAGCTTTTTCTGCATCTATGAAATTATGATTTTTTTGTTATTGATATGGTCAATTATGCTGGTACTTTCCCTAATATAGAACCAGTCTTGCATTCCTGCTATAAATCCCAGCTGGTCATAGTCTATGATCTTCATGATATTTCGCTGTAATCTCCTTGCTAATATTTTATTTAGAAATTTTGCTGCGATATTCATTAGGGAAATTGGTCTATAGTTTACTAACTTTCTCTGTTTTTAGTCTCCCTGAATGTTGCTTTTTTCATGATTCTCATTGTTGAACTTTGTAAAGACACAGTCTTGTCACCAAAAAATATAGAATAGCTATGGGCTTGTCATTTGAGGATCAGACTAGCAAAGTTCATCAGTGGTTGGTGGCAGTAACCAGGAGTAAAGCCCCTGTGGCTTAATGAATAGAGTGCCTGGATTTGGATCTTGTCCTAGATTCTAGCTGTGTGACCTGGCCAAGTTACTTCCTTTCTCTGCCTCAGTTTCCCCACCTATAGGATCATAGTTTTAGAGATAGAAGGAATCTAAGAGTCCGAGTGACACAGATGATGGAGTTGTACCACCTCTCTCTTGTGGGTCTAGTAATGTGAAGTGAAATGACTAGGGGGTGGGGGGTGGGGGGGACGGGAACGGAATGCCTAGCCAGGAAGTCCTGGATCCTTGCAGTCTGTGATATAGAAGGAGCAGCTTGCTGGTGTGGAGTGCTCTGACAGCTTGGCCCCTGCTGAACTCTCCAGTCCTGCTCTGTATATGGACCTACCACCCCAGTAGCTCCTGAGTTGCAGAAAGGTGGGAGGGATGAGATTTGGCAACTCTTGGAGGGTCCAAGGCTCCCTGAATGGCCAGTCCTTCCCCAAGGGTCAGTCTCTTTTCTTTATGACTGTTCCCAAGCTCAGCTCTGGGTAAGCACGTGTGTGCTATCCTCCAGGTCCCCGGCAGGCGGTGTTTCTGCAGCATGGTCTGTTGGCCGATTCGAGTAACTGGATCACAAATCTGGACAACAGCAGCCTAGGCTTCATCTTGGCTGACGCTGGTTATGACGTGTGGATGGGGAACAGCCGAGGAAACACCTGGTCCCGCAAACACTTGACCCTTTCTGTTTTCCAGGATGAGTTCTGGGCTTTCAGGTAGGTGGGGGCTGGGGGGTAAGCAGTGAGGGGCAAGTCTGTGTATTGGGCACTGACCCAGCCCTGGACGAGGATTTTTCCCTGAATGACTTCTCTGAGAATGCACACCTTTCACTTCACATGGTGCAGGCACGTGGGCTGATGAAACAGCTGAGCTTTCTGTGGTGCATTTTATATTTGAGGCACCATATGAAATGTATGGTAGATAGCATGTATGATTTGACATTAGGAGAGACATGGGTTTGAATCCTGCTAAAACATTCCCAGCTCTGTGACCTTGGGCATGTCACTGTACTTCTGAGCCTCAGTTTCCCCATCTGTAAATTAAGGATGTTAATCTCTGTTGAACCTACTGTATGGGAGTGTTGGGAGGCTCCATTGAAACAATGTCTACAAAGCATAATATCTATCATCTGTTTCCAGCAGAACGTAAGCATCTTGAGGGCAGGCACTGTTTTCTTTTTTTTTTTTTCTTTTTTTTTGGAGGGCAATTGGGGTTAAGTGACTTGCCCAAAGTCACACGGCTAGTTTTTGTGGGGCACTGTTTTCTTTAAGCAGCTGGTGTTACCATGGACAAAGTGTCAAACTTGGAATCTGGAAGACCTCCTCAGACACTTAATAGCGGTGTGACCTTGGACAAGTCACTTAATCTCTGTTTGCCTGTTTCCTCATATGTAAAGTGAGGATAAGAACTACACTTACCTTTCCAGGGTTGTTATGAGGCTCAAATGAGAAAGTATCTGTGAAGTGCTTAGCACAGTGTCTGGCCCATAGTAAGTGCTGAGCACATATTAGCTAGTATTAAAGTGTTTTTCAAACCTTAAGAGTTGTTACTACTGCTACTACTACTACTACTACT
>CM053582.1:570135930-570155535 GCA_028627135.1 Pseudochirops cupreus | reverse complement strand
TTGGGACAAGGGATTTAATGAGTTGAAGTGAATGAGAATGGAAAGTTTAATCTTCCTAGTTAAAGACAGTCAATAAACATTTATTAGATACCTACTATGTGCCAGGAAATGTGCTAAGTCTAGGATACAAAGAAAGGTAAAAGATTATTCCTGCCCTCAAGGAGCTTATAGTCTAATGGAGGTTAAGCTTCCTTAGAACTGACTAGGGCCAGAAACTCTATGACTGGGTCTTGAGTAAAAAGAGTCACATGGTCCTCTGGCCCCTGAGAACTTGGCAGGTGAACCTTGATGCTAGATGCTTTCAAAACTCTGGGTCAAATTCTGAGAACACAAAGATATGCTACGTACCAGGCATTGTGCTAAGCTCCAGGTACTTCGGAACCTATAGTCTAGCTGCTTCTCTGCCAACCAAGGACTCTGGGCTTACCTACACCAGGTTTCCATAGTCAGGCTTCACCTTAGCCTGACTCAAAGAAAGCCATTTCCTCTTTTGGGTTCTTTGCTTACTCCTCAGAATTTTACTTAGAAAAATATCTGAAATAAATCCTAGCTATAGCTTTCATCTAGGGCCCCTTAAAGGTGGGCGCAGCCCCTAACTCCCTCACAGCTGTACCATGTACAATACTGGTATTATGTATGGCGTCACAGAAAATGCAACAGATCCTTAAGGACTCACAGAACAGACACACAGGCAAAACCCATTTAAACGGTTCATTACTTTCCCTTGAAAGGCAAACACCCTTTGTGGGTGCTGCTAGACAAAGGTCCCTCTTTGCAGGGTCGTGTGCTGATACAGTAACTTGCAATGACAGCAGGGTGAATTGCTAGCCTAGCTCTCCTGGCCCCCCTGGAAGTGGTTTGAGTTTGTGCAAGAGCCCCATTGCACTTCCTCTTTCTCCAAGAGTCCTTCTGTTCATTAAGCCTCACGCTAGGAGGCTGGTGCTTAGCCCCTGAAATCAAGGACTTCCAGTGTCTCAGGAACTCGAACTCGGGAGCCATTAAACTTGGCCTTACCCCTAAGCAAATCACAAGGCTGGGAAAATCCACTCTCAAGATCTAACCTCTCAGGCAGTGTGCAGACACACGTCCACCTTTGCCATGAGCTTCTGCAGGGACTCCATCAATGTGCTGTCATATCATGGGCAGAAGGGTCATTCCCTGAAACTGACCCACGGTCAGAATGTGAAACAGAAAGGCAAAAGGTAACCAGCAGCTCAAAGCCCCCCAAGTCCTTTCTCAGGTTATCTGGGCAGACACAGATGGTGCTTCTCTACATCCATTATCCCCAAAGACACCTGTTATGCTTTGTTGTACTTCTATCTGGACATCCAAGACAACAAGAGGGAGAGGGAGGAGGAAGGAGGGAGGGAGGGAAAGAGGGAGGGGAGGGGGGGGAGGGAGAGAGAGGGAGTACAAAGGAGGGTGACCAAGCTGGCATTGAGTCCACACCGTACGAGGACTGGAGAAATGTTTAGCCTGCATTAGAGAAAATGTAGGGGGATACGTTAGCTATGTCTAAGCATCTGAAGGAATGTAATGTAAGAGAGGGGCTAGACCTTGTCTCTGGTCAGCAGGAACAATGGGGGAGGTTACTGAGTCAATTCAGGATTGATTTTTGTAAGAAGTTCCCAACAATGGAGCTGCTCCAATGGGGAATGGGCAGCATAGAAAGGTAGTGGGTCCTCCCTCAGAGGTTTTCAAGCAAAGGCTGGACAACAGCTTGTTTGGTATGTGATGGGGAGATTCCTTTTGTGAATGTGTTGGACCGGATAGGCACCAATATAGATACCTTCCAGCTCTTAGATCCCATACAATCTCTAGTTGGAGAAACTGACTGGTGAATGTTAGAACAGAATTCTCAGATTCAGACATTGAAGGGAGCTGGTGATTGCTTTATCCACCTTCCTCTTTATTTACAGAAGAGGAAACTGAGGCTTGCGAGGTTTAGAGAGAGAAGAGAAAACCAGAAATTCAGCACCCCCAGGGCCCTGGCTCCCCACCCCAAACTGCCCTCGGACCACAGGACATGATGTCAGCTGAGCTCCTGCATACTTTCGTGCAGAGTAACTGAGTGAATACATGTGACCCTAGCTTGGGGAGAAACTTTTCATTCCGGGCCATATTTAGACTTCCTTTCTTCCCTGGATGCTGCACAGGCATATAACGGGATTTCTGCCTAGTCTAACTGAAGCACTCTCATGACTCAGCCTGGTTTTGCCCAGCTGTCCCCAGCTGTTCCACCCACATTACTAGCTTTCCCTGGGGTAACTCCCACCCCTGGTCTACTCTAATGGTTTTTTCCTGGACCTAGAGCACCCTCCCTCCTCTTCTGATTTTCTGTTTGGGGGTCTCCTCCCTGAAGCCTTCTCTGATATCTCCCATTTCTCTGGCCCCCCAGAGTTCCATCCCTCTCCTTAGGTCACACAGGGTCATTATCACCTTTGGGCCACAGTTATCTGTGTACGTATTATATCTCCTCATTAGAATACAAGTCTCTTGGGGGGGGGGGGGGTCTGTATTGTTTTCCTCCACTATATTTTCATCACTGTATTTTGTTTGGACCTGGAGTCAGGAAGATCTGAGTTCAAATCCAGTCTCAGACCACTTAGATGCGTGACCTTGAGCAAGCCACTTAACCTACATTGGCTTCAATTTCCTTCAACTGAAAAATGGGGCCTTTCCCCCAAGATGGCACCAAAGGCGAAGAAGGAAGCCATTGTCTCCCCCAAGACAGAAGGCAAGTCCAAGACTTTGAAGGCCAAGAAGGTGGTGCTGAAAGGTGTCCATTGCCACAAAAAAAAGAAGATCCAAACATCCCCCACCTTCTGGCGACTCAAGACACTAAGACTTCAAAGGCAGCCCAAATACCCTCAGATTAGTGCCCCTCAGAGAGATATCATCATGCCATCATTAAGTTTCCTTACTGAGTCTACTATGAAGAAGATCGTAGATGTCAAAGCCAACAAGCGTTGGATCAAGCGGGCCATTAAGAAGCTGTATGACATTGACTTGGCCAAGTTCTACACACTGATCCGCTCTGATGGAGAGAAGAAGACCTATGTCCAACACGCTCCAGACTGCGACGCTTTAGATGTTGCCAACAAAACTGGCATCATCTAACTTGCTGTGTCCCATTCTACCCACAATAAACAGTTTTCCAGAAAAAAAAGAAAATGCAGAGAGTAATAACCTACTTCACAGGGTTGTTGTGAGGATCAAACGCGATGATATTTGTGAAGCGCTTGACGTGATACCTGGCATGTAGTAGGTGCCATAGAGATACGATTCTTCTTGTTGTTGTTGTTGTTGTTAATTACACAAAACTCAGCGCCTTGCACACAAATGTGAATTGAATTAATGAACGGCATGATATGGATTATAACTTGTTACCCTTGGGAAAGTGATTTCACCTGGATGACCCTCACTTTTCTCACCCGTAAAGTGACGGTGAGCCCACGTTGACTTTTCTCCGTGCTAGTTCATGCCAAGGATGTGGAATCCTCTTTATCTTACGAATCCATCAGGAAATCATTCATCAAGCATTTATTAAGCAGCTAATATATGCCAAGTACTGAGCTGGATGTTGAGGATGCCAAGAGAAAAGAGGAAGGGTCCTTGGCCTCAGAGAGCTTACATCTGCCCAAAGAGACAACATGCAAATATGTGGGTACAAAGAGATACAAGGAAGGGCTTTGTGTGGGAGGCTGCCTTCTCACTGTGGGCAACTTTTGGAACTTCATATTCATCCCTATTAAGCTCTGCTTTATTTGATTTGGCCAAATCGTTTTTGGGGGCCTTTGGAATGGCAATTAGGATTAAAGTTAGGGGGAGGCATTTGAGGAATTTGGATTCCTCCTGCCCTTTTTGTAACTTTGTCTACTTTTTTCTAAAGGAATCCGTGGACTTTCGAAACTAGGAGTGACTTCAGTTATTATTCCATCCAAGGTCTTCATTTTTCATTTGAGGAAACCAGGCCCAGAGTACCCGACATCCCACAGGGGCCCATCCAGACGTTTGGTCCATATGATGCTCATCACCCAGATATCTGAACAATTTGAAAGCATCTGATATGAATGTAAAGTCCTTAGGGGCAGAGAATGTTTCATTTTTTTCTTTCTGTCTCCAATACTTAACACACAGGAGGCACTTGAAAACGCATATTGGTTTAGTGGCCAATTTGTTTGATTAACAATGTTTTCCACTTTTCATCATACAATTAAACTCAATAGGTTGATTGTGCCAAAGCATGACCATCACTTCCTTAAAGTTACATTCCAAGGGAGGCTTATCAACTAGGAGCCCACTTGGAGACCAGTTCCTGAGGGTGTCAAAACCACTGAGGTCCACAGAAGGGAATTCGGAGGAGGTGGGATAGGACACCATCCGTAAGAGTGATTTGACCTTTGTCTGAAACAATGCCTGTCTTCTTTTGGTTGCTTGAGATGGTTGTCCTCATGTATGGAGGATGAAATTACATCTCAGTAAAACAAAGATGCCAAGTGGGGCCCTGAGTGGGATTCAAAGTTGTGGGACCATGTTCAATGCATACATTTGTATTATACATAGATATATTAATCAATAAACATTTATTAAACACCTGTGACATGTCAGGCACTCTACTAAGGGCTGGGAATACAAAAAGAGGTAAAAGGCAGTCCCTGCCCTTAAGGAGTTGCAACTTAATGGAGGAGACAACATGCAAAGGAATAAATTTACAGCAAACTCTATATAGGACAGTTAGGAAATAATTAACAAAGGGAAGGTATTGGAATGAAGAAGAGTTGGGGAATGCTTCACATAGAAGGTGGTATTTTAGTTGGCACTTAAAGGAAGCCAAGGAGGTCAGTATATAGGGTTGATATGTGCACACATTTATAATCTATATAAATATATGTGTATATGTACACAATATGTATATTTGTATAAATACACATTTAATACATGTACTCATGTACATGTATATATGATATACATAGGTCTATGTATATGATATACATGTGTATGCTTGTATATATATGGATATGGATATGGATATGGATATGTATTCCTAGATCACAGTCACTGACTCTTCCAGACAGGATCTTGGAGAACACCTAGTCCACCTTGAGCAGGAAGGACATTACCCTCTATCATACACCTGACAAGTGGTCATCTAGCCTCTGTATGCAGACCTCTAGGGAAGAAGAACCTACTGCTTCCCAGGGCAGTCATTCCACTTTTGAGAAGCAGTAACTATAAGGAAGTCCCTCAAGCTTAAATCTGCCACTTACAACTGATTTAGAGTTGGAAGAGTTATCTAATCTAAGCCCACAAGTTTACAGATAAGGAAACTGAGCCTCATAGAGATCATAAATGACTAACTCAAGGGCTTTCATATAGGAAATGGCAGAGTCAGACTTTAAACTCAGGCCCATTGTCTCCAAAGACAGAATCCTCTCCTTTGTAGCACCCAGTGCTCCCATTCTATCCTAGGGGAGCCAAGAAGAGTAAGTCTGATCCCTTTTCTAATGGACAACCCTTCACATACAGCTCTCATGGCCCCATTTCCCTGCTAGACTTCCTCTATTTTTGTAGACAAATGTCAGAAGGCTCAGGCTGATGCATTCCTAGAAGATGACTAGAAATCCAATGTGAAAAAGTCAACTTTTCACCCATTCTTCCTGGATATCTTGCTTCTTTGTCACACTTCCCAGTAGTCAAGCAAACAAGTGAAAATATGATTATCCTTCCTCTTTCCCTTTTGAAGAAGTCCAGGCAGTTTTGCAAATGAGATTTAAATGAAATTTCCACTCCTATAGTTCGCATTTATGCTCTTTCCAGGGTGAGAATTAATGTCTTCCCTTCCTGTTCCAACCACACTGTTGAAATCTTGCTTGAAACTTGAGTATCAACTTTAAAATTCATAAATTTTAAATGGGATTCTATTTGTCTACAGGTGTCCTGATCCATCCCACTAGAATGAAAGCTCCTTGAGGACAAGATCTGATTCAGTTTTGTCTTTGTTATCTCCAATGCCTGGGATGTGGTAGATGTTGGTAAGTGCTTGTTGGTTGGTTGACTGATTGACAGTATCGCTTCTGGTAGCCACCCTCCTTAACCTTGTGAGGTTTCTTGGTGAATCCAAGAAGGTTTTCTTGCCCTTTCCCTGGTGATCTCATCAACCCAGGCCACTTTCCTAACTCTTTCCCAGACCAGTGGATTTCTCACCAAGGGGTCTCTACTCTTCCTCATACACAGGGAGGAGGTAACACTCAGTTAATATTTTTCCTGTTGTGATAATCCATGGCCATCAATCGTAAAAGTGACTGATCAGGAATGTGAAAAAAGAAGGGAATGTGAAGAGGTTGAAGTTGCTCCAATGGGTAACTGGAAAAAAATAAAGAAGTCTTCATTTTAATAATGTTCCATAAAATTTGATTAACAAAAACATGATCAATGTTTTCAGAGGCACAAGCACACATGGAACCAAACTAGGAAAATAAAACAATAGGATCACTCTTGGGGTGCAGTGGAAAGAGCCTCGCAGGTGACATCAGAGGGCTGGGTTAGCGTCTCACCTTGCCACTTACTTCCTTCACTTCTCTGAGCCTCAGTTGCCTGATCAATATAATCATGTGACTGGACTAGCTGGCCACAGAGGTCCCTTCCAGGTCCAGCACTAGGATCCTCCGACACAGCCCTATTTCTCCACTGGAAAAAAAAATGAAATTGAACTAGATGGCGTAAGGTGGTACAGAGTGTCCTCTGTACTGGACCTGGAGACAGGAAGACCTGAGTTCAAATCAGCCTCATAAAATTACTGACTATGTGACCTTTGGCAAGTCACTTAAACACATCTGCCTCAGTTTCCTCAATTGTAAAATGGGAATAATAATAGCACCCACCTCTCATTGTTATTTGAGGATTACATGAGATAATATTTGTAAAGAGCACTTAGTGCCTGGCACATAGTAGTCACTTAATAAATGCTGATCCCCTTCCTCTTTCCACAGTCTGGAGCTGCCGCAGGAAACGTCTACTAATACCAAATTAGTTGAGAAGGGTTTAACAAGGAAACATAAGTTGTCTTTGCTCTAGTATCAAATTGCATTTAGGGGAAAGTTTTCCTAGACTAAATAACTCGACAACCCATTTTTGCAACTAGGTAGTGCATGGAAATCAGGAAAGTCTCATTTTAAATCTGGCTTCAGTCACTTACTAGCTGTGTCTCCCTGGGCAAGTCATTTAACCCTATTTGCCTCAGTTTCCTTATCTGTAAAATGAGCTGGAGAAGGAAATGGCAAACCATTCCAGGATCTTTGCCAAGAAAACCCCAAATGGGGTCACAAAAGTTGGGCACAACTGAAGCGACCAAGCAACAAAAGTTGTTGCATCTGAGGGAAGTTGAGGAGGTACATTTTCTCTGAAAATGAGTCAAGTTCCTGTCCTGCCTTATCTGTAATCCCTCTATAGTTCTCTGAAAATAGACAATAAGGATGGAGATGAAACAAGGCTTGGAGCCAGATGTTCTGCTAGTGATTGTCTTCAATTTCCTCTTCTCCCCCCCCCACCTCTCTTTCCTGGCTGCCTCTGAACAAGTTCAGGTCTCTGCAATCCTAAAAATACCCCTCAACTTCCCCTAGAGAGTTTGCTCCATTAGCTTTCACCCAAACTTTTGATCCTTTCTCCATTAAAGGAGACCACAGCATGACTCATGTTTCCACATCTTCACCTCCTACTTCCTCCTTAACCCGTGGCTTCCATCTCCACCATGCTATTGGTCCAACTTCCTACATCATGAGTCAATGTGCTTTTCTCAGTTCTCACCTTCATTAACCTCTCAGCATTTTGCACTGCAGGATATCACTTCCTCTCAGATTCCCTCCTTTTTTCTGGTCCTGTACACTCCTAGTCCTGCCCTATGTTTTAGTAACTCCTCCATCTTCTTCATTGGCCCTTTTGCTTTCCAGTCCCTTAATGCTGGCATCCCAAGGCTCTGTCCTTAGTCCTCTTCTCTCTCTACACTCCATCCTTTGCCAGTCTCATGCATTCTCACATCTTCATTTATTGCCTCCATGTAGATGACTCTCCAAGCTGCATCTCCAGTCTTGACTCTTCCCATAGGCCATAGACTTTTATGTCCAGTTCTCTACTGAATATTGCCACTTAGATATTCCATTGCATTGTCAAATTCCTATGTCCCAAACTGTATTTATTATCTTTCTTCCCGAATAGCTTCCTCTTTTTGACTTCATTCTGGCAATATTTGAAAACTTTGGGGTTTGCCTTTTCCCTCTCTCTCACTTGCCCTGGCCAAGTCCAGTCTATGTGACCAGTATCTCCCAAACCTTCCTTTATTTTTCTATTTCCACTGTCACTGCTGCAGTATGTATGAACCCTCATTATCCCCAGAGTGTAGGATTGTAAAAGTCTCCTAGTAGATCTTTCTGCCTTTAGTCTCTCCCTCTACAATCATTGGTTATTTTCAGATTGATTTTCTTTATTCAGTGATGTGGTCAAGACACTCCTCTTCTCGAAAGTCTTCCCTAGCTCCTCATTAACCATTGAATAAAGTAGGAATTCTTTAGCTCCCTCACATTGCCTTTAGCAGGTTGTGTTTTCTCATTAGAATATAAGCTCCTCTAGGATAGGGGGGGGTCTTTCTTTTTCTTTACATTCATATCCCTAGCATGTAGCACAGTGTCTGATGCAGTAAATGCTTAGTGCTTATCTCCTTCCTTCCTCCAAGTCTTTCTTGAGAACACACTGGAAAGTGGTGTCAACTACTCTGTGAATTACTACATATCCATTTCATAGGGTGATACACCAATTCCTAAAGAAGATCCAGTGTCTGGCTAATTGTACATAGCTTTGAGGGCAAAATTCCTTGAGAAATTTGAGGTCAAAGTGGAGAGAATATAGTATAAGCAGTTGATTTGGAGTCAGAGGACCTGGGTTCAAATCCTTCCCCTGGTGATTACTGCTTTTGTAACCATAGGCAAGTTACCTCATTCATCAACTCCCAGTTACCTCATCTGTAAAATGAGGGGTCAGGTTAGATGACTTTTCAGCTTCAGATCTATGAGTCTATGTCTGGCTTCCAAGCTTGGATCTGTTACTTATTACCTGTGTGTGGCCATAATTTTTCACTGTGGGATTCAGTTTTCTGCTCTGTAAAATGGGATATTTTGATAAGGTGGTTCAATTGAATGAATTTTTACTAAGTGTTACTACATGCTATAAACTGTGAATAAAAATGAAGACAAAAAAGTTAAGACAAAAATTAAATAGTCCCTGCCCTCAGGGGACTTTAATTGTATAAGGTAAACAACAGACATACATATAGATAAATACAGAGTATTCCTGAAGTAGATGCAGGGTGATTGGGGGGGTGGTGGTCAGTAAAAACCTGATGCAGAAGGTGGCATTTCATCTGAGCTTTGAAGGAAATAAGAGACAGACACAATGAAGGAAGGCATTCCAAGTGTGGGAGATAATATGCAAAGGTATGGTGATGGGAGATGCCAGGTTGTGCTCCTTCCACTTGGGAGAGGCAGACCCATCCCAGAACATGCTTCATGATCCATCCACAATCATCTACCTGTGATGCCAAGCAGAGGCAACTTCCAAGGTTTGGAAGACCAGCATAGTAACTCTCTTATTTTATTCAGTGATAAATTAAGGCAAAATATTCACAGAACAGAGAAAATCAAAATACGGCATTCACCATATGTAATTCAATAATTTAGTAAATCCTCAATTCAATCACAAAGTACAGAGTCAAAGTAGCCCACCCACAGTTAGTACATTCATTTAGTCAGTCACAAAGTCTCTCTTCTCAAATGGAGATTAGTTTCCAATCATAAACAAAGTATATTCATTTGGTCAGTCACAGAGCACAAAAAGTCAAAAGTTTCCCACCCCTGGATCACAACTGAATAATAGTACCATCCATTACCACCAAGCACCTTCTCAAAGGAGCAGTGAAGAGCACAAAGGTCATCTACCCCAAGCAACACAAGGTTATCATCACAGCATTAAATATCCAAGGAGAGGTCTTTTCTTAATCTTGACTCAAGGCAAGTTCTCAGCAATCTCTGTTCCAGGGGAACAAAGCTTAACAAAGCCATAATATGCATTGCAAGTGTTCACTCTCTGCCTACAGAACAGTCCCAGAACCCCTGAAAACATCAACAAGACCCTCTTCCAGGATTTCTGTACACATACAACAAGAAAATCCTTCTTCAGGGCTTCTGAACCAATAGTAAGGTTCCAGGACCTCTGCAACAACAGCACTGTCCTTTGCCAGCAGATGAATCTGGAAAAACAACATCAAAACAGACAGACAGAATACCAGCATCACAGCCATACCTCCTCAGTCCTCAGCAGCTCTGGGTGGCGGTTCTCAAAAGTACTGGGCAGCTCCAACTGGCTCTCAGCAGTCTCTCAGCAACTCTGGCTCCCAGCAATTCTCTTCTCTCTTGGCCTCCACAATATTGCTCCCCAAAAGTTCTTCTGGCCTCTCTCTGCTTGGGCCTGTCTCTAAATCCATGGCACCAGCTCCTCCCAGTTCAGCCCTCTCTCTTCATGTCAATAAGTCCATCCCACAAGTGGGTATTCACAAGCTCTGGGTTTTTACCCTCAATCCAAAAATCAAGCCAATACAGGGGGATCTTTAAATTCCATTACCATTACACTACCCACCACATCTTGCACATCACTGCTAAGTGAGAAGAATCCAATCAATGCTACCATTGTTCCTGCCAGGGGCACATCAGTGGTCTTTATGAGGGTTCCACTTCCCTTCCTTGTGACTCCCAGACCAAACTTCCTCCCTGGCCATCACTCTCCATAGCCAGCATCTTCCCCCATTAGGATGCGAGTTTCTTGGGATAGAAATTTTCTTGCTTTTGTGTCGGCATAGTCTGTATGGCACAGTGCCTGATGCATGGTGGGAACTTAATAAATACCTTTTCATCCATTCGCTCATTGTTTTCTTATAGAAGATGTGTCCCTCTTATTCACCAAAGTTAATCCATCTGTTTGCACCTGTGATCCCATGCCCCCAAGTCCTCTAGAACCTTGTTTCAGGATTCCATCTTCCTAAATGGCCTTCTCTTGGCTCTTCACACACGGCGTCTCTCATCTCCATGTTTGGATACTGGCTGTCCCAATGCCTGCAATGTGCTCCATTCTCGTGTGGTACAGTGCATAGAGCACTGGACCTGGAATCAAGAAGATTCATCTTCCTGAGTTCAAATCTGGCCTCAAACGCTTACTAGCTATGTGACCTTGGGCAAGTCACTTAACCTAGTTTGTCTCAGTTCCTTCATCAATAAAAATGAGCTAGACAAGGAAATGGCAAACCACTCTAGAATCTTTGCCAAGAAAATCCCAAATGGGGCCGTGCAGAGATGGACTCAGTTTAAAAATAACGGAACCACCACCAGTTCTCTTTCCTGAAAAGACCTTTCCTTGACCCTTTGTCTAGCCATCTCACCAATTCTAGCCAGAATATCCCCTCACTCCTTCCCCAGTTCTACTTTTAAACTCCTTGGAAAAAGTCGCTGTTCTTAATACCTCCACCCACTCACTGCCCTCTTTCTCTTCAACTTCCTGCAAACTGCCTTCCCTCCCCCTCCCTCTGCTGGCCCTGCTCCCCTCAGGCTCATTCCTGACCTCTCACATCAATGCTCTTTCTCAGGCCTCTCTTTCTTGACCTCTCTGTAGCTCTCCCCTCACTAGAGACTCGGGCCTCCCACAGTGCTTGCTCGGACCTCTCCTTCCTCTGCCTCCTTCTACTGTGGCTGCCCTTCAGAGGGAGGCCTGGTCTGGACCCTCCTCTCTTCCCTCTCTCCAGCCACCCCCCCAGGCCAATCTCGTTCACTCCCATGAGTTCTGCTCTTCGTCCCTGGATGGGACCAGCCTGGATCATCACGTCCCCTCCCAGCGCCTTCTCTGAGCCCAGGCTGCCTGCAGGACATTTCTCTCCAGTGGCCGAGTCTCATCTGGCCTCCTCTCCGCTGGCCAGGCCCCATCACCTTTCCTTCATCCCTTCTCTGCAGTCTCACTGACACCTCCCAGCACAGGCTCCTGTTACACCCTCCCAGACCCACATGAGATCTGCCTGCCTCTCTCCTCTCTGCCAACCAATCAATGCCTCGTATTTACAGTAACATTTTACATAAATATTTCCATAAGAAAACTTCAGTTCTTTTCGTTTGGTCCTCTCAATAGCCTTGCAAGATTGGACCTATTAATATATTTATGTTACAGATGAGGAAACTAAGGCTGAAAGAGATGAAGGGACTTGCCCAGGGTCACACAGTGAATGTCTGGAGCAGGATTCGAATTAAGGTTTTCCTGACTTCAGGTTCACCGCAACCCTTAACTGCTTCTAAGTAATAAGCATTCATGAGGTGCCTATTATGTGCCAGGCTCTATGCTGCAGACAGGATACAAAACTGAAGGATGGAACAGTCCCTCCTCTAAAGGAGCTTCTATTAAACATCAGAGCCATCTTCCTGATGCACACGCCTGGTGCCTCGCTCCCCGCCCTCTGATCTTCAGAGGCTTCCTGCCAAAGTTCAGGCTTTTAGTTCTGCCTGGCATTCAAGGCTCTTCACACTCAGTCTTTGTCCCTGGACTTTCCCACCTCCATGCCTTTGCTTGCATGGTTCCTTTTACCTCTTGAACCCCTGACTCCAAAGCTGCTACTTTTCCAGATCTCTAGGCTTGGTAACGATGTACTCCCTCTAACTTTGCCGGTCATAGATTCAGAGCTCCAAGGGACTCGAGAGGCTAATGTGTGCAAATGAGGGGGCTACTCACTAAGACCCTTTATTTACAGATGAGGAAACTGAGGCAAAGAGAGGTGAAGTGATTGTCCCAGGGTCAGCTGGTGAGTAGGTATCTGAGTCAGGATTTGAATGTATTCTATTATCCACCTCCTACTCATTGTGCAACTCAGTGAAATGAACACATGAGGATATATTTATTAAGCACCAACTGTGTACAAAACACTCTGTACTAGGCACTGAGTTCTACTGTTAGAGAAGAGTTTGGGGGGGGGGTCACATTTTAATGGCCTTTTGAGCAGTGGCAGAGCAGATGTTTATGCTTTCCACTGATAAAATCCTGTTGATTTCTGATGTTGAGCCACTAGACGTGGCCAGGACTTGGGTGGGGAGAACATTCCTTTCTGCAGGAGCAGCTGGTGGACAGGCTGTGGCCCCAGAGCAGTTGCTTCTCAGAATTATCACTGGACTGAGGCAAGACTGGGCTTTGTGGGGTGCTGCCATTCCCAGGGCTCTTGTGCTGATGACCACCTTTGGGTAGTGGCAGGAGGGTGTAGCCCATCTTCACGGTGATTTCTTCCCTGAGGATGGGAGGTGACCTCACTCAGGCTGTTCCCAAGGCTCTGGGGTTCAGGTCCTGGGCTGCCTCCATTGGGATCTGAGGAGAGGCAAGGGTCAAGGTGGTGGCGGCCGTGGTCTGACCTGCCTGTCAGGAGCTGCCTCTTGTCTCCCTCAGGGTGACTTAGAAATCATCCAGTCCCACAGGTCAAACTCACCTTCACAGTGGCATATTGACTAAGAAAACCACAAATTAACACTATCCATGTTGTATTGCATTTTAATTTCTTTTGTTGAATGTGTCCCAATCACATTTTAATGATTTAGGCAGCATTTGAGGGCCTGGAGTTTGACATCTTATTCTAGTCCAAACTCCTCATTCTACAGATGAGAAAACTGAGTCCCAGAGAAACCCAGGTCACATGGGTAGTAAGTGGAATAAGCAGGGTTCAAACCTGGGTCCTGTGAGGCCCAATTTAGTGACCTTCTCACTGGTCATGCTCCCATCCCCTTTGACCTACATCACTGTCTGGTCCCTCTTCCAGACTTTGAGCTCCGTGAGGGCAGGGACTGTGTCTTGTCCTAACTTTCAGTCTCTGCCCATGGCCATCCCAGGGCTCCTAGGGCTCTGCACACAGCAGGTAGTCCCTAAGAGTTTGCTCTCCCCAGTCAGTGGCCCTGTAGGCTGAGCAGCTGAGAGTCCCCCCCGCTTGGCTCCTCTCACCAGGGCTTCCTCCTGCAGCAAGATTCCAAACAAAATCCCCTCAAACTGCTGTTTACTGACCCCTGACCCAATGTTCTGTGAAATGTTTGGTTTAGAAAAGGACCACTGTTTGTTTTAGACAGTGCCTTAGTGGCTCCTTCTGCAGAGGGCAATGGGCTTCTGCTGCACATGGGGCGATGGGGCTCTGGCAGCTGCTGTTACTTCCTCTTCAGTGAGAGGGCAGCCGAGCAGCCAGCAGTACCTGAGCCCTGAACATCTCCTGGAGTAGGGGGCTAGCAAGCATTCCCATTGACAAAGCACTTTACAAAAACTTTATAGCTATGTCCCTGCAGGCTGGGCAGAGCAGCTGGTTTTTACCCCAATTTCATAACTGGGGAACCTGAGGCACAGTCATCAGATGGCTTGTCCAATGTTGCACAGCTGGTGAGGGATGGAGCTGGGACTCAAACCCAGGCATCTGACCCTAGGTCTGATGTTCTTTCCAATGCAACTGGTGACCTTGCCATTGAGAAACGGAGCAAAGAGGGGCTATTCACCACTTGTGTGATTTTGGCCAAGTTGCTTCCTATCTGGGCCTCAGTTTCCTCATCTGTAACATGAAGGGATTGGACTAGATGACCTCAGAGATGACCCTCTGAGGTGTCTTCTCGCTTTAATTGATGGGGTAGTGGATGGAGCAGGAAGATTCATCTTCCAGAGTTCACATCCAGCCTCAGACACTTCTTGGTTGTGCTTAACCCCATTTGCCTCAGTTTCCTCACCTGTAAGATGAGGGTCATAACAGTACCTACCTCTCCGGGTTGTTGTGAGCATCAAATGGGATATATGTAAAGTGTTCCTCAAACTTTGAAGTGCTGCATGGATATTATTTTTATTTCCTAGCACAAGGCATTGAAGGAATTAATCTGTTCTCCAGGTGAGCGCTTCTCATGGGTGGCCATGGGTGGCATCACAGTTTGACTCCAGTGTGGGAGGTGACTGAGGAAGTGGAGTAGCTGCCAGATCCAAGGATACCAGCAGTAATGATTCATATGCTCATGGCCTAGAAGGCTTGCAAAGTGCCCTCATAACAACAGCTGAACGTTGTCTAAGGACCAGGATTATGATAGTCCCCATTTTACAGATGAGCAAACCAAGAATCAAAGGGATGAAGAGACTTGCCAGAAGTCATTTAGTCAGTCAATAGCAGAGCCAGGATGTTTGCTGCTCAATCTTGGGCAAAGTCCAGAACTGCAGAAGTTTCACCAAACGATTTTGGACCCAGGTATCTCTGAGCTCGCAGACCAGTGAGCGTTTCATTGTGCAAGCCAGAGGCTGCTCTCTGAGCTGCAGCCTGCTTCATGAGTGCTGCTGGGCTCTCCTGGGTCCTGTCTGTAGGGAAGCTGTGCCTGATGATTGATTATCACACTAACCAGACCTTGGCCCTTTCCTTTGGCTTCCAGGATAGGCACTTAACCATGAAATTTTTCTAAACCAGTTCAAGCCAGAGGATTCTCATTTCCCTTTGAACTCACAGCCCATTTCTCATTCTTCAGCTGCAGCCAAGACCCTGCCCTGAGATGCCTCTGGGATTTTCCTCTTGTTGGTTCTTTAACCCTCATATGGTCCTTTCCCTTTTCACACATCTATATATAGTCTCTCCAGCTAGACTGTAAACTCCTTGAGGGCAGGGCCTGTGTTTTATATGTGACTCATTGGAGGCAATTAATAAATGAGTGGCTTAATTTTTTAACTATCTCATGATCCATAGCACAGCAGAAAGGGGGCTGGAGAGACAGTGTGTGTGTGTGTGTGTGTGTGTGTGAGTGTGTGTGTGTGTGTGAGTGTGAGTGTGTGTGTGTGTATGTGTGATAGAGAAAATAGAATGCTAAGTCTGACATCAAGAAAATCTGAGTTCAAATCCTGCCTCAGCCGCTAAATATTTATGTGACTCCTATTGCCTCCTGGATCAAATGTAAATTCCTTTTTGGCTTATAAAGTCCATAAACTGATGTTCCCCCCATCCCCCGCTCCAGTAATCCTGGCCTCCTGGTTGTTCCTTGAACAAGACTCTGCTCCCTCTCTTGGCTTTGGCCACTTTCTCTGGCTGAGACTGGAAGACTCTCTCTCCAGTACCCCCTCCAACAAGACCCCCATCCTGATTGTCCTTCCCTCTGGGGCTATCATCACCTTACTCTGTGTATAACGTGTTTGCACACAGTCCTTTGCATGTTGTCTCTCAGATTAGACTGTGAGCTCCTTGAGAGCAGGGACGGGTCTTTTCTTTTCTTTGTTTTCCCAGGCTCAGCCCAGAGCCCGGCACATGGTAGGTGCTTATTAAAATCTAGGTGTCTAGTTATCCTGGGCAAGTCACTTAACTCCCGTACTCAACTTCTCACTGGCAAAGTGAGGGTAATAATAGCACCTACCATAGTCAATAAATACTTAAGCACCTACTATGTGCCAGATACCAGGCTAAGCACTGGGAATACAAAAGACAGCACCTGCCCTCAAGGAGCTTGCAATCCAACCTCCCTCAGTGCAGTAAAGACGGATTTAAACGACTGTGCAAAGCTATCATTCATTTTTGCATTCAGAGGACCTGGGTTTGAATCCTACTGGTGTGACCTTGGACATTTCACTGGAGCTCTCTGGGCCTCAGTTTCCATGTCTGTAAAATGGGGGATTGGACCAGCTGACTTCTGAGGTGATCTTTAAAGCCCCTTCCAGCACTAATCCAATGCTCTTCATTTGTACCAAATGAGGAGATTGAACTACTTGGCTTTTCATCTTTAGATCTGGGATCCCACTGTCCATGGGAGCTTTAGAAAGAATTGACCAAGGGTCCCATGAGAGAAGCAGGAGTACTTTGGTTGCATCTTCAAGTCTGGAGTGAGCCCCCACCCTCACAAGACTATGGCCCCTTGCAATGGTGAAGGACAAGTGTGAGTAGTGGCTGATACATGTAAAAATTAGAACTGGGTAGCTCTCCAAAACCTATCTTTATCCTGGTGTCTACCACCATAATTAAAATGGTGTTTAATTATGCAAAGAAAATGCGTTTAAGCCAACATTCTGCCTTCTGAAAATAGAACATTTCATGGTTTGACAATATTGCTTTGAAAAGCACATTTTTCCCCATTTCAAATGAATGTACAATCTCTGCAATTAAATCCCCACACCTGTCGCCAGTGTCCCTTTGGCTACAACATGAGACATGCTGTTCTAAAGTTTTGTAATGGGGAGAGGGAGAGAGGAGAGAATTCAGTCCAATTTAAGAACTTGAGGCCAGAACACGAGTTTGGATTCTTTTGTCTGGATTCAGGGACTGAAAAACAGCTGTACAGAAAGAGGAGAAATACTTAACACAAAAAAGTACAAATATCTATAAGCAAGCTGTCATGTGGCTCTTTGGAGAAATGTCCCAGCTTGTGCCTTACTGCAGTATCCTGCTGTGTCAGAGTGCTGGAATTGAGAGGGTCACAGATTTGGTACTGAGGGACCTTAAAGATAATCTAGTTTTTATTTTACAGGTGAAGAAATTGAAGCACAGAAAGTGGTTGCCCAAGATTGTATAGATCATAAGTGGCAAAACAGGTTTGCTTGAACCCAGGTCCTTTGGCTCCAAAGTCAGTTCTCTTTCCATTCAACCGTATTTGAAGATACTGGCATTTTCACCCATTCAGACCTTCCTCTGATATAGAACTTTCTCATTGCCTCATTGTGGCATAAAGAGATCCAGAGTACTTGAGGCTACCTTGGTGGAGTCCAAGCTCTGGAAGATCCTACCAAGATGGACAAGTTTTGAGTAGAGCAAGTGAGGATGGTTGAAGAGAGCATTGGAGGGCTCTGGAGTCAGGGGATCTGGGTTCTGTTGACAGTTGCTTACTACCCATGAAGGTGAGTGTGGACATTTCCCTTCCCTTCTCTATCAGACCAATGGTTATCCAAAGCCCAGTCGAGGACTCCAGTTGAGAACAGTACCAGTCACTGCATTTTGTCTGTTGGAGGGCACTGATCCTTCTAAGTGCCCAGAGGCACCAAAAATGTTGACCCACCAAGGGATGGTGTTGGGGGGAAGAGGAGTGGCAAATCACCAAGTGTGGAGGAGCTGCAATCTCTATCAAAGGGAGAAGGGCTTGAACTGACTTGTTCTTTCAACTTGTAACCCAACTACCTGGCACCACAGTCATGCACCAATCTGCAAGGCTTAACCCATGAGCCTCCTCCTACAGAAAACCTTCTCTGAATCTGCCCGGCACTAGTGTTCTCTCCCTCCCTAGACAATCTGGTATTTCCTCACCCTGTAACATTTCCCACTCCAATAGAGGGTCAGCTCTTGGAGGTCAGGGGCTGTTTTCACTCTTGTCCATATCCCTGGTAGCTAGCATGGCACCTAAGGTAGGTACTTCATAGGTGCATATGGAATGGAATTAACATGACCTGTAAGACAGTGGGCAGGAAGCAGAGATTTTATCTCTATTGTGAATCTCAGGCTTTGACCAGCTACAGTGTTATCCTTATCTAAAAGGGAATCACCCTCAACTCCAGTGACTCTTAGCAGTTTTCAGTCACCCTGTCAATGGAATGAGGTTGACACATTGTCAACTCGAGTGCTATTGCCTGAATGGGTTATTATGTGGTTAAACATGATTTGCCCAAACAAGCACTCAATCTTTCTTCCTTCTTCAAACTGGGGATTTGGGGATACTTAGCCTGGAGAAGTAGAAGCTTATGGGATACCAGCAAATATTTGATGAGATCTCATAATGATGAAATCTTTAGAATATATAGAGAACTAGACTTACTTTGCTTGGTTTTTGAGACTAGAATTAGTCATGGTGGGTAGAGAAGCTTGAAAGGGCTAGATATTATTTAACATCAGGAGAGACTTCCTAACAAACAGAGTTCTGACAATGAAAGGGGAGACCTTTGGAGGTAGTGAGCTCACCATAGTCAGAGTTCTTTAAGTGGAGGTTGGATCACCTACTTAATATTTGTTTCTATTTTTTGTTGGGAACTAAATAACATCACTAAACACAAACCTTTCAACAGATAAAGATAAACAAGAAGAGACTGTATGTGAAACAATAAGCTCTGTTATATGGTGTTTGGTTTTTTATAACAACTACATATAGCTTTAATTTTTTTTGGTGAAAATAAAGTTTAACATGGTAGTTTCAATGTTGCTCAGCTTGTTGGTGTCCGAATTTCCTTTGGTCTCTTCTTTTTATTTTTAATAATTCATTAAGGCACTTTTCTTTCCTTTCTTCCTTTATTTTAATCATCACGATGACTATCCCCCACTCACACCCTAATACTACCCTCCCACAAAGAAAAATAAAAGTCTTTTCTTATAACAAACAACTATAATTACATAAAGCAAATTTATCTGGTGACTGCTTCTGAAAACGTAGCTTTCCTTTGTACCTCTAGTCTCTCCCCTCTCTGCCAAGAGGTGGATGGCCACCCTCATTTTCGGTTTTAGGACATGATTGGTCAGTGCTTTGGGGTTCACAGGATAATAAAAAATAGTTATTCCCATTTTTAATATGGGAGAGCTGGAAA
>CM053582.1:570111500-570135430 GCA_028627135.1 Pseudochirops cupreus | reverse complement strand
ATACAAGCATTCTGGAGAGCAATCTGGAACTATGCGTAAAGGGCCATAAATAATGGCATACCCTTTGACCCAGTAATACCACTTCTGGGGTTGTATCCCAAAGAGATCATAGAAGTGGGAGGAAGACCCATTTGTACAAAAATATCTATTGCAGCTCTCTTTGTGGTGGCAAAAAACTGGAAATTAAGGGGATGCCCATCAATTGGGGAATGGCTAAACAAATTGTGGTATATGAATGTAATGGAATACTATTGTGCTATAAGAAATGGGAAGGAGATGGTCTTCATATTCACCTGGAGAGGCTTATACAAACTGATGCTAAGTGAGAAGAGCAGAACCAGGAGAAATTTGTACACAATCACAGACACATCGTGCGTGTGACGACCAACCGTGATAGACTGGACTCTTCGCAGCAACGCACAGTTATAAGACAACTCTACAAGTCTCAGGGGTGGAAGGAGATGTCTACATTCAGAGAAAGATGTAGAAAGACTAGGGTTTAAATGGAGACTGAAGCAATCTACATGCTCTCTTTCTTTTCCATGTTTGGTTTTCTTTCTTTTTTCCCATTGTTCACTCACTGGTAACAATCCTTCTATACAACCAGACTAATGCCCAATGTGAAAGTATTTGCAGATTCTATGCTTGATTGTATACCACCAAGGGGGGGGGGTGGGAGGGGAGAAAATTTGAAGCTCAAGGGACTCTGGAACTGAATCTTGTAAACTAAAAGTAAATAAACAAATAAATTAATAAAAAAATAAAAAATATATAAAAAAATTTTTTTCCCTCCCCTATGTTCAGTTCCCAAATCTATCTCTCCAGAGCAAAGGCCCCACAACTTCTATCTGCTTGGTCTTCCTAAGTGATGCTTGGTTTGTCTATGGGTACCCTGATTTAACTGCCAGCTCAGCTCACTTGATTTCCTGAAGATGAAGTAACAGGTACATAAGTGCTTTCTTTGCAAGGTCTAAAGCTCTCTTAGAAAGATGCTCCTGTTTGAAGACATCCAGGAAAAGAAGCCCACCTCCTCTGGAGGTGCCCATTCCATCTGGAGACCACCCTAGGGACTGGGAAGTTCTTCCTGACCCCTAAGCCTCCTTATGCCTCTTTGCCACTTTCCCTCCTCCCCAGTTCCGTTGCCCCCAGTTCTGTCCTCTGGAGCCAAGCTGAGCAAGACTAATTCCTTTTCCTTGTAACAGCCCTTCAGCTGAGCCTTTCCAATGCCTGAAGACCAACTATGACTATTCCCAAGGTCTTACTGCTCCATACAATGCCTCCAGTTCCTTTAGTCTGGCCTCATATGGTACCTAAGTCACCCAGCCCAGACCTGCCTCCTCCATCCTCCCAACTGTCAAACTGAGAGGGCAGGTTTGACCCTGTCACACATCCTTCACCCCATTCCATGAACTCTGGGCTGTCCCTGTCACCTCAAAAATCAAATGGAAAGTTGAGTCTGGCATTCCAAGTCCTTCACAGACTGCTTTCCTTCTGCTTTACAGTCTTATTCAGCCCCATGTACTCTGGGATCCAGTGATGCCGATGTCTTTGTGGTTCCTCACACACAGCTCTCCATCCAGCACCCAGCACCACTGTCCCTCTTGCCTGGAATTCTCTCACTTCTCATCTCTGGCCCTTGGCTTCCCTGACTTCCTGCCAATCTCAGCTAATGTAAACACTCTGCAAGGAGCCTTTGGGAATCCCCTTTAGTCATGGTGCCTTTCTCTGAGATCCCGGGTATGGTTTGTTTGTTCATAGTCGTTGGCATGTTGTCTCCTATTAGACTGTGAGCCCCTTGAAGGCAGGCACTGGGATTTCTCCCCTTTCTTTGGTATCCCCAGCACTTTCACAATGCCTGAAACTGTTAGTAGATACCTAATAAATGCTTGATTTGACTAAATCTAACCTAACCTAACCTAACCTAACCTAATCTAATCTAACCTCAGAACTGAATACAATGTATCATCAAAGTCAGGAGGGTCAAGTACTCAGGGAAAGGGAAGAAGACAGATTGACAGACAGACAGACAAAGTGGAGTAGAGCCCACACTCTGGGCTTGCTCTCGGGAGTCTCCCTAATAATCAAAGCTGTCAGACAGTGGACAGCACCTCAAGCACTGGGTGGTTCCTCCACAGTGGTGAGTTACACTGAATTGCCCTGCCCAAGAGAATTCTTGATATATACCCCTTCACAATGTGCCCTGGACACGTTTCTTAAGTGGGTCCTCCATGTGTATTTTCTGATCATTCATCTATGTCTTACCCCACTGGTGATACTATAAACTGTCCTGTGGACCAGTATACTCCATATATGGAACATCTGGTCACTTTGAAATCAAGGTGTCTCTTGATTAGTGGGTAAACATGAATATGTCTGTGTGGACTCATAAACTATGATTTTGACTAGTTGCTAGCCCTTTACATGATGCCTTAAACCTTGGGTAGACTCTTTAGGAGTCCATATGTGAGGGGTGAACGAGGGGTATTCATGTAGATAACATTTGTAAAGTTCTTTGCAAACTTTAAATTCATATATGTGTGTGTGTGTGTATGTATGCACAATACATGTGTATATATATATATATATATATTTACATCTATAGGAATATCGCATAAACACACACACATATTAGCAATGATGATGAGGATAATGTATCTAGAGTCCTCGATCAATCAATCGACATTTATCTAAGGTCTGGAAGGAGCTCATGCTATTTATAAAAGTGTTTTCACATATGTTTGATTTATATTTTAGGTGTAAAAACAGTCATGGCAGAGGTCTGGATTCCATTTCTATTTTTCTTCTACAAGGGCTGCCCTGTTCTCAGGGAGCAGTCACTCTTGTCTTCTCGACATTCCTCCTTTCCTTTGAGAGCAATTCTAAGGTCATCTCCTCTAGGAAGGCTTTGTCGGCCTCGAATTCCCAGTAGTATTTTACTTTGAGGAAGGAGAGGTAGTGGCTAGAATGTTGGACTTGGAGCCAGAAAGGCCTGGGTTCAAGATTTGCTTCTGGTACTCCGTACTTATGTAACCCTGGACAATTGACTTCCTCATGAGCCCCTAGTACTTCCCTATGACTAAGTCATACATAGGCTGCTGTCAGCTATGAGTAGAAGTCTTTCCTCCTAATAACATTCTGCCTTGGGTTCAGTTCATCTGTGTACAAGACCCTACCCTCTCTAGCATGCTGTAAGCTCTTTGAAGGAAGGCACTGTCTCTTTTCCCCTTTGTCTTCATTTTGTATCTTTAGCACAGAGCATACGATTAGCAGTGAATAGATGATGAATGAGTTGAATTGAAATGACCAATTGTGCTGCAGCTAATTTGTAATTAGAAGTGAGCAACAGCTGTGTTTGTTTGGATTTAATGAAATATCCCAGAAGTTTTTATTATTGTAAGGAGCAGTATTCCGGCATGCACAGAATCTCTTCACAAATTAAAAAGCCAGCTGTAGCTGAGGAAAGGCAGGTGTCTGTTTATTTCTGATGCCTTGGATCCTATACCATGGATGAGAAGATGTGGAGAACCAAGATCAGTGGTCTGATTGTGAGAGAGGATGGACCAACACCAGGTTCTTCAGGGATAAGCTACACCTCATGACATCACGATTCTGAGCTGAGAAATTGCCATAACCTCAGCACTTACCTGCTTCCAGCTGGTCTCCCATCTTCACATCAGTGCTTTTAACTAGAAGGTAGCTGGGAGCAAACGGGCTATCTGGAATAAGTTGGAAAGGCCCATCCAGGGCCCAGAGAGGTGAGAGGAAGATACTTGTTCTACAGCTGACCATGCAGATGAGCATCAGACGTACTAACCCTGCCTTTGCGTTTGTGTACAAAGAGGTCTGGACTGATAGAGGCTGACCCTGGGTTCACCTGGATGGTTCTGAGTAGGCCCCATGTCCTGGCCACCATCTAGGATCAGACCTTCAAGTTCTGGTGAAGATGACTCAATCAAAGGACAGGAAATTTTGTCGTTGAATCCTTTGAGACACAGGATACAGAAAGAGAGGAAGGAAAGGGGTGAGATGAACACTAAGCTCCAGGTCAACTCTGAAATTCAGACATTCCCTGATTTTGAGCCCTAAGTGGAATCCAAGGAGCTCCAGATTTTCAATCATGAAGACTGGTTGGAATCCCAGTACTGTGTGGTCTTGTGTGAGAGCTGTGGGTCTTTGTAGGTACTCAAAGAGGTTAGACACTCAGTTAGAGAGAGGACTCCTAAACTAGAAGAGGGGTTGGATTAGGCAGGATTTCTCTTTCTGATTCTATGTTTCTGTGATAGAATCGAAGTTTTATTAAGAGCTATCTTGAGACCTGTAAGGTTTAATCAAAGCTACAGTCACGAACAAATCTGGCCTCAGACACTTACTAGCCACATGACCCTGGTCAAGTCATGTAAACTCTGTTTGCCTCGGTTCCCTTCTCTGTAAAATTCAATATCTTCTCCCTCCTAGGGTTTTGTGAGATAATAATCATATAGTACTTAATACACTCCTGGCAATGCGCTATGTAAATGTGAACTATTATTGCTGTTGTTGCTGTTGTTCTACACTTCCAGGCTGTCCTCCCAGTCATCCCGGTTCACAACTTCAAAATCAACCAGGTCTTGATCCCGCCTCCCCATATGGCCAATCCATTGATGTCTTGCAATTTCTACCTTCTCTGCCCTCACACAGACACTGCCCCAGTTTGAACCCTCATCACTTCTCATCTAGATAATTACAATAGCCTACCTCAAGACCCTGTTCACGGCTGTCCATCCTCCACATAGCTGCCAAGGTTATTTTTCTAAAGTCCTGGTCTGCCTATGTCACACACATCTCTACTCTCACTCTATAAATTCTGGTGGCTCCCTATTCCCTCTAGGATCAAATGTAAATCCTGCATTTTGGAATTTACAGTTCTTCACAGCTTGGATCCTTCCTCCATTTTGAGAATGTCTGGTTTCCTTCAAGACTCGGTCAAGTGTCACTTCTACAGAAGATCTTTCCTGGTCCTTGCAGGTGCTACAGGCTTCCCTTCTCATTTACACTTTATTAAATACTTAGTTATTAGCATGTTGTCTTCTCTACTAGAATGTAAGCCCCTGAGGGCAGGGACTACTTTTCCCTTTCTTGTGCCTGCCTGACACATAGTGAACACACAAGAAACACTTGCTGCTTGACTAATTAATATCACATTTTGAACTTTGATGGAGCTTGTAGTCCACTAGGATGCCCAGATTTTTTTCCTAGACTTATCAAGGTCTAGCCACAACTCTTCAATTTTGTCCTTATAAAACTGATTTTTTGAAGCAAGTGAAAGATTTGGCTTTTGTGATTCTGTGTTTCTGTGTTTCTGCTTTGCTCTCTATTTAATCTCACTCTATCAGATTCAGCATAATGTTCCAGTTTGTCAAGATCTTTTGGATTTTGACTCTTCCTTTTGGCATACTGGAGGTCCATGCTAGCTTGGTATTATCTGCCAATCTGATGGGCATTACATATCTGCCTTCACCCCACTGTGAAGCATGTTAAATGTCACATGCTCAATTACAGCTTCCTGGTGCACCTCACTTGGGGTCTCTTTCCAAGAGGACATAGAGACATTAATGACAACTTTGGAAGCTTGGTTATTTAACTAGTTCTGACCCTACCGCCCCCATCTTAATGATACTATTGTTTAGCCCACATCTCTCCAGCTTTTTCATGACAACAATATGAGTGACTTTGTCAAATTCTTGGCTAAAATCTAGGTAAGTCATCTACTAGTTTAATAACATGACCACAAAAAGAAATGAGATGAACCTGGTACAACCTGTTCTTGATGAAGTCAGGCTAGATCTTTGTGATTGCTGCTTCCTTTTCTAGAGATTCACTAACCACCCCTTTATAAGACATTCTAGAAGTCTCCCAGGAACTGAGCTATATTTCACTTTCGGGTAGTTCTTGTCATTAGAACATTTTTTTTTGTTATATCAAACTGAAATCTGACTTCCAGTAACTTTCATAATATATTATCACTCGATCAATCTACATTTCTTAATTGCCTACTATGTGCCAAAGACAACCCCTGCACTTAAGAAGCTTTTGATCTAATGGGGAAGATGACATACAAACAGTTATATGCAAAGCAAGTTATATACAAGATAAATGGGAAGTAATTAACTGAGGGCTGGCACTGAGATTAAGAGGGGTTAGGGAAGTCTGCCTGTTTTGGAGGTGGGATTTTAATTGAGGTTTAGAGGAAGACAGAGAAATTAGTTGCAGAGGAGGAAGGTCATTCCAGGCATGGAGGAGAGGGATGCCCATAGCCAAGAGATAGAGGGTCTTGTTTGAGGCACAGCCAGGAAGCCAGTGTCACTGGAACCAGGAGTAGTAAAGAGCTCTACCGACTTTCTGGTGACTTTTTCTATATCTAAGACATATCAGATAATCTCTCAAGACTGGATGGCACAGATGACAGCTACCCTACATCTAAGGATTCACATGGGCACAAATAGCACTTCTAGAAGGACCTTAGAGAGTAGTGACAAAAGTCACAAAGTCTTGGGCATGAAAATGAAAACTACAAGGAAATAGGTGGTGTTTTCATTTCTGTTGTCCATTGATGGCAAAAAGATGTAAAGAAGAAAAGGTGGGGTGTGTGTGTGTGTGTGTGTGTGTGTGTGTGTGTGTGTGTGTGTAAAAAGCTAGTTCAGAAGACAGCATCTGAGAATGGCATTGGATTTTGCACAACAGATTAAAATAAAGGAATTCAATTTTCTACCCTCCTGACCAGGAATAGAGTATTCCTAATAAAGGCTGGTTAGAGTGCATTTATCCAGTGTTTTCAAATTTAACCAATGAAGTTTTAAAATGAAAAGGATGAAGATAGAACAAAGCTGCTTCTGAAAATCCATCATGCCCACAAAGAGCAGCTACAACGAAGGAAGAGTAGCAGTTGAGACATACAGCAGTTCACAAATGATAAAATCCCAAAAAGACCCCAGTAGTAAAAAACTGTTGCCTCAAATATGTCTTTACAAGTGCGTAAAGTTTAAGAAACAAGTTAGTTGGACTGGAGATCCTAATGCTAAGGGGAACATTTAGTCTCATAGTCTCAATGTGATACTTGTTTAGGATGAGACTAATTTTTGGAATGTGGGTCTGAGTGGGTGTGCCTCATGTAAAAGAGTAGGGTGCATACATGGGACTTCAGGGAGCATTGCGCGTTAAGAACAGACAATGACTCCAACCTGTTTCTGGAGATGGTTCTTCTGGTTCTCTTTATCATGCAGTCTGCTTTACAGCCAGAGAAGTCTATTTGTTTCCTCTGTCCGGAGGGCTGCCTGCCATCTTCACACCTTTGTTCAGGCTGTATCCCATCTCTGGAGTACATCTCCCTCCTCGCTTCTGTTGTCGAAATCCCCAGATCCTTCCAGGCTCAAAGCAAATTTTATTTTCTAGAGAAGCCTTTTTCTTGACTCTCCCAGTTTTTAATGCTCTCATCCCAGCTGTTGCTTTGCATTTACTTGTCTTTGAATTTTCTTCCCCTGGCAGAATATAATCGGTCTAAAGGAATGACTTGATTCTCATCCTCAGTGCCCAGCACATTGCCTGGCATATAGGAAGTTTTAATAAGTGTTTTTTTTTTAATCTGACTGAATTAAGAAGGTGTAAAAATCCTAGTAAATTTAGGAACAAATAGTGAGGCATGATGAAGAGCTTTTGGGTGAAGATTAACAGAGAGACAAACAGGAAATGTTGTTCTTGGAGTTTGCTACTGGTCTATGGGCTGGAAGAGGAAATAGGGCATTCAGGAAACATATTGCAAGCCTAGCATGGAGGTAGGATAGGAGCGGTGACTGCACTTCATTCTCTGGAGCTTTCTGTCAAAGGCAGAACAGTTAATCATTTCTTGACTTGCCTTCATGGTCATTTCTTCCTTCAAAATGTGGAAGAACCAACCATAACAAATTCTATTCAGGTTTTGAATCTTCAGACTTTGCTAGATCTTATCTAGAACAAGTCCTCTAATTTTGGTTGTTCCCCAAGGCACTGTCCTAGCCCCTCTTCTTACTGCTCTCTAAATAACTTACTTCTTCAGGGATTTAACTATCATATCTCTCCTGAACTTCAATCTCTTATCACCAGTTGTTTATTGGACATTTAAAATTGGATTCCCTGTGGGCATTTCAAGCTCTACCCATCAAAAATAGAACTCATGACCTACTTCTCTTCAAGATTTCCATGTCTCTGTTGAGGACCATCCTTCCTCCAGTCACCAAGATTTTCAACTTTGGGGTCATTCGCAAGTCATCCCTCTCATCTCACAACTCTAATGAGTTATCTGTGGTTTTATACACACACACACACACACACACACACATATGTGTATATATACATATATATGTATGTATATGTAGGTATGTGTGTGTATGTATGTGTGTGTCCCATTCTACCCATGCATAGAGCAACCATCCTCAATGACTCTTGCCTAGACTATCTCAACAACATCCTCATTGCTCTCCCTGCTTCAGATCCCTCTCCATTTCAATCTATCCTCTACCCAGCTGCCAATGTGATTTTCCTAAAGTAGCTTTGACCATAACATTTCCCTACTCAATATATTTCAGTGGCTCCCTACTGGCTCTAGCTTAAAATATAAACCAGTCTCTTTGGCATTTAAAACCCTGTGCAATCTCTTCCCAAACTACCTTTCCAGGCTTGTTGTACATCATTGACCTTCACTCACTCTCCAGTTCAACTGAATTGGACTACTTGTTCCTCTTACATCCCATTCTATCTTCTATCTCCAATTCCTTTGCACTATTGTCATGGTTGGACTGCCCTCACTCCTTACCTAAGCCTCTTCAAATCCCTAATTCCTCCAAGATTCACCAAAGTGCCACTATCTACATGAAGCTTTGCCTGTTCCCTCAGCTACCAGTGCCACCCATACCTAATGACTCATGTCTAGTTGTGCATAGCTTGCGTGTAACTCTGTATGTATATGTTATCTTCCTCGACAGAAGGTAAGTTCCTAGAATGTTTCACCTTTGTTCTTAGATCTCCAGGTTAGCACAGTACCTAGCATATCATAAGGGCTTAAAATATGTATCATGACTGATTGCCAACAAGGAAGAACTGGTTGCTGGGGTGGAAACTACAGAAACACTTAGGGAAAATGATCACTTCTTCATAGAGTCTGCAACAAAGGAGAGGAAGGCTGATATACTCTGACCTAGATTTTGGGAGACCAGATTGCAGAAGACTCAAATGAAGGTAACATTCCACAAGCTAAAATTTCACAAGGGAAATCTAGTAAGAAGGAAGGAGAATTCTAAAGAATGAAATCCTAAAGAAACAAAGAAGATGATTCCAATGAGTAGAAAAAAATGACAATTGTTAGAAGAAATGAATGTAGATGCAAAAAATTCTCCAATCAATGGCATACATAGAAGAAGAGAGAGGCAGAGTGGCCCAGTGGGTAGAGAGCTAACTTTGGGATCAGAAGGACCTGAATTAAAGGCCTGATTCTGTCCATATCCATATCCATGACATCACAGGTCTGGTTGGAAAGAAAAAAATGGAATAAAGAAGGAGGAAAGGGGACAGAACATGGTGACAAAAATGTAGGACTCTACACATTACTCTCAGGATTTAGGATAAAGTTGAGGATTGGCTGAAGCAGGTGAGGACAACAAAGGGGACTAAAAAAACTACATTAGGGGCAAAGAAGAAGATCAATAAAGAATTAAGACCACAGCTTGGTATATATGGAATGATGATTGACAAGACAGAAGGTTGAGTTGCTGCTCAATTCATATTTTATTTCTGTTTTCTTCCTCCCCCCATATATTTTATTTCATTAAATGCTTCCCAACTACATGTAAAACTTTAATATTAATTTTTAAATTTTTTGAGTTCCAAATTTTCTTCTTCTCTCCCATTTTATTCCCCCTCCTTAAGAGGGCAAGCAATTTAATATTGCTTATATATATCAAGTCATGAAAAACATATTTGTAAATTAGTTATGTTGCAAAAGAAAAGACATACAAAAAAGTGAAGCAAGTAAAACTATGCTTCAATCTGTGTTCAGAGTTCATCAGTTCCATCTGGAGGTAGACAGCATTCTTCATGATGAATCTTTTGGAATTATCTTGCATCATTGATGAGAGTGGCTAAGTCTTTCACAGATGATACATTGTTGCTGTTACTATGTACATTGTTCTCCTGGTTCTGCTCATATCATTCTATATCAATTCAGATAAATCTTCCCAGATTTTTCCAAAACCATCCTGCTTGTTCTTTCTTATAGCACATAGTATTTCATCACAATCATATACCACAACTTGTCCAGCCATTCTCCAATTGATGGACATCCCTGTAATTTCCAGTTCTTTGACACCACAAAAAGAGCTGCCATAAATACTTTTTATACACATTTTCCCATTCCTTTGTTCTCTTTGGGATACTGACCTAGTAATAGTATTGCTGGTAATGCACAGTTTCATAGCCCTTTGATCAAAGTTCCAAATAGTTCTCTGGAATGGTTGGACAATCACATCTGGTAGAGTTGGAGAATAGTGCTTTAATGTCCCTACTTTTTTATATCCTTTCCAGTATTTGTTATTTTCTTTTTCTATCGTGTTAGCTAATCTGATAGGTTTGAGGTGGTAGCTCGAGGTTGTTTTAATTTGCATTTCCTTAATCAGTAGTGATTTAGAATATATATTTTTTAAATTTGACTATTGATAGCTTTGATTTCTGTTCATATTTTTTAACCACTTGCCAACTGGAGAATAGCTCTTATTTTTATAAATTTCGTTCAGTTTCCTGTACACTTGAAAAACAAGGCCTTTACCAGAGAAATTTGCTTTAAAATCTGCCCCCCTCATTTCTTATTTTCCTTCTAATTTTGATTGCATTGGTTTTGTTTGCACAAAAATTTTTTAATTTTATGTAATCAAAATCATCCAATTTACTTCTCATGATCCTATTTTTCTCGTTTGGTTATAAACTCTTCTCTTATCCATAGATCTGGCATGTGCATTTTCCTAACTTGATTATGATATCACCCTTTATTTCTAAACCATGTAGTCATTTTGAGCTTATCTTTATATATGGTATGAAAGGTTGGTCTGTACCTAGTTTCTGCCAGGTTGTTTTCCAGTCTTCCCAGCAGTTTTTATGAAATAGTGAATTCTCACTCCCAAAATTTTGATGTCTGCCTTTATCAAACATGAGGTTTCTGTGCTCATTTACTTCTGTCTCTTGTGCACCTAAGCTGTTCCACCAATCCACTACCCTATCACATAGCCAGCATCGTATTGTTCTGATGGTTACCATGGGGTAATATAGTTTGAAATCTCCTACTGCTAAGACGCCTACATTCACACCTTTTTTTTCATTGATTCCCTTGATGTTCTTGACTTTTGGTTCTTCCAAATGAATTTTGTTTCTACTTCTATAAAATAATTTTTTGGTACTTTTATTGGTATGCCATTTCTGTTTTCAATGTAAAGGAGGGTGGCTTTAGTAGCAGAAAGACCAGAACCTAAATCCCTGAGAAAAACCACAATATGCCCCAATATAAATAAAGACATAACAAGAGAACACCTAGCTTTCTGCCCTTGATGGTTTGACATCCCCTCCCCAGACCTACATCAACTACATTTTTGCAGCTGAAAGAATTGGCATATGAGATTGATGACCCGCTGGCAGGGATGGCAGCACGGTAAATGGGGGAACTGCACCAAGATTTGAGAAGGTAAATGTGATCCTGATCTAAAAAAAGGAAAGGGACAGGAGTCTGTCTGCAAGCTGAAGGCCGATGAGCTTAGCTTTGATTCCTGGGAACACTTGAGACTGGATCATGAAATAGACAGCTGTCAGACACTTAGAAAGGAAAGCAGTGATTGCCAAGTGCTGTCCTGCCTTCGTTAGGAACAAGTCAAATTGGGCTTACTCCATTTCCCTCTGGGCCAATTTTACCACAGTGGCAGATGAAGCAGAAGTTATGGACACAGCTTGTTTAGATTTTAGTAAAGTGTTTGATCGAGTCTCTCAAGGTTGTGGGGACGCTGGAGGTATGTGGGCTAAACAAGACAACAATGAGATAAATTCAGAAAAAGCTGAATGAACTCAGACTCGAGTGGGGTACAGAAAGGATCTGCACTTGATCCTAGGATGTTCTCCAGGTTTCTAACTGACTCAGATAAAGATATCATTGGCAGGCTTGTCAAACAGGTAGACGACACAAAGCTCTGAGATGTAGCGGAGTGACAAAATGAAGTATCAGAATATCTCCAGAGTATTGGGTTGAATCTAAAAAGATGTAATTCAGTGGGGATAAATTCATAATCTTACAGTTGGGTTCAAGAAATCTTAGGAAGCAACAAGGTCTGGAATGGAGATTTTGTGAAGAAGAGGAGTAGAGAAAGCTGGAAAGGGAGGTGAGAGCCAGTCTGGGGATGGCCTCACCGGCAGTTATCTTTCCTTTAAACTTGTCTCCATTTGAAGTTGGGAACCTGGTTATCAGTTCTAATAGGGAAGCCCGTCCCCTCCCTCTAAACAAACACTCACCTCCCTATAGCGTTTTGAGATTTGGGGTGTCTGCTCCTTGCAACAACCCTGTGTCACATTATCTCCATTTTCCAGATGAGGGACCTAAGGCTAAGATGAGGAAGGTAGCTAGCCCATAGTCTTAAGATCAGAGATTTAAAGCTGGGAAGGAAATTACCAGCCATTGAATCCAACTCTCTCCAACTCTATTTTACAGATAAGGAGAAGGCGGCACAGATAAATGGTGACTTATCCAGTGCCCCTCAGCTAGTAAGAACTGGAGGTGGGTGTGCAGATGTTCAGGGGAGACTCGCACCTCTGGTGGGAGGGCGGGAGGTGCCAAGCCCTTTCAAAGCTGCTTGCCACTTGTGGTGTCCACCTGCCTCCCAACTCTCACCTGAGGCTTCAAGAATATGCAGCAGGTGCGGCAGCCACATCACAGTTAACTGTCTTGGCAGATGGACTAAAGCAGGTTGAGGGCAACAGAGGTGCTTCAAACCTGTTGGTGAGTGGGTGGTATCTGTGCCAAGCATGGGAAGATCTCTTCCAGCAGAATGCCCAGATGAGAATAGTTTGTTCCAATAGCCGCAAAGATGGCTGAGGCAGGTGCTGTGGAAAGCTTAGAACCTGGTCAGACATCAGAGATGCCAAGTTGCTGCCATCTCCAGTCACCTTGACTTTTGTCTTGCCACTTGGCCTCTGACGACTCCGGAAGAGAGAGTGAGGCTGCTGACTTTGCACAACTTTGCTGAGCTGAAATCCAATTTATGTTCAAGTCAAAAGACTGCACCCATACCATTTTACCATTTTTGCCTACCTCAAAGTCCTGTGGTGATAGGCAAGTGATGAAGTAGCAGGTGTGGATACACTGGGAGCTCTGGCCACAATGCTGCCTACAAGGGCCACAGGCCATAGGCTATCTTCTCACTGGACTGAGACTACAATGGAAGTTGGCAGCTCTCTGGGTGTCAGAGCAGCTTTTTAGAAGGACTACATCACTCACCTCCTGGTGTGAGGAAGTGGCTAGAAAAGGTGCCCTAAAAATTATCTGTGAAGATAATTCCACTCTCCATTGGTACACAGAATGCGCACACATTCATAGACAGCACAAAACCCAATAGACCTGGGAGATGAACAGCTCTTGTTGCAGGAGCACTCAGCAAGTTATCACAGCCAAAGATCAGCCTTGAGTGAAACAAGGCTGGTAATGAAGGCTGGCTTGCTGAAGTGGGAGCTGGATATGTGTTTTTCTGAAGTGGCCATTCCTCTCAGGGGGAAAATGAGAGAGGTATCAGGGAAATCCGCCTACCCTGCCTTCTTGTGTTGGATAAAATTACCACACTTGGTTCACGCTCCTTTCCCCAGCTCTAGCATTCCATCTCCACCCACCTTTGCAAGGTAGTCTCCATGTCTAGGATTCACATGCCCCTCACTGCTGTCTGGCAGAATCTCTGGTCTTCTTTTGATCTCTGCAGAGCTGTCACCCTCTATCTGAGGACTTCTGTGATGCTCCAGCTCTGTGTACTCTCCCCTTGTATTGAGTTACTTATGTCTGTGTTATGTCTTCCCAGTAGAATGAATGGAAGGTCCTCAAGGGCAGCAAGGGAAGAAACATATTGGCCGTGAGCAGGGCCTAACTTTCGTACCATGATTCCTATATGTCCATCTTGAGTAGCCATGAGTAGATTGTTTTTTGTAAGAACAAGCTTATAAATGGTTGGCCAGCAGAAGGTCATTACAGTGGGGTTTGTGCCATTATGATGAGGGACACATTAACGGCATCATTCAACATGACATCCATCCAGCAGGGTCACATGGGGTATGTCCAGAAGTACAACTTTCCACATGCTACATTCCCAGTATTTGTCTAATATACATGGCAAGCCATCTTATTTAGTATTAGGAATGCATAGTCATCCTTCCTACGAACTAGAGGTTATTCTGTTCCTGGACTCTGTGGATCTGGAAACTGGAACCTGGTTGACCTACAGCTGGCTGAGTCACATCATGGGAGTTCTGCCTCACAATTTAACATCCCTAGGTGGGGCCAGGGGGACAGCCAAGTCTTCAGTAAAAGAAATAGACTTACTGCCAAAATCTTCTCCCTCTTAAACGTGCTATCATTCCTTATAATAGTGTGGTGCTGATTGTGTAATCTAATAAACATAATTTTGAACATTCCAAAGAATGGTTAGCAATAGCGTGGCTAATTTCTTGACTTTTGTAATAATGAGTGTTACCAAGTGTCCTAAAGACTACATCTTAATCCAAATGACTGGCTTACTTTTCACTTTCATCTTGCTACTTGGAGACAAAGTCAGAGGAAGATGCTGAAAAAAATGTAGTTAAGACAAACCAAGCAGCATTTCTTTGGGCTTGGTTGTGCTGTATGTAGAGCTCTGGGTTTGGAATCAGGAGGAGCTGAGATCAAATCTGGCCTCAGATGCTCACTAACTGTGTGACCCTGAACTAGTCACTTAACCTCTGTTTGCCTCAGTCTTCTCATCTCTAAAATAGGGATGTAGTAATGACACCTATCTCCCAGAGCTGTTGTGAGGATCGAACAAAGCAAAGTACTTTGCAGTCTTACAGTGCCACGTGAGTGCTTATGATTGTTGTTGTTACTGCTATTACATGGTCAGAGCTGTGCGTTGGGAAGGTCATTTGACAGTTAAATAGGAGACTACTGCACTGGGAAAGCTCTGAGGCAGAGGGACCAACCAATAGTCTTCTTGGCCATGGCTGTAGTCTAGGTATGAGGTGACATGGGCCTGTGCCGCCTAGGTCTGGCTGCTTTTGGCTGTTCTCTCATGATGGCGACTGTCAACAGCCATCAAGATGGCAGGTGTTTTTGAAGGGTTGTTTCATCAGTTGTGCTGATTCAACCATATTCACAACCTGGAGCCCTTTGCAACCCACAAAGCTAATAGGTGATGACCTTAGCAAAGACAGCAGAGAGTTTTCTCTACGTAATGCCAACCAAGTCATCTGGCAATGAAAGGCACAAGGCTCTGGGCACCATTGGTATCAGGCTGGCATTAGCAGAATTTCATTAAGAAAGTAAATGCCCTCTTCTCTCTTTCTGAGCCTCAGTTTCCAACTTTGTAAAATGAAGAACTTGGAGGAGGTCATTGTCTTCTTCAATGATCCTAGACCAGATCATGACCCTTCAGGGACCCCTGACTGAAGCAGGGAACCATCTGGACAAGCTCTCATGGCCTCCTGACCCCTATCCAGCAACAATCCCACAGTGACAATTCTCTTTCCTGCTTTGCAGAAAGTTTATTTTTTTAATCCTAATATCTTCGAGTGGGAAAATCATCATTTTTTCCCTTTCACCCACCTCTCCTATGTTGGACCACATTGGGGATCTGAAATCTTTGGCACGGTTGTTTTGAAGAAATGTCATGGAATATTCACCCCCTTTGCAGCTACTAACAATGGCATCCAAGGTCTGGTTCTATTCTAATAAGAATAGCTTCTTCTTGTTGTTCAGTCATGTGTGACCCTGTCTGGAATTTTCTTGGCAGAGATATGGGAGTGGTTTGCTATTTCCTTCTCCAATTCCTTTTACAGATGAGGAAACTGAGGCAAACAGGGCAAAGTGACTTATCCAGCTTATAAGGGTCTGGGTCTGGATTTTAACCCACATCTTCCTGACTCCAGGTCTGACATTCTGTGCACTATGGTGCCCCCAGCTACCATCATCATCATCATCATCATCATCATGACAGCCCAAAGCACTTCATGTATGTTGTGTCATCGATCCTTATGACAGCCCTATTGGGGAGGTACTATTGGTACCATCATTTTACAGAGGGGGAAACTGAGTCTGAGAAAGGTCAAGTAGTGTGTCCAGAGCCACAGAGTTACTAAATGTCTGAAGGAGAATTTGAATTCAGGCCTCTCCACTGCGCCCCTTAGCTGCCTCATAAGCAAAGCCATCTGTGCCTTCTTGATGAAAACTCTCTAGAACTCACGGTGCTCCAAGGGGAGGACAAACAGGTGGGTGTGTGGGTACATGACCCCATAATGTGTTTGGATTTGGGGGAAGTCTGTGTGACTGATCAGATGCACTTGATCACTTAGAAGCATTTACTTGCCTCTCCCCCTCCTCTGTCGGGTTACCTCACCTTTATTCGATTTATTTTTCTATATTTGTACATGCACACGTTATCTTCTCCAGCTGAGCACAAGCTCGAAGAGGATGGGCAGTGTCGTTTCTGCCTCGGCACTCCCAGGTCCAGCATGGCGCTTGGCACACAGCAGGGACCTAAGAAGCTCTTACTGAGCCCTTTGAGGGCTTGACCGAAGGGGTAAAACGCCACTGACGTAACTCTTTGTGTTTCCCTCGCCCCTCAGGCTGATGATGCGACTTTCGTGCAAACACCTTGTGAGGAGAAGAGGGCGAGTGTCATTGCTCCCATTCTCCGGGCGCGGAAGCTGAGACTCGGGGAGCTGCGTGCGTCACCCGCGCGGCGAGTGTCGGGCCGGGTCTCTGGGTTCCCCGCCGGGCGCTCTGCCCTGCGCGGGCCCGTCGTCTGGCTCTCGGGTCCCCGAAGCCGGCTGGCTTCTTGCGGAGAGCAGCTGCTTCTCCTCGCGCTATCTGAGCAAACATCTTCTTTTGTTTTCGTTTTTATTAATTCGCTTGTTCATTTACTTTTACTTTGCAACATTCAGTTCCACAATCCCTTGAGTTGCGCATCCCCCCTCCCCATCCCCTCCTCCCCATGGTGGCACTCAGTCAAATACAGGATGTACAAAGACCTTCACGTTAAAGAGTAGTCAGGTTGTAAAGAAGGGTTATAACCAATGGGGTGAACGATGGGAAAGAGGAAACAAGACCAAACAAGAAAAAGAAAGAGAGCAGGTAGTTCTTAGCAAACATCTCCTGAGGCCTGGCCCCATGTAAGGCCTGGGACTAGCCACACTAGGGTTTCACAGACAGGATAAGACGACTCAGGCTTGAGGAGCTTGCTGGTGGGATGCCACCTGCAGACCAGGCCATCCGGCCATTTGATGAGGGTGGAGCACTGAACATGGAGGGCAGGCAGCACCCAACAGCTGGTCCCTGAGGTTGGGAGGCTAGGGAGGCTTGACATTCAATTCTCACCATAGCCCTGGGTGGTAGGGGAGTCATTTTCTCCATTTCACAGAACAGGAAACTGAGGCTGGGAGAGTTTCTTGCTTAGGTTCATGAAGCTAGTAGCTGGCTGGGGCACTATTTGAACTCAGGTCTTCCTGGGTCTGAAGTATATACTCAATCCATAGTGCCCCCTTACTGAAAGTCAAGGATTCTGAGACAGGGTTTATGAATGTCCAGGGATGGGAGATGGAGGGCTGTACTTGGGAAACAGCTGGAAGACTCCTTCAGCTAGGTAATAATGAGGGGAAGGGAGTCAGATGGAATGAAAGAGAGACCTTCCATGCCTGTGGAGGGAGGGAGGCAATGTGGAACCACTGGTGGTTTTGGTCAGTGCTGAGACGTGGTTGGACTTGTGCATTGAAAGGATTATGGGGGCACCCGGGTGAGGGATATGGAAGGAGATCAGTCAGGAGCGCATGATAAGAGTCTAAGGAAGGGAGAGATGAGAACCTGGGTGGGGCTGGGACCACGTGAGCAAATAGGCCAAATGCCTCAATGTGGGGGAGGAGGGAGAGCAGACAGTGTTCCCTTCCCCATCATATGGGGAGCTCCCTGAGGGTAGGACTGTCTTCTGCTTTCTTTGTCTCCCCAGAGCTTAGCACAGTGTCTAGCACACAGTAGGTGTTTTTAATAAAACCATGTTGCCTGACCTCTTACCTGCTGAATCCCATGGCTGTTTTCCAGGTATCTGCTTTCACCTCCCTGTAGCCTTTGCAACTCTCTAGGAATCCTTCCTCCAGGATGATTTGTCCTCTCTTATTGTCTTCAGCATCATTGCTGTCTACTGGCTCTGCCCCTCCCTGGCCAACCATTTCTTCTTAGTGTTGTTGGATGTCAACTGTCTCTCGCCCCTGAAGGGTGAGTGACATGCAGCCCCTTGAACTGCTCTCCTCTCTTCCTCTAATCTGGAGCCAGATTATGAAGGACATTAAATGTAAGGCTGAAGAGCCAGGATAATGTTCCTAAGGCACAGGGCTTAGCGATGCCCTGCTCAAAAGCATTCCATGACTCCCTGGGCCTTCAGCCTCGCATTATACCTTGTGCTTGAGACAACAGGGGCTACTGAACTCCTCTTTTCCTCAGCCATGCATTCGATCTCAGTTCTATAGATCCAACCCTAATCTCTCTCCCATGACCTGGTCTTGTATCTCCAATGACACATTGGACATCTTCACCTAAATGTCTCATCAGCATCTCAAACTCAACAGGTCCCAAATGGAATTTATCATGTCCCCCTCTAAACCCACTCCACCAAATTTCCCCCATCTCTTTCCAGAACACTGCCATTCTTCTGTTCACTTGGGTGCACAACCTTGGACTCAAAGCCATCCTTTCCTCTCCCAACATTTCCTCCCAATTCCTTGTATCCAACAAATTGCCCAGGGTTCTGGCTCTGCATCTCTCAAATCCATCCCCTTCTCTCTGTTCACCCATCCACCATCCTTGTCCAGACTCTCAACCCTCTCTTGAGTGGGAGTGTGATGTAGTGGATAGAGTTCCGGCCATGGTAGCAAGAAGATCCAGGTTCAAATCTTGACTCTGATGTGTGTTAGATGTGTGACCCTGGCCAAATCATCTCCCTTCACTTCATCTCAGTTTTCTGGTTAGGAGAATGAGAGGGTTGGGTTAGAGACCCTCCAAGGTCCCTTCCAACTCAAAACCTGGTCTTCTGACCTTCTCATTGTTCTGCTCAACTTTGGTCATCATGTCCAGTGCTTTGTGATCCCATTTCTTGGCAGAGATACTGGGGGGGTTTGCCATTTCCTTCCCCAGCTCATTTTACAGATGAGGAAACTGAGGCCAACAGGGTGAAGTGACTTGCCCAGGTCACACAGTTAGTGTCTAAGGTCAGATTTGAACTTAGGGAGATGAGTCTTCCTTACTCCAGACCAGCGGTTCTCAACCTGTGGGTTATGTTCAATTTGTAACAATGAAAACACATCCTGCACATCAGATATTTACATTACGATTCATAACAGTAGCAAAATTACAGTTATGAAGTAGCAACGAAAATAAATTATGGTTGGGGTTCACCACAACATGAGGAACTGTATTAAAGGGTCGTGGCATTAGGAAGGTTGAGAACCACTGCTCTAGACACTGGCGCTCTACCTGTGCCACCTAGCTGCCAATCAATAATAATAACTCACATTTCTATGGTACCTTGAGGATTATGGAAACCTTTCCTTATTGTAAGCCTGTGAGTTGGAGAGTGTGGGTCTTACTACATCCATTTTACAGATGGCTTAGCAAACTGAGGCTCAGCATCATTTAAATAATTATGTAGTTAGTAAGTACCAGAGGCAAGATTCAAAGCCAGGGTCCTCCTGGATCTGAGTCCTGTTCTCTTTCCACTATTCCACCTTCCTAAGGCACTCTCATATGTCCTAACTGTCAGAGATTCCCCTTTGCTTCCAGGAGAGAATGCCAAGCCTTCTGCTTATTAAGGTTAGCCTTACTTCCCACTCTTCCCTTCCTAGGACTCTGGGGACTGATGGCTCTTCTCTAAGCCCAGAAGGACATTTCCAATGGCTTCCCCTTGGCTCCAGGATAAAATGTCAGCTCTGCTGTCTGTCCTCTAAATCATCCATGGTCTATGTGCAAAAATATTTATTGCAGCTCTCTTTGTGGTTGCAAAAAACTGGAAATATAGGGGATGCTCATCAATTGGGGAATGGCTGAACAAGCTATGATATATGAATATAATGGAATACTATTGTGCTATAAGAAATGGGAAGGAGATGGACTTCATAATTACCTGAAGAGGCTTATACGGACTGATGCTAAGTTAGAAGAGCAGAACCAGGCAAAACCTGTACACAATCACAGACACATCGTACATATGATGACCAACCTTGATAAACTGGACTGTCGTCAACAACGCACAGCTAAAGACAACTCTACAAGCCTCAGAATGGAAGGAGATACCTAAACTCAGAGAAAGATATAGAAAGACTATAGTTTAAATGGAGACTGAAGCAAAACACGCTATCGTTCTCTTTCATGTCTGGTTTTGCTTTTTTTTTTTTCTTTTCCCAGTGATCACTCATTGGTTACAACCCTTCTATATGACCAAACTATCGTACAATGTGAAAGTATTTGCATATCCTGTACATGATTGCACACCACCATGGGGGGGGGAAAGGGAGGGGAGAAAATCTGAAACTCAAGTGATTGTGGAACTGAATCTTGTAAATTAAAAGTAAATCAGTAAATTAAAAAAATGTCAAAGAAAAAAAAATCATTCATGGTCTGCCTCAGCCTCTCTTCTTAGCTTCATTCCCCCCAGCTGGACTTTGCTGTCTGACCTAAATGGCCTTCTCTCTGGTCCTCACACCAGTCCCTTTGGTGGTCACCTCTTGCCTTTGCACTGGCTGTCATGGAACTTGCTCCTTCCTCATCTCCTCCTCAGAGGACCCCTGCTTTCCTTCAAGCATGACCTTAACCTCAAAGCTTTCCTGAGCCCCCAAACATAAATCAGTCCCCACCAACTCCTTTGCATCGAACCACCTTGTATCACACTGTGGCTATTCTGTGCTTACTTCTTCTATGTATTTTCATATGTGCACATGTTGTCTCTCCCATTAGGCTTTAAGCTTCCTGAAATTAGAGGGGTTTTTGGTGTTTGTACTCCTATCCCTAAGCATCGGAATCCACCCTAGGAGGTGCTTCAAAAATGCTGGCTGATTGATTGAGAAGTCATTCTACCTTCACAGAATGCACTCCTTCTCCCTCATCATATGTCTCTCTTCTAGCCTCAGCTCAGTTCCACCTTCTATAGGAAGGCTTCCCCTCCATCCCCTCTCCTCCATCTGCTAATGTTCTCATCCTCCTCAAATGACTTTGGATTTTCTTGTCTGAGGCATGTTTTACACCCCTACCAAACGTAAGGGACTTGAAGGAGGGAATCGTTCTTTTCTTGTCTTTGAATCCTTGGTCCCCACAACAGGGCTGAGCACTCAGTAGGTGCTTAATAAATGCTTGCCAAGAATCAGAGATGACCCTGGGTTTCCTAGCCTGGGTGAGTGTGCTGATGGCCAGGGTGTTCAACAGCAGCAGGGAAACCTGGACTAGGGCCAGGTTTGGGGGGGGAAGTGGAGGCAGTCGGCCAGAGGATGAGTCCTGTGTTGGGTGTGTCTAACCTGGGTTTGTTCCTGGAAAATAAGCTCCCCAGAGACTCTTCTTCTCTGTAGGTCCCTGGGATCACAAAGGGTCACCTACAAAGCATCCATTACAGTGAGTTACTGGCCTTAGGCAGACCAAAGAGCAGAGTGTTGTTGTTCTGTGAGACAGATGAAGGGTCTTTGGAAGAAGAGGCAAGGAAATCACTTCACTGAATCCCCCATTTCACAGGAGAACCCGGGATCAGAGCAGACAAGTGCCTGGGCACATAGCTGACAAAGCCCAAAGCCCCAGTCCCAGGCCAGATCCACTGCCTCTAAGTTCCTTGTTCTTGGCCCTAACTCCCCCTCCTCCTTACATTCCTTCTTTCTTCCCCCCACCTTCCAGGGACAAGGAGTTAAGTTCTATAACCAGAGGTCAGAAGGACACACATGGAGTTCCAGGAAACAAATCGGGCTGGCTGTTGATACGATTTGGCTCAACTGGAAGCTTCCACAGCTTTTCTGGTAAGCCCCGGCCAGGCATAGGAACTGACATTGTATAAAAGTGGTTGGCATGGCTGTGAAGGTCATGTTTGGGATTCTTGGGAGATATTTGGGGAAAACTAGTATTTTTTGTCTGGCTCAAGTGTGAAAGTGTGAAAAAAATTAAGACGAGGCTTCACATGTAGCATCAACAGAAGGATTTCTGGTCTAATGGGAAAGAGACAAGGACTACAGAGTAATTTCTCCTTTCTGGGACCCTTTCTTCATGTAAAGAAGCAGAAATCAAATGACTAGAGGAACAATGTAACCAGATACAACAGAGTGAACTTAGGTGTGCGCTTTAAAAAAATTTCACTAAATCTTTCAATATAATGGTTTCCTTTGGAACCTGATGTGTGTGTGTATATCTATATCTATATCTATATCTCTTTCCTTTTTCATTTAAAAGCATGATTCTGAGGAGTCCAATGTTTCCTCAAAATGGGAAGGGAGAAAGGTGAAATGATACAAAGTGAAGAATTCCTGAGTTAGATGAAGATGATTGATGATATTGTAAATATGTTTGGATTGTGCCCCCATTTGGGATTTTCATGGCAGAGATACTGGAGTGGTTTGCCATTTCCTTCTCCAGCTCGTTGTAGGAACCATTACTATCCACTTTTTATGATCATGAATGAGAAAGTTGAGATTCTGAGAAGGCTGATGACTTGTACAAAGTCACGTAACTTCTATGTGTCTGAGGCATGCCTTGAACCTGCATCTTCCAGTCTTCTAAGGGACTTTGGAAGTCAACTAGTGCAACTGTTTCATTTTACAGATGAGCAAACTGAGGCTGAGAGAGCAGGAGTGACTTGCCCGAGGCCATCTAGGTAATGAGTGGCTGGGGTGAGATTTAAACAGTAGCCCAGCCACTCAAATCCTGCTACTAAGCAGTGCCTGAAGACCTTTGCTTCTTGGTACTCCATGCCTCATTCTATGCTATAAAATACAAGATGGCTCGCCAGAGCCATGGAATTAATTTTTGGATTATTTTTTATCAAGTTAATAATGGCTAGAATTAATTTAGTTCTTTAAAGTTTGTAAAGTGCTTTGTAAATATTTCATTATTTAATCCTCTTAACAACCCTGGGAGGTAGCAGCAGCAGAAACGGCAGCAGCAGCAGTAGAAGCTGTAACACCTAACAGTTGTATAGCATTATTAACCATTACAGAGTTCATTCTAAGAAAGACAAACAAAATTCGGCTGCATGTGCACATTTATTTCTCTCAAAGCTGGTGGGTCATCATATAGAGACATGCATGAGAGCTCATTGCGGAAATGAGCCCAAGGAAGGATAGACATAGGGGAGCTTATATCTTAGCAGTAATTCCCTCTCTCTTTGGAAGAAGAGGCAAGGAAACCACTTCATTGAATCCCCCATTTCACTGGAGAACCCAGGATCAGATCAGACAAGTGCCTGGGCACATAGCTGACAAAGCCCAAAGCCCCAGTCCCAGGCCAGATCCACTGCCTCTAAGTTCCTTGTTCTTGGCCCTAACTCCCCTTCCTCCTTACATCCCTTCTTTCTTTCCCCCACCTTCCAGGGACAAAGAGTTAAGTTCTATAACCAGAGGTCAGAAGGACACACATGGAGTTCCAGGAAAGAAAT
>CM053582.1:570095690-570111000 GCA_028627135.1 Pseudochirops cupreus | reverse complement strand
CTGAAATGATAGCACCAGGATGTCTGTGTTTCTTCTCTCATTAAAATGATATAATATAACAAAACTAACATAACATATCATGTCTTTCCAAGATAAGAAAAATGGCATTAGTCAAGTAGTGTTTTGTTCAAGGGGTCCTGCCCTACACAATCATACACATAAGGATGCTCCTGATCAGCTTCATCTGGTCTTGTAGTTGGTGACCTAGGAAGGAGCATTTGGGGTTCACTTGCAACCTGTAGGAGCTTGGGCAAAGAGAGCAAAGCAAAGCACATCTCTTATGCCAGAGCATGCCAGGCATTATGGTAGGTGAAGCTCAGAGGGACTAAAATGTTTTTCTCCTGATTGGCCAACCAAGGTTTTAGATCTTTATTAGGTCTTGAGGAGCTCAAAATCATCTCAAACGATCTTCAGCACTTACTATACATTAGGCACTGTGCTAAGCACTTTTTTTTAAAACAAATCTTACTTTGTTGAATCATCACAACCCACTGGGAGGAAAGCACTATGATTATCCCCATTTTACAAATAAAAAATTAGGCAGAAAGAGGTTAAGTGACTTTCCTAGGGTCGCACAGCTAGCAAGTGTCTGAGGCTGGATTTGAACTCGTCTTCCTGACTCCAGCTCCAGTATCTTATTTTTAGTACTGCCTAGCTAAATCGAATTGAAATATTTCCTAACAGAAATAACAGCTAACATTTAGAAAGTCCTTTAAAGTTTACAGAGTGCTTTATATTATCTCATTTGATCCTCACAACAACCCTGGGAAGTAAGTGTTACTATTGTCACCACTTTACAGATGAAGAAATGAAGGATTAGTGACTTTTAGTGGCTTGTATAGGGCAAAAGAGGGGAATGGAATTCTTGAAGAAATAGTGGATTTCTCTTTCTTGGGCAGGAGGAGCAGGGATGGGGGTGGAGAAGTCAGGGATAGAGATGGGGGGTGGGCAAGATGGGAGAAGAAAAGAGATCCATTGAAGAGGAAGGAAAGAAGAGAGACAGCAAAGAGACAGGAGTGTGGGCAAGGAGAAGAGAGCAGAGAGAAAGAGATGGAGAAAAGAGAGAAGACAGAAAGAAGGGATTGACATGAGAGAAGATAAGAAGAGAAAGGGAGGAAGACAGAAAGAGAGAGGAGAGAGAGAGAGAGAGAGAGAGAGAGAGAGAGAGAGAGAGAGAGAGAGAGAGAGAGAGGCAGACAGACAGAACAGACAGAAGGCAGCTGTGCCACAGTGCCAATCCTGTGACCAGGGCTTCCTCAGCATCTCCCTTTACTCTTCACCTGCCCAACAGGCAGCTGGTCCTCCAAAAGACCTTGGTTTCCTTGGTAACCACAGGAGCAGGCTTCCTTATGTAAAGGTGAGCTGTGGCTTCTGCAGTCCGGATTATTATAATCAGCAGTAATAACAGTCACCAATCACGTGGCTGGCCAGTTCTTAAAGGGGCCACCTCAACCCTAGGAGGTTTACAGCCCATTGGCATAGAAGGTAACTAAGCTTCCAGTCAGTGGAGCCTGCAAAGTTAGGCATTTGGAATTGCAGAACCTGGGCTCAAATTCCAGTTCTGTTATTCATGTCCTACGTGACCTTTATCAAGTCATGAGAAGAAAAGCCCTGTGCCCCGAGTGAAAGGAGCAGGGTTCCAGTCCCGCTGCTGATGCTTGCAACCTGTAGGAGCTTGGGCAAAGCACTTAGGCTCTCTCGCCTGACCTCTAAGCTTTTTAGTGCTACAACTATGACCTCAGGAATCATCCCAACTCTCCAGGCCTCAGTTTTCTTTCCTGAAAAATGAAAGGGTTGGGCAATATGACCTTGACAGACTCTTTTGACTTTAAATTCTATGATTCAAACAGAAATTAAGAAAAAACAACCACAAAGATGGGGGTTCCAGTGCTCCCTCCTTTATTCTGTGGCATGTGATAAACTCTCACCCCAGGCTGGTTTCATTACTTTCTGTGTAGTTCTTTCATCATCTTGTCCTTATCTCATATTCCAAAGGAAAGTGTGAAAAGTCCAACCTCCAGAGACCCTTCCTTGCCTTTTCTTTCCTTAATACTCCCATAGGAGAGAAGGACAAGGTCAAAGAATCCATCCCAAGGCTCTGATTCATGCTGGAGATGCTGACTCTATCCTGGGAAAATGACCCATTGTGAGCCCGGAGCCATCACTTTGGCTCAGCATTGCCTGTGTGGTCCAGGGGACTTTTGTCATGAAGTGGGTGAGAAGAAAACTGGACCTGTTCAAACCTCAGCTTTCCTGCTTTATGGTCTTGGGCAAGGGACTCTCGGTCTGATTTTCCTCATCTGCAAAATGAGTGTCTTGGGAAGAATGACTTCCCATGTCCCTTCTGTTTCTGAATCAGGAACAGTTAACTCCTGAGTGTCTCAATAACCCATGCAACGAAAAAGGGAGCAGACCCAGCCCAAACTCAAAGCTTCTCCAGTGAAATCTCTTAAAGCTGGGGGTGGGAAGAACCCAAGAGGCTGCCTGCTGCCCCTGTCTTCCTTTCTCATGCCGCCCTCATATTCACGTGAGGACACAGACCCACAGTGGGTCCACACAGGTAGTGCTCAGTCTTGTGGGGGAGACTAACCTCTGTCTCCAAGATTCCTGCCTACCTTCTCTGTGAAACCACCCCATATGCTCCCAACACTTGGCCCCTGAAAAGAGACATTTGTCCTTCCCAGCTTGTCTTTGTCAAGGACACACAGAACTTGCTTCTCTCCTGCCCTGACATCACTCCCTTTGTGGGCGTCACTAATAGGACATCACAGTTATGCAACCTGACTGAGCATCCACAGGGAACTAGTGAGACAAAATGACAGCTCAGATTGTGGGAAGAGAAGGTGGGTGAGGAGACAAAGCACCCTCATGGTGGGGCCGACCCATTCCTGAGGCTCTTTCCTCTGCTGCTCTGGGTAGAACCTCCTTGCCAGTCCTACAGCTACCTACCTTCCTCCATATCCCTTTCAGAGAGCTCAGTTCCTAGATCACAGACTTTTTCCTTTACACAAAACCCTGCCATTATTCTTGGGGTTTCAATATACCTATTAACGTCCCCATGAATAAGCGAGTTCATGAAATGCCTCAGTTCTCATGACCTTCCATAACCACCCATAGGGATGGTCACATTCTTGCCCCATCATCACCCCTAACTCTTCTACCTCCATGATCCAAAACCATGAAATCCTTTTCTTTAATCATAACCTCTATCTCTCTCTCTTTCTATCTCTATTCCTCCACCTCATTCCTCCTAAGTTCACTCTCCTCCCTGGCCACAACCTCCTGTCACTCAGTCCCTCCCTATTTGCCCAGGGCATCACCCTGCTCTGGCCTAATTTTCCTTCCTTCAAAATCTTGATCCTATGGTTAACTCTATGCTGCCTTTAATTCTTGACTCCTTGAGCACCGTTTCCTGACACCTACTTGTCTTTATCCAACCCCCAGTCCTGCTTGACCTCAACCATCTGACTTCACATGCTTTAGGACATCACTGAAGAAAGCCACATACCCTGCTGATCCTCACAGTGACAGGCCAGTCTTTAAAATCATTCCTGAAGGACTCACCCAAATTCCTCAGTAGCTGTTTCCAATCAACATCTCTCCTCCCCTTCAATTCTCTGCTCCATTGCTTGAGTCTTGGAGAAAAAGTGGCTTTTTTCTTGCCGGTGTCAACCACCCCATATTGGCCCTTGATATCTTGCCATAATGTGGGAGACCTCTCCTTCCCTCTTCAATCATACCCTGTTCTAATCATCCATCTCTGTACCCACTGGCTTCTTCCTTGCTGCCTATACAGATGCCCAAATCCCATTCTCGAAAACTTTCATGTGATCCTAGTCTCCCCTCCATCTTTCATTTTATATCCCTCCTCCCTTTCACAGACAAACCCCTAGAGAATGCTGTCTTCCCCAGTGGCTCCCACTTCCTTGTCTCTCCTCGCCCTCTACCCTGCCATCAGTGATCTGCCTCTGGGTCACCTGAACTACTAGTAGGACTTGAAGGTGCTCTGAGGGCATCTGCCACCTCGAAGTTTCAGATTCCTCATGGTAGAAGGGAACTGAGTATGACTTTGAAGAAAAGGGAGGACTTTGTAGAGTAGACGGGATCTGCTGCTGTTGAAGATGCCATGGTCTTCCCGTACCCCAAGCTCAAGACCTCTGAGCATGTTTAGATTCTTCTGCCTTCTTCACCTTCCACATCCCAAATTACCAAGTCCTGGTGCAAGTATTTCCTGAGCACCACCTGCTGTGTGCTTAGCCTTGTGCTCAGTCATTAGGGGTGGACAGTAGGAGGAACAGGTCCTGTTCATGAGAAGCTCATGGCCAGTTTGGGAAGACAGGCTGCTTCCATGGAACAATTAGTGACAAGACAGAATTCCCTATGCAAGGGGATTGTGTGGGATGGTGGTGAGAGCTCTGGGTTGGGAATAGGAAGATTTGGCCTGCAGTCTCAATTCTGTCACTCCCTGACTAGGTCAGGCCTCCCCTCTCTGGGCTTCTTTTTTCCCTCTGTAAAATGGGAATTTTGGATGGGGTCATCTCTGGGGATGGAGCTCTACCTTCTACATGAAGTCATTCTTGATACCCCACCTTCTACCCCCAACTAATAGCCCCTCTCCCCATTCCCTGGCAGCATGAGCCCAAGCTACTTTGTAATTATTTTGAATACATGCATATTACATACATACATACATACATACATGCATGCATATGTATATATAACTATATATGCATACACGTAACTATAGATATAACTATATATGTGTATATATAATATATTTATTTGTGATTTCATCAAGTTGCTGATGCATTCTCCCTCCCCAATAGAATATAAGCTCCTTGAGAGCAGGGATTATTTTATCTTTGTCTTTGTCTTTCCTGAATTTAGTATAGTACCTGGATTATAGTAGGTACTTTAGAAATGCTGACTGACCGATTAATTCTATCTCTAAGGCTCAATGACTCTAAGCTGTTTTTAAAAGACTGGGCCAAGGTAGAGGCCAAAACTAGGCCCCAAAATAAACATGACTTCCAGTTGTTATCAAGTTCCAAGAAGAAAACAACATAACTGAAGGCAAATTGAAATCCATTTTTTTTTCTAGGAATGATAAATGTGTCAGAGCTGTTGGAGTCCTTTTGTACTTCTTTGAAGGGATAAAGGGATCAGAAGGTTGCCCTCAATTTTTCCTGCTGGTAAAATCCTGACCTTCAGTCTTGATGGCTTTGGAGCCAGGCCAACTCTAGTTGTGTGTTTTCCTTTGCTTAGAAAACTTGGTTTCCTACTTGATTCTCTACACAATGCCAAGTTCTTGGAATGAATATGGGTTTCCAAAGATCCAGAATAGAACAAGAAGGCAGATTACAGGCACAACCAGAGAGATTGAGTCCTTTACATAAAAAGGCAATGTCTTTTAGAGATAGCTGATAGATGGAATCATCAAGGCAGGATCCAAAGAAATCCCAACAGATGAGGATAAATGGGTGGAATTGAATAAAAAGAAATTCAGGAGGCACAAATGAAAAGCCTTACCCTTGGATCTGAAAAACCAATCTTGCAAGTTTAAGATAGGAGAGGCATGGCTCAGTTTGCCTGAAACAGAAAGGAGTATTGTAGGGGATTGTTGGGTGAATCAACAGTGCAATAAGGCAACCCAGAAAGCTGTTATGATCAGAGGTGACATGAAGACAGTCAGAAGAATGAGGATGTGGTCATCCTGCTGTATTCTGGAGTACTATAGTCTGTTCTGCACACTTCATTTTAGAAAAAGTGATTGATTAGAGGTCACCCATCCAAAGGAGAGCAGTTAGAATGGTGAAGGGCCATGAGAAGGTCAGGCAAGAGAAGACTAAAGAAGGGGTATGAGATTTGTCTTCAAGCCTTTAAATAGCTTTGGAGGAGGGATTACATTTGTTCTTATGGGTTTTAGAGAGGAGAACCAGGAGTAAGGGGGGAAGTTGTGATGAAATAAATTAGGAAACACTTCATAACAATGTGAGCTGTCCAAAAGGGGGGTGGGCTAGAGGCTATGAGCCTCCTCTCCTTGCTACTAGATGGCTACTTATCAGGCCTTTAGTAATGGGAGTTCTTTTGGGGGAACTTGGTAGCCCTTCCAACTCTGAAAGCCTGTGTAACTCTATCCACACTCACCTTGTGTTCCTCCATTTTTTATTAACTCCCCCAAAATATGATTCTGTGGGTGTTGTATCATTCATGATTCATAGCTACATAACACCCCTGGGAGAATGTTACTGCTCCAACTTGGGATCATTGATAAAGTTGTGCAATTTTCCAGACTCAATCTCCTTAACTTCTAGTTCTGGGCCTTGCTCATCACCCTTCAGCAGTGAAAGACTGATGATTCATGCCATGAGTAGCTGCCCAACTGATAGTATACAAGGGATATTATACAAGAGGCTCTCCTCTTCCACCATGATTTTCTCATGAGGAGACTAAGGCCAATTCCATGGGTCTAGAGTGACCCATGAAAGAGAGAACCAGCAGCTCAGACACAGAAAATCATTCCCTCTGTAGGTCTTATGTTGAGCTTTGAAATTGCCATGGGGAGGTCGGCCCCAGGTTTGGTCAGAATTGCACCTAGGTGGGCTAAAGGAAAATTCATCTTTGAGACGAGGGAGCTACTAATGGTGTGCACCAAGAATCTTTTGTCCTCTTTCCTTTCAGAAACATCTACAAATGCATCTCTCATCAATAAATCCTGCTTGGCATCCTCAGCAACACCATCTTGGATACATGTTTCCTCTCCCACCATTCTGTTTTAGGACATAGCCACCATAGCCTTCTGACTCTTGCAAGGACTTGCTGATGTCTCTTTACCTCAATTTCTCAGCATCTCACTCGATTCTTGGATTAGAAGCTTATGGTTGTTCCTTATCACTTCTATGGCAACAATGCTCTTCTTAAGGTGTTGTTTCAATATCCAAATCCTGCCACCAACTGATTTTCCCTCCCACCATCTCTGGTCATACTGAAGCTATAGCCCCCTAATCCTATTTGCTCCTCCTTACACAGAACCTCCTCATTTAGGATTCAAGTGTGAACATGAGGTCACTACCTTCTTAGCATTTCTCAACTGGGCATGTCCAAGACCTTCATATTCTTCTTGATCTGGGTTCAAACCAATGGTTGTCAGAGCTACCTGGCAGCTGAAGGTGGGAGCTCAGCTGGGATACTTTGATTTTTCAACAGAAGGTGAGGAGATGACTTACAATTCCTGAGGACCAAATTTCCTATGGAACTTTTCTAGAATTATTTGGTGGCCCTTTATAAAAAAAGTTAGATTACTCAATCTATCACAGAGTATGTCAATATTGCTTACCCACTCTTTGTTGATGATTTTTTTTTGAGCTTGACTATTTGCCCTAGCATGGGATGAATTTAGACAACTTGGATGGGATAATTTAATGAGGGTTTTTTTTTGTTTGTTTTTGTTTTTGAGACAGCCTGGACTACTTATACCATTGCATGAAGCAGGAAATCTCAGAATTCTTCAAGATTGTAGTAGACAATCATATTTCTAGGGTTTGTTTGCATGCTTTCACCTTATTTTTTTGTAAGGGGAGGGCAAAGCAATTGGGGTTAAGTGACTTGCCCGAAGTCATAGCTAGCATAGTGTGTCAAGTGTCTGAGATCGGATTTGAACTCAGGTCCTACTGACTGCAGGGCCAGTGCTCTATTCACTGCGCCACCTAGCTGCCCATTTTCCCTTTATTTTCAAGGGAGAGGAGGAACTTACCCATTTGGGGGGAAGAAAGAACTATTAATAGTTGATTTATTTTGAAATTTTAACCTAATTGATTTTTTGTGTGCTTGGGACCAACATTTCCAAGCACCAAGACAGGCACAAGCCTGTGGACATTTTGGAAAACCTTGTTCGTTTACTCAACTTGTACATTGAAGTGTTGGAACTGAGTGTAAGCTCCAATCCTACCCAATTAGTGAATGTCTGACCCCCTCACTAAAGACTGTTAATTTGAGGAGCTTTGAAAATTGGGTCTGGTGAATATCATTAGAACTTTTAAGACAAGTCATGGGGCTAAATCATCCAGAATCAGGTCAGGGCTAAAGTCCTCTTGGTTCCCCAGAGAGCTGTCCAGAACCGGGGATGAGGAAAATATCGACCTGGGGGGAGAGATTGTCAGTGGAATTATCTGGTGAAGTCAATGACCTTACAAGACGGTGAGCCTTGGCCAGAGATTTTTCAGTGCAGAACTCCCTATAGAGTATGCCCATTGAAACCAGGTCAAAATGACAGATAGCTACTCCTTAGATCCCAAAGGTTGAGGTTACCTCAAGAGGAATGGACTGATTTAGATGTGACCCCCAGCACCTCCCAGGGGATGGGCTTCAGTGGCTATGGCCACCCCCTATGGCCTTTCTCCTGGTGTGTAATAGGAAGGGAGGGAATTTCCCAGACTCTGGAAGTTGGAAGGGCCCTCACAGATGAGCTAGCACAGTCATTCTTTACCTTCTTTGGTGCTATTGTCCCTTAGACAGTCTGGTGAAGATTACGGACTCCTCAGAATGATGCTTTTAAATGCAGAAAATAAAATACACAAAATTAAAAAGGAAACCAATTAAAATTTAAAAAAATTAATTTTTTCCCATACAAATTCACAGACCCTCTGAAATCTGGGAGCCCATGGACTGCAGTTTAAAGCATCCTTGATCTAGAACAACCCATCCATGAGAATGCCCACGCCAGCCATACCTCCACCAGACAAGTGGTCCTCTAGAACCACCCCACCTACAACCAGCCAAGGGCTACCCTTCTGTAGATGAACATGGCTAGCTGAGCGGGGAGCTCTTGGCCTTCACGCCCCTAACTGCATCCTGCCTTTCTATTTCCATTCCTGAGCACAAATCAGAGGCTGGAAGAGTATAAGGCCAGACCAAGAAATGGCATCAGCACTGAATTCTTGCAGAAGCACCTTTGTATTTACTCACATGGCCCAAGAAGGGGAGTCCACAGACAGAGTTCCTGCACCCTCACATTCCCAACCTCCTACGTTGTGTAGAGAAATGGGTGTGTGTGGTAGGGAGGAGATTCCCTGGCAGCACAGTGCCAGGATTCTGCCCTCAGGAAGGGAAGGGAAGCAAGATTCCCTATTAGTGCCAGTCTTGGGGGGAAACCCAAGTTTAAGAGGTCGGAGAATTCTTCGAGAAGGAAGGGAGTGACAGAGAAGAGAGCCTCTTGAAGAAAAGAGGGCATCACCTCTGGGACTCTCTCCTAATTTCCAGTCTTCTTGAACTTTACAATGCAGGTCTGATGGGAGGGGGCTCCTCGTCCTGGGGCTTCAGCTTTGCTTGTGTTTGAAGGGAACCTTGCCACATTATGGAGACTTCAACGGCAATGGTGCGCATTCCCTTCCCTGACTGTATAGAAGTAGCAGAAATGCACCCATTTTTGCACTAGACCAAAAGACCTTATGTTTGTCATAGGGCAAGGTATAGGCTTGGAAATTTAAGTTAATGCCAGGAAAGTAACAGGTGGCGCCACAGTGCACAAAGCACTGGGCTGGGAGACTAGAAGGCTCATCTTCATGAGTTCAAATCTAACCTCAGACACTTATTAGCTGTGTGACCCTGGGCAAGTCACTTTACCCTATTTGCCTCAGTTTCCTCATCTGTAAAATAAGCTGGAGAAGGAAATGACAAACCCTTCCAGTATCTCTGCCAAGAAAACCCCAAATGGTCACAAAGAGCTGGACATGACAGAAGAATGACTGAACACAAGCAACTATACTTTCATGTGCGGAGAGACAGGACAGCCCAGGGGCAGAATTCCTGGCACTCAAACAGATGAAAAGCAATAAAGAACTACCTAAGTGGATTGATTTATTTAGGCTCAAGAGCCAGCATCAGCCTCAGTGTCCTCACCTATGAAATGGAGATGGTCTTGGAGTTCTATAGCCTATGAGCCTTCTGGTTGTGGGGTCCCAGGAGGACAGAAAAAAAACCAGCCCAGGATGAGGAGCTATCAGGAGGATATTTTTGACCCAAGTCTGTGAAGTGTCCCTGAAGAAAAACAAAAAACACAAACAAAAACCCCCCAAACTAGATGAGAGCCATTTCCTCATGGAACTGAAGAGCGCCAAGACAGCTCTACCTTGGGCTGTATGTGGCCACAGAGCAGAACCAAGAAAGGAAATCAAACTTTTCCCAAATCCTGACGGAGTGAGGAAGACACTGAGCACAACTGAATTCAGGGCCTTCGAATCCTAGCCCTCTAAATCATGCTCTGTCCAAGCTGGACTCTACTGTGTCCACTCTACAGAAGCCCCCCATCCAGGATGTCTACACCTGTGCCATTGTTTCAGCTTTCTGAAGGGCAGAGTGTCTGGTGTCCTGATGACTCCCACCAGAGGAGGGGCAAGGGTGTGGCTGGGATGTCAAAGTCCCCCGGAAGAGCTCCCCTTTTAGGCAGCAGTGGTAGGAAAAGTCAGAAGCAAAGGAGAATTCTTCCTCTCTGAGGATGCCCTGGGCCTTTTATCCCCGCATTTCCTCTTCATCCCCAACCCCATCCTGGCCCCAAACCAGATAATTCAGCACTTGATGCAATGAAGATGGTCCCAATACTTGGCCGTTTTCCCCATCATTGCTTCTGATGTGGCAGAAAGGACAAATCAGAGAAGGTTCTGGAAATCTTCCCTTGGGGCTGATTTTCAGATTTGGATCCCAGGATTGGAAAGGAGCTCAAGTCCATATAGAATAGCTAGTACCTGAACAAGAATCCCCTTTCCCAAACACTGGACCATGAGTAGTCCTTCAGCTGAGGCTTGAAGACCACCAGTGACAGCTCCCTGTGGACAGTTTTCAAAGGTGGGCAGAGGCTCCTGATAGAAGCCTAACTGTGTCTCCCTTCACCAACTCTATCTAGTAGGGCCAAATGGAACCGCTGATCCCTCTTCCACAGGATAGTTCATCATGTCCCCTTGAATATTCTCTTCTCTGAATTAGACAAACCCCCTTCCATCCATCCCCTCTTCTCATGGGCGTGATCTAAGACCCTCCTCCATCCTGTTCACTCTTCTCTGTGATCTCCAGCTTAATGCTGGCCTCCGTCACAGCAAGGACAGAATGAACACTTGTTGGGTTTGCCCCTCAGGGGATGGTTGGGCATTTGGGTTGAGTCTTTATATGGTTGTTTTGGGTTCATAAGATGCCCGAGAAGCCTCAGCCCAAAATGGGAGAGAAGACTCTTTGTGTGGGCTTGAGTCTGGCTGACATTCCAGGGCTTTCTGTATCTTCTGGTTGTCGTATTTCAGTTGTGTTCTCTTTGTGACCTCGTTTTGGGGTTTTCTCAGCAAAGACACTGGAGTGTTTTGTCCTTTCACTCTGCTCACTCTACAGGTGAGGAAGCAGAAGTCAACAGGGTTGAGTGACTTGCTCAGGGTCACACAGCTGATGTGTCTGAGGCTGAATTTGAACTCAGGTCCTCCTGACTCTGGGCCCAGCAGTGCTCCATCCACTGTGCCTGCATCTTCCAATAATTAATTACTAAATGTCATTAAATTCTGAATAAGAGAAAAGCTCCCGTGGGCTACTGAGCTTGCTTTTCTTTGTCATTGATTCCTGAGTGCACGGAGATTTATGACCTGTTTCAGCTTGTACGGGTTTGCCATGCAATTAATTTTTCAAATACTTTTAATTCAGGTTCTCTTCAATGGTTTTCTACTTCAGTGCAAATCTGTCCTCATATAAACAAGCAGGCTGGGACTCTACGCGATAAATCCTTGACTCCAGCATCTGCCAAGAGACTTTTAACGAGCAAAAGGCCCCAGGGCAGCCTGGTCCTGGTTCTTTAAATCCGTCCATGTTTTTGGCTGTGAATGTTCAGCATGATTGTTCTTCTATTTCTACTTTGATTTGTAAATGGCCTTTTGATTGCATGATCTCTGGGTTCCCGTGAGCTCCTCACCAGAGGAATACCTCTTATTTCTTGACAGATGGAATCAGACAGAGTCCAGTTGTGTGAGATAGTAGCTAGAATGGCTCACGCTTACATAAGGAGTTTAATTGAGTGAAGGGCTTTATAGACGCACCTCCTTTATGGGGTGACTATAACAGTCCTGGGGGGGCGATGCTTATTATCCTCATATGATCCCCCTTTTACAGATGGGGTAACTGAAGCTGGGAGCAGTTACATAGATTGTCCAAACTGCTTTGGCTGTAAACCCTTTGCTCATCCCAGTCTGCGGCTCCACCCTCTGTACCACTCTGGTGCAGAATGTCTGGTAATTATGTCATTCCTCGTGGGGAAAGGGATGGAGAGTTTCAGTGATTGACAAGGTGGGATTGAACCCACTGGAACCCGTGAAATGAACAGGGGGCCTCACTGTCCCAAGGCCCCTCAAAGGTCCCAGTCCTCAGTGACCCTCGCCAGGAGCCACATGGCTCCAGCCTTGGAGGAGCTGCCCATGGAGCCAGCCAAGGGCCAGGCTGTCTGCGAGTCTCAAAGGAGCCAAGGCTCAGGGACACCAGTTGCAGCCTGACTCTTGATGGAGAGGGTTTACTGTTTCCCATGTGTTTTCCTTGATTAAGTAACTTTGGAAAGAAAAGTAGCCCAGATCACATAAGGCCCCAGGGGAGAATCCAGGCAGGGAGCCAAGAAGAGTGGGGCTCTGCCCCGGGGGAGGTGTAGGGAGGACAGCGCTGCTGCCATGTTGGGCCACACCTATACCACAGACTCACGTGGACTGTGTTCTCTGTGCTGGGCTGGAGAAGCTGGAAAAGCTGGGCTGGGCCTGGGCCCCAGAGGGAAGGGCCAGGAGTGATGGAGCCAGGGGCAGTCCCGAGGGGAAGAGGCTACAAGGAAGCAAATTTAGGCTGAATGTTTGTCTGGAGGTTTTTTCGTGGAGGCGGAGAGACGGTGGCAGCGTGCTGGCTGGAGCAGCGCTTCTGAGAGCCTTGGGAGCCCTGAGGCTCTGAAGGGAGCACAGTCAGGGGGCTACTTTAGAGGCTTCACTGTATAGATGAGGGAACTGAAGTCCAGAGGTGTGAAGTGCCCAGGAGGCAGAGGTGCATGAAATGCCGAGCCAGGATTCTTAGTGAATGATTGATTTCTGCAAAGCCAGCTCTTCTGCCTCTACATCTAGCACATTCCCCATCTGGCTGCAACCTTTGCTTTTTTTTTTTCAGCCTCATTGGACATCATTTCTCCTGCCACCCTCAGCAACACAGCCAAACCAGCCTCTCAGGCTCTGGTCCTAACAATGAGACAGAGATCTCCCATCACCCAGCCTTTGTACTGGAATGATTTCATTCTTTATGCTTGTATCCCCTGCGCCTAGCATAGTGCCCAGGACACAGTAAGCACTTAACTGCTTTTCATTCATTCACTCACTCATTCACTCATTCATTCATTCATTCATTCATGCATGCATGCATGCAAAGCCAACTGAAACCAGCAACACTACCTTTTGGCCCTTTGTCTTTCTGAGGTGGAAGGTGGACGCTGGATTTTCTGAATGGGAGAGGGCTGCCACCTTCATGGAATGGGCTTAGTGCACATTTTCCTTAAGATTCCAGATCCGGAGCATGCCTTCCCCAAGGCAGAGCTCCTCCCTGCCCTCCCCCCACCCCAATAGGAGGAACCACCTCCTTTGTCTGATCATTCTTGTTAGGAGCAGAGAGAGGAGGTCACGGAAGAAAAGGGGAGACGTTTCTGCAGTGTCTCTGACACTTACTAGCTCTAGGACCATTAGGAAGTCACTTTGACCTCCCAGAGACTCTTCTCATCTTTAAAATGCTTTCAGCAGGATTCCCACACGACAAAGCCCTTCGGAGGTGGCAGCTATCGCCATTAGCTGTTATTAATGTGATTCTCCGAACTCTGATGCTACTTTTAGCCTGTCAGTCAATCAACAGATATTGATTAAGGGCTAAGTCTCTATTTTGTTCTGTGCTAGGGGACAGAACACAAAGAAAAGGTGAGAACAGCCTCTGCCTTCCAGGGGTTTACATTCTAATGGAGGAGACAACAAGCGGATAATAAGCAGCGTCCAAGGGAATGTTCACCTCAGGCTCCCAACCGTTTGGGGCTGCTCCAGGTCCTTTCCATCCTGGACATGGAGTCCCTCCTGTCCATTGGTCAGTGGCCATCATCTGACCTCAAGACCTTTCTGCATGCTTGGCTGTTGCTTGTTCGGAACTAGGCAGGACATATCCTGGTGCTTTGGTCATTTTTTCAGTCCATACATAAACTTTCCCCGGCCAGCTCTGAATGACCAGTGGGTCAGGTCACAGGCTGAAGGCTGGAGGGACATAGCACATCCTATCTTGCCTTAGACCCAGCTAGTGAACGAGACAAGTCTGTCAGTGTGACTCTGGACAGCCTCTTCCTGCTCTGAGTTTCAGTTTCCTGCTCTTTAGAATGGGTACATTGATTAGATGAGCTCTAAGATCAGTCCATGGCTAACTCCTAGGATCACATGATTACCCCCCTCCCCACTCCCACTCCCAATACTTTTGGCCCCCTGCCCTGCTCAGCTCTAAGTGAGACTCAAGAGCTCATCCCGACTACCCCCTCCCAGCAGACCCTGTCCACACGTGGTTTTTGACCTACGCAGCTCAGGACTTTCCTCATGAAAGAAAATGTGTGGGCATCCTTAAAATTCCTCTGTGAAAATGGGCAGATCAAGTAAAACAAGGCACAACTAGACAAGTTGGGTCTGGCTTCTGCTGGAATTTGAATTTTGCTTTTCAAAGAGGCTGGATGGAGGCTGACTGTGCCCCCGGTAAGCTAAGCCCAGCCGGGCAGGCAAGCAGCCTCATTCACTCATCCATTCAGTAAACATTTATTGAGGCCTCACTCTGTGTAAATTCCTGTGCCCTGGGCTAGGAGAGGACAGTGGGGAATGTCCCCCACTCTTCACGCTTACATCTCTTCAGGCTGGCTTGTATGCACTTGCCTGCACCCTTCCACAGTCACCCTGAAGAGGGAGCATTTTCTGAGCTGAGGAAAGACTAGGAAAGTGAACATCCAACTGAAGTCAACCGGGCAAATCCCTCATGGTGGGTGCAATTGCCCCCAGGAGACAGGCTAGCCCATCTCCTACAGAGCGGCCCTAGCCACATCCCCCACCCCCTGTCCATAACCCCTGATCCTGCCCCCAGCCACGGGAGGAGGTAGAGACAGGGTGAGGTCATGGGGGACATGAGACAGTGGGAGTAAGTGGGCAACGCAAGAGGAGTAACTCCTCAGGAGTGTTTGTGGACTCAATGGAAGGCCAGGAGTCGTCACAGGTCCATCGGTCCAACAGATAAGATCCACCCATCCCAGGATTCTGTG
>CM053582.1:570065860-570095590 GCA_028627135.1 Pseudochirops cupreus | reverse complement strand
AGAGAGAGAGAGAGAGTGAGGAGAGAGAGACAGACAGACAGACAATCAGAGACAGAGACAATAAGAGAGGAAGAGAGAGAGAGAGAGAGGGAGGGAGGGAGGGACAGAGACAGAGAGAGAGGAGAGAAACAGAGAGAGAGAGAGAGAGACAGACAATGAGAGAGAGAGAGAGAGGGAGGAGAGAAGAGAGACAGAGACAGATAGACAGAGGAGAAATGCAGGCAGACACAGACATAGAAAGAGACCCAGAGACAGAGAGAGGGACAGAGAAACAGAGATAGAGAGCTCATACTAAGGGTGAGGGGTCAGAGTGAGGAAGGGCTTTGTGGATCAGGTGTGTCAAGATATTTGGAGACAGCCAGCAGGCTGTGGCCTGAGCTTAGCATAACAACAATCCTTTGTGCTCTGACTGATCCGAGCTCTGGCAAAGCATAAAGCTTGGACCAGCTTGACACCAGCTTGTCGCTGCCCCTTCTTTCCTGAGAGTTCTCCATCAATCTCTTGGCATGCTCACAATCCATGTTTTTGCTAACAGCTGAGTGGAACCAGCCAGGTACAGTGCTTCTGTTCCTGCCACAACTCTGGTTCGCTTTGTAAGATCGATGGAGAATGGCTTTGGGGGACACGGTAAAAGCTTTGTTTCAGGAATTCAGGGGTGGGGGGCACAGAAATAGAGGCAGGAGAGCCCCTTAGGAGGATCCTCAGGAGTTGAGGCTGGAGAGGGCAGAGGGCCTGAACTGAAGAAGGGCTGTATGAGTAGGGAAGAGGGGATGGATGGGAGGAAGTGGTGGAAGTGGGTGGGAGCAGCAAGTCTTAGCAACTGAATGGATGAGCGGGGATGGGGAAGAGAGAAGAGCTGTGAAGCTGGCCAGCTGGTAAAAGAGTCTTTGCCCTCGTGGAACTTATAGTCTAGTAGCTAGTGGTAGTACAAAAAAACATTGTGTATTTGTGTGTATGTATGTGTATGTGGAGGGGACAGTTCTTGGAGATAATGAGGTTCTGGTACAGCAGACCCAGTCCTCCTCTGGTCTCCTCCTCCCTCTCTAGACCATCTCTGGACTCTGCTGACACCCACTAGAACCCAGGACCCATTAGGCTCCTCACTAGCCAATCACTAGCCTCTCCATGACATCGGAGGGCTCAGACATTCAGGAAGGCAAGGCCTCCTCTTCCTAGGAAGCCCATGACCCCAGACTGCTGGGGCTGTCCTGAGTTGGGTATATCTCCGTCTAGCTGCCCTGGCCACCCTAGTTTGGGGTCCTGCAGTGTGGGAGGTGGGGCCTTCCGGAGGAGGGAAGCTCCCTGCTCCCTTCTACACCCCTCAGAGCTATTCTGAGATAACTTCTAAGTCCTTAAACTACTGTGATGGACCAGAATAGACCCAATGAGTGTTAGGGGTCAGTGGTATGGATGGTCAGGTGGATATGTCTAGGAAATATCTGGAAATAAGGACAGAGTGCAGTCCTATGTATGGGGATCTACCTAGAGGGGCCCAGCACTGTGCTGAGTAAGCTCCAGGGGTGCAAAGACAAGCCCAAAGCAATCCTTGCTAGCAAAGCTTACATTTTATCAAGTGTGGGAGTCAAGATCAGTGAGAGAGAGGACCAGAAGCAATGTTGTCTGTCGGGAGAAAAGTAAGAGTGAGAATTGTATCTGGTGTGCTCTGACATGTGGTAGACACAAGATGGTGGCAGGTGATGGAGGAGGGGGGCTGAGAATAGAAATGTGCCTGAAAGAATCTGATTTGGAGGGCCAGAGCCCAGCATGGATGGATGGATCTGAGATGCTCAATTCTGCTTTTGCTTTGGTTTTCTCTGCTGAGAAGGGTGATCCATGGACTCCAAAGGGGAATAGGAGCCTGATTCCCCTCTGAGTAGGGCCAGCTGCCCCCTGGCTTCTTCATGACTGTGACTGGAGGTGAGCATGTAGTAAGAGAAGACCAAAGGACCCTTGGTAAGCTGGAGTCCCCAAGGCCAGGCAAGGAAGCAGCAGATGAGGCTGGGTGAGCCACTGTCAGGGATACTTGAGAGGTCACAGGCAGCGGGAGATGGGAGAAGGGCAAACACTGGCCAGAGAGAATGAAGGTGGCAGTGGACTTGACTTGGAACTTTGGGAAACTTCGAAAGACAACTAACAAATGGCTCAGGAGGAAGTAGCAATGACTCGAGCTTTGCTGAAAACAGAGCAGACTCGCCTTTTTCCCTTCTTCCACTGAGTCATAAGACAGGTAGAGACCTTCCCAGCCTGGACCAGGCCTTTCCTGACCTTCCCCTCTTCCAGCTGCTAGCGCCCTCCTTCCCTCTCTATTTCATCTTGCATGTTTTGCATGTGCTTAGATATGCGTATGCCATCTCTTCCCACTAGAATGGAAACTAAGGGCAGGGATTATGTGGGGCTTTTCTGTTTTCCTATAGTATATATATATATAGGCCTGCCATACTGAGTAGCCTTGAGGCCTCTCTTAGTCTGTGGGAGCAGGGAGGCTGGGTGGCCAGTGCTGATTGGGTTTGTGAGGATTCCTGTTGCACATGGGTTGCACAAAGGTTGCTTCAGGCTTTCCCACTTTGTGGTTTTTGTGAAGCTGTACCTCCCTGGGGGCATCAGTCAGAAAGTGCCTATGATTTCTTCCACAAACACGAGTGAATTTTCTCAGGGACATGGCAGGAAGACTCTTCCTCCTTTTGGCTCTCTGCACTAGGCTCAGTGACCTGACTGGTGCTCCCCACCTGGAATGAAAAGCTAAGCTTATTTCTTAGAATTCACTCATGTATCCTGAAAGGATGGGGGTGAGGAGCTGTCAGAAACTGCCCTCTTGGCATGCTTCTTTCTGACTCATTAGGAAGTTTGCCCTTCTTACCTCTTAAGTCTTAAGAAAGGGACTTCCCTAAGTGTATTCTGAAGCCATAATTTCTCTCTCGAAAGAATGAGTCAGGTATGACACATTCCCAGTGGTCCTGTAATGTGCAGGGTTGGACTGGATCATCCACTCTCAAAGCAAAACAAAGCCAACTTTGCTCTCTGTCAAGTCTCCACTTAACCTTGAACAAGTACAAGTGATAACAGTCAGCAGAAAGGTTCCCCCTCTAGGCTTTGAAAGCTCAGTTGAAGGGACTTTAGCTGGAGGGGGGCAGGTATGGCCAAGGAAGGAATGACCTGCTTAGTGGCCTCTGGAATGGGGATGAGGCTCTCCAGACCTCACAGGGCTGCTCCTTGGTCAGCAGACGCAGCTGGAGCCTGACCTATATTGGGAGACTTTCAGGCTGGCTACCTGGGGAAGCAAGATTAGGTACTGGGAGCCTCACTGAACTCAATGCCAACTGCTCACCTTATCCGAAAACCTTCAAGCTGGCCTACTGCGTGTGCCCCATCCTTTCTCTTCCTCAGCCCCTTAGGAGGCTAGGCTTTCTTTGGTGGCCAAAGACTCAGGTTAAGCCCCTGTGAGCCTGCCTTTCTTGCTCCAGGATATGGGTTCCTTCTCTTCACACAAAAGCAAAGGGGTCAAGGGCATCTTGGCTACTTCTTGCAAGTCCTACCATCATCAAACATGTAGCTTCCCTTTTTCTCTTCTCTCTTCAGCAACCCTCCCCTCCCCCACCACTTCAACTCAGCTGAAGGAATATGCTGTTCATCCCTAAAAAGAAGACCCCCTACTTTCCTCTCCAGTTTTATCTGCACATTCAGTAAAACAAAAAGTGTAGTTTTTGTTGTTCCCAAATCTTATCATATTTTAAAGGCTTAGGAATCGAAAGGAGGCCTTTGGGGACAGCCACAGCACAGAACAGGATCTCAAGGGGTTGGCCAGCCTCAGAGATGCTCCCTTTTCCCTGGAGTGAGGAGTGGGGAGGGTTGTGCCACGTCTTCTCCTGCCTCCCTCTGGGTCAGGACTCTGTATCAGTTCTCATTGACATCTTGGAGTATGGTCTGCTAAGGGACCCTATCTTCCATCTCCATTAGAAGTTCTCATTTAGGTCCCTCTTCCCTCTGCCTGCCACTCCCAAAAACATGATCATAATGCAAGCTAACATTTGCAGAATACATTGTCTTGTCAGGTTAGTCCTGGGTGGTGGGTGTCAGCTCCCATTTTATAGATGAGCCCAGAGAGGTGAAGAGGTTTTCCCAGAGACGCCCCCCCCCCCCCCAGGATCCAAACTCTGCAGGGCTGGCACTGCCCATCATGTCCCTCGGCCGCTGCTAGAGCCCAGCTGCCTGTAACCCACCACTCCATACCAGCTGGCTTCCTTCCTGGTGCTCCTTCATCAAGGGTTCTCTGCCCACCTTTACTGCTCTTGGGGCAGACCCCCATCTCCTCCCTCCGTACTGTGACAGCATCACACCTGCTGCTGGCATCAAATACAAACTGTTCCATTGGCCTTCTCTGGTCCTGAGCAATATGGCGCCACCTGGCTTGGCCAGCTTATTGCATGTTACTTGGACTTTAGATTCCAGCAAACTCCCTGTTCTTTCCGCATGGCCTTTGTATCAACTGTCTCCCGTGCAGGGAACACAGTTCTTCACTTTTAGAATCCTCGGCCTCCTTCAAGACCCAACCCAAGCACCACCAGCCATGAGAGGTCTTTCTGCAACCCCTCCCCCACTTGCTTCCCCTCCCGTGTTGGGTGCATTTTAAGTGAATTTGCTTGTGAACTTTCCCATAGAATGTAAGCCCCCTGAGGGCAGGGGTTCGGCTGTTTCACCTTGTCCACCTCCCTTCCCCTCTCCTCCAGGTCGCTGTCCCTCATACAGCCCTGTAGGAGTGCTTGCTGAAGGAATGAATGCTCCTTTTTCCATTCATTCTATAAATACTCGTTGAGTGCTTCCTATGGAGCAGGCTTTGTGCTGGGTACAGAATGAGAAGAGGTGACCCAGGCCCCTTCTCCACCTTGGCAAGCTAGTCCTGGCTAGAAGCCTGCGGGCCTTTTTTCCCCCTCCCTATTGCCAGCAGGAATGGTTTTGTGTGCAAAGACTCAGAGGATTTGGAGCTGGGGGAAGAGAGAGCCCACGCATATCTCCACACCCAGGAGGCAAACACACACTGTTACATAACCACAGAAACCACTACGTATGGTGCAGCAGAATCCTAGGGACGTTTAGACAGGAGGGCAGCAGACCCAGTGCCTCTTGAGGAACGGGGTTTAGCCCAGAGGCCGGAACAGGAGCCTCGGGATGGGGGGAGAGTTGGAGAGAGGGCCCTCTGAGGCTTGAAAGCACTGTCTTTCTCCCAAGTGGATTGGGCGTCCTGTTGTGTGGGTGAGAAACCTCACTTACCCAAATCAAAGGAATGCAGAAGAGAACTTTGAACAGACAGGAATTTTATTCTTTAAAAAAATACATACCCTGGGGCAGGGAGAGGTCTCTCCCCACCACATGTCCGAAGGAAAGAGAGAGAGAGAGAGAGAACACCCCTCCAGGTGCCCTTTTTAAAACCCTGAGAGTCATAAAAAGTCATAAAAAGTACATTCTTTTAAGTTCTATTGGAAGAGAGAGAGGGTATGGATTCCACGCAGGTAAAGTCAGAGGGTCTCTGACTTCTCATTGGAGGAGGGGCGGAGTCCCGTTTTGGCGCGAATTTAAACAAAGAAAGATTTACCTCACCTGTCCCACTCACCTTTTGCAAAAGGTGCGGGTGGGCGCACAGTCTTTATGTAGACAAGCAACTCTCGTGGGATTCCTGTCCCCACCCCGAGCCGGTTCTGCTTCCCCCGACAAAAAGTCTCCATTTTCGTTCCAGCAGTCAAATGAGACTGGTCTACTTCTAGCTCACTCTAAACAAAAGTTCCGATTTACATTCTAATACTGCTTTTGGAGAATCTCAACTTTAAAGGCTTCCCATTCACTGTGAAGAGGTCTGCTTCCTCCTTCTTGTGGTTGTGAAGGGAAGCCTAGATGACCACCACGTGGTGGTCGAAACTCTCCTGGCACTCTCACTGACAACCTTTGTGACCTTGGGCAAATCCCTTCACCTGATGAACCTCTGTTTCCTCCCATGGAAAACGGGGGGGGGGATTGGGTTAGATGGCCCTTAGAGGGTCCCTTCCAAACCCAAGATTCTCTCATTCTGTGGTCCTACCCCATGACTGACAGAACCGAGCCAACATAAGGGAACAAGGTCTGGAGTCAGAGGCCCTGGCCCAGATTTGGCTGTGGCATCCAAGCTTGCTGGTATGCTCTTGGGTGGTTCACTTCACTCCTGTGAAATGAAGGATTTGGCTAGATGGCCTAGGAGGACCCTTCTAGCCTTAAGTCTATGATCCTGTGAAGGGTCTGGATCACACTGGAAGAATCTGGAAGCAAAGGTGGGCACAGTAGATGCTCTGAATAAAGAGCCTGCCCAGCACCTTTCTGAAGAGCTGAAGGTGGGAGGGTAAGAGTTTTTTTTCTGAGACACTGGTTCAAAGGCTTCTTAGCCCCGTCCCACATTGCAGCAGTTGCTAGCATTCTGGCCTATGATGGACTGATTTCTTTTCAGTATAAGGAGTTACCTTCTCAAAATATACCATAAATTCTCAGTCCAAGAAATAGCTGGTGCCGTTATGGGCACCGTACTGGGAGGACTATATGTCTAATGGGACAATGGGAGAGAAGATCTGGGGAGCTCACACGGACACCTGGCATTATTCAGATAAGAAAGTTCTGGATTTTGAGTTTTTGGGTCTGGATTCGAATCCTGAACCTCCTACTTTCTTCCTGTGTTAGCTCAGGTAATTCTCCCTCTCTAAGCCTTAGGTAATTAATTTCTAAAACAAGGGAATTGGGCCCAGGGATTTCTGAAGGCTCTTGGAGCTCTCAGTTCTTTGAGCCCAGCCCCAATTGTGCTGTAGAACCCTAGGCAAGGGGTGGGGGGAGGTGGGCCTCTCCTGTCTTCAGTAGGAAAGAAGGCCCTTCCCGCTTGGTGGGTGTTCCATTGGGCCCTGCTCTGGGGATCTCAGCTGGAGACGCACGCCATCTTGTGGTCTCATGAAGAAGTGAAACAAGGACTTTTGGAAAGGGTGGCATGGGCAGCGCGGGGGGGTTGTGGGCTCCTTGTTTCAGAGCTGGCGGAGCCCATACGGAGGACTGCAGCCAACGCTAGAGGGGGCCCAGGCCTGAGGGCCACAGCTGGTCATGGGAAGGACCTGTGCATGGCAGCTCCTCTCCCTCATGGCTGGGGCAGCCAACCCAGGGTCTGGCCTCGGGGCTCGGGCCACACTGAGGCTTCTTCCAGCCTTTGGAGCTCCAGCTAATCCATCACATTGAGTCCTTTTCAGAACAAGTGTTTCCCGGCCTCCAGCACTGTCGCCATGGTGACTGAAGACTGGGGAGCAGCCCAGCTTCCCAGGGGAGCATGCGCTGCCTGCCTGGAGGTCAGGGTCTTCAGGGGCAGGAGGCCCCCGGCAAGGCTGGCACAGTCACGGGCGCAAAACTCAGGGCTGCTGCAGTTTGTGGGGAATGACTGGAGGCGAGGACAGCCCAAGAAAGATGAAAGTAATGTGAGGTGACCTTAGCCAAGAACCAGCTCCCCCAGGTTGGGCCAAGATGGTCCAGGAGGCCACGGACACACTGCCATACATTTACCAAGCGCTTCCATGTTCTGCGCCCCTCGCACACAGCAGGCGCTTCATAAAGGCTCAGCCCACCCTGGGGGCCGGCAAAAGGCACAGGATTCAGACCCAAGACGCTTCCTCTCGCCAGGCCTCAGTTTCCCCGCCTGTCAAATGAGGGGGCAGAGCCAGCATTGAAGGTCTTTGAAAGTCTCTTCTGGGCCTGGCTCCTCCGAGGCTGGCGTCTCTGCCCTTTCCACTGCTTCCCCTCTGCCCCTGCCTATGAAGACTTGGGAGCTCCTCGGTTCTCTGGGGTGGGCTCTGGAGGGCAGGGGCTTCCTCACCAGTTCTGTGTCCTGGACCCCTTTGGCTGAAGTCTGGTGAGCCTGTGAATTCCTGTTCATAACCATGTTATTAAGTGCGTAAAATTAATCACATTGTATAAACAATTATATTGGAATAAAGTTATCAAGACATGAAAAAAGCAAGTTCGCAGAACACGGGTTCAGAAGCCCTGCTTAGGGCCTGCTCCTTGATTTACCCCCCCCCCCCCAAATCTGTGCCCCAGAGACAAGTGAAACAGTCCCTGTCCTCGGGCTGCTTACATTCTAAGGGGGAAGAGTGTATGAGCAGGAACGCATAGGGACTGGACCTGGGATTCCAGTTCAGAAGGCACTTCCAGCTGAGGAAATTTCCTCCACTGAGACAGGCCAGCTCCTTTCTTCAACTGGGAATTTTAGAGCGTGACCCCATGGTCACCTAGACAGTATGTGTAGCAGGCAGGATTTGAACCCAGGACTCTCTGACTCCCAAGGCGGGAATCCTTGTGCCCTAAGGAACCCCACTTCCTCCATTTCTTCTTATTGTCCTGAGTATCTACACAACAGAAGATTATAGGGATTACAGGCTCTTTCTTTAGGCTTTCCTTTGGCCCCTAAACTGCAGGCAAAGCCCAGGCAGGGGGAACCAGAGCCATGTCCAGGTAGGAGAATAGCCCGAGTCAATCCACAAGCACTGATTCAATACCGAGGATGTACTAGGTACTCTAGGGCAGGCAATAAGCATTTATTAAGCACCCACTGTGTGCGAGGCTTGGTGATGAGCACTGTGGATACAAAGAGCTTCCATTGTGAGAAGAGAGATAACATTTGGATAACTATGGGTGTATGGAAGCCACATGCAGCTCACTGTGGGTGTGAGGTCACCAGGCCTGACCTGAGCCTTAAAGGAAATGAGGAATTCTGAGCTGTGGAGGTTAGGAAGGAAGGAACTCCAGGCAGGGGAGACATAGGCAAAGGTGTGAAGGTGGGAGATGTCACACTGTGCGCAGAATGTGTAGGGGCCAGGAGAGAAGTGACATAGATAAGGCTGGAAGAGGAGGGGGCAAGTTCTGAAGGGCTTTGAGCCCCAGACAACTTCATCTTTAGCCCTGGCATTAAGGGGGAGCCACTGGAGGTTTTGAATACAGGGATGACTCAGTCATAGCTACACTTTAGGAAATTCCTGTTGACAGCTGAATGAAGGATGGTCTGGAGAAGGAAGAGCCAGGGGCCAGGCAGGTTCACCAGCAGCTGTTACAATAGGCCAGGTGTGAGGGCAGGGGATCTGCACCAGGGAGGGGGCCATGTCAGAGGAGAGGAGGGGCTATATTTGACCAATGTTTGGGAAGAGAAGTGAGATTCGTGGGGTAAGAGAGAGTGAGGCCTCGATGCCAGCACCAAGGCTGCAAACCCATGAGAACCGGAGGGTCTGGGGGAAAGATAATTAAAGGGGTTCATGAGCAGGAAGAAACAGCTCCTGTCTGTCCCAGGGGAGAGCAGAACTCTGTGTGATGTCCTGGGTACCCAAGCACAGAGTCCTTCCTCCAAGACCTGGCCTTTTAAGGCCTCCAGCTGAGACCAGCCTTCATGCCTGTGCTGAGAGTTTCAGGGCATCCCCCAGGGAAGGAAGGCCTCCACACAGATAAGAAGCATGCAGAGCCCCTGGGGGGATCCCTCCCAGAGCTCAGATCCTAGGGGCCCCAGCACACCATGAGTTCCATGGACCCAGAAGGGCTGCTGGGGAGGGTAGTTCTTTATCTAGTAACCCTGAGATAGTCCAGCTGGAAAAAAAAAGCAATGGCTCTTGCCCACTGTATGGCCTTGAGGAAGTCCTTCCTCTCTATGGGCCTCAGTTTCCCCATCTGCAAAATGAAGGGGGTAAGGCTGGATAACTGCCAAGGTCCCTCCCGCCTCCAACTCCGGGCTCCTGGACTGCTCATCGCCATAAGGAGGGGGCTTGGACCTGGCTTTGCATCTCTCAGGAGGCTTCCCAGGTTGGATCCTGGGATGGAGAACAATGAGAGTCAGGGAGATGTGGTGGAGTCTGCCACGGACAGACGGCCAGCAGGAGGGCCCAAACCCCCAACAGCTTCAAGCCTCAAGCCAAAGCCGGTAACCCAAGCCAGTCACTCTCCCTCTCGTTCCTTGCTGTCGACTGCCACCTTGTGGCCAAGGAGAGTACGTCCGGCCGGGCATGTGGATGCCAGGTCAACTCCGCGGCTTCAGCCTTTCTCCCCAAACGGTGACAGGACTACGCCGAGGGAGGCAAATGAGGCTAGATGCCCGCGCAGGGAAGTGACTCCAGACGTGGGTACATCCACCTAACCCAGCGAGGGGAATGAAGAGGAGAGATCGCGCTGCTGGAGAGGATTTTATATACTTGCATGCGCACGTGTTCATGTATGCACAATTCACACGCACAGTGCATGGGGAACGCGTACACACGGAGCACACGTGGCATAGAGGGCATATGTGGAGTTTATGTGGAATATATAGGATAAAACAGAGGGGTGTGTGTGTGTGTGTGTGTGTGTGTGTGTGTGTGTGTGTGTGTGTGTGTGTGTGTGTATGTGTGTACAGCTGGAGACAATTAGGCGATGCAGTTGATAGAATTGTGGACTCGGAGTCAGGAAGCCCATAGTTTTAAGTCTTGCCTGAGACAACTCACTAGCTGTGTGACCCTGGGCAAGTCACTTAACTAGTCTTTGCCTCAGTTTCCTCATCTGCCAAATGGGAATTATACTGGCACCTGCGGCACCAGATTGTTGCGAAAATCCAGGGGGATGATTCGTGAAGCCCTTTGCGGATCTTAGAGAGACACACAAAGGCTGTCTTCCTCTTCCTCCTCCCCTCCTCCCATATTGTCACTTACAAGGTGTGTCGTGCGGGAGAGGAGCCGGGGGAGGCTGCGTGTAGACAGGGATATTCGAGCAGTTTGGATGGAAATAAAGGATTTTAAAAGGTGAGGGTGAGGATGGCGACGTTGTGTGACGGGTTCACGGCGAGCTAAGCCTTTGTTTGGGATCTGAGAGGAAGCGTCCTTCCCTGGAGCCTCTGGGGCATTCCCAGCGCAGACATCACGCAGAGGAGCGAGGACCGCTCCTGGGCATCAGGGATGCTTTGTTTGCCTCGACTCATGTGGCGCTTCCCCCATCCCACCCCTACTGTGTGCCAAGGTCTCTGTTAGGTGCTGAGACTATGATGACCAATGAAAAACAGAACTTGTCTTCTGGACCTTCCCTCTGTTAGGGCTTATAACACGTAGGTAAAGTATAGGGAGGGGGTGTATCGGATAGCGCACAGGAGCCAAGTTTGAATCCTACCTCAGCTGTGTGCCCTTCGGCCTTCGAAACGTCTTTAGACTCCTGTGGTTCCTTTTATACATTTTCTGCATTATTTATGGGTACCTAGCATATAGCAGGCATTTAATAAATGGTTACTCAATCAGCAATCACAATAAGTATTTATTAAGCACCTACTGTATACTGGGTATGGTGCTGAGTGTTTGAGATACAAAGAAAGGCAAAAAAGCAATCTTTTGGTGGAGTAAGACACAAGCAGACAGCTCTGTACAAACAAGACCAACAGGATAAACTGAAGAGATTCTCGAAGGGGGAGCTTCGAGATGAAGGAGGATTGGGAAAGATTGCTCGTAGAAGGTGGGATGTTAACTGGATCCTGAAGGAATCCAGGGAAACAACAGGTGGGGATGAGGGGAAGAGGGTTCCAGGCCCCAGAAAAATCAGAGTGGGAAGATAGAATGTTTTGTTCAAGGAACAGGCAGGAGATCAGTGTCACTGGGTTTCTGAGTGTGTGGAGGAAATAAGATGTGAGAAGACTGGAAAGGTAGGAGGGAGACAGATAATGCCTGGCTTTAAAAGTCAAAGGGGATTATATATTCAATCTGGAGGTAATAGGGAGTCACCAGAATTTAAGAGATTGGGGAGGAGGGAGGGTTATATGGTTAGAAATGCATTTTAAGAATATCTTAATAGTCTTATGACTTAAATAGTCTCGTGAAAAAGATGCTCTAATACTTAATTATAAGTGAATTATTTAATAGAATTAAATAAATCTCTTGCAGAAATTAAAAGAAGTAAATATTGAGGAAAATGAGGTCTCATATGACCAGATCTCAAACTAGATTTTGAAACTGTCAAAATGTTCGTAATTATTTGGTACAAATTTAAAAGCAGAAAATCTCATCAGAGAAAGAATATTTAAGTAATTCAATAAGCAATAATGCACAGACTAATATCTGAAAAGCCAAATTATGAAAACTCCTGGAGAAAGTGGTCCATATTCAAAAAAGAACTGGAAAAAATGATCAGTTTGTCAGAAAAGTGGTTTAGTCCAGTACTTTATTCCGTAGTTAGCAATCTCCAAATAGATATACAACCTAAATATAAAATGTTGCATCACTAAATAAATAAGCAAAAAATGCTCTAAATCACTGTTGATTGAAGAAATGCAAATTAAAACAACTCTGAGGGACATCAGACCCATCAGATTGGCTAACGTGGCAAAACAGGAAAATGATAAATGTTGGAGAAGATGTAGGAAAATTGAAATACATTGCTGGTGGAGTTGTGAACTGATCCAACCATTCTGGAGATCGGTTTAGAACTATGCCCAAAGGACTACAAAATTGTGCATACACTTTGATCCAGCAATACCACTAGTAGGTCCATATCCCAAAGAGATCATAAAAAAGTGGAAAGGACCCATATGTACAAAAATATTTATAGCAGCTCTTTTTGTGGTGACCAAGAACTAGAAATTGAGGCGATGCCCATCCATTGAGGAATGGCTGAATAAGTTGTAGTATATGACTGTAATGGAATACTGTTGTTCCATAAGAAATGAGGAACAGGCAGACTCAGTCTGGAAAGACTTATATGAATTGATGCTGAGTGAGGGGAGCAGAACCAGCAGAACATTGTACTCACGTTGGGTACAATTGTATGATGATTAACTTTGATAGACTTGGCTCTTCTCAGCAATGTAAGGATCTAAGACAACACCAAAAGACTCATGATGTTGTTTTATATCTTTGCATTGCTGAGAAGAATCAGAACAAAGGGGAACAATAGCGAGAAAGAAAGAAAAAAAACAAGAAAAGAGTATGCTTTGATCTGCATTCCTTGAGATGTTGGATCTGGCAGGAATTCCTTCGATCTGCATTCAGACTCCACATTTCTTTCTCTAGATGTGAACAAAGGGTTAGCTTGCAGAGGACCCAGGAGATGCTTTAAGAAATACATTTTGTGTCAGGCCAGGCTCCTGACAGAATCAAACTCTGCATATCGCATTACTCACACAGCAGAATAAATGAGTCACAGCTGATCTTCAAAGGTGCCCTGAGCTTGCAGGTTCTCTGGCTGCCCAGGGATTCAACTCAATTCTCTTCCTGTGCTCTGTAGAGTGCTGAGTGTTTACAGGAACCTTGCAGCCCAACTCACCTTCTGGTGGCCTCCCACGCAGCCCCACCAGGGGCTCATTGCTAACGAGAATGAAGCCTCAGTTTGTATGGTAGGTGAACACTGGTCTAGCCCCAGCACAGGTGATTCAGGGCTCCTCCTATCCCCTCATCAACAGAAGCAAATGCCTCCCCCCATTGTTCTTCACTCCACTGCTGCCCCTAGAGGCTGCCTCCCCCAATCCTCCCTCTGTCTCAGAACAACCTCTCAAGGAGACCAGCCTGGTTTAGTGGACAGACACCTGTACTCGGAGTCAGGAAATCTCAAGTTCTTGTACCTAACTCAGTGAGGGGTCTGCCTCAGGTGGAGTGGGTCATTCAGAACCCAATCCACGTAATAGATTCTCCTTCCCTCAGGAAAAAGGAGCTCTCAGCAGCTAAAGATCAGTCAGGAAAAAGAAAGCTACTGGGGAGGAAGTTGTCTGAAAGGAGGAGCCTGAGGTCTCAGGACCTCTAGGCCATGGTCCTCTCTCTCTGGCTGTAAGCCCCACAGCTGGGTTCCAGATCACCCACCTAGGGCAAACAGACAGTCAATAATTATTAATTAAGTGCCTCTTATGTGCCAGGTTCTCGGGGCAATCCAACTGACTTCTCTGGGTCTCAGTTTCCACATTTGAAAAAGATGACCATAGGCCTTAGTGCTGGAAGGGACCTTGGAAACTGTCTGGTTCAAGACCCTCATGTTACAGAGAAGGTAACCAAGGCCCAAAGACGAGAGAAGTGACTTGTCCAATCCCAGATCTCGTCTGGCTCCCAAACCGATGTTCAAAGTATGAAATAAGGCCCATAAATCCCAAGGGCAGATAATACCCCAACAGCCTCCCATTTAGCATCAGGGTCTCCCATGAGGTCACCTCCCAATCTCTTCCCAGAAAGGCTTTCATTGTAATAAGGAATAAAGAAGAAGAAAAAAGTTCAGAAAAACGAACCAACATACTGGAAAAAGTCTGAAATTACTGGCCCTCATGGCCCCCCACCTCTGCAAAGAAGTCCAGGGAGGAGGCTTCTTTTGTTTCTTCCTTTGGGCCAAACTTGATCACTACAATTTCAAAGGCTTTAGTTTCTACCATTCCGTCAGTTTTTGCTGTTTAATGTCATCAGTTATGTTGTTTTCTTGGTTCAGCTTGAGTCCTTTGCCTTGAATTCTTAGGTTGGGATGACATTACCTCTGCCATTTTTACTACCTCAGAATCCTGTGGTGACAGGCAGTGAAAACACAGCAGCTGTGGACACACTGGGAGCTGTAGATACAACCCTGCACACAGGTGGCCCAGGAATGGGGTCCTCTTCTCACTGGAATGAATCCACAGTGGAATTTAGTAGTCCCCTAGGTGTCTGAGCAGTCTTTGTTAAGGTCCACACTGCTTACCTTCTTGCAAGAAGAAAGGACTAGAAAAGCCGCAGCCTACTTACTGGAGCAGGTGGGGATGACCCCATGCAGCATGAAAGAATCTTGTGCAGTTCAACATCACTGGTGGGGTGAGCTGGAGTGGGGGCACATGACCAGACTCTAAGGTCATCTGGCAAACATCCCTGCAAGACGAAAAGGTCTAGCGCATGGCGTGGAGAAGACAATGGCGGACCACCATGCCTTCTCTCTGAGACCTCTAGCTGGAGGCCAGGCCTTGGCTGCGCAGGCCGTTGGAGGGCCCATTTTCGGGTTCGTTCTCTGGGGGAGTCTTGATGACATCCTGTAGCTTTTCAGCCACAACACGCAGTCCGATGTTGCGAAGGCCCACAATGAGCTCCCTGTGTGCCCCACTCTTCCCGTGGCTCTCGTACCAGTGTTTGAGCAGCTGGATTTTCTGCTCCTCTGTGTCATTGACATAATCATTCTTGACTTGGTCAATCTTGACTTCAGTTGTGCCCTTTTTCCGGACAAACTTCCTAACCTGGTCTAGCTCCATTTTCTCAGCGATTTTTGGAATATATTCACTCAAGTCAACATCTGAAAAGTAAGAAATGAACACAAACAAAATAGCCCACGAAAAAAGGATTTCTGAAGTGAACCCCTGCCCCTTCCTGTCCCTCAGGGGCACAAAGGGTGAAGCTTCTGTGATTTCTAATTCTGCCCTTTAGGAACACAGATCATCGATGCGGGGCTGGGGGAGACCTTCGGGGTCATCCAGGCCAGGAGTTCATGCCCTGGGCCCCCATGGCTTTATTTCCACACACTTGGTTTCCTCTACAATCCTACCCATTTTTATCTTACACATTTAACAATATTTTTCTAAGAAGGGGCCCAGAGACTTGACAAGACTGCTAAAGGGGTCAGTGCACAAAAAAGCCGGAGGATTCCTTTTCTCATTTTGTACAGAAGGACACTGAGACCCAGAAACTGGATTGTTCCCTCAACAACAAGTGGCTCCAAGAGCCAGAAAGAAGAGAAAAGTGCCCCTCTCTAGGACCCCCTCCCCTATTCCCATCCCCCAGGGGAAGAAAAAGGACTTCTCTGATTTTTACAGAAGCCTGCAGAGGGTGTTTGGACTCATTCTCAGAATAATGCTTTTAAACACACAAAGTAGACAGGACTACAAAGAAACCAATTAAACTGAAATGCAGTTATCAAAAGAATAAAAAGCAAGCAATAATCAGCACCCCCAGTCTGCAGACCCCCATTTTAGAGCACGAAGGGATTGCCAGGTACAGCCCCCTCATTCTGCAGATGAAGGCTCAGAAAGGTGAAGTGACTTGTCCAGAATCACACAGACAATAATTCAGGTCTTCCCAAGCCCGAGGCCTGTGCCCTCTCCTCTGTGCCATCTGGCAAATAGATTTGGACCAGCTTCTTCTGCCTCTATAAGACTGTTCCACCCCACCTCCTCCACCTTGAGCCTGAATGGCACCAGGGTACAGTGGATGAAAAGCTTGCCTCGGAATGAGGAAGACTTGAGTTCGAATCCTGTCTCTGCCACAATCTCACTGCATGACAATGGACAAGCCACTTCATCTTCCAACGTCCCCACGAGTTTCAGATCTATGGTGGGGGAGATAGGGAAGTTTCCACACTGGGAGATCCATCCCCAGGCTGAAGAAATCAGATCCGGATGAAAATGCACTTCTCACATGGAGTTCTGGATTAGATTTACCTGTGAGGACACTTGATCCCCGCCCAGCCCAACTCCAGACTATAAGCCCGTGTGTCTCATGTAAGCATCCAGCACCTAGCTCAGTGTTCTGCACACAGCAGGGGCTTACAAACAGCCTTGGTATGGTTATTATCTGAATGGTGTCCTCTGGTTTGGAGATGGTGCAACATTGCGAGTAGCTCTGGAATCTTTCTGCCTGCCTGTGGGTCAGCAGGACGAAGTCGGGGCAGTACAAGACACAGGAAACAATGGTCCAGGTATTTTTTTGGCCAGGGTCCTATGAAGGATGGAGTCTGCGGGGGGCGCGTGGCGGGGGTAGCTATGTCCCGATCAAAGATTCTGGCTCAACAAAAGGGACAACTTGTTGACAATGAGAGCTATCCAAAAGCAGAAAGGGGCTGCCTCGGTAGGAAATGAGTCCTCCGTCACTGGACGTATTCAAACAGGCTGGAGGATGATTTGTCAGAGGGGGACCAAAGGATCGTCCATTTAAAGCCAAAAGGAAACAGAGGTCCGGAACTGAGTCCAAGAGCAGGCAAGGACGCAGGATTTCCTGGGTCCTACTGCCTCCTCCCAGTAACATCCAGATGGCACCGTGGAGCCCACTTGAGTTTCAGTTTCCCTCTTACTAGCTGTGTGACCCTGGGCAAGTCATTTGACTCCTGTCTGTTTCGTTTTCCTAAACTGTAAAACGGGGCTAGTAATCGCACCTCCCTTACAGGGTCGTTGGGAGGATCAAATGAGAAAATAATTGTAAAGCTCTTAGCAAAGAGCGCCGCCTACCGGAGATGCTTAAAAAACACACGTTTTCTTCCTTCCCTTTGTCTTGCTAGAGAAAAGTGTCAGCATTTAATGAGACTATTTGAGCTCCTTTTACTTTATTCTTGGTCTCAGAATCTCATATTTCGAGGGGACCCCAGAGATGACGAAGTTTTGGGCTTGGAGCAGGGATCTCAGAGGCCACCAAGTCTAACCTGTGCCTAAACTGAGGCTCAGAAATGGTAAGTGATTTACCCAAGGTCACACAGCCGGGATTTGAACCCGGAGTCCAGCCCTGCATTCGTTACATCAGGTTTCTGGTCCAGTAGAGTCTAAATGAGACTCTTCTTTATGATTTCTCAAACAATACTTGAAGACTGCCAGTGAAGGTGGACTCATTACCTCTCCCCACCCAATTCCTGCCTCTTCAATTAACAGGCATTTATTATCTCTCCCTTCCATTCTCCGAACCCATTGAAAAAGAAAAAAAACCCCAAAATAGCATAGCCCTCAAAACCAATATGCAAACAAAACAAATTCTATCGTTGGCTATCTCCCAAATGGACAACTCACTCCGAATCTTGAGTCCATCCTCTCTCTGGGAGGAGTGAGGAGCAGAGATTTTCATCCATTTTAAAGAATCACAGTTTGTCATCCCACTAATCAAAATGCTAGAGTCTTTCAAACTTTGCTTTTCTTCATAGTGTTGTCATTTCAATTCAACAAACAATTACTGAGCAGCTACTGGGTACAAGCCATTATTTTTAATGAGCATGTAATGATTTAATTTAATGCATGTAATTAATTTAATGATGCAGTAGAATTGGGGAGAAGGCAATAATTCTGAAATCTGTCGCTCCTGGCAAATAAAATAATATCTTACCTGCATAACTGAGAGGAGTGTTTTCCTGTGGGGAAAAAGAGAAGAGTGAGAATAAGTATATTATAGCATTGTAGAATTTTACAAACTGGACAGGACCTTAGAGGTCATTGTTCTTCTCCTGCAGGACTCTTCTACACACCATCCCCAAAAGATGGTCATTAGATAACTTCTAGACTTGGTCATCTTGTCATTTGCCCGAGCTGTCTTGCCACCTGCACTGCTACCAAATATTTACACTGGACTCCCACAACCCATGTCTCAGTACTCAAGGAAGTTAATCCATTCCATTTTGGAACTTTCATCTTGGGGCTGAATTGTCCTGATTGTTTAATTAGCCCATTCTCAGCTGGTGCTGAGATGCCCCACTCTCATCCAGGTATTTACATATTGCCCCATATTACATTTCTTGCCATCTGCATCACTGCCTCGCCCTTCTCCATCTCTCCAGTTTTCCACCTCCTGTTTTGGGCACAATAATTAAAACACCAATGGTACTAGAAAGGGCTTGTCAATGGATCCAACCACCATCCTTGATATGATACCCTGAAGACACCATTCCCTACGTGAGTCGTCTTTCCTATTAGAACATAAGCTTCTGGAGGGAATGGACTATCTCACTTTTTGAATTTTATCCCCACTACTTAACGTAATGTCTGGTACCTAGTAAGTACTTATTAATTTTTTTTTTTACTAATTCATTCATTGGCCCTGAATATTCAACACTTTTATCACTGACTCAGACATATGTCATTTTGGTCAAATCTTCAGATGATCCAAACCTGGAAGGAACAGCTAAGATAGGACCCCAAAAGAGGTTGGTCAGCTAGAATGATGGACCAAATCTGAGGAGATAAAATCCAACAGGGATATATGCAAGGTTTTGTACTTAGAAGTGATAAAAGCCAAGATCACAAGTAATGGATGAGGGAAGAGTAGCTTGTCAGTTGTTTGCATAAAAATAACTTTGGGAATTTTGATGGACTCCAAGCATAATGGATGAAAATGTTGGTGTGACAGCTTAAAGTTAGTGTGACTCTTGGCCAAATTAATAGAAGCATTGTGTCTGGAATGAAGGGAATGGCAGTCCAGCTGTCTTCTACCATGGTCATACCGTATGTGAAATACTGTGTTTAGTTTGGTGTGACCTTTTAGAAAGCACGACGGTATTAGAAGGCACCCAAAATAGGACAGTCACAGTATGGTCACCTGAGGTCCTGTTGAGACAAGGAGGATGTCTATTAGAGAGGAAATAAGACTTGGGGGAGGAGGGTCTTCAAGATGGATTAGACTTCTTCTTAGCCCCAAAGGACAGAAGCAGGAAGTGGGTGGATGTTGTCATGAGAAATTGAGTCATGATGTAAGGAAAACTTTCCTAACAATTAGAGCTGATCCAAAGGCTTCAAGTAGAGACCACATGGAAAGCATGATGGAGTAGGGGTTCTTGGTCAAGTATGGCTTGAACTCAATGCCCTTGAAGCTCTGAGACTCTAGGATTCTGCTCTACCCAATAAAACCTAAAACAGCTCCAAAAGACTCATAATAGAAAATTTCATCCACATCCAAAGAAAGAAATATGGAGTCTGAGTGCAGATTAAAGTAGACTATTTGCTCTCTTTTTTGTTTCGTTTTGTTTTTTTCTTTCTCATGGTTCCTCCCATTCATTCTAATTCTTCTATACAGCCTGACTAATGTGAAAATGTTTTTGATAGGAATGTATGTGTAGAGCCTATATCAGATCACACGTTGTCTTGGAGAGGAGAGAGGGGAAGGAGGTGGAGAAAATTTTAAACTTATGGAAGTTAATGTTGAAAACTAAAAACAAATTAATTAATTTTTTAAAAAAATCTGAAAGAACACTCTCTGCTCCTTCTTCTACACAATGGTATAGCCTATCTTTACTTCTTCTCATCCTCTCCCTATTTAGTTCCATAATAGTTATATATTTAGTTTCATTCTTAAAATACCTACACAGGTCAACTAGTTGGAGTCACTGTTTAAAAAGACAGTCTTGGCATAACTGATGCTGAGACAGACACACATAGATACACACCCACCCAAAAAGACACACACACACACACACACACACACACACACACACACACCCTTCTAAGCTTGTCTCTATCTGAACCTGACAGAGTATTTAACTTTCTTACATTTTGCTTAGTTGGAGCACAGAGCCAATGGTCAAACTTTGACCCAGTTCACCCCTCTATTGATTGGGTGGCTCCAATCTATCTCATGATAACTGGACAATAGATGTAGATGGAAGGGTCCTTCAAGGTCATCTCAACAAACCCTTTCAATATGCAGAAAGGGAAACTGAGTGGCTAAGGTCACTCATATAATAAGCCAGGATTAGAACCCAGCCTTCTGATTCCAAATCCAATGTTGCTTCCACATGCTGCATAACTGCCCTAAACTGTAGCCATAACCCTCATCCACCATCCTGAAAATGTCTGGGTCATAAGGGAGCACCAGGAAACAGAGCTGTCATTCAGTTACCTTGCTCCCAGGAAGACAACTTGGAGCCTTAGCATAATGATGGTGGGTGGGAAGCATTATCTTTGCATGTGCAGGATTGAACAATGTTTTCAATCCTGTTCAAAGACTTTCCCCATTAGCAATGGAGGAGTTCCTTGGAGCAACTGAAGCCCCATAATTTTTCTAAAGCCCTGATACAGTGGAAAAAAGGTTGCAGCTGGATTCAGGAGACCAGAAGCTGATGCAAAATGTGGCCACAGCAGGTACTTCCTCCCTCTGAGCCTTTTTATTTGGAAGGACTTACTAGGATTTGTACTTCACTGACAGAGTCAGGACTCTAAGAACCCAGGGTCACCTCAATACTGAGATGTGGTAGCACAGGAGGACTTTGCATTGTCATAATAAATATAGACTGCTGGATTTGGGAATCAGAAGAACCTGTGTCTGAAACACATTTCTGATGTTTAATGTCTTCATGATCTTGAGGAAGTCACTTAAAAAAAAAAATCGCCCTATGCCTCAGTTTCCCCATCTGTAAAGTGAGGAGGATGGGCTCTATGGCCTCTTCCATTAAGATAACTCCCCTGAAGCTATTGCTCCTTATATTTTCAGTGCCTGATGACTAAAAACAAAGGAATCTCTAGCATATCTTGACATTATTTCTCCCACATCTCAACTCTCTCTCCTGAGACCTTTGCTGGAATATGAAACCCATTCTTCATCCTGGTATATACTCTCTCCAGCCTCCTCCAGAGTCCCCCACTTTTGCCGTGTGGTCTGAGATGTCTTTTACCTCATTTGTAAAAGAGAAGACAAAATGGCCTCGATGGATGACCATCCAACGTTAAGGTCTTGTCCATATGTTGAGTTACGCTAGACTGGGAAGCCAGTTGTTTCACGGCTAGAATCTGGCCCATCCTGCCTACTGTGGTTCATCCATTCCCCTGTAAATGGCATGAGGACTGCACCCATCCACTGCCCTTTAACAATAGTTAATACCCACCGAATTTCTGCTTTCTAAGTGATAGGCACTCTCTCTGCGCTTTCTTCTCAAGCCTAAAATGGTAAAAAAAAAAAAAAAAAAAAAGGTAAATCATCTCTGAGACAACCAAAGCAAGGGGCAGGAAGGCCCTTGGAGGACACTGCCTCCAATCCCTTGTGCTCAGAGTACAAAAATCCAGACAAGAAGTGAGATCTTTCCCACAGTGGATGGGGGGTGGCATTCGGTGGAGAGCCCACGGCCACCAAGCTTTTCACAGCATTTCCAAAATGTGCTCTATTTTAAACTGTCTAAACCTCCCCAACAAGAGTCTTAGGACTGGCCTGAATTCTCTGTCATCTGGTCACTGGCCTAATCTAAAGCCGCTTCTTAACCTGTCACATAGTCCTGGGTCATTCCCGAATATTCTCATGTGGGAAACTGTCACCCTCATTTGCACCCATTCCCATATGATAGTGAAGTCTGATGCTGCAGTGGATAGGCTGCCAGACTTGGAGTCAAATCCTGCCTCTGACACTTATGAGCTGTGTGACCTCCAGCCAAATATTTACCCTCTATGCGCTCCAGTATTCTCAACTGTAAAAACAGGGGGTTGTACCTGATGCCTTCTGAGGCCTCTTCTATCTCTAAATAAATATAAGATCCTGTGATCCTATAAAATTCCTGCCTCAGTTTCCATATCTGTAAAATGATGGCATCCTAGCAGAGGAACAACCTCTGAGGTCCCTTCCTATTGTAGATCTAGGACCAGATGTCAGCAAATTCCTGGTCTAGTAACTGAGCTCTCCAAGAGCTTTAGAAGTTGGAGAGTGTTTCATGTAAAAGTCTCTTACTCATCCACTTGTAAGGCACTTACTACAGGAATGACAATGCCCATTGTACAGATGAGGAAGCTGAGGCTCAGCAAGCTTAAAAGGCTCATGGTCACCCATTCAGTAAGTATCAGGGATTGGTCCAAGTCCAGGGAGTCTGATCCACTAAACCATGCTGCCAATCAGATATACGTATCAATTATTATTCTGTAATTAAAAATCATCTCAGCCCTCTCCAGGGACAAGGTGAAAAAGATGGTACTTACAATAAAGAGTCGCAGGAAGTATGGCCAGGATTGTCAGCAGTATCAAGAACCAGTAGAAATGTTTATTCTCTGGGACTTAAGAAAGCGACACGTTAGATGGAGACCAACCACCTGCAGTGAGGCTATGCAGAGAGCAGGAGAAGCTCCTTGCAGAAGGACCTGGTGCTCCATGATGCCTCCTCCTCCCTCCCAGGTCCAGATGCTGCCTTGCCTCTTCCTGGTCTGTTCTCGGGGTTGGGGGACAGAGAGGGAAAAGACAAAGGGCAAAGGAGTGTTACCTTGGACTTGGCAGATGGTATTTCTGTTCTCAGTGCATTCCTCAAGGACGCCATGTTCACACCTGGAGGGGAGACCAGGTGGGGGACACCATTGAATATGACTTGGAAAGGTGGGAATTATCTATGCTCTCTCACTTTACAGGTGCTAAAAGGTCAAATGGGAGTTCATGCTTGGGATTTGTTTTTTCTTGACCTATCAGAACCTTACACCAGTAAGACTTTATTCATTCATTCCTTGAGAATTTATTAAACGTATCTCCTCTGTGCCAGGCAGTGGGGCTACAAGGGCAAAGCCAAAATCATGCCCATTCCTTTATCCTCTTTCCTTCCCCATCACAATTCCTCCACCACCAGCACTACTCCCCAGGGTCCCCCAGAAATAGGTTTACCTACTTAATCAGTCTGTTAATTAATTGACCATCCTTTATGAAGTGACTACTTGGTGCTAAGCTTTGAGGATACAGAGGAAAGCACAGCAGTCCCTGCCCTCATGAGGCTCACATCGAGACTATAATTAGCAGCCTTGTGGTGGTCATGGTACTCTTTACAATGCCAGGAAGCTACTCCAAGGGGGTAGAGAGCAAAGTTTCTAGGTAAAAAGCAAGGATGACAATGAAGGAGCAGGTTTACGCATAGAGTTCGAATTGGGAGGTAAGGGGCAGTGATTTGTGGCAATGATGGAAAGTCTAGGAGGTTAATGAGAAGCTAGGAGAGACGAATGTCTACATTCACCCTCCTCACCCTACCAGGTCCTGCTTCCCACCTGGTTGCCTCAGGGCTGTTTTAGGGGGTGGGGCTGACCTCAGAATCTTTTGGCAGCTTTTTCCTCCATCCCACACTTAGGGAAGAGGCATTGTATTCTGTCCCTTGCCTCACTACACAAGTTAGGATCACAGAATTCTACAAGAAGGGTGCCAAGAGATCACTTTATGAAAATCTCTCATGGACAAGGAAATAGACCCAGAAAGGAGAAGTGGCTTGACTATGATGAGAAATTAGGGTCCTAGTTTCCAATCTGTGTTCTCCTGCCCTGGGGGCTGCCTCTGGTAAGCTCCTCTTTAGAACTCATAGCCAGGGTATCTTAGATTGAGAAATGAAGAACATCAGACTTACTGGGCACAGGGCTCACAGTGCTTACACTCAGGAGTGTTGCAGAAAAACTGCTCGGCACATCCACATATGACATTTTGAACAGTGGTACAATTCTTTCTGACTTCGAAGCCTAAAAAGAAATTCCACAGGGTTCAGCATCTTTATCTGGAACGTCTTCTGTCGGTCCACTCACTCCACCTTCTCTCCTCACTGCCACCAGGTTTACCCCACTGTCCTCAAAAAATCTCTAGTAAATCTCTGTTGTCTCTTGCCCTGGCATTTAATGCCCTCCCTAGCCTGGCTCCTACTGACTTTTCACATGATTCCTTCTCATGCACTTGCTGCGGAATGCCACCCGCTGCCCTCCATTGCGTAGTGCATTTCTCTAGCCCATCCTTTTGCCCTGGAAGTGCGCCCTCCTACACAACCTCTAACTTCTTGCTTCTTGGTTTAGCTGGGTACCCCCTCCCCATGGCTGGATGGCTCTTCTCCTTTCTCAAATCCTCCTAGCAACCTCTGTCTGGATTTTTCCTCTGTCTCATCCCACCTAACCTTGGAGCGATCAGGATAGGATATGTATATGTTTTTTAAGGGTAGGGACCGCTGCACCTTTTAGTTTTTTAACCTTAGCACCCAGCAGCATATGTCTTACATATAGAAGGTGTAAATGGAAACATTTGCCAAATTAACTAAATTAATAAATTTTTTTTTTGTAAAACATGACTTTTCCCCCATCTAGCCATGTTTATAGATCGACAAGCTTTTATTAAGAGCCTACTATGTGCCAGGCCCTGTGATAACATGGAAACATTTCCTGCTCTCAAGGAATTTGAATTCAAGTGGGTGAGATGATGTATGTATGTATGTATGTATGTATGCATATAAGATCTATGCAGAGCAGAAACAAGAGAACCTTAGAAAAGATGGCGCGAGCAGCTGGAGGAGCTAAGAAAAGCTTTGTGTAAGAGGCGAACCCTGTGCCACGCAGGGATTCTGAGAGGCACAGGTGACGAGGGAGGGAGCGCATTCCAGACATGAGGCACGGTTAGGGCAAAGGCCTGGAGGAGGGAGATGGATCTAGACTGTGAAGGTTATGGAGGGGAATGATGTGTGGGCAAGTTGGAAGGGACTTTAAGCGCCAAACTAAGGAGTTTCTATTTGATCTTACAGGTAATAGAGGGAGTTTATTGCGGTGGGTCAGGCCTGAGCTGTAATAAAATCACTTCAACGTGTGTAGGGAGAGGAGAGAGGCTGGAGGCAGGGAGGCCAAGTTGGAGGCTAACGCCACAGTCCAGGCCAAAGAGAATGAGGTCCAAAATGAGTTGGAGGATAGGCGAGGTTGGGGAAGAGCAGACACACCGGGGGTGTGTCGGAGGCAGAAATCGCTGAGCAGGAGAGGAGAGGAAGGCGCCGAGGAGTTCCCAAAGGGGAGGATCCAGGTGCCTCTGACAGCCCCGGCAAAGTGTAGGAGAGGGAGGGGTTGGGAAGGGGCTGATCGCCAATCCCTCGCAGCTCAGTGAGGAATGGGGGGAGCTTGAATCAAAATGGAGGCCTGAATAGCCCACTAGCCCCGAAAAGCTGCACTGGCCACACATTTCAGATGGCTCTGGGAAGTGATGGATCCGTGTCTCAAATCAGGGGAGAGCTAAGCCAGGTCTCCGAGTTCTTTCTAACTAGTATCAATCCTTTCCGAGCCAGTGAGCAGTCTAGGCTGAGAGGAGGCATTCTGCAGAGGGATCAGTTTTATTCCTTCGGATGCAATTTCTGACCTCTTGGGTTTGCCCCCACCCTGGCCACATGCATGCATACATATGTATATGTTCCCAGAGGGCAGAGACTATTTTATATTTCTCTTTGTGCCCCCACCGCACAGCGCAGTGCTTGGCATATAATTAAAAATGCCTATTGATTGACTGACTGATTGACTGACTGATTGACTGCTGTACGCCTGCCCCTCTCTGTTGTGGCCTGCTCCCTGCTCCCTGAGGTCAGTGCCAGGCAGCAGCTGTGGCTCCTGGCTCTGAGGAGGGTGCCAGCCTCCCTCTCAAGCTGGTCCTGCCCTCAGTCAGCAGGTGGAGACCACCTGGGAAACAGCTGAACCAGAGGCATATGAAGCTGAAGGAAAGTGAGGAGACAGGCCAGGTGACCGGGTACTGGGCTGGGGGGGGGGGGGGGCAGGGAGTCTGGCAAACTCTGCCCTGTGTCTGTAGTGGTTTTCTCTGAGCTGCGTCTGTGTGTCTCCTGGTGTGGTCTCACATGCTGGACCGTGCTGCTGCTGAGCTCAGGGAAAGTCGTGTCCCCAACATATGTGTGACGACCAACTTTGATAGACTGGACTCCTCTCAGCAATGTTAGGTTATAAGACAACGCCAAAAGACTCACGATGGAAAGAGACGTCCACATCCAGAGAAAGGGATGCGGAGTCTGAGTGCAGACTGAAGCAAACTACCTGCTCTCTTTCTTTTTCTTGTTTTGTTTCCTCTTTCCCATTGTTCGTTCCATTGGTTATAATCCTTCTTTACAACCTGACTAATGTTTAATGTGAACTATTTGTAGATCCTATACTTGATTGCATGCCGCCATGGTGGGGAGGGGAAGGAGGGGGGAGGGGGGAATTTGAAACGCAAGGGATTGTGGAACTGAATGTTGTAAACTAAAAGTAAATAAACAAATTAATTTTAAAAAAGAAAGTCGTGTCCCGTGGGCATCTTGGGAGCATCCTCTGTCTCCTCCAGTGCATCGAGGTTTACTGGCAGAGACCCCTTTCCTGCAGAGACTTTCAGCCTCCTCCTGCCCTCTCCTGTTGGCCAGGCTCGATTTCCTAACCATCTCTCAGACTGTCCCAATCCACTGTCACTCATGTACCAAGTACCATTACACTCCTCACATTCCTCTCCTCCACAAATGCACTTCCTTCATGAAACCCTTTCTTGGTTCCCCTAGAGCAGCGGTTCTCAACATATGGGTCGCGACCCCTTTGGGGTCAAATGACCCTTTCACAGGGGTTGCCTAAGACCATCGGAAAACACATATTTCCCATGATTTTAGGAACCGAGACACCGCTCCTCTGTCTCCAGGGGGGGTCCGCCCACATGCAGATACACCCACATATGAGTATTAAAGGGTCCGGCATTAAGAGGGTTGAGAACCACTGCCAGAGAGGTTAGTGTCTCCTCTAGTCCACCCCTCACACATCACTGTGCATCTAATGAATAATTTTAATTAATATAAACTTCAAAGCTTCTCGACCTTCATTTTCAGCATGCATCCTGAATTTAGTTCTCTGCGAACATCTATGACCTTACCTGGCCCTACAGGAGATTGTCTATTTGTACAAGAAATGTCTAGTATGTCTCCCTGTACATCACAGATGGGAAAGAAACGTTTCCTGAACCGAACTGGCTGGTGTGTTCTGTCTGCATGAAGGTTTCACGTGGAGCCTCAGTTTTTCCATTGCACTTTGACAGACTTACCGTGCTCTCTGTCACAGAGGCCACAACGTAGACATTTATCACGATAGTGAGGATGGTCCATGTAATCCTCCCCAGGGGTGCAGTTTGTGCAGTGTGGTTTGCCTCCATGCACCACACAGTCAAGAGTTTTCTTTGTGCCTGTCCAAGAGTAAAGGAAAGTTTGCAAGGGAGTGCTAGGAAATGTTTAACAATCAGCTCTCCAGGAAAAAGTACATATGCCACACTTTTAGGCTTAATCTGCATTATCAATATCTTCTCCACCACTTTCTTAAGTCTAGACACTCAACACAATGATCCAAGTCCTGATTTGTAGCATTTGCCCATTTCCAAGGTGTAAATGCTCACACTGAAAATTTAACGATCAGCTCTCAAAATGAGCTGGTTCCAGGACACTCTCGAAAATATGCAAAACTGTGGTTAGAGAAGGAATGAGCCCGCTTTGGTCTTCGGCTAGAAGGAAGCCCATTTGGGTGGGGGTGAGGATCACACTGGCTTTTTTGTTGAGGCTCTCTAGTGGGTTCCCCATCTTTGGGAGTCTTCAGTCTAGACTGGAACCTTCGTCAGGCACATTACAGAGGAGGATCTTGTTCAGGCCAGGACTCACCAGCCTCGGAGGCCCCTTCCTACTCTGACATTTGGTGACCATAAGAAATGATAAACACTAGTTTCTGTGGCTTCCTTCAAGTTCCAGCTCAAATCCTGCCTTCTGTGAGAGACCCTGCCCTCTGAGATGGCCTCCAATGTAACCTGTAAGCACAGAGGGTGGGCCACAGGTTCTCTCCCCCTTTAGACTGTGAGCCCTTCAAGGGTGGGGACTGTGATTTTGCCTTTCTTTGTATCCTCAGTGCTTAGGTCAGTGGCTGGAACAAAGTAAGGGCTTAATAAATGCTTGTAGATAAGACTAAATTGAAGACAAGCAGGAAGAGCTCTCTAAAGTGAAGTAGAAAGACTAATGGACGTTTGTAAAGTGCTTTTCAGGTATCTTCTCATATGAGCCCCACAACAGGCTGGAAAGGTAGAAACTATGGGTAGTATTACACCTATTTGTAGATGAGGAAACTGAGGCTCAGCTGTGTGACCCTGGACAGGTCATTACCTCTACAAGCCTCAGTTTCCTCTACTGACAAATGCGGATAATAACCCAGATATGCCCTACCTCATGAGGGTGTTGAAAGTGCTTTCGACACGGGTATTGTCATGGTGATTGTTACTGTTCTCCTTCAGAGACTTCCTGGGGTTCTCTTGTACACCCATTCCCCTATGAATCCTTTCCCTTTTCCCTTCCCCCTAGTCTCAGAGAGTCATGAGTCTCCTTCAAAGGAGAATCATAGACTCTTGGTGTTGAATAGCATGTCAGATCCCATCTGGTTCCTTACTACACCAGGCTGGAGAGGAGCTGTCCATCATTTCTGTCATCCAGACACCTCTCATCCTTAGGCATTTTTTCCAGACAGTTTGCCTCTTTATACTGACTTTCCTTTGCTTCTGGTTCTATCCTCTTGAGATTAAACAAAACACCTGGCCCTTCCACGTGACTCTTCAGATACCTGCACATAACCCTCTTTCTTTTCTAGACTAAACTTCCTCATTTCCTTCACACAAATTCCCAAATAGCATGACGTTGAGGCCCTTCATCACCATGGTTATTCTTCTGGAGACATGCTTGAGATTACCCAATGTCCTCCCTAAAACAGAATGACCACAAGATTCTAGAGGTGGTCTGGCTAGTGCAGTCATGCCTTCTGACCTCCCTAGTCTTGGTCATCAGAACACACAGAATGTAGCCCAAGACCACATTCTAGCTCAGCACATGGAGGAAGGAGGGGAGTGTGGGTGAGTCTGATTACGTTGAGGGCCCCCTTCCCCACCTCCCCCAAGGGCATACTTGAAGAAAAAAATAAAAATAAAAAAAATAGAACAAAGGATTAATGGGAGTAGTCTGAAAGCAAAAAAAGCATCTTTACCAAGGCTTTCTTTGAAAGTCTGTCCTAGGACACCTGGCCACTGACAGGGAGGAGAACAAGAAGGAGAAGATGAAAAGGATGGATGAAAGAGAAGATGGGCAGAAAATGGAATTGTTAATGGCACCCCCATTAGGGGAGACAGACAGAGAGACAGAGACAGAGAGAGGAGGGAGGGAGAGAGGGAGGGAGAGAGACAGAGAGATAGAGAGACAGAGAGAGAGAGACAGAGAAAGAGAGAGAGACACAGAGAGAGAGAGACAGAGAGACAGAGACAGAGAAAGACAGAGAGAGAGAGAGAGAGAGAGAGAGAGAGAGAG
>CM053582.1:570018295-570065360 GCA_028627135.1 Pseudochirops cupreus | reverse complement strand
AGAGAGAGAGAGAGAGAGAGAGAGAGAGAGAGAGAGAGAGAGAGAGAGAGAGAGAGAGAATGAGAACTGGCCTTGGAGCAATGAACATTTGGGTTCAAGTCTTGGTCACCCGACCTCTCGGTGCCCCAGGAAGCAATTGAAGCCTACAAGCTGCCTAGCAGGGGCCAAGCAGTTTTGGAAGAGGGAGCTTCTTTTCTGGGGATTTTCTGACTCCAGTGAAATCCCAAACCCAATCCCTAGGTCTGGCCTAAAGGAGCCTCTTTGGAAGATGGCCACTGTATGCAAACACATGATGACAAAGAGCAGTGTGAGAGTGGTGAGATTGTCAGTACATTGCTTGGCACTTACTGGATGCTTCATAAATGACTGTTTCACTGAACTGAGTTCTCATCCCCTCTACTCTGGGCATCAGCTCTGCTCAGAAGGGGCTGTTATTATCACCCCTAGCTGACAGATGCAGGAGTGGAAGCTGGTAAATGACCGAAGCAGGATTTGAATTCAGATGTTTTTGCCTCGTGTCCAGTGTGGTTCCACTGAACAACACGGCCTCTCTACATGGTCATCTCATTATCTAAATAACTCTCTGACACCTGAGGAAACCAAGTCATGAAGAAGTCAGATGACTTGCTAGGGTTACACAGCTAAGAGTCTGACTCCAGGCCTGGTGTTCTAACCATTGCACTGCGCTGCCTTTGTAGTAATACAGCTGAGGAACCTGCTGGGGCCTGACTCCAAAGGCTCCGCTCTTTTCATCCCACCACGGGACAGCTCCCTCATTGCTGCCTAGGAGATTACACAGACCGTGGGTCAGAGGGTGAGAAGTGGCGGGGACTTTGGAAGAAACAAAGGCCCCCCCCTCAGTGAGGCCAAGGGCAATGAGATGGTTCTCCTGGCTCAGAGGGTCAGAGAGTTAAAGGTGTCAGGGATATCAGGGTTGATTCGCACTGAGGAAGAGCTCAAGGTCAAGAGAAGTGACCTAAAGCCAAGGGTAGCAAGTACTGATGGCAGGATTTGAATCCAAAACCTCTGACTCTGGAATCAATAAGCCAGGAGGACTACGAAGCCCTCTGATGTCTAGAAACACTCAGCCCTCAGACTCCTGCCCCATCTTAATGCTCTGACTTCTTGGTCTTCCTGCCTTGTCTGGCTGCAGCTTCTGGCAGGGCCCATGGTTGCTCTAAGCTGGAGATCTCTTTGCCATCCTCCCTCAAAAGCTGCTGCCGGATTTGCATTTTGTGGGATTTCTAATTTGTTGCTGCAGTGTGCAGGCTTTCCTGCCCTGGCTGGGTTGCCTTTTGCAGTCAGTACTGGGATATTGCTGTCGGGGGCATTTCTAGCTCACTCTGCCACTTGGATGAAAAATGCAAATAGCCCTTGCATACTCCGACTCTGGGCAGACACAGCCTACTGCATGCTCAGTTGTCTGGGGGGAAGTGCCAGGCCACACAGAGAGGGCAGAGGCTCCAACCCACGGGTATGACTCATAGGCATCAGAAAATGGTGCCGGCAGCTCAGGCCTTCCCTCCCCAAGTGTCTTGGCCTTCTTGAGAAGGCAGGCAGACCTTCTGTCTGCGTTCATTCAGCAAACCTCTCTTAAGCACCTGCTATGGGCCAGATAAAAATTAAATTCTCCATTCCTACAAGGAGCTTACAGTCTGTAGCATGCACACAGACAAGGAAATAATGAAGGTGTGTCAGAGCAGATGGTTAGTAATGACTGGGAGATGAGGAGGGGAATCAGGAAAGGCATATGAATGAAGCCAGGAAATCCAAGAGGCTATAGTAACAAGAGAGGGCATTCCAGGCACAGGGAACAGCCTGTGCAAAGTCATGGAGGCAGGAGATTGAATTTCGTAAATGGAGAAAAGTGAGAAAGTGAGGCTGGCTGGAATGCACCATGCACGAGGGGGAGGCATGTGCAATGAATCTGCAAAGGCTGAGAACTAATAATAAAAGCAACAGCCAGCATTTATAGAGAGCTTACTGTGTGTCAGGCACCGGGCCAGGCTCTTTACAAACAGCACCTCATTTGACTCTCACCACAACTCTGGGAAACAGGTGCTATTATTACCCCCATTTTACAGATGAGGAAACTAAGTAAGACAAACAGGCGAACCAGCTGGCAAAAGTCTGAGGCTGGATTTGAACAGGAGTCTTCCTGACTTAGGGCTTGTAGCTCTCTGCACTGCGGGGCCCCCTAGTGGTCATTAAGCATTTACCACCTACCCATGGCTATGCTAAGCTCTTGGGAATCATAAAAGCCCAAAGAGTTTCCAACAGCCTTCAATGAGCTTACCTTCCAACAGAGGAAGATGATCCACAAAAAGGATCTGAGGTTGGGAAGAAAGCCTTAGGTAACAAACAGAGGGGTTGGTGTTTTTCTCCAGAGCAGCAGAGGCAGCCTCATGTGCCCACTGTCTGGGCAGCCCCTCTGCCTGCCTGTCACCCACCCTCTGGGCAGCCCTTTCCCCTCATAGGCATCCCAGGAGGCACAGTACAGGCGAAGCTATGCCAGGACCTGAACAGCACCTGTGAGGGGTTATGAGGGGGCTCTCACAAGAATCCCCTGGCATGTCAAAAGCAATTTGCCAGCATTTGTTAAACTCCTCCCCTCACCCCACAAACCATCTCTTAACCCCAAAGACACAGATATGTTGGGTACTTACCAGGAGGGCATAACTGGCAGCAGATGGCCCCTACAGGGTGCTGGCCTTTAGGGCATGTGATCTCCCTCTTGGTGAAGCTTTTGTTTACTTGTGGCCACTTGGAATCATTGCCAAGCCAGGAAGACATGATGTTTCTGCACAAGGCTCCATCAATGCTGATTAGAATCTACAAAAGAAACAGGGTAAGGTCATTTTGATGAGCATTCCCTAGAGCTGAATAAAACCCTCTGCCCAGGCCTAGTTTACACAGAGAAGCTTATAATTAATTTAATTTTTCCTTGAAGCATTTGTAAGCTATGCCATTGGGTTCATGTCTGTTAAATCTCAAAACTAATGTTTCTTTCAGAAAAATATAGGTTCTCTTTTTATCTCTTTTAATTTAGTCTATTTTTCTGTTGCCTTGCTTGAAATCATAATTGTTATCCCTGCTTTTTTGTGTGTTCATCTACAAAATAATAGATTTTGCACCAACCTCCTATTTTAATTTTATATGAATCTTTGTTTCATGTGTGTTTCTTGTAAACAACAATATTGTTGGATTTTGCTTTCTAATCCGTTCTGCTAACTAACCTCTTTCATTTTATGAGTCAATTTAAACTATTCACACTCAAAGCTATGACTTAATTGTTTATTCTCTTCCATTCTATTCTGTATTTTTCTTCTCTGTATTCCTCCTCTCTACTTGAGTTTCATCCTTTCTCTTTTTCCCCTTTTAACCTTTTCTTGGGTATCTCCTCACCACACCCAAGGTCCTTCTCACTTATTACTAATCCTTCCCTGTCAAAAAAGAAAAAGAGAACTACAGGCCATAATCCCTAATGAACAGAGATGCAAAACATCTAAATAAAATATTAGGAAAGAAGCTAAAACAACATATGACAAAGATTATACACTATGAGTAGTTTGAATTTAAGCAAAGGCTTAGGGGTAGCTAGGTGGTGCAGTGAATAGAGCAACGCCCCTGGAGTCAGGAGGACCTGAGTTCAAATCTGACCTCAGACACTTGATGCTTACTAGCTGTATGACCTTGGGCAAGTCACTTTACCCCAATTACCCTGCCTTACCCCCCTCCAAAAAAAAAAAGCAAAATAAATAAAGGCTTAGTTTAATATTAGGAAAACCATAAACATATCCAGCCGTATTTATTTCAAAATTAATAAAAATAATAGGATTTTAACAATGATGCAGAAAGGTTGGGTTGTTTTTTTTTCTTGCTTTTTTTTGGAGGGAGAAAGGCAGGGCAGTTGAGGTTAAATGACTTGCCCAAGGTCACAGAGCTAGTAAGTGTCAAGTGTCTGAGGCTGGATTCAAACTCAGGTCCTCCTGACTCCAGGGTGGTGCTCTAATCACTACACCACCTAGCTTCCTCCAGAAAGTTTTTTGACAATATATAACATTGGCTTCTGTTAAAAATACTCCAAAAATAGGAATAAATAAATATTTCCTTAATATGATAAATGGTGTATATCTAAAACCAAGAGATACTATTTAAATAGATTTAAAGCAGATTTTTTTCCAGTGAATTCAGGAGTGAAGCAGGGATTTCCACTATTATCACTTCTTTTTGACTTAGTGTTAGAACTGCGGACCATAGTAATAAAATGTAATAGATTCAGGGAATGACACAGATAAAGAAGAAAAAAAGTTAACCCTTTTTGCAGATGATATGAAAGTGTACCTAAAGAACCTTACAGAGTCAGCTAAAAATTCATAGAAACAATAACTTTAACAAATTTGGGGAATATAAGCTAAATCCACATGAACAACCTGCATTTCTTTATAATACTAATAAAATCTAGCAAAAAAATAGAAAGAGAAAGTTCATTTAAAATTTGTATGGAATGCATAAAATACTGTATGTGGGAGTCTACTTTCTAAAATATACACAAAGCTATCTAACCGCAAACAAATGTTAACAGAAATACAGGATTAAACAATTGGGAAAATATTAACTATTCAGGTAGGATTAATCAATATGATCAAGCAACAATACTATTATATTAATTTACCTATTCAATATTTAATTTACTTAGCTATATTAACTAAACCTCTAAAAGATTACCTTATATAGATCTATAAAAAGTAATAATGAAATTCATATGAAAGAAAAAAAAGGTCAAGACTCTCAAGAAAATAATGAAAAAGAAATGGGAGTAAAGAGGACCTCACCCCATCAGATCCTATGATAAAGTACAATTTGGTACAGGTGAGAAATAGAGGGAATGATCAGGGTAACAGTTTCATTACCCAACATACAGAAATAAATATATCTAATATCTTACTATTTGATAAACACAAGGAATCCTGCTCCTGGGGTAAGGACTCACCATTTGACAAAAACCATTGGAAAATTGAAGATCAGAACAGAAAAAAAAATAGATTTAGGCCAACACCCCAAATCTTCTACAAAGATAAACTCCAAATGAATGTGTGACCTAGACTTAAAATGGCATATCAAAAACCAATTAGAGAAAAATGTCTATCAGAGCAATAGATAGGAGAAAAGTTCATGACCTAAAAGGACCACAGATGATAAAAATGCATAATTTTGATTAAATAAAAGTAAAATGGCTTTGCACAAACAAATCTAATAAAGCTAACATTAAAAAGAAAACAAGGAGCTAGGAAAAAGCTTTACTGAAAATTTCTCTGATAAAGGTCTCATTTCCAATATACGTAAGAAACTGATTCAAATTTATAAGAAAAAGAGCCATTCTCCAATTTACAAATAATCTAAGGATATGAACAAATAGTTCTTGAGCATAGAAATACAGGTTCTCTACCTATAACCATATGGGAAATATTCCAAATCATTGCTAATTAGACAAATGCAGATTAAAGCAATTTTACGATAATACATTGCACTTACTAGAGAGGTGAAGATCATAAAGGAAAATGGCAAATGTTGGAGACCCTGAGGGAAACACACACACTGAAGAACTGTTGGTGGACCTGTGAATGGGTACGACCATTCTGGAAAACAATTTGGAATTATAGCAAAAAGCAGAGCATGAACTTTGACCCAGAAAAACCACTGCTAGGCCTATAGCCAAGAAAAATCAAAAAAAGAGAAAAAGGTCCTATATATGCAAGAGTATTTATAAGAAGTCTTTTTGTAGTGGCAAAAACAGGGATGGCTGAATACGTCATAGAATATAAATGTGACAGAATCAATCATGTAAGAAATGACAAAATAAGTGATTTCTCCTTTAAATAGTATTTTTTTTACCCAAATTACAAGTTAAGACAATTTTCAGCATTCATTTTCATAAGATTTTGAGTTCCAAATTTTTATGCTTTCCTCCCTCTGCTTCCCTCTTCCTAAAATGGTAGGCAATTTGATATAGGTTACACATGTCCTATCATGTAAAACATATTTCCATATTAGTAATAGTTGTGAAAGAAAAAACAGATTAAAAGTGAAAAAACCATGAAAAAGAATAAAGAGAAAAAAAGTATGCTTTGATTCGCATTCAGAGTCTATCATCAGTTCTTTATCTGGATATGGATTTTTCTTCATGAGTCCTTTGTGCCTTGTCTTGGGTCACTGTATTTCTGAGAAGAGCTGAGTCATTCATAGTTGATCATCACATGATGTTGCTGATACTGGGTGCAATATTTTCCTGGTTCTTCTCATTTCACTTCGCATCAGTTCATACAAGTCTTTCCAGGTTTTTCTGAAATCTGCCTGTTCATCATTTCTTACTGCACAGTAGTATTCCCTTACATTCACACAACACGACTCGTTCAAGCATCCCCCGATGGATGTGCATCCCCTCAGTTTCCTATATTTTGCCATCACAGAAGGGTTTGCTGTAAATATTTCTGCACATGTAGGTTCTTTTTTCACTTTAATGATCTCTTTGGGATTCAGTCCTAATACTTGTATTTTTGGGACAAAAGGTATGTACATGCCTTTTGAATGGTTGAATCAGTTCACAATTTCACCAACAGCGCATTATTGTCCCAATTTTTTCACATCCTCTCCAACATTTATCATTTTCCTTTTTTGTCACATTAGTCAACATGACTGGTGGGAGGTGGTATCTCAGAGTTGTTTTAATTATCATTTCTCTAATCAAAAGTTATTTAGAGAACTTCTTCATATGTCTACAGATAGCTTTGATTTCTTCCTTTGAAAACTGCCTGTTCATATGCTTTGACCATTTATCAATTATATAATAGCTTATATTTTTGTAAATTTGACTCAGTTCTCTACATAGTTGAGAAATGAGGCCTTTATCAGAGGCACTTGCTGTAAAGATTGTTTCCCAGCTTTCTTCATTCCTTCTAATTTTGGTTGTATTGGTTTTGTTTGTGCAAACCCTTCTTGATTCAGTATAATCAATATCTATTTTGCAATTCTTAATGCTCCCAGTCTCTTATTTGGTCATGAACTTGTAATTCATTTAACTTCTCCTTTAAGAATTTGGATGCTATGCCACTTGGTGCACATATATTTAGTATTGATATCACTTCATTGTTTATGGTAACTTTTAGCAAGATGTAGGTTCCTTCCTTATCTCTTTCAATTAGGTCTCTTTTTGCTTTTGCTTTGTCTGAGATCAGAATTGCTACCTCTGCTTTTTTTTTTTTACTTCAGCTGAAGCATAATAGATTCTACTCCAGTCCTTCACCTTTACTCTGTGTTCTCTCTGCTTCAAGTGTGTTTCTTATAAATAACATATGGTAGGATTCTGGTTTTTGATCCACTCTGCTATCTGCTTCCGTTTTATGGGAGAATTCATCCCATTCACAGTTATGATTACTATCTGTGCATTTCCCTCCATCCTATTTTTCCTCTTGTTTGTCCTTTCTCCTTTCACCCTTTTCCCACCTCACCAGTGTTTTGCTTCTGTCTATCACCTCCTCCAGTCTGTCCTCTCTGTCAGTCCTCCCTGCCCCCCACCCTTTACTTGATCTCCTCCCCTCCTACCTCCTTGTTGGGTCAAATAGATTCCCATATTCAACTGATTGTGCATATTATTATGTCTTTAAGACAATATTGATGACAATAAAGTTCAACCAATGCCCATCACCCACCCTTTCATCTTTCCCTCCACTGTAATGGATCTTTCTCATCCCTTCATGTGAAATAATTTACCCCATTCAACCTCTTCCTTCTTTCTGCATCCAGTGTACTTCTCTTTCTCATCCCTTAATTATTTTTTATGTCATTCTCTCAAATTCACCTTATATCTTACCCTCTGTCTAGGTATATATTGATTCTATCTGTACTACTGGTGGTACAATTTTTTAAAATTACAATATCATCTTCCCATGTAAGAATGTAAACAGTTCAGTTCCATTGAATCCTTATATTTTCTTTTCCCTTTTCAACTTTTTAGGCTTCTCTTAGCTCTTGATATTAGAGATCAAATTTTTTGTTCAATTCTGGTCTTATGAAAGCTTGGCCTCCTTCTATTTCATTGAATGACCATTTTTTCCCTTGAAGTACTATGCTTAATTTCCCCAGGTGGGTGACTCTTGCTTGTGGTTCTAGCTCCTTTGCCTTCTAGAATATCACGTTCTATGACCTCCAGTCCTTTAACGCGGCAGCTGCCAAATCTTGTGTAACCCTGATTGTGGCTCCACCATATTTAAGTTTTTTTTTTCTTTCTGGACACTTGCAGTATTTTGTCCTTGACCTGATAGTTCTGAAGTTTGTCTATAAGGTTCCTTAGAGTTTTTATTTCGGGATCTCTTTGCTGAGGTGATCTGTGGATTCTTTCAATGCCCGATTAGCCCTCGGGTTTCAGGATATCAGAGCAGTTTTTCTCGATAATTTCTTGAAAGATGCTGTCCAGGTCCTCCTTTGGAGGGTAGTTCAATGATTCTGACATTGTCTCTCCTGCATCTATTTCCAGGTCAGTTTTTTTTTCCAATAAGGCATTTTATGGTTTCTTCTATTTTTTCATTCCTTCAAAGCTGTTTGATTGATTCTTGATGTCTCACAGAATCATTATCTTCCACTTGCCCAATTCTAACTTTTAAGGAGTTGTTTTCCTCAGTTGGCTTTTGTACCTCCTTCTCCATTTGGCCAATTGCACTGTCAATTCTTTTTTCATCATTCTCTTGCATCACTCATTTCTTTTCCCAATTTTTCTTCTACCCCTCTTACATGATTTTTAAGCTCCTTTTTGAGCTCTTTCGGGAGTTCGTTTTGGGCTTCAGACCACTTCCTGTTTATCTTTGGGGCTTTGCCCATGGGTGTCATGACCTTGTTGTCCCTTCCTGAGTTTGTGTCTTGATCTTCCCTGTCACCATAACAACTTTCTACAGTCAGATTCTTTTTTTCTTGTTGTTTTTTGCTCATCATTTTTTGACCTTTTTCTTTTCTTTTAAATTTGAGTGCTGCTGCTGGAGTGGAAGGGGCACTGTCTTAGGCTTCTTGTGCCAGAGGCTGCAGACCCTGGCTATTTACCTGGTGCTGAGCTGATGCTTCCCTGAGGTCCACAGGGGACCCTTGTGTCTAGTGCCATGCTGAGGGGGTGGGGCGGGGGTGGGTGGCTGGGATCCTAGAGCTGGTATCTGGTGGGTACTGAGGCTGGCGGGGTGTTTCTGTGTTTCCCTGGGACTATACTGAAGCTGCCTGTCTGTCTGGGGCTATGCTGAAGCACTTTACATTTCTTGGAGCTGGAATCTGCACATTCCCCTGCCTATGCTGAGACACGTGGGGGGTTGGGGCAGGGCTGGTGTTGGTGTTTGCCTGCTCCCCTGCTCTGGGATTCAGGATCTCCTACTGTTTTGCTGAGGCAGGGCTTGCTGCTGGCTTCCTGGTATGCTTCCTGTCCTGGATTGCCTTCCCCTTTTACCTGAGTGAGACAGACTTTTCTTGCCAAGTTTCCAAGTTTCTTGGGCTAACAGATTTTCCCACCCTATCTTTTTGCTGGTCCTACTGTTCCAAGATTTGTCTTGGGGTACTATTTTATGGTTGTTTGGAGGTGAATATGAGAGAGTTATGGCAACTCACTGCTTTCTCCATCTTGGCCCAAAACAAATGTTTGCAAGGAAACATGGAAAAACGTGAGCAACATAATGCTGAGAAATGAACTGACGTGGAACAGTTTCTACTAAAACAGCAATATTATACAAAGGAATCATTTTAAGGATTTTTATAAACTAGTAAAGAAGGAAATATGCAGAACCAGGAGAAGAGTTTGCACAGCAACAATGCCATGAAAACAGATTCCTTGGAAAGCTGTAAGGGTGAGGATCGATGCGATGACCCTCCATGACTTCAGAGGACCAAGGGTGAAACGCCCTCCAGAATACAGAGGGGAGGAATTTAAGTGCAGAAACACAGATAATGTAAAATCATGTGGAATGGAATAAAATATTATGTTATAATAGATTATATGCCATGTCACATTATGTTACATTATTGTACCACGGATGTATATATATATATACATATATATTGATGTTGAGTTGTTTCAGTTTGTTCATGTGTGTGTGTGTTATATATACTATATTGTAATGTACGCATGTGTGTTATATTACTGTGCTATATATGTATATATATACTGTGTTATACTGTACTGTATGTATATATTACATTACTGTGCTACACGTGCATGTGTGTATACATATCTACATGCACACACACAAATTCCATCCAGTGTCTCTAGAGGAAAGGGAGTATTAAAACATGGTGCCCAGAACTGACCCCAATCCTCCAGATGAGGCCAGACAGGGGCAGACCAGGTGGGCCTTCGCTTCCCTGTCTCACACTCCCTTGGCAGCCCAAGCTTGAAGCTCCTTCACTAGGGCTTGGCTGCTACCCACAGCAGGTACTTTTTTCATTCTGACATTACCAGCTTCCCAGAAGAAGACAAAAAGGAGAAGTCCTTGGAGAGAAACCTGGGCACAACCTAAGCAAATGGAGGCCTGGATCACAGAGAGAAGCCTGGCTTCTGGTGCCAGAGCATCTCCCAACAATCAATGTCATGCTGTGAGTCACAAGCAGAAAGTCAAAGTGAGAGGTGTCCTCTTCCGGCAGTGGCCGCATCTCTGGGTTTCCTTTTACAGAAAACAGAGTCATCAAGTCCCAGGAAACAGGAGTAATACACTGACTTTTATTCTGCAGAAAAACTGAATTAAAGAAACAAGCAAGCCCAGGCAAACGTTTAAGGTTAGGAATCTTAGAAACTGCTTCCTTTGGGCACAGAAGCCAAGTTTATGCTAATTTGCAAACTAACCCAAGGCCACTGACTGTGGTCCAGCCCAGCCAGGCTGAGATGGTTCACAACTACTGAACCTGGAAATGCTGAAGAATGACAGACAAGGGCAAAATTACCTCCAGCCACTTTGTTAAAAAATACTCATGTATCCTGGACAAATGTCTAGTGTGAGGCACCTCTAACTCCTCTCTCCTTCCCACCAGAGTATTCCTGACCCCAGATTGTACAAGCTCACCCCCCCTAAAGTGGAAGTTTAGGGCAGAAATAGAAAGAGGAATGTCCAAAGAACTCCAACTTCCTTCCAGGACTGGTCCAAGGGGACCTTCCTGATGGCCCCACTTAGTAATACTTCTTCTTGAAATGATGTTCAATTACTTTATATATAAAGGGCAGTGTGGTAGAGTGGGTAGAGAGCTGGTTTCAGAGCCAGGAAGATAGGGGTTCAAGTTCATACTGGCTGTGTGTCCTCTCAATGCCCTAAGAGACACTCCAAGATGGAGGTACACTACAGGGGCTGACTGGCATTGGTAGAACAAATTTCTTGTCTGGGAGTCCTCATGGCAATTAAATTATTGGGTCAGTAAACACACACACACACACACACACACACACACACACACACACACCTAAAACCCTTGATACTTACTTCTATTTACTCCCCCATAACTTTGGCCTTCCTTTTCTCTCCGCTCCCTTCCACAGCCACCCAAATGCGTGCCCTCCTCACCAGTCATCTGCCTACTGTAAGAGTCCCCTGATAAGCCTTCCGCACATGTCTTCTCCCCACTCTGATCCATATTTCATGCAGCTGCCAAAGTGACATTCCTTCATCATGATCATGTCGTCCTCCCATTCAAGAAACTCCAGTTGCCATTGGATAACATGCCCACTCCTCCATCTGGCACTTAAGACCCTTCTCAATCTATTTCCAGTTCCATCTTGCCAGACGCATTGCTCTCACTCTCCGTTGACCCAAAGTGGCTTCTTTGCTGTTGCCCTCTGTGCTGTTGCACAGACTGTGCCCTGTCCTCTCGCTCTCCACCTGTGAAGGGGTCTAGCAGCCTTCAGACTCATCTCAGGCGCCGTTCCCAAGCTTCCCAGCTGTCTTGACTCCTGTTCCTCGACCACTAATCTTTGTATATTGTTTGCCTTTACATGCCCCCCCCCCCAATAGAATATAAGCTCCTTGAAGGTAAGGATTATTACAGTTTTTTTTCCTTTGTATTCACAGCATAGTGATTGGCACAGAGCACAGAGAAGCATGTTGAACTGATACCCCGGACATGTTTCTCCCTTCAAATGAGATATCTGTAAAGTTCTTAGCACAGAACCTGGTATGTAGTAGGAACTCCACAAATGCTTATTCCCTCCCTTTTTCCCTAGGTGCAATGTAAGTTCCTCAAGGGCTGAGATTGCTTCCTTTTTGTCTTTGTATCCCCATCACTTCACACAGTAATTGATTAATAAATGCTTGTTTAATTAAATTATATTTTTTACAAGGTAAAACCTTCCAGTGGGATGTAAGTTCCTTGAGGGTTTTTTTTGGGGGGTCTTATAAGTCCCATGTGTAGCAAGGTACCTTGCACACTCTCAATGTACACTATGTTTTTGCTCACTCTTTCATGCCTGCCATGTGTATCTGTGGGACAGCATACCTCATTTGAGGGGGTAAGATAGGAGGATATTTTGTAGCTACTATTCTGACTATTTCATTTTAGTAAATCATTTTGCTTTGAGTTAATTGTGTCTACTGGCTTACTGGCAAAGGAGAGCTCACCAGTGGGGGCTTGCAACCTATAGTTTTAAGTTTTAAAAGTGCAGATCCTCAGTATATCTTAGAAACTAGAAGTTATAGTCACCTCCTAGGGACCCAACTTGTGAGTTGAACGGTGTGATACTTATAAATATTAGTTGAATCCAATTGAAGGAGGTCTGATTTAAAGTCACTCCTTAGCTGGATGACTGTGGGCAACTGACTTCACTTCTCTGGGCCCCAGGGGCCTCATTTGCAAAATGGGGGTGATAACATGAGGAACTGTATTTTATTAATCTTGACATGCCACAAAATATGAGTCAATATTAGCTCAAAGGCCCAGTTCTAATTTCCTCTCTTTCCTTCCTTCCCCAGGTGGGGTGTGAAGCAAGGCAAGGCAAGGCAAGGCAAGGGTGTCTCCAGGCTGCCACTGACCTCCTTTCCACTCTGGCTTCCACACAGCTCACCTCCCTCCTTCAGCAGGCAGCTACTGGCAGCTCCGCTAACTTACTTTATTTGACACTGTTTGGCTGATTTGGAGAAAAATGACAGAGATGCCCCAGGCTCATGAGAATCGAAAGAAAGACTTCTTCTTTTCAAGGCAAATATATGTCCGGAATGAGGTGGAGTGAAGACAAAATGGTTTTTTTTATCATCACCATCAAGTAGAGAAAGTATTTACTATTAGAATAAGAGGCAGTGTGGTGAAGAGGTTACAGATGATGTCAAAGTCAAGCTGTCTGGGGGTCAAGTCCCACAGTGGATACAAACTGATTGTGTGACCCTGGGCAAGTCACTTAACCTCTTACTGGTCCCAGGTAACTCTCTATGACCATAACTTGTAGAGAAAGCAATGTCCTGCTTTGCTAGAGAGAATTGCCTCATTCTGTACTAATTAAATCATGAGTCTAGTCTATAATATTAGAACACTTCCATGCCTTTGCTCAGGCTGATCCTCATGCTTGGAATTCCATCCTTCCCCTACTTCTCTTGTTGAAGACCTACCCAGCCTTGAAAACGGAGGTCACATTCCATCCCCTCTAGTAAGGTGTTCTACACCTCCCATCATCACCAGCAGTCAAGGCTCCTGGCCCTCAGCCTTCACGTGTCTCAGCATTTGTAACTCTCTAATGTAGCTCTCAGCAGGCAGCTAGGTGGCACCATAGTGCACAGAATGCTGGCTCTGGAGGCAAGAACACTTGAGTTCAAATCTGACCTAAGTCACTTACTAGCTGTGTGACCCTGGGCAAGTCACCTAACCCTGTTTGCATTAGTTTCCTTATCTGTCAAATGATCTGAAGAAGGAAATGGTGGACCACTCCAGTATCTCTACCAAGAAAACCCCAAATGGGGTCACGGAGAGTCAGGCACAATTGAAATGACTGAACATCAACAACGCAAATTATCATGTGCAATGTCCTATAAGGATCATTGTATAGTGCATAGGATCCTAGACCTGGGGCTGTAAAGGACCTTGGAGGCCACAGAGTCAGCACGCTTATTGGCAGAGCTGTTAAAAGACTTGCCCAAGGTCACACAACTAGCGCATCTGGAGGTGATATGAGCCCAGGCTTCCTGGTCCAATTCCCCCTCCATGAAGCCATGTCTTATTCCCTTTCTGGGACACAAATTTCTTGAGGTTAGGTACTATGCCTTAAGTCTCCATCAGAGTATAAGCTCATTCTTTGTACTTATATCCTTAGCACCTGGCACAGGGGCTGACTGTGTGTGCCATTACCTGGCACAAAGTAGGCACCTAATTCTTGTTGATTTAAATAAAATCTCTCTTCCCCCTGCCCCAGGACCCAGCACAATGCCCTGCACACAGCAGGCACTTGTTAAAAGCTTGCTCTTTTTGAGAATTCACCCTCTCCTGAACAAAAGGACTTCTTCCTTTTGGGATTGTAGATGAAGGTTTGAAGTCCATGCTATACACATCTTCCATTACACAGATGTGGAAACTGAGAGCCAGAGAGAGGAAGTCACATGTCTAAGGCCACATACATAATCAGCATAGAGCTGGGATTGGAAATAGCCAACAGCTAACACATACACACAAAATAAAGTTTGGATCCCAGGAAAGAGAATAGGAAGGAAGCAACAAAGAGGTGAATTTTGGTTGAATGTTAGGAACAATTTCCTAACCATTAGAGCTCTCCCAAACTTGAAAAGGCTGCCTTTGGGGGTAGTCCAATACCCTTCATTAGATGTCTTTAATCACCCACTTCTTGGGGGTGGGATGGAATGTAGAGAGATTCTATTACCATCTCTGCCATCACCACCATCCCCACCATCACCATCCCCACCATCCTCACCATCCCCACCATCACCAAACAGGGGGCAAAGTACTGAACAGGGAGATAGGAAAACTGGGTTTCAAACTGTCCTAAGACACTTACTAAATGCATGACCCTGGGCAAGTCACTTCATCTCTGTCAGCTTCAGTTTCCTTATCTGTAAAAATGGGGATAATAGCATCTACCTCCCAGGGTTGTTGCGAGGATCGAATGAGGTAACATTTGTTTTTTTTATTTTTTTGCCTTTTTTTTTGGAGGGGGGAAGGTAGGGCAATTGGGGTTAAGTGACTTGCCCAAGGTCATACGGCTAATTTTTGTCTTAAGTGTCTGAGGCTGGATTTGAACTAGGTCCTCCTGACTCCAGGGCCAATGCACTATTCACTGTGCCACCTAGCTGCCCCTGAGGTAACATTTATAAAGCACTTTGTAAACTTGGAAAGGCTGTATGCAGCTACTGTTATCACCACCACCATCGTCATCACTTCATCCTCACCCTCACTGGCACTTAGGAAAAGCCAATCACAATCACTATCGTGCCAGTCTTCTTTTATTTAATGTTCTACTGCACAGGTAGGTAAAATGATTCTGTGTCTTGTAGACGAATAAAAGCCTTGGGGCAGGAGCTCATCCTCTGTAGGCAAACTTTAGGCATCCTGGGAAATCTCAGGAACACAGAGAATGATGGACAGACTCTGCCCCTTCAGTGTTAGAGTCCTTGGTGGACACAAAGTCATTTAAGTGTGCTTAAAATGTTTTGATAACTTTTTCAGTATAATTGATTTTCCTTTGCAATCTGCCTCACATGGAACCTGTCCACCGGATATCTCTGTTCCAAAGCTCTGGATGGTTCAAAGATTGAGTCACAGCTATTCGAGGGGCTGCCCTTCCATTTTACTCAGAGTGCAACACATTATTATTGTCACCGTTACTCTTCAGTGAACCAGGGACTTTATGTTCATAGTGAACTGGAAAGGAGGGGCTGGTTCCCTCTCTCCCTGCGATCAGCCTCTCTGTGCCTTCTAGTGAGTCGCTCCAGGCACGAGAATGAAGTGCAGAGGTGGTGCTGGAAACACCAAGACAGGCTCTCAATCCCAAGCATGCCACGTTACCTAATGTTAGGACTCTGACTGCCACCATCAGTGTTGCTATTGTCACTATCACATTAAGTGTTTTTTCCAAAAATGTAACATTAAACACTGGCACAAGCAGCTAGGCTTCCTTAGGAACTACTGACATTTGGACCAGGTGTTCTTAACTCTCTTGGCATTGTGGACCCCATTGGCAGTGTACAGACCCCTTCTCAGAATTGTATTTTTAAATGCATATGATAAAATTCATAGGATTGCAAAGGAAAATCAATTATATTGAAAAAGTTATCAAAACATTTTAAGCACACTTAAATGATTTTGTGTCCACCAAGGACTCTAACACGGGTTCTGCTTCTCCCTCTAATTTGTCCCACTGTTCCCTCTCCATTCATTCCCATTTATGTTTCCTCATCTGATTCCCCTTAGCAGGAGGGCATCCTCCATTTTTTTCTGGCTTTCCATTATATTTCATAATATTGTCTCCAGATTTCTTTGCCACCTGCACCCTTGGGCATCTGGATTGCATGATGGTGTTTCAGTGCATGAACGTTCCACCTTTTATTTCATCATCCCCTGACTGCTTGTTTTGTAAGTTTCTTCCTGTTTCTTACAATTCAAACCGATGTGGCTATGACCACTTTTGGGCAGTTGACTCAGCCTGGGCTGTTTGACTTGCTTCTTGACAACACTGTCTTTTTCTGGTGTGTTGGACCAGGGCTTCTGAGGTCCTTTCCAGCACCCAGGGCTGTGCCTCTCTTGAGATGCTCTTAACAGTATCTCAGAGCATGGGTTCTAGGGACTTTCACAGCCTAGGTGATTTTGCCAGGAGTTGCTGAACTCATCAGGGACTTTCAAGTGGGGGATTTCCTACTTTCTAGAAGCATCACCTCTGAGCAGACCCATTTTCTGCAAGATGCTGCTTTCTTTGGGGGCTTTAAGGTCTGGCCCTGGGTATGAGACACCAGTTTGCCCACCCAGTGTCAGCTGGCTCCATGAAACCTCCTCCTCCTCCTCCTCCTCCGCCCTTCATGCCTCTTGGTATTATGATCGTTTAGAAATACTTCATCCCTGAGCTAGGCGAGAGAGAGGGACTCATCCTTCACAGAAAATAGCCGAGACACAGAATGACAAGATGGCGCCGAGTGTGCTCATTTTCAGGGGCTTTTGTGCTCTCCTTCTCATGAGGATTCCACAGCTTGTCTGTGCTGACAACGGCACATGGTGGCTAAGAAACCTAATGGGGAATTAGACCAGCCTCAAGATGGGATCAGTCCCATCAGCCTCTGCCCTGATCAGATCATATTGGGAATCTTGTTTAGGGCTGGGCACTACAGTTTGGGAAGGCTACTGATGAGTTGGAGAGCTTCCAGGTGAGGGCAGACAGGATGGTGAAGGGCCCTAAGATCATGCTAGTGGAAGGAGAGAAGGAAGGAGGGAGGGAAGGAAAGAACAAAGGAAGGAAGGAGGAAAGAAGGGAAGGAGGGAAGGAAGGAGAGAAGGGAAAGAAGGAAGGAAGGAAGGGAGGGAGGAAGGAAAGAAGGAGGAAGGGAGGGAGGGAGGGAGGGAAGGAATCTGTGAGGATAGGGACTGTTTCTTTTTTGACTTTGTATCCCCAGTATCACCTGGTATACAGCAGGCACTTACTAAATGTTTGTTGATTGACTGAATATAATGAGGATTGGTCACTGAGGTCCCTTCCACCTCTGACATTCTATGATTTGGGCAGGATGGAGGTCATTATTCCCATCTGACAGATGTAAAAACTGATTCAGGGATATCATACTTAACAAGGAAGCATGAGGGCTTCAGCACCTGCCGGGTGTTTTGCTCCTTGGTTCTGCTGCTGCCTTAGGAGGTTTCTATGCCACTTTCACAAGGGTTCTGCCATTGGGAATTTCCCAATAATGGTGCAAAGGTTGGCTCTTACTCCCTGGAAATTGTGGAGCTTGCTCAAGGTCATGGAGTGGGCAAGAGGGAAACCCGAGAGCTGATGGGGATCTTGTGATGTTGCCTCATCCATGGCCTCTCTGCCAGGACCGTCACATGGAGGCAGGAAGTCCTGGTGCATCCACACTGCCTGAGGCAGACGGGGCAGAGGAATGCTGGGAGGGATGCCTGCAGTGCCCAGATGCACCTGTGCTTTTCACCCTCTGCTAGAGCCCTCCTTCTAAACTTAACACAGATGTTTCAATTTCCTCCTCCAAGTTAAACTCTGTATTTTTTACAGAAGAAGGCAGGGCCATGAAGCAAGGAAATAAATTGGATCTGAAAGATCTAAGGTTGAATCCCAGCTCTACTGTGACCCTGGGCACATGACAGAAACTTTTTGGGCCTCAGTTTCTTCATTTGTCAAAAAACCAAAACCAAGGTTAGAGCCCACGATCCTAGGAGGCTGCTTTCATCTTAGGTGAGAGAGGAGAAAAGGGAATGAGCCATTTATAGAGCACCTACTATGTACTGGGCATTGGGCTAAGTGTGCTCTCTTTCTCTCTCCCTCCCTCCCTCTCCTCCTCTCTCTCTCTCTCTCTCTCTCTCTCTCTCTCTGTCTTTACACACACACACACACACACACACACACACACACACTCACACACACACTCACTCACACACACACACTCACACACACACACTCACACACACTCACACACACACACTCACACACACAATCACACAAACTCACACACACTCACACAAACACACACACTCACACACTCACACAATCACACACACACACAATCACATACACTCACTCGCACACACACAATCACACACACACAATCACACACACTCACACTCACACACACACTCACACCCACACTCACACCCACACTCACACAAACACACACACTCACACACACAATCACACACACTCACACACAATCACACACACACAACCACATACACTCACACTCACACACACAATCACACACACTCACACTCACTCACACACACTCACACAAACACACACACTCACACTCACACACACTCACAAACACACACACACACTCACACACACACACACACACACACACACACACACACTGACACACACACACACACAGTTTCATCCTTACAATAACCTTGTAAGTCAGGTGCTGTTATTATCTCCATTTTGTACTGAAGAAACAAAGGTTCAGTGACTTGCCTAGGATCATGCTGCTAGTGTCTAAGGTCAAATCTAAACTCCCATCTTCCTGACTCTGGCCTGAGTGTTCTGTCTATGGCCCACTTGTAGGTCTGAACAAAAGGACTTTGATTTTCCTTTCTAAATCTTACGGGTAGGAGAATTAAAAAGATTAGATATTGATTTAAATTCAGTTGGGTCAGTCCTGGAGGGAGGGAGGCAGCAGCGGTGCCACAGAGAGAGCTGGGGCTGGAGGCTGAGCACGGGGTACAAAGCCTGGCTTCGATGTTCCTCTGCTCCTCTGTGCCTCCATTTCCTCACCTATAAAATGGGAGGTTTGTTCTAATTCCATTTATCTCAGAAAAGATTGAATTGGAAGCTTGGGTGTAATGATTTCCAAGGAGTTTTCAGCCTAAAGCCCACAGCAGCCTCGATCCTGTCCTGGTTACTGATCTCAACCCCACCTGAGGAGCCCCTGGGAACAGGAGGATGCTCCAGCACTGGCCGCGGGCCAGGGAAGTGGCCTGAGCTTGTGTTTTTATGAAGAACGAGGTATCAACACAAACTGTGGGAAATGAGGAAAAGATGTCAGAAATGCTCTCCAGAGCAGGGAAGGCAACAGAACAGGGAGGAAGGAAGCTGCTTTGGGGCTGTGTGTGAGTGTGAGTGTGTGTGATTGTGTGTGTGTGTGATTGTGTGTGATTGTGTGTGTGAGTGTGAGTGTGTGTGTGATTGTGTGTGTGTGTTTGTGTGAGTGTGATTGTGTGTGTGAGTGTGAGTGTGTGTGTGATTGTGTGTGTGTGTTTGTGTGAGTGTGAGTGTGAGTGTGTGTGTGATTGTGTGTGTGTGAGTGTGAGTGTATGTGATTGTGTGTGTGTGTGTGTGTGTGTGTGTGTGTGTGTGAGAGAGAGAGAGAGAACAACAGGGTACATCAAGGGGTCCTGATCCAGCACTGGCACTAAATACTGTACCATGTTGGGCACTTGATGAGACTCAGTTTCCTACAAGTGGGATAACGGCTAAACTGCACTTGAAGAAGCTCCTGGCAGGAGGGGGGGGTGGGTCACCACATCTAGGTGACCAGACTCCCCTTCCCCCCACGCTGCTCTCTTCTCTCCACCACACTCCCATTGGCCCAAGGCACACACCCTACTCCCTTGCCCTTGAGGAAGTCAGGAAGCCACCACCACAACTCTTGGGGAGGACACTTCCCGGGACCTGGGGCTCAAATCTCCAGCCCTGTGGCCTCCCTGGCCAACTGAGGGTTGGCCACCCACTTCCCTCCAAAGTCTTGTCTTTCACTACTATTATTATGTAAGTCTCTTGAGGGTAGGGCTTGACTCGCTTTTTGTATTTCTATCCCAGCACGCTAGCAGCGAGCCTGGTGCATGGTAAGCATTTCATCCATGCTGCTCCCTCCCTCCCTCCTGCCACAGGCCACTTTGGGATGCTGCTGGCAGTGCCCAAGTTACTGAGCCGGCCCAGCGGAGGCAGAATGCACACTGGAAGTCCTCATCTGGACTTGCCCTCCCCAAAGTACAAGTCCAGCTTCTGGCTGAAGACTTCCAACAAAGGGGGTCCACTGCCTCCCCAGGCCGGCTTCTGCACAGTTCTCTCTCCTTACCTTGAGCCTAAAGCTGACTTTTCACAACTCTCCCCCTAGGTCTCCCATCTGAGACCTGAAGGCTGGGAGCCAGAAAACCTGGGCTCAAATCCTGCCTTTCCTCTGTGACCTGGGGCAAGTGTGGTCCCCTCTCAGGCCTCTCCTTCATCATGAATAAAGTGAGGGCATAACTTAGATGGCCCCTGAGGACCCTGCAGTCCTGGGACTGAGACACCCAATGATTCTCCTTGGAAGTCTTTCAAATACTTGAAGAAGGCTTTCCCATCCCCCCCTCTTCTCCAGGATAAGCTTGGGGCCTTCTGTGGCCCAGCCTCCTACAGCCCAGCCTTCTGTCAGGTTGCCTCCTGTGGACACGCTTCACTCATAGTGAGGACAGTGTGTAAGGCTGGAAGGGAGCTGGCTCTCAGGAGACCAAAGGAATTTGAAGACTTCACAATGAACAGGAAGAGCAGGGTCCATTTTGTCACCAGGGGAGGAGCTGAGGGATTTGAGTGGGGACACCAGCAGCCTCCTAAAATGCCCTCTGAATGTAAGCCCCCTGGCTAAAGAGTCACAGCGAGATCTTCACATCACAGAGAAAGGGAGGAACAGAGTGATCTGGGCTGTGGATCAGGGTGAGCGGGTGGGCGGGCAAGGTGCTTGAGCCTCAGGCTCCTCATCTGCCCAATGGGGGCTCCCAACTCTGAAGCCCGCAGGAGGTAAGGCGTGTCCAGGGCCTGGCAAACCTTAAAGCACTAAAAGCACTACCAAGATTTCTCCTAGTCTTGTTACTATTATTATATTATCATCTTTACTACTGCTCTTACTCCTGCTGCTGCTGCCACCACCAAAACTGCCACCAGCACTAAGATAGGACATTGCCCTGGTTTCCAGCAGCCCAAGGAGAAACAAGCAGGCTTGGTGCCTGAGGAATGCACTGCCCTTCTGAACACAGATGCAGGGATGTAGAGCTGAGAGGTCTCTGAGACCATCTAGGCCAATGCCCACATTTCACAGATGGGCAAACTGAGGCCCGGAGAGGAAAGGTGGCTTGATTAGAATCACACAGCTAGGCAGAGGGAATGCTGAGATTAGAAACAGGCCCCTGCCCCCAATCCATTGCTCTCCTCCCCACTGACTCTCCTCGTCCTTCCTTAGCTTCCAATGGATGGGCAAAAATTCACTTTCAGTCTGGGCTCCTCCACAGGTACAGAGAGGCAGAGGCTGAGGTGGGCTGAGCAGGATGCCCTGCCCTTGCCGTCGGGCTGCTCCCTTGTTGGGAAGCCCTCAGCTGTTGGGAAGCTTTCTGCTCTAGCTCAGCGGTCCAGGGGGTGCCATGGGAAGAATATTAAGTATGAAGGCCCAGGATAGCTCCCTCAGAGGTGGGGGAAGCTCTGTGGTTGCCCCCTTGCCCACCAGCCTCCCTGGAGGCCTCCAGGGCTGGGGAGCTCACTCTCTTTGAAGCAGACTTTGCCTTGTGGGACAGCTCAGGAAGGTTCTTTATACTCAAGTCCAAGTTGATCTAATGGCGACTTCCAGCCATTGTTCCTGGCTCTACCTTCCTGGGACTAAGCACTGTCAAGAGACAGGCCTTTGAAGAGGCGGTCACACCCCGCTTCCTTCGGTTTCAGCCCTCTCCCACATGCCAGACTCACCCTGGGTTTGAATCTGACTCTGACACTTAGCGCCACTGGAGCTTTGGACAAGTCTCTTGACCTGCCTTGAGAGGGACTTTGTCACAGCAGCTCAGCAGCTGGGTTTGAAGGTGGGAAGACTGGATTCAGCTCCTGCCCGGGAGCCTCATTGACTCATCCTGGGCAAGGCCAAGTGCTCTCTCTCTCTTTCTCTCAGTGTCTTCCCCTGTAAAACTGGGAAGTGGGCCCAGCAGCCTTGGGAGAGGGCTCTTCCAACTCCGAATCTGTGATTCTATGATCTTTTCTCTCTCTGGGCCTCAGTTTTCTACTCAGGAAGACTTGAGTTAAAATTTGGCCTTAGGCACTTACTAGCTGTGTGACCCTGGGCAAGTCATTTCACCTCTGTTTGTCTTAGTTTCCTCATCTGTAAAATTCAGATAATAATAGCACCTTCCAGGGTTGTTGTGAGGCTCAAGTGAGAGGATATTTGAAAGGTGCTGAGTACAGTGTCTGACAAATAGGCAATTAATAAGTCCTCCCTCATTTTTTTTCTTTCCTTCCTTCCTTCCCTCCTTCCCTCCCTCTTCCTCCCTTCCTTCTTCCCTCCCTCCCTCCATTCCTTCCTTCCTCCTTCCCTCCATCCCTTCCTTTCTTCTTTCCTTCCTTCCTTCCTTCCTTCCTTCCTTCCTTCCTTCCTTCCTTCCTTCTTGCCTGCATTCCTATAATAAGGGAGTTGGATTTAATAGCTGGTAAAGTCCCTTCTGGTCCTAAATCTATGATCTTGTGGCCAGTGGAAGTATCTGGAGGGTTAGAAGGCATTGAACCCTCTCTGACTCTTGTCTTGGCCTCTCTCTGTCTTTGTCTCTGTCTCTCTCTGGACTGGCTTTTCTATAACCTCAGCAGTAGCTGAGTTAGAAGACCTGGGCACAGGTCTTGGGCAGGCCATTCATTGCCTGTATGACCCTGGGTAAGTGTCTTTCCCTCTCTGGGCCTCAGTTTCCCATGTAGAAAAAAGGACATGGGTGAACAGTGCCCTAATACTGCTATTCTCCGTATCCAGGGAAGAAGAAGGTTCTAGGAGCTGTCCTCAAAATATAGGAAAGTAAAAGGGCCTGGGCTCTACCCTGACTCTACCGCCTATTACCTGTGGGATTACAAGTCTCCCTTTCTGGAGCCTTTTTCTCTGCACAAGGAGGGGCTGAAGGAACCCAGTGGTGACTTCCTGGGACCCTGGAAGCCTTTGCTAACGGGACAACTCCTTGCAAGAAGTGCCTCCTGTGTGTACTGGTGTCCTGGGGGCTGGGAAGGACTAGATGTCTACTCAGCCCTTCCTGGCGTTACAAGAACTAGGGCCTGCGTGGAATCACTTGGTATCTATCTGTGTTTATTAACATTCTGTCTGCCCTGCAGAGGCACACACACATATACACACACACACATACAAACCTGTCTCCAAATATTCTCTCTCTACTGACATCACCACAACATGTGTTAGGCACAGACTCATCTCTCCAAGTTTACTGTAAGGAGGAGTTGGTTCATTCCTTAAACTCATGACCTCATCACCCAGCCTGGGTGTCAGTCCAACAACCATTTGTTATTTTTGTCACTCCTAAAATCCTTTGGGATTTTCTTGGTAAAGGTACTGGAGTGGAGCCATTTCCTATTCCCGATCCATTGACAGATAAGAAACTGAGGCAAACAGGGTTAAGTGACTTTCCCAGGGTCACACAGTTGGCGTATGTCCGAAGCGGTATTTGAACACAGGTCTTCCCGACTCCAGGGCCTACACTCTATCCACAGGGCCACCTAGCTGCCCCAAGTATTTATTAAGCACCTGTGATTTGTTAGGAATTGTGCTAAGCCACTTGTGATAGAAAGACTGTCTCTGCCCCAGGAGGTCACAATCCATTGTGGAGCAGATGAACTGCAGATTAGGTCCACGGGAGGGGACACTGGACTGTAGCTGCTTAATAATTACCTGAGTGGTGGGGGCTGGGGAGGGGCAGTGGGACACGACCTGACCATGTGCAGTATTCAGCCTTAACGGTCCAAGCAAAGAAAGACCCTGTGCCTGGGAGAAAGGGAGAGTCTAAGGCAGTGGTGACCCATGGTTCCTGACTCCCCAAACTCCTGGCCAGGAAGGTTGCGTCTATCTCTAGCTGTCAAGTGACTTCTCCCGGGAAGATCTAAGCAATCTCCGGGGAGTCTGATTTCCGGGAAGCTAGGTGAAGTCAACATCCCAGAGACTAGTCCTCCCCCTCCTGCCCCGCGGGCATGTAAGGGCATGAGAGCTGCGCGCGTCTGTACCGCCCTTCCCCAGCCAGCCCTTCCCAGGCGAGCGCAGCCGCGGGTTTCACGTCTCTTCACCCGGCCCCCGCCCCGCCCCCGCCCCACCCCTCCCAAGAACCGGTGCCGCCCTCTATCTCCCATTCCCCAGACTCTGGCAGAGAAGATAAGGAAGAGTGGGGGAATTTCCCAGCTTGCCCCGACCTCCCCAGGGCTGACTCCCTAGCCTAGGCACGGAGAATGCCCACAGCCGGCAGTGGGCATCTACACGCTCGCCTGGGGCTAATAAAGTTTTCGCCAAAGTCTAAGCCCCATCCACTTCCAGCCTCTCCTGCAGGGAACCCGCGGCATCTCCTGGACACTCGGAGAAGCCCTGCCAGCCCCGGGGCCGCCCTGGCGGGGGCCCACGACCCACACTCTCGGGAGGGCTCCCCCGTCCAGCCCTCCAAACGTTCCCCCTAAGGCTTGCGGAAGGCAAGGAGGTGCGAGTGTGTTACTCACCAGAAGCAGAAGCGGAACCTCCAGAAGGCTGCGGCCGCCCATGGCTGTCAGAGCGCGGAAAATGAAAGTAGAAGAGGCCAGGCAGTAGGGGAGGCCGGTCCCGGGCGGGGCGGAGCCCGCCCCACCTCTTCCCCCACCAAATCCCCATGTCCCTCCCTGGGTCTCCCGGCCCCTGCCTTCCTTCACGCACCCAGTCTCTCCAGCCCATTCACTACTTCCTCTGTCGGTCTCCCAGCCCGGGCTTCCTACGGCCACCCTGCACTTCCTCCGCCAGAGGCACTGAATGCCGTTCTAAAGGAAGGCACCCCAGGGAAATGGGGGAGCAGATTCAGCCAGTCCCAGCCCTGCAGCTCAGTGTGTGGCCGTGTGCTCTAGGGTACCGAATTTTCCTTCTCTGGGACTCAGTTTTCCCCTCCGTAAAATGGGAATAATCTGGCGCTACTTTTCCTAAAGAGTTCTTGTGAGGAAAGTCAGCGCGTCCATAAGCATTTAGCTCACCCTGTGCCAGGCGTAGTGCGAAGAAGTGGAAATACAAAGGAAGCATCTCCGCGACGCCGCTCAACCCCCTTTGAAAGCGCTTTGTTAGGTTCATGGTGCCACAATCACATGTATCATAACATGGTTAATGTATGGCTCCTACCGAGCTCCCAATACGGAAATTGCTGCAGCCAAGACTAGTCTCGAGCACTCTGTCACTCCCCCTCCCCCTCCCTTGTAGCTCACGAAGTTCTGAATCCCAAGGAAATTCCAAGTGTGGTGTTAGAGAAAAGAAGAAAGAATAAAGGGAGGGAGGGAGGGAGAGAGAGAGAAAGAGAGAACGAGCTGAGAGTTTCTCTTCGGTAGCATGTGTGAGAGGCAGGCTCTGGACTCAGGTCTTCCTGACTGAAGGACCCAGCCACACCAGGGTTGCTTCCTCTCTATGATTACTTCTTACACTATTGGGGGTGGGGGTGAGGATGGGGATAAGGTTGGTCCAGACCTGTGACTTTTCTTGTGAGGAGCTCCAGGTTTGGCATAAAACAATTCCCTCCATTTGTGCGCATCAACATTTCCTTTCCAATCTAAAGTCTTAGATAGTCATTTGGGGCCCAGAGAGGTTGAGGCACCTGCCTAGGGTCAGCCAGTCAGAACTTGTCAGAAGCAGGATTTAATAGTCCCATCTTCCCAATTCCACTCTGTCCACTGGGCCTCATTACTTCTCACTCACTATATGATGGACCTCTCGTTGAAAACATTAATGTGGAGGAGATCAGCAGTCAGCTTTCTCACAGGATTTTGTAACCGGGCAGGTCCATAGTTAGTTCTGGAATTAACTCAGAGCTCATTGAGTCCAAGCTCCCTCATTCAAGAGATGGAAACTGAGGCTTCTTGAGAGGGGAAGTGACTTGCCCAAAGTCACACAGACTGAGAGGCAGCTGGAAAGATCTGGGGGCTTAGGTCAAGAGACCTGGCTCAGACCCGTCCTCAGGTGCTCTTCAGGGTAGCCACTTTCAGGAGTTTCCTTCTCTGTAGAATCTCCACTGTGAGACCTTATCTGCCTTCTCTACTTTTTACAGCAGCTGTAAGAAAGGTGCGTGCTGGAGTTGGGAGTCATCATGTGATTGCGCAATGGGACCACTCCCTCTCTTCCCCTCCCTCAGCCTCTCCAGCCTGGCCTCAGGCAGTAGCTTTGTTACACTCAGGAAGGTTTCAGTAGAGCTGGGGCATCCTCAGTGTCTGCTGCTGTCCGTCTTCCCTACATAGTGGACGGGGACTAGATCGGGAGGTACAAATGTCTTGTCTTCCTGTCTTTTCTCTGGCTGCCCATCCCCCAAGCCTGCACTCTCTCTCCTCATCTCCACTTCCTGGCTTCCCTGGCTTCCTTCAAAGCCCAGTTAAAATCCCACCTTCTACCAGAAGCTCTTCTGAACTCCCCTTAATTGTAGTGACTTCACTCTGTTGATTGTTGTTGTTCAATTGTTTCAGTCAGTTCTGACTCTTTGTGACCCCATTTTAGGATTTTCTCAGCAAAGATACTGGAGGGGTTTGCCATTTCCTTCTCCAGCTCATTTTACAGATGAGGAAACTGAGGCAAACAGGGTGAAGTGACTTGCCCAGGGTCACACACCTAGTAAGTGTCTGAGGCTGGATTTGAACTCAGGTCCTCTTGACTGTAGCCCTGGCACTCTAATCCACTGTGCCACCTAGTGGCCCTCCTGTTGGTTACTTCCCACCGATCCCATAGACAACTTGGGTGTTGTACGTATTTCTTTGCACGTGGTTTCCCCCATTAAGACCACGAGCTCCTTGAAAGGAGGGACCGCATACAGTAGGTGCTTAATGAATGTTTCTCTATTGACTTCCTACCTGGGCAATCTTGATTAGGTCACTTCCTCTTTCTGGGCCTCAGTTTCCTCATTTGAAAAATGAAGGAGTGAGACTAGATCTTGTCTCCAGTCACTCCCAGCTCTAACTGTGTGATCCTCAAGGTCTGATCACACAGCATTTGGGGCTAGCAGATTCTCTCTCCTGACCATCTCTCCTCTAACACAGGAAGAAACCTTGAGGGCTACCACTAAGCTGCTGTTGCTTAATAGATGTTTGCAGAGGTTTCTTTGTTTTTAACAAAAACATCTAGTGGTGCTCTGATGGCCAGTGTGCTTCCCGGGAAAGCTTGTGCAATCCTGCTGGGTGAGCCCTGCATGCAGAGGCAGAGGACGAGGGCTGGAATGGAGGTTTTGGACAAGATCAGCTTCCAGATATAGACTAGAAGATACTCTCAAGCCTTTATCCAGTGGGGAAACTGTCTCAAGTGTCTGGAAAGAGACCTAGGCCAAGAGAAGTCCCCCACCTCCAAAAGCCACGACCCACACTTTCTTGCGGGTGGGGCTGGGGATGTGTGTCATGCTGGTTTTTTTAGGGAGTGTATGTTTTTTTTTTCTTTTTGCAGTCTTCTATTGCAGGGGAATTTTAGTGACCCATTCTCCCGGAGTGGGGGATAATAATGGTGTCATAATGAATAATCTGAGAGCAGGAAGGGAATGGGGGTGGGGCCAGAGAGGCGCTGCTCTCTGATGTTGCTCCCCTGTATTTCTCTCTCAACTGAGCCAAGGAGCCTAGCAGGGAAGGGAGTCTGAGAAAGACAGCTCTGGCAGGAGGCTTGGCTGCTGTGGGATAGAGGAGGAAAGAAGAAAGGAAGTTTGTAAGTCCTGCTTACTGCATCTTTCACAGGACATGCTGACTCCCATCTCTGCACCCTTACATACATCCCTCTGTCTCAGATTCTGGAGGGAGCCTTCTTCACAGCTCAGGGCAGGCATCACCTTCTAAATGAAGCTTTTATTATTTCTGCCCAGATGTTATCATCTGTCTTCACCTACTTTTCTTATATTTACTTGGGAGATTTAATAAATACTTTTCCCTTAAGTATTTGCTCATCTATGTATCTATCAATGTATCTATGTATCTATCTATGTATCTATGTGTCTATGTATCTATGTATCTGTCTATCTGTCTGTCTGTCTGCCTGTTTGTCTACCTATCTCCCCCAGCATCCTAGAATGAATAAAAATCAAAGCTAACTGGCCAAACAATTCATCAACAGTGTAACAGACATAACAAACAATAAAATAATCACTAATAATTATTTATAATATGTCAACCATAAGAGATCATAGTCAAAGTCACCTTGAATCATCGCTACAACTATTGCCTTCTCCTCAATTCTGGAAACATACTCCCCCATTCAGCACTCTCAGAATACCAATTCAAATCTCTTTTCATGTTTCTTTACAAAATAAGGGTTAAACCCAGTTCTCTCAGAAATATGTTCTCTTAGTCCTTTTTTCTTTGTCTTCTTTCTTTGTCATCTCCTCAGCTATCTCAACTGACAATCTCTCCAGAATGACAATTAAATTCTAGGTCTCCTCATGTATTCCTCATAGAATGCCAGTCAGATTGTCATTATTCAATATTCCATTGTTTCTTAAAAATTAAAATAACAGTGTTTATAGCCTTTGTGGGAGAGGTAAATTGAAAGTATTGTATTTATGTGTGTATATAAAAACATGTATGTATGTATATGTATGCATGTGTACATACATGTATATATATATACACGCAATGAATTTCACAATTTCTGAGACAAGCCTGAATTCAGTTTCAAGCAAGGTCCAATACAGTCTTGAAAACAGAAATGCCTTTATTTTGAGTTCATGTGGGTATGGGAGAGAGAACTCTAAAGATACTATATACATCATACATGCATACATATCTGTCAATATATAAATCTACATATATGTGCCCATTCTTCCTCTTGGAGGAATGGAAGCTCCTTGTGGGCAGGGATGGTCTCTTTTCCGTCCTGTGCACTGTACCTGGCATATACAAGTGCTTAATGAATGCTTATTGATTGATTAAAGGGTCCTCTGCTGGGAAGTCTGGATTAATTCAGCAAACATTTTCATGTTTGCTGTGTGTGGTGACCCTCTGCTGTATTCTGGACTAGATATAGAACAGAACAAGACAGAGTGCCTGTCTTCAGGAAGCTTATAATCTGGCAGACAGATAGGCCCCCAGCACTGACATCTGTAACATGCCTTGCTGCAAGATAAATGTTCTATATCTCCCATCATCCACATAAACTCAAAATAAAGGTGTTTCTGTTTTCAAGCCTTCCTTTCTGTATCAGACCTTGCTTGAAATTGAATTCAGGCACAGCCTTCTGGGGAATAGAACCATTTACAGGGCCATTGTTTTCTCTGGGTTTTTCATTTATCTTAAAGCATCCGGAAATAGCAATTAAAAGTTTACGGAAAACTGACATTCAGTGTACTCAGCCTGGACACTTGGTCCCTCCCCCCCCCAATCATGTATGAAGACTGGATCATATACCAGAGTTTCTTGGGTCTTTCTTGCCAATGGCATGAATTCAGCAAACCTGCCAGCTGTCTTCTAGGCTGGGTTTCCTTAACTCAGCCCCCAAAGGTGTTGCCTTTATCAGCAGGGAGGGTGTGTGTGTGGGGGGGGGCATTTTTCTGTGAGGAGATGACTTTTGAGTTGGTCTTTAAAGGGTTACAGGGGAAGAGGGGACATCGAAGGTCCAGGAAACCTGGTGACCAAGCCACAGTCAGGAAGAAACAGGACATATTTGAGAGACAGTTAGTTGTGTAGAGTACATGGCAAGGAGTCATGAGATAGGGGCTTGGAGGTACCGGGCCAGCATTTATGAAACACTTACTATGTACTTCTGTGTTTAACCCTGGATATACAAAGAAAAGCAAAAGATAATCCCTGTCCTCATGAAGCTCACAATTGAATGGGGGCGAGAGGAACATGTACAGGCAATGTAAATGGAAGGAAATCTCAGAGGGAAGGGGTGGGGATATGGAAAGGTCTCCTGAAGAAATCGAGTCTTCAGCAGTCTTAAAGAAAATGGGAAACAGGGTTGAGGACAAAGAACATTCCAGGTATCTGGCAGAGTTAATACCAAAGCATAGAGTTGGGAGATGATGGGTCCTGGGTGAGGAACAGCCAGTGTGACTAGACCATAGAATGCCTGGAGGAAAGCAGGTATAAAACAATTGGGAAGGTAGGAGGGAACTGGGTTATGGAGAGCTGGAAGTGACAAAGAGAGGAGTCTACAGAGAAGAACCTTGAAGGGCAGGCTCTTTGCTCCATTGCAGGTGGGGAGATTCTCATCTTTCTCATATGGGAAAGTGATATTGGGGGTCTAAAACATCTCAGGGCTCCTTAGTGGGGAAGAGTGAGTCCAGAAGGTACAACCTACCTCCACAGCTCTCTTCTCACTCTCCCTACAAGGAAGAGAAGCCAATCCTTTCGTTTTGCCAAGGCATCTCAGAAATAAGGATCACAAGGGATTTGTGACCAAGTATCCTGGCTGAGTACACTGAATGTCAGTTTCCCGTAAACTTTTAATTGCTATTTCTGGATGCTTTAAGATAAATGAAAAACCCAGAGAAAACAATGGCCCTATAAATGGTTCTATTCCCCAGAAGGCTGTGCCTGAATTCAATTTCAAGCAAGGTCTGATACAGAAAGGAAGCCTTGAAAACAGAAACACCTTTGTTTTGAGTTTATGTGGACGATGGGAGCAATACTGGGAAGGGAGTGAAGTGGTCTTTCTTGGCTCCCCTCTCTCCCCTGCTCCTGCTTCTCCCTTCAGTTCCCACCTGTGCATATGGTGGACACTTAATGAATCTAGGCTGAGTGGACTCAGGGGACCCTAATTAGACAAGTCACTGCCCCACCCCCACCCCCACCCCAGGCACTTGGGCTTGCTGATCTTTTAGCAGAGATTCACAAGCTGGGGACCAGAAAGCTGCTTTAAAAAACACCAAATAACTACACTATGTCAATATAATTGATTTCCTTTCTAAAATAATTCATAGATATTTTCCTTTATGCATTTAAAAATATTCTGAGAAACAGTTCATGGGCCTCATCAGATTGGCCAAAAGGTTCCATATCTGTCTCTGTCTCTCTTTGTCTCTCTGTCTCTATCTCTCTGTCTCTGCCTCTTGTCTGTCTGTCTGTCTCTGTTTCTCTCTGTCTCTCCATTTCTCTCTGTCTCTCTGTCTCTGTCTCTCTGTCTCTGTCTCTGTCTGTCTCTGTCTCTCTCTCTGTCGCTGTCTCTCTCTCTGTCGCTGTCTCTCTCTGTCTTTGTCTCTCTCTGTCTCTCTCTCTGTCTCTCTGTCTCTCTCTCTCTCTCTCTCTCTCTCTGTCTCTCTCTCTCTCACACACACACACACACACAGAGTTAAGAATTCGTTTTGAGTTTTTTTCCACCTCTAAATTTTGAGGATTAGACATTCCAGTCTCTTTTTCTTTTCAGAAATTCTTTTTGCCACTAGAGGGCAACATAGCCTACTGCAAAGACACTTAAAGACAAATGTACTTCAGGTCTTCGTCAGTGCTGGGAAAACCAACAGAAACAGAAAGAAAGTCAGTCCCTGTCCTCAAGACTCTCCTATTCTAGTGGGAACAGACAAAACAAAAAAGAAAGTTAAGCTGAGCTTCCTCCTGCTGCCTGGGCAATGGTCAGGAGGTGGGAAATTGATTTTCTGTGCACACGAATGGGTAGGCAAAGAGGGAGTCTCCATGGTAAAAAGAGACATGAAATCCACTGAAGGCTCCTCCCTGCTCAGCCTGGAGGAGTGAATTCTATTTCTTGCCTCCCTCTCTCCCTCCTGACTGGTCAGGCACTAGAGACTGAGAGTTCTTGCTGAAAGACAGACAAGGCAAGGGAAGTAACAAGGTGGCAGAGCAGAGACTTTCCCATCCTCATTAACATTCAAAAACAGAGGAAAGAGGAATTATGGACCAGATGTAGTATAATTGCAGCTGACTTCACAGTACATAAAAAGTGAGACTAGGCTATTCTTTAAAATGATAGCCCAGTAACCCTCCCTTCCCCCCCCCAAGACTCCAGACTGATGTCAGAGACCTGGTGGTTGTCCCTTCTCAAAAGGGACCAAAATGGCATCATTATGTTGGGGTCAAGGCGCAGTGTGTCTGACTGTGGCTGATCAGACCAGTACAAGCTTGAAAGGCACAAGTGGTCCATGTGAACATTTGGGTGACAATGGCCCTAAGTTTGTGCACCTCACATTTCTTTTGAGCTACTGTAATTCTGCTTTACTCATAGAGCATACACAATACCTTCTTTAATGTGGGCACCCTGTGCTGGGTGATCTTTTGCCAGCATCTCCCATGTCTCACAGTATATTCCAAAGCTTTTCAGAGAGACCCTGAGATTATCCTTGCATCCCATCTTCTGACCTTTGTGTGAGCACTTGCCTTGTGTGAGTTCTCCATAAAATGTTTTTTTAGGCAAGTGTATATTTGGCATTTGAACAACATGGCCAGCCCATCAGAGTTGTGCTCTCTGCAATAGAGTATGAATGCTTTGCAGTTCAACTCAGCTAAGGATCTCAGTATCCGGTACCTTATTCTGCCAGGTGATCTTCAGAATCTTCCTAAGACAATTCAAATGGAAGAGATTCAGTTTCCTGGCATGGCACTGGTAGAGTGGCCAGGTTTCAAAGGAATACAACAATGAGGTCAGCACACCAGCACTATAGACCTTCAGTCTGCTGGTCAGCCCAATACCAATTCTCTCCCAAACTTTCCTTCAGAGCCTCCCAAACACTGAGCTAGCTCTGGCAACGTGCGTGTCCACCTCGTTGTCTTTGTGTACATCCCTGGAAAGTATCTGCTCTGCCTACTCTCTCTAGCTTCCTTTCAGTCCCTACTAAAAGTCCCCCCTCTTTTTTTGCTGGAAGCCTCCCCAAACCCCCTTAATTCCAGTACATTCCCTCTGTTAATTATTTCCTATTTATCCTATCATATGGGTTTACGTGTGGACAGTCACCAAGTCACGAGAGCAAATGGGAAGATGACAGAATGTTAGAAGGGGTCAGAATGGATACCAGAGGCCATTTAATCAATCTGTACTTGGGTCTGGTGAGTGATTCTGCCCTACTGACTGATCCTTTGCCATCTGTTATCTCTTGTCTTGGGCTCTAGAGACATGAAGCCAGACCCATCCCAGCCTGCACTTAACAGACTGGCTCCAAGGTAGAGTGAGATCCAGTGATGCCCAGCCTCAGGATGGAGCCTGGTTCAGAGGATCTCAGGTACAATTACATTTTAACATCATTCCAACCACTCTCAGGAGTGTTCTGGGGCTGTGTGTTGTACACCTCTGACCTAGAACCCTGGAATTCAAATGACTCACCCAGGGTCACCCAGATTGGACAGTACGTCAGAGGCAGAAGCCTTAATACATTACTCATTCATTCATTCATTCATGGAATGTCAGAGATAAAAAAGTCCATAATGCTAAAACATAAGACATGGAACATATATTCTTAGTACATAGGCTGTTATAACATAAAATGTCAGTGGTGGAAGGGGTCTCAGATCATAGGATGTTAAATCATAGGACATAGAATGTTAAATCTGAAAGGAACTCTTGAAAGTCAAATGTTAGAACATAGAATGTTAAGGATAGAAAGAACCTTGTAGCTCAACAGTTCAAATCTTCCATTTGACAGAAGAAGAAAGTGAGTCTCAGGTAGGAAAAGTGGTTTGTCCAAGCTAGCAAGTCAAAGTGTCAGAATTTGAATTCAGCAGAACTAGGAGAACATTGTACACAGTAACAGTGACCCTGTGTGATGATAAACTATGATAGACTCAGCTCTTCTCAGCAATACAATAAACTTAAGACAATTCCAAAAGACTCATGATGGAAAATGCTATCCACATCCAGAGAAAGAACTATAGAGTCAGAATGCAGATCAGTGCAGACTATTTTCTCTCTTTTTCTCTTTCTTGTGACTTTTCTCTTTTGTTTTGATTCTTCATTCACAACATGACTAATGTGGAAATATGCTTAATTGTACAGGTATAGCCTATATCAGATTGCTTGCTGTCTTGGGTGGGGAGGGGTAGAAGGTAGGGAGAAAAAATTTGGAACTCAAAATCTTATAAAAATGAATCTTGAAAACTAAAAAAAAAAAACTTTAAAAAAATGAGTTTGAACTCAAGTCCTATGCTTGCAAATCCAGTGTTCTCTCCCCAACACTATTTGGTTTTGGCTTGAGAGAAAACAGTATTTCCTAAGTTTAATTAAAGCAAGTCCAGGGTTCATTTGCTCTCAGCTCACTGTGTTATAGTAAGAGCTATTTATTACAATGGGAAATACTATCCAGGCAAAAGTCTGCAATAGCTTTGGATCCATTTCAGCATTTGAAAATCCTAACTAGTGCTATGCAAATTGGATTGGATTTAAGGCTGTCTGTCTACTCAATTCCACACTATTCATCTGGACAATTAAAAAAAAATGGTGAAGCCTGTTGTCAGATGCCCTGCCAACAAAGTAATTTACCCACCTGATTTTAGGATGAGCTGTGCTTATACTGGCGGTCCCCAAGGTCTCTTAGAACTAAGACTTTGGGGTACTCTGTATATTAGGGAGTCAGCCTGGCCTGATGGTTGTGAGGTGGTGATCTTGGAGTCAAGAAGATGGTCCAAATCCTGCCTCTAATATCTGTTTCTGATAAGAGCCTGGGTAAGACTCCACCTCTTTAATGTTAATGTCCTTTTCCACAAAATGGGGATGACAAATACTGACGCTTGATCGATGGCTCTCACAAGGACCAAAGGAGGCAATGTGTGCAAAATGCTTCACAAACCTTAAAGCTCTGTGTGCACAAGAACTATAATTACTATTCAGAATAATAATAATATGAGAGAGGTAAAATAAGAGAAAAGAGGCAGGAATTTGGCGAGACAGACATGTAATAGCCAACTCAATCCAGATCAGTTTCATGAACACTTAACCATCTGCCTTGGGCAGGGTGCCGGGGAGAAAAGGACAGAGGGACAGAGGCCCTGCCCTCCCTGGGCTTCTATTTGGAGGATACAGCATAAATGGATGCAGATACAGAGTTTGTAAGTATATAAAAAGTATCTACAGTGATACAATGTCATTTCAGGAGGGAGAACACTGACCCCTAGGGGATCAGGAAGGCACTTCCCTTCCAAGGGGCAGCATCTGAGGGCTGCTCAGGAAGGAAGGAGGGATGGGCTCTTAGAGCTAGAGATGAGGAGGGAAGGAATTCTCTCCCTCCCCAGCAAGTGTGGCCTCCCAGCTGGGACTACATTTTCATGGGTTGTGACTTCCATGCGCAGCCCCTGTAATTCCCAGTGTACTAATTGGGGAGGTTTCCTTCATTGGTCTAAGTTAGCCTGCCTTCCTGGTCCTGTTTTCCCTTAGCAGAACCAAGCTTGTCTTTTGCCTACGTCAATAAATTCTTCTCATCAGGAAAAAAGAAGAAAAAGAAGGCTATTTTCCAGCACACTGAGCACATTTCCGTGAGGGAGCTGGAGGGAGCTGGCAAGGGGCCCACTGCCTCGTGCAGCCAATCAGAGGAATGTGCCCATAAATGTCGATATCTTCATTCCCCTCTCTGGCTTTTCTGCTGCTTTCCTTTTGTCATGGAGACATGTGTGGGCCATGCCCATGGGGCTGCCTCCTTGGGGCCAGAGGCCTTTGTATGTTCCCTTTTTGGCCATGTTTCCTCATCTGAAGCTCCTGCTTTCATCCCAACATGAGCGGCGGTCTGGAAGCTGAAGCATTTTCAGCTCCAGTGAAAGATAATAAATGACTCAATCACCATGAAGCCTTTTAGGGCAGAAAAAGACAATTTGCCTCCATGGGGCAGTGGGAGGGCACTGAAGTTGAAGTCAAAAGACCTAGGCATCCCTGATGACCCTTGCTGGCTATGTGACCAAAGGTCATGGAGCCTCAGTTTCCTCATCTGTGAAATGGGGATTATAGAACTCTATAGCATCTTAGAGTTGGAAGGTACCTCAGAAGGCATGAAGCCCAATGGGTATGGGAACAGTATTATCTCCTCTGCAACAACCCCAACAACTGGTCATCTTCTCTCTACTGAGACCTTGGCATGGGTGGACATTTAATGAGTCCAAGGAGGGGAAACCTCCCCCTCTTCCAGTGTCCTCTTTCACTTTGGGAGAACTCTGGTTGTTAGGAAGTTTTTTTTTTTCCCCTGACATCCAACCTAGCTCTGCCTCTCTGATCTTCCTCCCATTGCCTGATTCTGCGCTCATGGCCCAGGCAGAAACAAGCTTAAACCATCTTCCCCACTGACAGCTCCCAAAAAACTTGAAGACTTCAGTCACATCCCTTCAACCCAAGTCTTCTCAGAGTTCAAGGTCCAATGAATCTTTGGCCAAGTAAGGATTAGGAGACTGAAGTAACTACCCTCTCCTGTTCCAATAAATGCAACAAGCATTTATTGAGTGCCTACTGGGGGCTAGGCATCATACCATGTGCTGGGAATGTGAAAGTAGACAAAAGAGTCCCTGTCCCCAAGGAGCACAGAGTCCTGGCAAACACAGGCTCTGAGTACACGTTGTAAGTAAATAGAAAATACAAGAGATTCAAGATCCAAGGTTGTTTGGGGGGAGATGCTAGGAGCTGTGGGCATCTGGAAAGGTTTATGATTCACCGTAGGGACAAAATGTATGCACAGTAACCTGTAGAGAGAGTGAGCATGAACATCGAGGGAGAGCAATCAATTAATAAATTTATCAAGTACCTGCTATGTTCCAGGCACGAGTTTTACGTGCTGGGGATGCAAAAAGAGTCAAAAGACAGTTCCTGCCCCCAAGGAGCTTACAGCCTAATAAGGGAGACAACATGCAAGGAAGTATATACAGGACAAGTAGGAGAGAATTAACAGAGGGAAGGCACTGGGATTAAAAGTGTTCAGGGAAGGCTGCCTGTAGGAGGTGGCATTTTAACTGAGATTTAAAGGAAGCCAGAGAGGTCAGTAGTCAGAGCAAAGGAGAGAGAGCATTTCAGGATGGGGCATAGCCAGAGGATATGCCTGGAATGGAAAGATGGAGTGTCTAGAGAGAGGAACATCCATGAGGCTGGTGTTACTGGATGGAGGAGTATGCCGTGGGGAGTAAAGTGTAAGAAGACTGGAGAGGTAAGGCAGGGTATGAAGGGCTTTGAATGGCAAGCAAAGGATTTTGAATTTGTTCCTGGAAGTAATAGGGATCCACTGGAGTTTGTTAAATAGAGGGGGTGACGTGATCAGACCTACCTCTCAGGAAAATCACTTTGGGGGCTGAATGGAGGATGGACTGAAGAGAGGAGACACATGAGGCAGGCAGCGCTGCCCCTCCCCCACCCCACAGCTATTGCAATAGTCCAGGCTTGAGGTGGAAAGAGCCTGCACCAGGGTGGGGGCAGGGGCAGAGGAGAGAAGGGGGTGTATTGGAGAGACGGTGCCAAGTTGAAATCCGGGAAGGCTGCATGGAGGAAATGAACGTGGTCTAGTAAAGAAGCTGAGAAGTTGGGCAGAAGCAGAAGGGGGCTGAAGACATGAGGATGGCCACTGGGCTTGCCCAGAAGTGACACATGGAAGATTTCTTCCAGCGGTGCCAAGTAGGTCAGTTCTGTGGGAAGGTAGAGTTCAGGAAGACAAAGGGTCAGGAAGAAGTGGGTTGTGACTGGCCTTAAGGCCAGGTGAAGGGATGAAGGTGAGAACTAGACTGGCTGCTGGCAAGAAGAACAAGCTTCAGGGGCTGCCTCTGACCTGTGGTCTGCTTCATTTGAGCAGATGTCTCAGCCTCTCTGTGTGCCCAGCAACGTGCTGAGACCACACTGTGTATTGCAGAGTAGTAGGTGGAGGGAGTTTCCTTATCTGAATTGTTTCTCTCTGTCTTTGAAATCACAGGTGCAGACCCCCAAAGGAGGGGGGCATATTGCCTTTTATCCCACAGGAAATTGGGAGCTATTGAAGGCTTCTGAGCAGGGGAATGACCCAGTCTCATGTGTGCCTTTGGAGGAATGTTCTGGCAGCTGTGTGGGAGAGGAGAGAGCCTGCCCTAGAAGAAGGGAGGCCACTTATTCACGTTAAGGCAGGTGAGAAGTGCTGAGGCCAGAACCTCACAATGGTGGCTGTGTTCATGGAGAGAAGGGGAACAAGTAAGAGATGTGAGGGCAGAATGGAGTTTCTGGATAGGGGGAGGAGGAGGGAGAGGGAAGAAAGGAGAACTCCTAGGCAGTGACACTAGAGAAGAAGGCTGCTGATACCTCGGACAGAACCAGGGAAATGGGAAGGACAGTCAAGACTGGGAGGAAGGCTGTACTGAGGTGAGAGCCCAATGGACTCCCCGCTTAGGGAGAGCAGCCCCAGCACCTGAGCCCTCCGCCAGGGCATCCCGCGCCGGCAGAGCTGGGACAGACCTACAACAAAACACCAGAGGCCAAAGGGTTCCTGGGTATCTAAGTTACAGACCGGGTGCTTGGCGCCGGCCCCTCCCCGTCTGTCACTATAGCTTTCTTATTAGTCCCTCCTCCACTCACCAGTTGAAGGAATTATCCTAAATGGCAGGTTTGATCACACCCTCGCCCCACCCCCATGTCATACCCTCACTCAATAAAGTCCTGCCTTGGGTAGAGCCTGGATAAAGCCTCGGGTCATAAAGACCTCAATTCACCCCTGGAGGCTCCCGAGCCCCACCAAGGCACCCTGGGCAAGCTACTTCAGTTCTGTTTGTCTCAGTTTCTTCAACAATAGCCCCTGCCTCCCAGGGTCGTGAGGATCAGATAATATGTGTGATGCACTAAGTGCGAGGCCAAGTGCTTGTTTCTTTCAGGAATATATATTATAAATAAGATATTTGTAAAATAAAATATATTATATAAAAAACATGTTATAAATAAGATATTTATAAAAATAAATATATGTTATATAAAAATATATAAAATATTAAAAAGGCTTGTAAAGCCTTCAGAGGTGATCACTACCCATCTTTCCAGCAGAGGGTCATTCTTGGACCTTCCTCCCCTCTGCCCCCCATTCCCCGCACCCCCGGGGCATTCTCTCCTCACCTTCACCTCATTACATCCCTCTAGTCTTTCAAGATCCATCTCCAGTGGCGCCCCCCCCCATCTTCAATTCTGCCTCTTCCCACCTCCTTGGTACATCTCTGGGTTCTACAAAATAGTCGCTTGTGTTTGTCTCCCCCATTTGACTGTGAGTCAGTCAGTAAGCATATATTAGGCACCTCCTCTGTACGGGGCACTGTGCTGAGATGCAAAGAGGGGAAGAAGCCAGGGCCTGCCCTCGAGGAGCTCACGCTCTAATGGGGGAGACACACATGAGCAACTGTGAAGAAATGAGCTCCAGACAAACCAAGTCAGAAATCAGCAGAGGGTCCTCCAGAACGGCTTCCTGCAGAAGGCAGGAGTTGTTAATGGACGGACTAACAATCTGCACTGATAGAGGGAGCTTCCTCACTGGGATGTCCCTGGCCCCGTGAGATGAGGAGATCAGTAATCTGTCTGTGACTTGACACCAACCCTCCTGGGGCCCTAGAGAGGATGTGACTTGCCCAGGGTCACGTACCCATAGCCTGTCCAGCACAGGACTTGGCCCAGGCCTGGTTGATTCCAAGACTAAGCATTAGCAGAGGCCAGGACCACACCTCACTCAGGTCATCCTTCCTTCTTTGTGAACCTAAGCATAGGTACAGACATTTCAAAGAACAAGAAAGAGGGTTGTGTGAGAACCTGGGGATTTCTTTACACACAGGCTGGTTTTTGAAGAAATATGTGCTAAAATGAACCTAGCAGGAACGAAAGGGCCTCTTCTGAGGGTGATTGCAGCTTTACACACCACAGAGCTTTGTAAAGTTTGCAAAGCACATTCCTTATTTTACCTCATCTCTCATTAGACCCATTTTACAGAAGAAGGAACAGAAACTCAAAGTTAAGTTACTTGCTTAATCACTGTCTGTCTGTCTCTGTCTCACTCTCTTCCTCCTTCTGTCTGTCTGTCTGTCTGTCTCTCTCTCTCCTCTCTTTCTCTTACTTTCTTTGCCATTCTGTCTCTCTCCATCTGTCTCTCTCTGTCTCTCTTTTACACAATTCCCCCTTTCCCTCTGTCTGTCTCCCCCCTCTCTCTTTTCCTCTCTTCTCACTTTCTCTCTCTTACACACACTCTCTCTTTGTCTCTCTCTGCCTCTGTCTCTGTCTTTCTCTGTCTCTCTCTCTCTGTCTCTGTCTCTCTGTCTCTGTCTCTGTCTCTCTCTCTCTCACACACACACACACACACACACACTCAGTTATTATCAAAGGCAGAATATGAACCCAGGTGTCCTGGCTCTCAGACCCTTCCCCCTCTCCCCCAGATGACACCTCCTACAAGGACAAAGCCCCTTCCCCATCTTAGGAGTTGGGTGGAGTTTGTTTTGCCTTCCTTGGCCTGCTTATCATGGCAAACATGCCCAAACCTTCAGCTGCAGGTTGAGATTGCCGTATTCTGTCCTTGGACTTGATCCCAGCTCCTTCCTCCCATCTGACTGAAATTTCCTAGGCTTTCATAGCCGGGGCTCACTTGGTTCCTGAACCAGGCTCTCTTTGTCCATAGATCTCAGGGCAATAAAATCAGGACCTGCCCTAGGAGGAGAGATTGGAGAGGGACCTAGGAACCTCCTCTTCCATCCCAGGATAGTCCAGGTGAACCAGCCCAAGGACAGTGGCTGTAATTTACCCTGTATTTCATGAACACTTGTCTATGGCTACTGCCTTGGAAGCCAGTCAACATCTACTCTGCACAGTTCCCGAAATATCATCTAAAATAAGTCCTGGTTTTATTTTTATTCAAAAATGTCTGATTTTCAGCATGCACATCTCCTCTCACTTTTTCCAAGGTCACCCATTCTCTCTAGGCAAGAGAGAGAGATCAGACAGGGGTGACTCAGTGTATCAGTGGACCCAACAATAGAAAAAGGCTAGACTGACTGGCCAAGTTTAATAGATATAAATGAAAAATCTTATACTTGCATTCAAAAGAATTAGCACACCCCAGACACAATGTGGGAGATACGGCTGGACCTACGTTTCACTGACAAAGATCTGAAGGTCTAAGTGGACTGCAAATCAGCAGAGATCGATAGGCTGCTTAAAAAAAAAGGATGTTGTAAGAAGAGGTGCATTTAGAGGGATAGTTCCAGGACTGGGGAGGCCCCCCAAGGACAAAACGCCAAGTAATGGGATTCAGACTGAATGTCAAGAGAGGATTCATGAGCATGAGAGCTGCTCCTCAGTGTAATGGGCTGTCTCGACAGGCAGAGAGCTGCTCCTCATTTGAGGTCTGAATGACCACTTGTTGTATATGTTATAAAAGGACTCCTTGCTTGGGGGTCAAAGGAGCTCAAAGCCCTCCCAGAGATCCTTCCTACTCAAAAATCCTGATACGGTGATTCCAGCTTAGTTTCTATTGTGTTTACTTACTATTGAGGAAGCTGAGTAGCTAGGGATAGATCTGGGCCTTGAGTCAGGAAACCCTGAGTTCAAATTCTGCCTCGGACAACTTAATAGCTGTGTGATCTTGGACCCACCACTTAACCTCTTCCTGCCTCAGTTTCCTTATCTGTAAAATGGAGTTAATAGCAGTCCATCCCCCCCCCCCCCAGGGTTTTTGTGAGGATAAATTGAGCTAATATTAGTAAAGTGTTCTGCAAACCCTGAAGTATTACATGATTATGATGATTTTCCAGCACATTGTGTAATAAATTAGTATCGACACTTGCTGTTGTGACTGTTGGCATTTTAGCTGTAACCACCCCTCCTCCATGGCACACCTTTTGTATGAGGGTAGAGCTCAAAGTGGAGCAGCTTTCTTAGCCCTGAGTGGAAGGGGTCATTCCTCGACTGTCTGAACCAAGAACTGAGTGGAGGAGCTCTAGAGTACCCAAAGATTTCTGCTTTTTGGTAGAACCAGTGTCCTTTCCTTTTATGGTCTCTGGACTCTCTGCATAGTGAGACTAAACTAGACCAACTAGTAAATCCGGCTGACTCAGTGAGGGGCCCTCAGCTTTGTCTCCTTTGTTGCTGTGTAGGTGTATTTGCCATTGAGTCTTTTCAGTTGTGTCTCATTTGGGGTTTTCCTGGAAAAGATGCTGGAGGGGTTGGCCATTTCCTTCTCCCGCTCCTGCTGCCCAAATCCTTCCCTAAGCCACCATCCCCTTGAGTTGCGAGGATTTCGCCCTAGAATGGGCGAAATTTGGCAAAAATGGCCCAAATGGGCCATGGACCATTTGATTCAATTTAGGCAAAAATGGCCCAAATGGGCCATGGACCATTTGATTCTTTGGATATTGTGGTGATTCATGAGTCACTGACTAGAGCATCACCAGAAGAATCCTTCAAATCTTCAATGAATCTGCAAACTCTTTAATGTGGAGACTCCCTCTTTTAGTTCATATAGCAGCCCTTCCCTGACTTCTCCTCCAGTGTGATCTTTGTTCATCTCCCGCAGAGCCCCCAAGAGCATCTGCCCAGTGCCCTGGGGGCCCTTCTCTGGGCATCTTGTACTTCACGGGCAAAGGTGAAATATGCGTTCTGTCTCTCCTCATGCCTGATGCCACTCCTCACTCGGCTCATCAATGAAAGGAGGATACTTGTACCCACCAGAGTCTCTCCATTGACCTTTGAGATGCCCAGCATCTTTATTTGTCAGAAACTGTGTAGTTCCAAGGTTTCTGAGCATAAGGCATCACCCTGAGAACACCTGTGCTAAAAAAAGCTTCACCTTTGGGTGAAAGAGTGCTGTAGAATTCACTGGAAACGTCGACCTAGCTTCCAAATACAATTCTGTGGTCATCTTAAGCAGCTCTTGGCCCAGCTCATTGCTTATCTTGAGGGTCCACCCAAGATGCACGTGCTGCTCCATGGACTGGCTATCCAGCTACACACTGTACGATGACTCTTTGTCAATGGCCACTTTCTGTCGCAAAGGTCCACATCTGTCCTTTCCCATTAGTTCATAGCTTCCATTCACATAAAGGAACATTAGCTCTGCTCCTTCTCAGCTGTTTCAATTTAGGCAAGCCCCTTCCCTGCTCTTGGCCTGTTTCCCCATCTGTAAAAATGAGAGGTCTAGACAAGGTGATCTCAAAGGTCCCTTCTAGTTTAAAATGCTGAACTTGTAAGAAAATGCCTCCAGTGAAATGAGCAGTTTGATGAATTGGCAGCCTGATGGTGCTTTGAGCCTCTTACATCTCCAGGCTGTTCGACCTCTCTCTGGTCCCCAGCTTCTTTCTCTGCCAAAAGAAGTGGCTGGATGAAACGTCTAAGAATCTGTTCATTCTCCCTCCTCTGGCCCTGAGTGATTCATTGGAAGCTGTGCCTCTGTGGCCCAACATACCGGCTTTTGTTGTCTCTTTTTAAGGTAGGATTTTCCCGATGCCATCTACTCGTACATCACAGTCACTCCTGTCCTGTATCCAGAAAAACCTTTCTCTATAAGAGGAAGAAAAAAATGAGAGTTAAAACAAAACCAACGAATGTAGGAACCTCATCTGTGCGACTGCTGTGCAATGTCTTAGTCTATTGTGCCCCAAGTGCCTGACTCCCTCCTTCTACCACCACCCCAACAGATTCAGATCTCAGGTGGAGGAAGCCCTGCCCATGATGGGGCTAACTGACCTACTTCTACTTGCTAGGTTAAACTTCAACTTCAGTGGAGGTCAGGAAGTGCCCAGAGCCAGGCAGTGCCCAAGACCAGGCATGCCCAGGGTCATGGAATACCCAGGATCAGATGGTGCTTAGGGTCAGGGAGTGCCCAGGGCCATGAAGTGCTCAATGCCAGGGGTGCCAGGGCGAGGTAATGCTTAAGGTCAGGGAATGTCCAAGGCCATGGAATACCCGGGCCCTGGAGTGCTTAATGCCAGGGGTGCCCAGGGCCACAGAGTACACAAAGCCAGGGATACCAGGACCAGGCAATGCTTAGGGTCGGGGAATGCTCAAGGTCAGGGGTGCCCAGGGCCAGGTGTTCCCAGAGCCAAAGAGTGCCAAGGAGAAATTGTACAGGAAAATAGTGTCATGTAACCTATTAACCACTTGATACGATCCAGGAGTCCCTGAGCTCTTTCTGGGAATAGAGACCTCAGGACTTCGCTGTGAACTGGGCCTGGGATCCTCTTGGAGCCTTTGAGATCTGCCAGGCCAAGCCTTTTATTTTATGGATGAGAAGTCTGAAGCTCAGAGAGGGAGGGAGCTGCTCAGACGAGCCAGAAGCCAAAGCTGAGCTGGCCCCTGGCCCCAGCTCCAGGGCTCTTTTCACTATGTTACTCGGCCTCCTCTTAGGGTGATTGCCCTTTCAGGACAGAGTTGTCTATGTCAGTCAAACCATGAAGCGCTAGAGCTGTGATGATGGCTCTCTGGGCACCAGCCCGAGTCCCAGAACTGCGTGAGGCTAATTGGAAGAAACGGGAAGGATGTTTCCCTTGGCATTCCCAATACCCAATGGAGATCATGATGAGTAGCTAAATTAACTGGAGACTTGGATAAAATGAAATATGAGCTTGGTCTGAGCCTAGTTTGGAGACTACCTCAACACTGTATGTCCCCAAACCTAGCACAGGCTGGCGCATGGTAGGGGCTTCATAAATGCTTATTGATTGAATGAAGGATCCCTTTTGTCCTGACTCAGGAGCCTGAATGCCCCTGGGCACTGGTGACACCTATGGTTTTCTCCCTCTGTTTTCAGAACTCTGCTTTTTTTTTTTTTTCAGAACTCTGCTTTGTTTCAAGGGTCAGGCACCAGGAACGTGTCCGGCTTCAGAGTATTAGCCCACATCCTTCAGCTTCTGTGCCAGCTGCTCAGCTCTGGTCTGTCTTTCCCCCCTAAAACACCAGCCAGTGCTTGAGGGGCTGTTGGGATGAACTCATTTCTGCTGCCAGGGGCCTGGGCTCTGACATTTCCTGATTGATGTCCAGCCATTCGAGGTTCATATAACACTTTACAAACAGTATCCCATTTACAGATGAAGGAGCAGAGGTGACATGATTTGCCTGTGATCACACTCCAGCAAGCACTAACCTCGGGCTTTGGACTATCCTGACCCTGGGTCCTTCTGTCTTCTCATCCCTCTCAGACCCAGACCAGGTGGCCAGCACAGGTTGAGAGCCAGTTGGGACCTTTCTTGGAATCCTGCAGGTCACTGCCCTCCTTCACAGAGGAGGAAACTAAGAACCAAAACGGTCGTAAGATCATTGGCTTCACAGATTTAAAGCCTGAAGGGCATCTTGTCCAAACCCCTTATTTACAGATGAGGAAACTGAGGCCCAGAGAAGTGAAATGAATTGGACAAGATCACACAATTAGGAAGCAGAAAGCCAGGTTCCAGCCTGGGTCCTCTGACTTCACTCCCTTGATTCTTTCTGCATTTCATGCCATCTCCATAAAAGGATTAATTGAAGGCCCAGAAAATGGTGCAAGTCGTCTGCCAGGAGAGCAGCACACTGTGATGCTCAACCCCCTGCCTAATCTGAAGATACGTGATTTTGACAAACTCCCATGAAGACTTGGCCATCCATTCCAGGGTCTCACCACACCCATGATCCCTCATTTCCTCTTGAGCAGAAGTAAATCCTTCATGATCTCAGCCTAAGCCTGTTTGTTTTTGTTCTGATGAGAATGAAGAGCCTCGGAGAAGAGAGTGTGGGAAGCGGTTTGGTTCATGACTGAGAGATATGGGATCAACATTCAGTGGGCTCTGGAAACCATCCCAGAGTGGAATCCCTGGACGTGTCTCGTGTCCTGCATCATGTAACTGAATTCTGGATCGAAGGAGCCGGTTCCACCCTCCCAACCCCATGCACCACCCCCAGCCACTTCCCGCTGCCTTTCCAGTTAAATCCACGCTCCTCCAACACCTCCTCCTCACCCCTCACCAGTGCCCTTTCTGTGCTCCACACTCCAGGCTCACGGGCACGTTTCCTGCTCTTTGTCCCCAGTGCTTCCTGTTCTGTTCCCACATGTTGGCCAAGGCTGGGCCCTACGCAGCCCCTTCGATGCTTGGTGTGTTCCAGCCTGTGACCACTGTCTCACGCAGAGCCCAGACTGTCCAAGATCACTCCTCTCCTGACGCTTCAGACTTGTCTGTTTTAACCCTGCCCTCGTAATGCCTTCCTCCCAATTCTCATCTCTTTTATCTTGTTTTTTCCTATTAGAATGGAAGCTCCCTGAGGGGAGAGAAGGTCTCTTCTTTGCTTGTATTTGTAATCCTAGTGCTTAGCACAACGCCTGGAGCATAGGAAGCACTTAATAAAAGATTTATCCATCCATTCTATCTATCTATCTATCTATCTATCTATCTATCTATCTATCTATCTATCATCTATCTTTCTATCTATCATCTATCTATCTCTCTATCTATCATCTATCTATCTTTCTATCTATCTATCATCTATCTAGCTATCCATCTCTCTCTCTCTCTCTCTATCTCTCTCTCTATCTTTCTATCTATCATCTATCTATCATCTATCTGTCTGTCTGTCTATCTATCTATCATCTATCTATCTATCTTTCT
>CM053582.1:569941942-570017795 GCA_028627135.1 Pseudochirops cupreus | reverse complement strand
AAAAAAAAAGTGGGATGGGCTGGCTCCTCAGGCAGTGAGTCCTCCCACATTGGAGACCTCTAAGCAGAGAGTGGTTGACCACTGGCAGGGGGGTTGGTTTTTGGTGTGGATTCACCTAGAGAGCTTCTGAGGGCACTTCTACCTCTAGATCTAGGACACAAACTCCCTGAGAAGATAATATTCTGGTCTGTGAGATGTTTGGAGGATTTCCTAGAGAATGCAGGAAGTCGTCTCCTTGGATCAGCACCAGGTGTGGGGGGGAGATGGTAATCCTCTTTGACTTGTCCTAAGTGTGTGTTCAGGGACTGGAGAAGCAATGAAGTGTAGACACTGAGTAGAAGACCCAGGCACTGGTCCCACCTGGTACACTTACTCCTTGTGTGACTTGGGGAAAGTCAATCATTATTTCTGGTCTTCAGTTTTCCCATCTGTAAAATGAAGAAAGTCATTAGGGTTGTGTCCTCCTCTCAGGCTTTTGAGAAACTAGGAGTTGTCCCCAAAATGAATAGTGAGAACTCCCCTTCCGCTGCCCATGCCACTATTCCAGGCCATTCTAGGGAGGTGGACAAAGTGTCTTACACCAAGCACCAGCATATTTATCATCAGTTGGGGATGGATCCCAAGCAGGTAAAACAGGCCAGATAAGTAGGAGTGGGCGAGGCAGGCAGCCCTCCCTGCTGCCTTGGTTATCAGTGGAAAGAATGCCCTGCGTCAGCAACAATGACTCCATTCAATAGCTAAGTCAAGAATTTAGGGTCAAAACACTCAGGTTCCAATCCCAGTCAGTATTTCCCCTTAAAGGCAGTGAGGAAGAGTGGGGGATAGAGTCACTCAAACCCTGCCTCCAGCACTCACTAGCCGTGTGACCCTGGGCAAGTCTACTTTTCTGGGCCTCAGCTCCCTCATCTGTGACAATGAAAGCATTGGACTGGTGACCTATAAGGCCTCTTCCAGCCTAAGATCGATGATCTCCCAACTTTATTATCATTCATTCATTTCAGAAACACCTGATTCTTCATGACCCCGTTTGGGGTTCTCTTGCAAATACACTGGAGTGGTTTGCCATCTCCTCCTCTAGTTCATATTACAGATCAGGAAACTGAAGTGACCAGAGTTAAGTGACTTGGACAGGGTCACCCAGCTAGTAAGTGTGTGAGGCTAGATTTTAACTCAGGAAGATGAGTCTTCCTGATTCCAGGCCCGGCACTCTATCGACAATCTTGTGGGATGTTGGGCAGACCCTCTCATCTCTGGTTATCAATTTTTTAATGTGCAAAATGAAGGGGATTAGACTAACTGACTCCCAAGTTTCTTTCCCTCTAGAGATCTATGACATTACTGTAGGCGTACATGGAGAGTCCTTCAGTTTGGTTCAAAACTTAAACTACACAAGGATAAAACTTTGTATACTTGCCTTGAGAATCATTCATTGGACGAAGACCTGGGATGCTTAGCTGGGCACAGGCTTCATATAAGCCAACAGTGTGATCCTGAGGGACTTTTGAAGGCTAGTGAGTGATCTCATAGGTAGGGGTACTTCTCCCATTACCTTCAGGGCAGACCCAGCCCTCTAATGCCTCCCTTCCCCATTCCTTCTGGCCCTTTTCATGTCTCCTCACAAATACTCTATAGGGCATCTACCCAAGGTACTGGAGGCCTTCTTAGGGTCTTTTCACCCTCCTTGGATGCTACACAGACTTTCAGACTGCCCAGCTATCATCCATTATTTTTCCCATGGCATCATCCCTCCTTCTTTTCTGGTTCCTCGGGTCTTGATGGTGACCCATGATGTTTATCACACAAATCATTCTGGCAATCTGTAGCTACAATAGCATTCACTGCCAAATCAAAGCTTGAACAGTTTTAGTCTGCATTCATAGAAGATCAGACCCTAGCCCCCCAGGTGGAATATCCTCACAGCTTCCCAGCCATATCTAGAGCACATCTCAGACCACACTGAGAGCAATGTCTTCAGTTCCCAAGACCTTGGGGTCCTAGGCTTGGAGCTGGAAGGCATCAGAGGCCCTCTAGACCAAGCTCTCATTTTTACAGATGCAAAAACTGAGAGCCAGGGTTTCTGACTCCAATGGATTTTCACTATATTAACCTACAAGTCTGAATTGTAAAGCTTTTTGAAAAACACCGATGAAGAAGAATTAATCCAGAGGCAGCCAGGATGATGAGAGGCTTATCATTTGAAGGAATTGAAGATGTGTAACCTGGAGGTGAGAAGACTCAAGGCACAACTGAGAATTCTTTTGTTGTACTTCAAGCATTGTCTGATGGAAGGGACACCATACTTGAAGTGGCTGACCCCAAAGGGCAGAATTAGAATGCAGGAATGTGCTGTGGAAAGGATAGAGACCATTGAATGCTATGGACCAGAAGGAGAAGGTAGGACCAAGAGATCCAGGTTCCCTACCAACTCTTGGCTTTATTCATTCTCATTACCTTTAATTGTGAAACCTTCTAAGGTATCTCTTAAGTATCTCTTGAGAAGTCTCAAAACAAGATTAACTATAATTTGCTTTCATAAAACATGCATGTGTATCTTTCTAAGCAGACTCTATCCACATGCCTTGTGACAAAGCCATCTAGACAGGGACAAGAAGATTGAAATACACTATTATTTGGACAAAAGACTGAAATTCTGAAATTGGCTTGACAATGTCTTTAATGCACAACAAGCCAAACGAATAGTGGAAATATGGAATCAATCATCTCGTGGTTCTAACCAGACACCAAATAAGACATTCTTTTTCCTTCTTCTTCCTTGGCTGCTATTAGACAGAATCATCTAAATTTACTAATGGCTGAATTTCTCTGAATTCCAAAGGTCATTGTGGACTAAGTGAAGGAATTGGGGGTGCTTAAACTGAAGTGAAAGAAGGCTCAGGAGAAACATGAGAGCAACATGCCCTCTATGGCTGAAGGGCAGATACATGGGAGACAGATTCACTTTGTTCTGTTTGTCCCTGGAAGGTACAACAAGAGGCAGTGGGCAGAAGTTAAAGATGGACAGACTTAGGTTTGAGGTGAGCAGGAACTTCCTAACACTAAGAGCTGTCCCAGCATGGAAGGGGGCTGCCTCAGGGGATAGCGAGTTCTTCCTTCCCTGGAGTCTCCAAGCAGTGACAAGGGCTGTAGAGGGTGCTCTCCGTCAGGGAGGTCCTGAATTGGATGGTCACTAAGCTCCCATCCAGCTCTAAGATTCTGTGACACAGTGACTTGTTAGAGGTTCCAGGGATACCCAGACTGACCATCCTCACATCTTGGTGTCCCAACCATTGCTCTCGACTAAATGTGCAGCGTGTGGCCAAGTTCCCTTGTGTGTATACTGATGAGGTCTTACTATCAACTACCTAAATACTCACTAAATAGTCATCAGGGATTCAGATTTAGGCAGTATGAGAAGTGGCAGGGCTACACTGAGCTTCCCCTCAGCAAAGAAATGTTAAGCACCTACTAGTGCCGGACATTCTGCTAGGCACTGGGGACACAGAGATGCGGTGAAAATAGACCCTGCTCTCAAGCAGCTTGTGTTCTATCGGGAATGTCAGAGGCAAAGAGATGAATACATTTACATTTACATATATATGTATGTAGTCACTAATATAGAAGTCACTAAGAACATCTCTGAGTTTTGAAGCCCAGGTGAAATTTAGAAACGCTTGGCTTATGAGAGTTTCTTTAACTGAGTCGTTATCTGCTTTTTGGTGGGTTCTTGCCTGGAAGGGGAATGATTAAACCATTATTATTTTTTTTAATTTTCTATCACAGGAGAAGGCGAGGGAAATACCCCTTGCCTGGGATGCCTGGATTTTTTGTTATAATGAGCCTTGTAACCTTGGGTCAATCATCGCCCCTCTCTAAGACTCAATCTTCTCATCTATATAAAGGGCCACTATATAACTGCTTGTCTAAAACAAATTCTGTACAGCAAAAGAGGAGGAGACCATGTGGAGCTTAGGGACCATTACATTGCTCATTCCTTCAGCATTAAAATGGGCTAATTATTGTTACAGGGTGTTATATTACTAAGGATTAGTGATAAATAAAATCATGGGATCATATGATCATGGATCTGGAGTTAAAGCAGCATCCAATGCAATCCTTTCATTTTATAGGGGGAGAAACTGAGGCCAGATGGAGTTGGTGACTTCCCCATGACCATACAGGTAGTAACAGGCAGGACTTGAACTAGGTCCTCACTCTCCAAAGCAGGCATTTCACCATCTGGCTACCCTCCCCCTCCCCCTTCTGCTCCTCCTGACAGCTCGAATGTTCAGAGGAGTCCTGATGGGATCCCTGAGGATTTGGCTGAGTGCCCCATCCCCATCCAACCAGCTCAGAAAGTGTTTGGCAAGAACCAGTGTTCTCATATAACTTCTGTCCATTCCAGTCTCAGGCTGGCTCCTTCCAGAACAGCATTCCAAAGGCAGAGCAACATGTCAGCACACCTGCTTCTGGTCTGGGCTAGCTGAGAAGGTGTTCACATAGATCATTGTAAGATAAGGGCATCCCAAATGGGATATCTGTCCCCTGTCAGTACTGACTCCCTTTATCAATGCAGCTGTCCCTCTCTGTCTCTCTCTATGTCTCTGTCTGTCTCACACACACACACACACACACACACACACACACACACACACACACACACACACACTGCCTATCCAGGATTTAGGATTTAGTCCGTGGTCTTTGAGAGTTATTTATCAAGGCACCCCCAGGAGCAAACTGTGGAGAGGTGTCCCAGAGATGAGCCAGACTGGTCCTCAGATACTCAGCACTCGCCCCCACTCCGTACTCACCCTTTCCAGTTTGGTGGCACCAACATGGACTCATTCTTCACTGGCAGAGCCCTGGAGAGCCCCAGGGCACCTTAGAACTCCAATAAGACATTGGAGATGGATTCTTTGGATCCTGTATATACCTAGTCTTTGCATTTTGTCTCTCCCCATTCGAATTTAAGCTCCTTGAGGGTAGGCATTCTTTTTTGCCTCTCTGTATTTTCTAAGCACTTAGAATGCCTGGTATACAGTAGGAACTTAATAAGTGCTTATTGATTGAATTATTGATTGTATTAATTTGACCTGTACTGATCTATCAACAAGCATCTACTAAGGGCCTACAATGTGTCAAAGGGCTGCTAGGTGGTGCAGCGGATGCAGCACAGGATCTGGAATCAGGAAGACTCCTCTTCCTGAATTCAAATCTGACCTAAGACTCTGACTAGCTGTGTGACCCTGGACAAGTAATTTAACTCTGTTTACCCCAGTTCTTCATCTGTAAAATGAGCTGAAGAAGGAAACGGCAAACCACTGCAGGATCTTTGCCAAGAAAATTTGAAATGGAACCTTGAAGAATAAGACATGAATGAAAATGAATGAACAACAATGAGTCAGGTCTATGCTTTGTGTCCCTGAAGATACACAGAAAAAAGACTTCGGTCCCTGCCCTCAGGGAATTTATATCTGATGGTGTATAAGAGCAGACATGTACCTATATGTGTGCAATCAAAATACATGTGAAATAAATCCAAAGTAAATGTCGGGGGAGGACAGGCATTTGTCTCTCAAGGAATTCCCAAAGGAAGTGATATTTGAGCTCCCCTTTGAAGGGAACCAGGGCTTCTGGGGTGGAGGGAGAGCATTCCAGGCCTAGGTGAATTCCAAGGTTGGAAGTTGCCTCCAAGGATGAAGAGTCATATCTGGCCTGTAACTGAGACCCTTAGCGATCTGCCTGGTCTGCTGAAAAGCAAATGACTCACCCAGGGGCATGTGATGAGTGTGTGTCAATGGCAGGACTCCAATCCAGATCTACTTGGCCAGTGATCTGTCCATTCTTGGCTACTCTCTGGTAGAGGACTCCTCCAGAAACGTTCTGTTAAAAGTGTTCAAGTATAAAGACCTGCAAGTAAGAGGGCCTGAGGACCCTGGGCAGGAGGATGGGCTGGGGGGTTGCTGAGAGAATCCTCCGGCTGCCCATTAAAGCAGACGGTTCAGATGTTTGAAATAACCAGAATCACAACAGGTTGGCCTAGTTATCCCAGGCTCTCTAATGATCAGGCAGCTTCCAGCTGAGTCCTCAGACGTGGGTCACTGACTCCAGCTGTCCTACTTTCCAGAGAAGGAAACTGAGGCCCAGAGATGAAAGGGGACTTGGCCAAGACCCATGGGAAGCACCAAAGGCAAGATTCAAGCCTGGGTCCTCTGACTTGAGACCCTCAGCTTTCTCCACAGGTCCACAAAAGGTTACAGAAGATGCAGAATGTAAACAGGGGGTCAACAAGCATTCCTTAAGCCCTTACTGTATGACTGTGCTAATCGTGAGGGCTGTGACACTCGGGCACTGCTTTATGGAGGGTGAGGGGGCGTCCACAGCTGGGTGGGGCCAGGAAAGGATGGTCTGGACGAGGCCAGGTTTGAGCTGAGCAAAAAGCACAGTGTGGCCTAGTGAGGAGTGCTGGGCTTCCTCAGAAAGTCCTGGGTGTGAATCCCAACTTTAGACATTGGACAAGTCACCTGACACCTCTGAGCCTCAGTTTCCTCATCTGTAAAATGGAAATAAGCACAGCCCTGACTGATGTGAGACTGAAATGACAGCACTGGACCCCGGTTTTAGAGCTGCAGGGGTCCTCAAGGGTCATCTAAGCCAAGCCCCTTCTTCATAGATGGAAAAACTGAGGCCAGCCTTCAGCTATTTGCTCGAGGCCACAAAGTGCCCCAAGTCCCAGGTCCCCCCAGTCCTCTCCTGCCTGACCTGCTTAAAGCACATTGCAGAATCTCACAGTGTCCTATAAATGTCAGTGCTTTTGACTTTTCTGTTGTCTCTGAAACGTCCTGATTTCCAGAAGGGACAATCTGATGGAGGGAGGGGAGGTAGACTCTGCCCAGAAGAAGAGGGAGGGCCAGGCTTTATGGGTTGGGTGCCACAACAGAGCTCCAGGTGACATCAAAGAAGCCATCCCCGCCCACCAGCCGATGGCTTGGGGACTGCGGGGGAGAACCAAGACCCAGCCAAGCCTGACCTAGAAAAGCCTCTGACTCACTGGCTGCCTGCTGCCTTCAGCTGGGCTTCTTCCGAAGCAAGCAATCACAGCAGAGACTCTGGCTCCAGGATTTGGGTGTTTGAAGCCTGCTCTGGTAACTCCTCTCTCTAAGTGGGATTCGTGGGGACTTTAAGGCAAAGTTGTTTTGTCTTTTTCTTAAAGCCCTGAGTGGAGCCCGATGTTGGGCTAAGCAGCAGATCTGCGGTGGACAGTGGATAGTTTGATTACCCAGGACCAAGATGTGGCTCCTTATTGCGGTGGTCTGGCTGCTCCAAGGGCATGCAGATGCCAGGCTCATCAGGTCCAAGGCTGTGGACCCTGAGGCATACATGAACATTGTAAGTTCAGTTTGTCCATGATATACAGGACAGAACAATGGGTTTCCAGGTCATTCCATCACCCCTTTCCTGTTTGATGCTTGTGAAGGAGGGAAGGGGAGGGTGTGTGTGTGTGTGTGTGTGTGTGTGTGTGTGTGTGTGTGTGTGTGTGACAGAGAGAGGAGAAAGAGAGAGAGAAGGAGAGGAGAGAGGGGAGAGAGAGGAGAGAGGAGAGAGGGGAGAGAGAGAAGGAGAAAGGAGAGAGAGAAGGAGAGAGGAGAGAGAGAGAGAGAGAGAGGAGACAGAGAGATACCTGTTGTGTTGTATCTGGTCAGCCTCCTTTGGTCACTGTCCCTGGAAGGGAGGGGTCCTTGTTCACATAAGGGCATTCTCCACAGGACTAGAAGTGCCAGGCCTTTTCAAAGTTTTAGTTATTTCCCTCACCATGTGTCACACAGAGTCTTCTGCCTTCCTACCTGGGCAGGGTCCAAAGGGATAATTCAGCCCCTTTCTGGACTCCTCACCAAGGATGCTCGCTTTGCTGCTGTCCTGTGATGCAAAGAGGGACTTGTGATAGTGGGAGAGGGTTATGGAGGTGTGCGGAGTTCTTCATGCCTAACACTAAGCAGCCTGACTGCCGGCTTCCTTCAGCTCTTTATGTGGCCCCCTCTTACCCCCACCCTTGTGGCTAGCTCTCTGTTCTTTCTAGAATCAGAAGACGGGTTTGAATGGTGGTTATTTCTGCAGCCCTAGGCAGATGACATCTCTCTAAGCCCTGGGCAAGTGATGTCCCCTCCCCAAGCCTTGCTTCCTCCTCTTTCAAACAAGGTCCCCTCCAGCTCCAGGATCCCGGGGATCTGCTAGTCTCTCAGGCACATCGTTCTTTCCAGATGCACATAAGCTAAGCCCAGGGAGGCAGTGCTTCTTTCAAACCAGAGTTCTCCATAACGGTCCAACAGAAAGGACAATGGATATGTAGACACAGAACTGGGGCTAATGTCTCAGCTCTGCTACTCTCTATTGGTGTGACTTGGAGCACAGCCCCTAGTCCTCTGGGCATTATGTGAGCTCCATGAGAGCAGGGAGCAGATTGGTTTCCCCCCTTTACATTCCCAGCAAATAGCTAAGTGCTTGGCAAATGCTGTTGCTGTTCAGTCTTTTTCAGTCATATCCAACTTTCCCATTTGGGGTTTTCTTGGCAGAGATACTGCAGTGGTTTGCCATTTCCTTTTCCAGTTCATTTTATACATGAGGAAACTGAGGCAAGCAGGGTAAAGTGACTTGCCCAGGGTCACACAGCTAGGAAGTGCCTGAGGTGAGATTGGAATTCAGGGAGATGAGTCTGCCCCGCACTCTCTCCATGGTGCCACCTAGTTGCCTTTGGCAAATAGTAAATAATAAATGCTTTTTCATTCTCTGGACTTAGAGGCGAGAAGACCTCAGTTCAAATCCTAGCTTCTCTCAGCCTTGGTTTCCGCGTCTGTAAAATGGGAACAGTAGTAGTCCTCACTTCCTAGCGTCGTTCTGAGTACCGCCCCGTGCAGCCTCCCGGGCCTTGTGAGTGTGAGCTATTACTGTGATTATCTGTGAAACGACCCCACCCGTCCTCCCAAGGCCCAAGTCCTAGGACCCGTCTTCTTCCGCCCATTTCTAATGCTTTTTACTCTTAGTACCCTGTGGGCAGTCAGTCCTACAGCTAAGACGGTCAGAACGTTGTCTGAAGTGAGAACTGACAGGCTCTGAGTGAGAGTTTGAGATAGTTTACTCTAAATAGTTAAAAGGATACTGTGGCGTGTCTTTGGGATGCTCGGAGATCTCGGCTCACTCCTGGGCACTAAGTGATGGTCTGAGCAGGTGGGAGCGCCGACAAGCGAGGTGAAAGCGGGCAACGGTCTAGTGGACAGTCCGATGGAACTCGTCAGCCTTTAAAAACAATGGCTGGGAACTATTATCGCATTTGACTCTCACAATAGCTCCATTTTACAAATGAGGAGACAGAGGCACACAGAGGCTGTGACTTCCCTCGGGTCACATACTAGTAAATGTTGGGCCAGATTTGAATGGAGCTCTTCCTGACCCCAGATCCGGATCTCTAATCACTGAACCGCCTCATCCCATTCACCTGGATGTGCAATCATTCCATGGCCATGAGACGTTCGGATCCCGGGGAAGAAGTTGGTTCTTCACCCAGGAATTACGCTCTCATGGTGTCAGAGGTTGAAATATTTGTAAACAGTTGTTCATTCAGTAAGCATTCATTTAACTCCTACTGTGCCGTACACACTACGCCTCTCCAGGGATTTTAGAAGACAATTAGATCAACTCTTTCATTTCACAGATGAGGAAACTGGAGGCCCAGAGAGGTTTATCCTGTCAACAATCCTCCAGGGAGCAAATGGCCAAGCTTAAATCCAACCCTTTCCACCCGGCTGGGCTTCATCCAGGTTGTAGACTCAGAGCCACAAGTAGAAAAGCTTGTGTGGGGTGAAGCAAATGCACGTATATGCACACATACACACACACACACACACACGTTGGAGTTCACCTGGGATGCTACCTGCCACATACTAGATTCCTGTTTTAACTATTCATTGTTGCAAACTAGGTGCCAAGCCTGGGTTTCTCAAATGCTGACAGAGTCCCCTAAATGTTGGGCCCTTAAGGCAAACTCCAGGTCACCCTACCTTAGTTACAACTCTGGGGGGAAAAAGTCAGCTTAACTGCTGGAACAGAGCACAGAGATCTAGTTCAAGCCTCCCATTTTACTGAAGGGAAAACTGAGGCCAGGGAAGGTAAAGGGCTTACACAAAGTTGGCAATGCTAGCTGGCAAAGAGCTGGCCTAAGGTTGGCCCTGCAGACCTGTCCCCTCAGCATTTGAGGAGGATGGGAAACATCAGCTCTTCCAACAAGCTTGAGCAGTGAGTCCTGCTTTCTTTCCACAGAGTGAGATCATCCAGCACCATGGCTACCCCTGGGAGGAGTATGAGGTGGCCACAGAAGACGGCTACATTCTGACGGTCAACAGGATTCCTTGGGGCAAAGACCCTCCCAAGGACCCAGGTATGAGGCCCCTCTCTTGGTGGTGGCTAGGATGCTCCCCACTTGAAGGGAGCATGGCTGAGTGAGCTTGAGTGGGCTCTGAGAGTTCCACAGAGCCCAGCGGGGATACGTCTCAGACCCTCCATCCTGAGGACATCCAGGTGGCTGAACACTAATGCTAGGTGGTGCCACAGTGGAGAACGGAAAACCCGAGTTCGAATCCAACTTCAGACACTCATTAGCCACATGTCCCTGGACAGTCATCCAACTCCTCCCTACCTCAGTTTCCCCTACTGTAAAATGGAGAATAATAATAGTACCCACCTCCTGGCATTGTTGTGAGGGTCAGTGAGATCACATTTGTAAAGTGCTCAGCATAACGCCTGACATGTGGCAGGTGTTTAGTAAACTCTTATTTCCTTCCTCCCTCCATCCTAGGCAGGCATCCTCTACTACTTGGCATTTTGAGTATGTTTGAAAAGTAATTTCACATCTTTTTTGGTGGGCAGGGGACACATGATGGTTAAAAAAAAACAGACATTTTCGGGTAGAATTTCCCCCTTTACAACTTGAAGGATTTGGTTTTTTTTTTTTTAGATTTGTCTGGTAAATCTAAGACTATAAATCTCAAAGTCCCCCTTCCTACCCTTGTTGCCCATCTTTTAACACTCCAGTATCCAATAGACATATATTTATTTAATAAGATCAGATTTAATGGGGGTAAATTTAAGTCTTCCACAGGTTCAAGGTTCAGGGTTGGGCCAAAATGCCCCTGGAACAGACAAGAAAAACCAACTGGATTCATCTGGATGTTGTCATTCCAGTTTTTTGGGGCCTGGTTCATTTCCCTATGTTTTTGGAGGATAACCTAAATTGCCTGACTGAGTACGCCACAGACTAACAGCTAATTTTGATGCCCTGCTGGGTAACCAAAAGGCAAATGCTAGAGTTGCTTATCTTGTGACCCAGCATCATTCCTCAGTTCTCTAGTGAGGCTCAACCTTCCCTCAAATATGGTGGCCATTCGTGACATCTGAACTTTTTTCTTTTCTCTTGTAGGGCCGAGGCCAGTGGTGTTACTGCAACATGGTTTGCTCGGTGATGCAAGCAACTGGATCCTGAATCTTCCTAACAACAGCCTGGGCTTCATGCTGGCCGATGCTGGTTATGATGTGTGGATGGGGAACAGCCGAGGAAACACCTGGTCCTGCAAGCACAAGACTCTCTCGGTCGACCAAGATGAGTTTTGGGCTTTCAGGTAGATGGGGATGTTGGGAATAATGGTGGAACTGTGGGACATTGTAGAAGGAGCCAGCTAGCCAGCTAAGAGTCAAGCAAGGGTCTTTTAAAAAATGGGGTCCATGGGCTTTATTTCATGCATTTAAAAATGGGGCCCATGGGTTTCTTTGTTCAAAGACAGGGTCCATAGACTTTTCTAGAACACCAAAGGGGTCCCTGATATAACCATGAAAGGTTAAGCGCCCCTGGCATGTGGAGCGTCCTCACATGGAGATGGAGAAATAGTAGACAACAATCATCGCAGAGATGCTTTCAGGGATTCTGCAGAAGATGAGCCTGCATCCCAATAGTCTTTATTCAGGAACAAAAAGCAATCATTTCATCTCAGCACCAAAGTCTGTAGATATTATATGTATATATTTGCAGTAACAGGGCAGTGACTTGTCTTCAGGCCACTTCTCTCTGATCTCTATCAAAAAGATGAGAAAGAGGAGTTAATTAGGATGATAACAGCAGCATTTGTTTGATACTTTATGACAGTCAACTCCAGTAGAGACAGGCGCCATGGTCAGAAGGGCTTCCTGCCTCAGTGGGGCATGGTGTGTGCTCTGTAAAAAGGTATTAATGATGATTCCTGTGCTGGGTAATCTGGGAAGATGAGGCTAGTTGGGGTCTTGGTTAGTTCTGTAGACCCAGCCAAATGCCTGTTGACTTGGGCCATCCACTAAGGGTCACTCTTCAGTGACTGCAAGATGGTCCAGTCCATGGGACTCATGGTTGAACTGCCCCCTTGTAAATATCTTGCTTGTGTTTTGTTCTTAAATAATGTTCTGTTCCCAATGCAGGAATGGTAATCTTTGCATAAAACTTTCTTTCCCCTTGTAGTTATGATGAGATGGCTAGGTTTGACCTTCCAGCAGTGATAAACTTTATTTTGCAGAAAACGGGCCAGGAAAAAGTATTTTATGTCGGCTACTCGCAAGGAACCACAATGGGTATGTTGAATGGGGAGCAGATTTGAAAGTTAATCACTTCCATAAAAACATCAGAGCCTCGACCTATCTCTTCTCCGGTCTCATTTCCCCACACCTTTCTTACGCTCCCCAGTTCATCCTCCACACACCTGTCAGCCTTTAAATAGAGTGAGGCAGATGACTTCACGGCTCTGTCTCATTTAAATCCAATTCACACGCAAGTCAAGACATCACCCATGTTGTCATTGGTCCTCTTCAAAAATGAAGGAAAAGCGATTCTTTAAACGCGAATCTGAGTGTGCCAGAGCCTCCCTGTGGCCTCCAGGGTAAAATGCAAAACCTGGAATTAAAAACCTTCTGCAGTCTGACTGCCACCTACCTTTCCAGACTTCAATCACGTTGCTATGGCCTTCCATACACTTTCTGTTCTAGTCAACCTGGTCTGCTGGCTGTTCACAAGGTGCGCCCATGCCTGGACTGTGACTTCAGTCCTCATGGACCTATTAGCTTCTTTTGAAGTACAAATAGCTCAGATACATTTTTACATCAATATAATTCATTGATAATTTTCTGTATTTTGTTCTATTCTTTTAAAAAATTATTATGAGAAGAGGTCTATGGAATTCAGTAGACCACCATAGGTGGCCCTGCAACTATAAAGGTTAGGAATACCTAACCTAGACCAGCTTCCCCATTTTGTAGATATGTAAACTGAGGCTCTATATTTTAATAACTCTTTAGTGGCTCCCAACGGCTTACTGAATAAAGTTCAGACTCTTACACCTGTCACCTGAGGCCATTAGTGATTTGGTGTCTCTAAGGCTTTCTCTTCTTACCTCATGATTAGTCCTCTTGCTAATTCCTTCACTTTACAAAGGACAGTGAGCCTCAGAGAGGGGAAGTGGCTTGCCCCAGGTCATGCATTCATCATGAAATAAAAACAGTTGAGGCAAGATTTCCCAACCTCTCATCCCCTTTCTTCAAGTACCAAGATGGGTACAGCACCATCCTGTGCCCTGAAGGCAGCCCATCCCAGTCTGGCAGATTTGATATCTAGAGCACAGAAGCAATCAGACCCACAGGCTAGGTCACACGCAAAGTGTCTGCAGCTTGTCAGGGCACATGTTTGTATGGCAGACTCTTCCTCTCGTCCTTACCCTGAGTCATCTCTGTGTCAGAATGAGACTGCTTGAAGTCACAGACAGAGGCTGGCTGAGCCTGAGAGCTTCATAAATCAGCAGCACACAAATGTTCGTTATAGGAGATATAGCTTTGGGTACATCAAACACAGCCAAGCACAAGTCCGCTTCTAATTAACCAGGAATGAGTCAAGGCTTTACTCTTTTCTAAATAGCTACGTGCCTCAGTTTCACAGCCAGAATAATGGGGTCATCTGCAGGCTCTCCTCATATGGGCACAGGACCCTTGACCAGGGCAGTGTCCACACAAGGAATGATGAGCATCCAAGACAGCTATCTCAAAAAAATAGGAGGTCATTGGGTCATCAATATGGAGCTGGCAATGACCTTAGAGGCCATCCAGTCTTTACCCACTCACCCCTAGTTTTACAGATGAGAAACTGAGACCAGATTAGGGGAAGGGCTTGTCCAGTGGCACACAGCTGGTATCTGAGGTGAGATTCCAAGCTATATTCCAAGATTCCTGCTTCTAAGGACTGCCCAACTTTATCTACACTCTACCATTCTGCCAGGACTGTCCTGGAGCTCACAGTAGGAAGTGAGGTCTGCTCCTTTGTGCTGATACTGTCTGAGGTCAGGAAGGGACAGTTGGGTTTTGTTTTTGTTTTTTGTTCTTTTCCCTGTCCTGGTTTGTATAAAATAAGGTGGGGAAAAGGTCCTGAGAAAGGTATAGGAATGTGGCATATTTCCAGCAAGATCCTGAGCCCGCCACTCATTTTCGCCAAAGGGAATTTGATGAGTTGATAACTGGGAGGTGGCATCATACAGTGGTTAGAGAGTCAGCCTCAGAGTTAGGGAAACCTGGGCTCTGGTCTCACTTCTGCCACATCCGGCCGTGTGACCCTGGAGAGACCACCTCCCATAATTTTCGATCTCAGCACAGTGCCCAGCACATAGTAGGCACTTAATGAATGCTAACTGACTGACTGGGCAACTCTGGGATGAGGAGCTGCAGAGAAGGAGCCTCTCTATTTGGAAGGGAAAGATACTTCCCGGGAGCTCCCACACTGACAACGTCACATGTTCAGCAGAAGGGAAAAATGCTGAGAATTGTTCACTCCCCTAAAGTACTTGATGTGCATTATCCCATCTGAGCCTCAACACATTGTTGAGGGAGATTCCACAGATATTCTTAGCCCCGTTTTACAGATGAGGAAATAGAGTCAGAAGGGCCCATAGCTCGCATCAGAGTGAAATGTGAACTCAGGTCTTCTGGACTCCAAGTCCAGCATTCTACCCTAAATACCTGTCAATAGTTAATATGAGATTGGCCAAAAGCTTCATTCTAATTTGCATCTGGTTCCAATCCAGAATCCTTTGTGAATCCCACCCTCTCACCCTACAAAGACACAAAGATGGGGGAATGCAAGCTAGTTCAGATTTCTGGGTCCTAACTGTGAGGGATTGAACACAGGGTGGAAACTGCCAATGTGGACAGGCTCACCTCTTGGATACTATAGGAGCTCCCTCCCCTAAGTCTGAGGGGCGGGGTGTAGGGGCAGAGTCCGATAGCCCCTCCTCACCCATCTCTTCTGCCCTCTGCAGCCTTCATAGCATTCTCTACAATGCCTGAGTTGGCCCAGAGAATCAAAATGTATTTTGCTTTAGCTCCGATTGCCACCGTTAAACATGCGAAAAGTCCGGGGACCAAATTCCTGCTCCTGCCAGAGATAATGATCAAGGTAAGTGATTCCTCAACTCACCCCACAGCCAGTTAGGGAGAAATTCAGTCAGAAGTAGAGAGCATCTGCTCAGTCAGACAAGCCTCTTCAGGTCTGCTGGGACCCTCCCAACGAGAAGCAGGAAGTCCTGGCATGCGCTCTCTTCTTCTACCTATCTGCCAGCAGGTATCAAAGTGACATTCCTAAAACAACTCTCTAACCAGGTCACTCCCTCCCTCAAAGATAGTCAATGGCTCCTTGTGGCCCTTAGAATAAAACTGAAAATCCTCAAGCCTCCACAATCTCTCTTTCCAGGCTTTTTTTTTCTCTTCATATTCACTTCATTCCCCGTCCAACTGGAGTGCCAGCTGTTCTCCATAATCCCTCTATGTTCTCCATAATCCCTTCTCTCCCTCTGTGTCTCTTTCTGTCCCACCCATCTAGAAGGAATTCCCTCTTTGTCTCCTTAGTTTAGCACAGAACTAGGCACATAGTAGCTTCTTAATAAATATGGATTGATTGATTGATTGATTGATCGGCTTGTCCCAGGGCGTGTTTGGCAAGAAGGAATTTCTTCACCAACATAAGTTCCTCCGGCCATTTTTCATCCACCTCTGTGGCCAGATCATTCTGGACCAACTTTGCAGCAACATCATCCTGCTCCTGGGAGGATTCAACACCAACAATCTGAACATGGTAGGAGGCTGAGCTGTCTGGGTTAGTTCCCTGAGGCTCAGGTGGGAAGCCACCAAACTGTTCCAGGGGGAGGGCAGTTAGTTATCCCTCAGTTAGGACCCAGAAACAATCAGCTAGCCTGCATCCCGAGACTGCAGGAGACAGTCTCTCATTCATTCAACCAACATCAACTAAGCCCCTTAAATAGCAGTATGGGCAAATCACTTAACTTCTCAATGCTCTGGACAGCTCTCTGAGACTTTAAATAGAAAAGGTGGTGCTGCCATGCATGGGGAAGAGAGTTTCTTAATCTGGGAGTTCCTTCTATCAATGAAATCACAAATCTGGTCTCTTATGCAATCCTATTTAAGAGTCAAAAACACTTTACAATCATTATTTTATATACCCATGAGGAATGTGCTACAGCTATTATCCTCCACCCCCCCCCACCCACCCCTCCCATTTTATGGATGAGAAAGCTGAGTTTCAGAGAATGTGCTGCCTTGCTTGGGGTCACACTCATTAAATGTTGGGGGTAGAATTTGATCCAAGGTCTTTCCAGATTCACAGTCTAGGGCCTTTTCCACCATGTCACATTATTAGGCAGCCAGGTGGTGCCACAGGTGCTCAGAGTGTTGGACTTGGAGTTAGGAAGATCTTATCTCTGATAATTACTGGCTTGTGACCCTGAGCAATCAGTTCAATGACCTTGACAAATGAGTACCTGGTGGATCTTCCCATCATCAGGGAATGTAGACTTTTATGCAGACTCTGCCTAGCATATCCTTATGACAGTGGCAAACCCTTTGGGCTATCACATGATCCCACAATCCCCAGGTGGCTCCAGTTGATGTCTCACTTGATACCCATAAGGCTTATGGCATAAGCCAAGACTGTCAAACAATGGTGTCTCTATGGGTGCATTGACTCAGAGATCTGGTACAAACCCAATGTGTGTTTGTGGCTCCTTGGGAGAAGAGAGATGTTAAGGCTAGACTTTGTTCTACTGCATCAAATGATCTTTTGTGATCAGCAAAAAAGAGGCATAGAGGAATCTTGCATGTTCTTAATGAGCATTGCAGGACAAGCCAGCAAAGAGACTTGGGAAATATTTTGTGCTTGATTGGCCACTAGGTGGCAGACACTTGGGTCACGGCAGCCCATGGGGTAATAAATTAGTCTATACCCTCTATAAGCATACGCGCACACTGTGCATCATCTGGAGTCTGTTAGTTTCATTGACATTCGTGCACCCCTCGCTGATGCAGATTGCAACCCCTCTCTGCTTAATTCATGGTTTCTAGGAATTGCCACATTCCTGAATTGCTGCTAAATCCTTCATTCCCCACACCAGTCTCATGATGCACTTCTCTGAATTTAGCTTGGCTGGTCTTTAGACAGCACTGCATCCCCAGGTCTATCCTGAAGCCCTGTAGGTTTCACAAGACTAGCAAGAGCTTTCCTCCACTGGAGTAACCTTCAAGAGCCCAGGGTTGCCTCCACAAGACAGAGACTCAGAGGAGGACTTACACAGTCAATTTTGATCAAATCAATCAAGAAGCATCCATTAAATGCTTGCTGTATGCCACACACTGTGCTAGGCACTCATGATAAAAGAACAAAAATTAAGTAATTGTTATGCTCAAGGCACTTGTGTTCTATCACAGGTTACAAAATGTTTGTAGAGATGTGTCTACAAAAATTGGTCATCCCAGGTCTCCATGGCCCATTCCAACAGCCTTCAAAGCTGCATCTGGTATTTCTATGCAGAACGGCTGTTGTGAATCAAAATATCCATGTTTGCTAATTACAGATCTTAGATTTAGGGCATCAGAGGACCTCAAAAGATACACAGATCAAGTTCCATATTTTACAAGTGAGGAAATGGAGGCACAGGGAGGCCAAGAGACCAACCCAAAGTCATGCGCTGAGCCTGCAAATTCTCTTATTTCATTTACACAAAATTATAATAAGGGCTCAGAAGAGATCAAAGGAAACAAGAATCAAAACATTAAGAACAAAAGGTTTTCATCATTAAAAGTCATAAGAAGTCAAACACAAACTGTAATTACTAAAAAAAAACCACACACACACACAAACCCTTAAAAACAACGGTTCTCAACCTGTGGGTTGTGACCCCTTTGGGGGTTGAACGACCCTTTCACAGGGGTCACAGGGGTCGCCTAAGACCATCAGAAAACACATATTTCCGATGGTCTTAGGAACCGAGACACCACTCCTCTATCTGTCTCCAGGCAGGTCCGCCCACATCCGAGTATTAAAGGGTCACAGCATTAGGAAGGTTGAGAACCACTGCCTTAAAATGTCTTCAGCTCTGAAAGAGGTTTGTAGCTTGAGGCCCAGAAACATGTATTTCAAAAATTATTTTCACAGCTGCATTTCAATGTATTTCAATTTTCTAACCCTTTGTATTTTATTATATGCATTTAAAACCATTATTCTGAAAAGAGGTCCTGAGATTTCAATGCCTGAGAGACCAAGGGGTTCAGGACATAGCAAAGAAGTCCTCTGCTTTGGGGGTGCTCATTTACTAATGGTCCTCCTCATTCTTCTTTCAATTTCACCCTGCTTTGATCTGTTGCTTCCATTCCTTACCTGGGGAGAGTCTTTCCACACATGGAGATACTCCTAAGGAGAAAGGAATAACCCCAGAGAGTTACGAGGCAGGGCCTTCTGCAGAGGAGATCTAGCCCAGTTTACTGTGCTTGTACCCCACTGGTCACTTGATGATCTAGGCTTCCTTTCTGCTTCCTTGCAGAGCAGAGTCAATGTCTATGTTGCCCATACCCCAGCTGGAACATCTGTTCAGAACATACTGCACTGGAGCCAGGTAAGGCTGCCAGCATCTTCATCACTGCCATAGGTCTTTGCATAGGGCCTGGTGAATGTTTGGGGGATTGAATCAAATGATGGCCTTTTAAAGCATAAATATTTATTTATTTGTGTGTATGTAGACTGAATATGAACATCCAGAGGAGATTGAGAACACAGCCACCATCACATGAGTTAATCTTAGGGTTCATCACAGTACCTGGTACATGGTAGGGGCTTACTAAATGCTTGTTGACTTGGCTTCATCTGTAAGGGACCTTTGGCTGCATTAAGGAAGCCTTGTCTCTAGGATGAGGGATGGGTCAACACACTAGACACTACCCTGCGCAGATCACAGCTGGGCCACCGTGGTCATTTCTGGGAGCCTTAGTTTTAGGACACTCAAGCCAGAGTATCCAAATGACAGTAGCCAGTTTGCTGAAAGACTTTGAATTCATGTTTATGACACATAGTAGGCATTTAATAAACACCTTTTGACTGATTAACTGACTGATAAACCAGTGGATGGAGCTGGGGGTTTTCACCCAGAAAAGAAAAGACTCAAGGGAGGACTCATCCCTGTCTGTTTCAAGCACAGGCATGTCTGTTTTGCTCCAAATAAGGGATTCAGGAGCAGCAATGGCAGGAGGGGTCAGAGCAGCCCAACCCCGGGTAAAATGGACAGTTTGGAGAGGTAGTGGGTGCCCTGATTGGTGGTCTTCATGCAGAGGCTGCATCACCAGCAGTTGGGTTTCTCAAGAGGGAGGAGGGATTCTTTTTCATGGATGGGTTGGCCTGGCTGGCCCCAGAAGTCCCTTCCACCTGAGCTCCTGTGATGCTGTGAGAGGAGAACTGACCTTGGGGGAGATGGCAAATGGGGTGATCCTCAGCATTGGTGTGTAACTGGGACGTTCTCAGAGGGGATCTCAGTGTCCCAGCCCTGGTTCCCTTTCCCTGACTACTTCCCTGTGAGCTCAGTAAAAGGGCCTTGATAGCCATACATTGAGTATGTTCCCAGGACAGTGTAAGGGGCTTTATGGGGGAAGCAAATGTGTGTGTCCAATTCCCATGCACACTTTAACAAATACACAAGAGTTTTATATGTGAGTTCATTTTTAAAATTGTGTTCACTTATTTGGATTCAGTGGCCAATGGTCACTTTGGGTGTTTTTAGCCAACTCAGCTTGAGGTCTCTCTCTCAGCCCCCTACCAGTTGGACGAAAGAGTAGCTTCATCAATAGAATCCCAAGCACTTAACACTCCGCGCTTTTATTGGGACGTCAGAGAATCAGAAGCAGCTTGGTGGCGCAATGAATAGAGTACTGGTCCTGGAGTCAGGAGGACCTGAGTTCAAATCTGGTCTCACTTACTAGCTATGTGACTCTGGGTAAATCATTTAATCCCAACTGCCTCCAGAAAAGAAAAAAAAAGAATGATTTTTAAAGAATCAGAGACTCACAGAACCTCACAGCTGGAGGGGACTTCTGAGGGCATCTAACCCTATCAGTAGATGAACAAGAATCCCACCCATAACATCCCTGACAAGTGGTTCCCTGTCCTACCTTGGCTTGAGGACACCCAGTGACAGAGAAGCCACCAGCTCCGAGACCAGGCCAGGCCACTGGGGTATAGATCTTAGTGATGAAAAGTCTTTACTGAGACCAAACCGAGACTTGCATTTTCATCTTACACCCATTATCCCTAGTTTTGTCCTGGGGGCTGGGGGGGGGGCACATTTTTCCTAAGACAGCCTTTGGGTACTTGAAGCCACCATCATGCCCCTCCCCCACTATTCTCCTGTCTGCTTTACACATTACTTGTTCCTTCAGTCAATGGGGGGTGAGGGAGAGGGGGAGGGGTGAGCTCAAGGCTCTTCCCCATTTTTAGTTGTCTTCTAGAAACTTCCCAGAAAATTGTTATCTTTCCTAAATGTGGCCCCAGAATAGAATGTGACAGTCCAAGTGTGGCCTGAGCAGGACACAGTGCAGTGGGCTCTCTCACCATTCTGGGACTGGAGGCCATGACTTTCCACCAGGCTTTTGGTTTATAAGCTGCCACTTCACACCATTAACATTTTTTTGAGTTTGTGGTCCACTGAATCCCTCAGACCATTTTAAAGAACATTATCTATCATGCTTCTTCCATCTTGTGCTTGTGAGGTCAGTTTTTTGAACCAAAGGATGAGATTTTACATTTTCCCCAGTAGATTTTACCCAATTACATTTAGCCTAATGCTCTAGCCTGTCAAATTCCTTTTGAATTCTGACTCTGGCAGCCACTGTGTTATCTACTTTTCCCAGCTTAGTGTCATCTGTAAGTTTGATAAGGATGCCATACTATGCCTTTGTCCATGGCATTGGTTACAAAAAGACCCATGTAGGGCTGATGCCACGTCCTGGAGTCTCTCTGCTGGAGACAGACCTCTTCACAAGCTGAGAGCAAACCATCAAGTGAAGTAGCATTTATTAAACTTCTACAATGTACCAGCCACAGTACTCAATGCACCAACTTTGGGAACCATCTATTCACCACTATTTAATCTGCTCAGTATCAGGTGGTAAGAGAGACATATAGCTTAAAACTCATGTCTCTCATCTTTAAGGAACTTGTAACTGAGGAGAAGAAATTAGACCCTGGTTTCCTGATTTTGTGTCCTCTCCCAGTTCACACCTCTCTTAGAGGGAGCAGATTGGCGTTCTTTTTCCAGTCTGCAAGAATTTTGTGCTAATGTTGTCTTCTTCTTTCTCTAAGTCAGTGAATTCTGGAGAACTCCAAGCATATGACTGGGGAAGTGAAACCAAAAATCTGGAGAAATGCAAACAGGTAGGAAAAAAAATGCCACCTTCTGAAAGTATGTCCCCATCTTTGGAAATTATGCAATTGCAGCATCTCAGAGGAAGGGATGGAGTACCTGGAGCCCAAAGGACCAGGGGTTCTTTGGTCTTGACTCCAGTGGAGCCAGCACACATAGATCCACTCAGCTGGGCTAAGTGGTCCCTATACCCCACCATCAAGATAGATAAGGAGGTTTTGCTGCACTTGGAGGAGACAGGAAAGAGTAGCATCCAAGGTTAGATTCATCAAATGTCCAAGATGGAGGGTACCTTAGAATCTACGGAATCCAACTCTCTTTTACAAAGGAAGAAACTGAGGACTAGGCAGTGGGCTAAGTAATTTGCCCACAGTTACCTTAGTGGCAATTAAAAGAGCCAGGAATGAAATTCAGGTCCTGGTTCCAGATTCAGTGCTCTCTCCCCTCTACCATACTACTCCCTAAGAATGAATCCCTTCTATTCTTCTTGTTTTACTTGATTAGGGCAGAAGACACCTCTTATAACTTCAGCACAAATAAGAAAGTGCAGATAATTGGAGAATCTGACTAATTGAATTCCCATTAATTGGCTTGTTAGTCAACTAGCATTTATTAACCCCCTTCCATGTATCAGGCACTGAGCTAAGCATTTGGGATATACAGAAATACAAAAAGACAAAAAACAAAAACAAAAAAACAGTCCCTTCTCTCAAGGAGCTCATACTGTTTATGTAGTCATAATGATTTCTAGAGAAAGCTGAAGAGAGAAAAAAGTGAGGAAAGAAAAAAAAGCCAATATATCATGAGATTTAAAAAATCATTTTTAAAGAAGAGTCCCTACACTTCCAAGGCAAATTGATTTGAAAATTTATTTTTTCCTGTATTTTTTGTTATGGTTGGAATAATTTATGGTCATTTACAATGAAGTACATGATGGGGGTGAGCAGGATAAAGAATGGGGCAAATAAAAAAAATTAGACAGGAGCTTTGGTGTAAATGACGTTATCAGAGAAATATTTTATTTAAAAAGCCGAGGGCTAATCATACAGTGAGAGCATGGGGCACCAAGCGGACAGCCTCTGTATTCTAATGGTTTCCCTTTGATGAAGAGAGAATTCAAAGACTGCTGCCAGCACATTGGCCAGTGACCCTGGGGCAGATTTACAATAGTACCCGGCCAAGAGTTTGATGGCCTCTGTGCGAATGCGCTGTGACCTGCATCGTTAGAGGAGAGCATCTGTATTGATATTGGAGTATTGGATAATAAGCTAACATGTTTAAAATTTTTTGTACTTTATTACTGTTCTTTATTTCATTATTCTTGTTTTTATAGTTTGTGAATGTAATTCAACAAAGTGTTCTTTTTTCCCCTAGCCAACTCCTGTGAGGTACCATATTAAAGACATGACTGTACCCATAGCAATGTGGTCAGGAGGTCAGGACTGGCTTTCAGACCCTGATGACGTCCGCATCTTGCTCACTCAAGTGACCAACCTTGTCTACCACAAGAACATCCCAGAATGGGCCCACACAGACTTCATCTGGGGACTGGACGCCCCACAGCAGTTGTACCAGGAGATCATTGAGATGATGAAACAGAAGGAAATGAGTCTCTCCCTGGAAAATGCTGAAAGGTCCCCTATGGAGATGCTCTGATGTGGAGAAACCCCAGATCCATGGGGAACAATGAATGGGAGCAGGGGGGTTGTAAGAAAAGAGGGGAAGGGGACTTAGCCTATATCTACTTTCCTTGATGATTTTCTCAATATGACACTAAAACTGACATGATTGCTTCTTTTGTGTTAATAAAATTATTATTTGTCTTGGGGGAAATAAAAGAATCCTTGAACTGTGATATATTCACCTGACTGAAAAGTGTGGCTGCTCAAAGTAGCCTGGAGAAAGAATCAATTAGCTAATGGATGAGGGAGCCTATATTGTTGCCTCAATTATCCAGATATTTGGGGGTGAAAGAATCTGGGGTCCCGAGTCAGGAGACAGTAGGAATTGGTCTAAAAGATCTGTCTCTATAGAAAAGTAATCATTCAGACTAAATCTATATATTGAGAATGTCAGATCAAGAGAAGCAAAGAATGTCAGAGATCACCTCCTCATGGACTCCTTGGGTTTCTGAGCTGGAGGGAACTTCAGAGGTCATCTAGTCTAACTCATACCTGAAAATGAATCCCCTCTACAACCCCTAACCCAATGACCGGTCAGCCTCTATGCAGAGGATGCTCATGCAAGGGCAGCTATTACCTGCCAAGGCAGCCTAGTTCATTCTGGAATACCTCTGAATATCAGGTAGGTTTGCTTGTTGCCCAAATTCAGGCAAAAAATGGACAGCTAGCTGGCACAGTGGTTAGAGTGCCACTGAAGTCAGGAAGACTCATCTTTGTGAGTTCAAATCCAGCCTCAAATACTGATGATGTGACCCTGGCAAGTCATCTAACCCTGTTTACCTCAGTTTCCTATAAAATGAGCGGGAGAAGGGAATGGCAAACCACTCCAGGATCTTTGCTAAGAAAACCCCAAATAAGGTCACGGAGAGTCAAACTCATCTGGGAAAAAAAAACTGAACAACAACAGCCCAAATTTGCCTTTGTCACCATTTCTACCCCTGGGCCCAATAGAACAGGCTGTTCCCTCTTTCACAATCCCCTCATTTTATAGATGGAGAAACAGAGAAGGGTCCATCACAGGCCAAGCGCAGTCCTGACTGAGCTGTGGTTTTAGCCCCAGAGTGGCCCTGACCAGCGGCAGCTAGAGCAGACTCAGAGGCAAAATGATTTTCCCAAGGTCATACAGGCACTAAAAGGCAGGTTCTTGACTCAAACCTAGCTCCCCTCACTCCATCTTCTCTGTTCCCTTACATTGTACTGAGGTCTGAAGTCCCAAGGATGGTTGTTGGTACAATAAGCAAAGGAGACCATTTGGGGACAGAAGCAACCTCAGGAAATAGAAGTTACTTTAATGAAAATCATTCTTTAAAAAGAAAGAAAGAAAAAAAGTCAACTTTTAACTGAAAACTAGGTTGTAAGCCCTGAAGGCAGGGGACTTCCACCTACTTGTGTCTCCCCAGCAGATATTTAGCAAATAGGTATTTATTCAACCTATAGAGAGGTCATGTAGTATAGGACACAGGGTACTGGACATCTTGAGTTTACAGTCCATGTCTGACACTAGTTGTCTGGGGTCTCTCTGGAAACTGTCTCCCTAAGACTTTCTCCTAGTTACAAATAAATCAAAATCTGCACTAGCAGAGAAAGACTATACATTAACATCACCTGGTCTATATGAATGAAGTGAAGAATGGAAGCCAATATTCAAAACTCTCCCTTCCCCTGGTCAAGTTTGTCTCCATTATCCAAAGATTTCAACTGTGCAGGGTGTGTTCACGTGTATATGTGTGTGTGGTGTGGGTAGGGGGCAGAAGAGGAAGGTATGATTAACGTTATCTGGGTAAAATATATCAATTCTCTACCTGGACTTATCTGAAGAGGTGAAATCATGAAAAGATCTTGTAACGTGGAAGATGAGAAATCTTCCTTTTTCTGAGATTTTGTTTAGGGCACAGAGAGGCAGGATGGTACACTGGGAAGAGCCCTTACTCTGAGGTCAGAGGACCTGTGTTCAAATCCCAACTCCTGTGTGCACCAGATGGTACACTAAGAGCTGGACATATGAAGAAAGGTTAATACTGTAATAAATAATAATAATAATAATGGTCCCTGCCCTTCAGGAATATAAATAGGAACCGAGGGGCCATTTAGACAGTGTTCCAGGAAAAACTTGAGAAAGAGAGACTTCAGTCTGTAAAGATCATGGAAGGAGGCAGGAAGAAAGTGACCCCTCAGTGGAGTCCTGAAGGAAAAAAATTAGGAGAGGGAAGGATGACCTGGATCCAGGTTGACTTGAGCTAATTCCCAGAAGCCAGAGACATCAGGACACAATCAGGAAGATGCCAGTCTAGTTTGGCTGAAATCTAGCATGCAAAAAGAGAGGGAATGTGAACTCAGCCTGATTGGGGGACATTAAAACACTTGGTGGAGTGCCTCAAATTCCACACTGAAAACTTCCGATTTATCCTAGCACAATCAGGAGTCACAGCATGGTTTTGAGTAGAAGAGTGATGGGTCAGCCCTATACTTTGGACAGCTGCCACATCCTCCCTTGAAGCAGCACCGGACAGCTCCCTATTGGCTGAGCTGACCACGCCAATTCTCCCCTCCGCACAGACTCTCCCCGCAGCCCACTTCAAGGCCCAGCCTGAAACCCGCTCCTTCCTCGCCTCTACCACCTTGAATCCCTCATTTCCTTTGTAGCTTCCACAGGAAAGTTCCCCTATTCCCCAGATAATCAATATTCTCTCCCTCCTGCCTAAATTGTCCGGTCTGTACTTATTTGTTTGTCTTATCTGCCCCGCCCTGCCCCGCCCCTGACACAATTCCAAGTCCTTGATCCTTGAACCAGGGGCAGATTTTCTTGTGTCTCTTTAGTCTCAGTGACTCATTAAGAGCCTTGGATACTGTAGGTGCTTGGATTGAAGTCCGGGAAAGCAGTGAGGAAGTTGTTACAAGGTTCTGGGGGAGAGGCGATGGGGCCAGCAGGATAGAGGTGGAAGGGGTAGGACTTGGCAACAGTCTCAATAGGGGGAGGGGCGTGAGTAGGGAGCGTGCCATAAATTAAAAGGGGTTCGAGAGGTTTCCTGGAAGGTTCTGAAGCCACGAGAGCCCTGAGCTGGTAGTTCTTGATACATAACAATCCAGGGGCTTCTCATTAACGTACAGGTGGGGGGGGGGAGGAGGGGAGGGGAGTTAGTGACAGATTTCAGGAGCCCTGCATCCTTCGGAGCTGGTGAAAATCAAAGCCAGCCACTTGTTGCACACATCTCTATTTCATTTTTTAAAATGCCATCCAGCATTCATACTCAGAGCTTCCAAGACCACAATGAACAGTGGAAATCTGTAGCCCCCACATCACTAGGCTAAGAGTAGGCTGAATCTGTGTGATCCCCACAAAAGTTCTCCAGGGTCCACTGCTGGTTGCCATGGCGATATCATCATCTAACCAGGAGCCAGCATCATCAGGAATAGTAGCCAACATGTAAGAACTTTAAGGTTTGAAAAGGGCTATATACGAGTCAAGTCTTTGAATCCTCACAACAGCCATGAGAAGTGCTATTATTATCCCCTTTTTATAGAAGAAGAAACTGAGGGAAAGAGAGGTTAAGTGACTTGCCCAGGGTCACACAGCTAGTAAATGTCTGAAGGTGGATTTGAACCCAAGTCTTCCTGACTCTGGGTCCAACATCGTTCCACTTCACTGCCTCCACTGATCAGTACCAATGCAAGGGTAGCAATGCTGATATAACCAGGGCCATGAGAGAAAGAAAGCTGGACTCAGGGTCATAGGATCATAAATTTCTACCTGTAAGGGATCCCAGTTATCTATTCACGTCATTTTATAAATTGAGGAACCCAAGTCCCAAAGCAAAGAAACTTATTTCAAAGTCACCCAGTTTTTAATGAGATTCTAGCCCAGATCCTCTCTCTCTGAATCAAACGCTTCCCTACCCAAATTCCATTGGCTAGGAAGACGCCTGGGATCCCATCCTGGCTCAGGCAACTCCTAGCTATGGGCCCTTGAGCAAGTGACAGCTTCCCAGTTCACTCATCCATCACCCTCACAGAAAGTACTTTGTAAACCTTTAATAGAAAACTGTGTCCTGAGATCATCATCATGCCCCCTTTCCCTTCCTTTGGCAAATGAGCTCAGGATCTATCTGGACCTTCAGCCAAGGCTGGACAGCTGGCCAAGGATATGGTTGGACACTTCTCAGGGATCCCACCTGACTCATGTCAAATATTAAACTGATGTTTATTTGTTCTTGGATTTTGAAGAGACCATGCATGATTATTTCAGTGTAGGCTGGGATTGGGGCTTGAATCAGAGCTGAAACTATAAATTTGTGTACCTGGAGCATGTACCAAGAAAATGTCAGGGACAGGAAACTCTGAAATGGAAGAAATGGTAAAGGACCCCATCCTATGGTGTAAGGCAAGAAGCCAGAGATCTAGAGCAGCTAGGTGGTGCAGTGAATAGAGCACTGGTCCTGGAGTCAGAAGGACCTGAGTTCAAATTCGACTTTAGACATTTAACAAACTTACTAGCTGTGTGACTTTGCGCAATTCACTTATCTCCAACTGCCTTTCCTTCCCCCTAAAAAGAAGAAGCCAGAGTTCCAGCATCAGACCATTGCTGGAGAGGCTGTATAAGGCAGGGTAACAGAGAGGGCAGCAAACAAGGCAAAGTAGAGGAGAAACTCAGCCCAGCCTCCCACAGAGGTAGCTGCTTATTTTAACTACTAATTCTTGCTAGTTGGGCACTAAGCTCTGTTGTTTCTATGTGCTGGGGAGCTGAAAATGCAAACAGCACCTTCAAAATTCAGCGTCCTCTAAATTAAATACTGTTAAAACAGAAGTCCAGTTTCCCCATCCTAGTTATACCTCTGGCTGGTCTGCCTCTGTGGTGGTGGGAGGAGGGAGAGGGGGATCACTTTGACTCTACAGCTGTGCTCACTCTTCTCATAACTTGGTTGGCAGTTGTTAGACCAAAAGACAAGGAAAGCTACCACCAAGCTGAACAACAGTCCTAATCCCTCTTGTGTATGACATTTTTCAAAGATAAGATCTTAGGAAGCTGTAGATTTGCAAGCTGTAGAGGAGATGCTCAGCGTTTTCAAGGACCCCAAGCCGCCTTTGCCACAAATGACCTCCTTTGAAGACCCTCATTCTCCTGATAACATTCTGTTGCTTTGAGTTGCAGGGCCCCACTGGCTGATGAATCCAACTTGTGGGTGATCCAGAAAGCAGCAGTAGGTGGGAATCACTACAGGATGTCGCCAACAGAGGGTGGCAGGTCAGGTGTGCTCAAAGAGCATGACCAAGGACTTATTGTGGCTGACTGGACACAGAGGCAGGCCGGGCATGTGGAATGAGTGAAAACAGATACCAGTCTCATTTATTTTGTCTGTTCCTTTTAGAAAACCTGAGTGAGAAAATCTGAGAAACAAATTTCTCCAGGGAAAATGGGACTTTGAACAAGTTTGACAATAGTCTTGAAAGGAGGATGGTCATAGTGAATCCCTCAGGGTGAAACATTGGTACAAATACCAAACACATTATTTTCACCATCCCTGGTGACTAAAAAGTCCCCTTTTTACAGATGGAGAAACTGAGGCATATACATTGAGAGCCTGGTCTGGCATCAGAAGGTGGAACCAGAGATGAACACAAGGTTCCAGCAAGAGTCCTTGACCTTGATCCAGTGTTCCATCTATGATATCAGGAGGGTTAGGATACTTTCCGTAACATGGCTTCAATCTGAGGAAATTTTAGTCTCTGCACAATGTCCAAAGCACTCTCACCATGCTGGGAAGGGTAGAAAAGACAAACATTACTTCCTCCTCAATGAATCATAGACCCATCAACAAAACTACAATTATTCCTAGCGACAGACCATGTACTAAATGCCTGCTCTGTGTGGGTGTGTATTGGGGAAGAGGGAAGGGACACTGTGCCAAGTCTGAGGGATGAAAAGACGAAAAATTACCCATTCCCCACCCTCAAGCAGCTTACATCTTTCAGGGGATGAAGGAGGGATTTGACAGGCATTAAGCAATTGTCATGTGCATTGTCCTAGGGCCTGTGGATACCAATATAAACATGTTCCATGACTTCCCCTCAAGGAGTTTCCAGTCTAAGAGAAATGCCAGTCCTGAATTCCAAGAGAGTGCTTTGATGGTGGGATTCTTGGACAGCACATGATGTGATCTCACCTTATTCTTTATGTTGGGGTCCGCATGGGCATCCAGAAGTAAGGGGACGATGCTTTGGTTTTTCATTTCACATGCATAATGAAGAGCTGTGCAGCCAGCCTGAAACCAACCCAGTCCGTCAACCAACAACATTTATCAAGCGTGTGAGAGACATTCTCTTGGCAGTGCAAAGACAATAATAAAAGATATAGCCCTTTAGGTACGTGCTTTCATTTGAGCTGCCCAAGGACCCTAAGAGAGAAAGCCTACGGGCATTATTAGCAGCATTCTACAGAGGACATAACCCAGGCTCTAGGCAGGGAAGGAAATCATCCTTGGTTTCACTGCTAGGAGATGTGAGGCAGGATTCCAACCCAGCTCTTTCCCATTTCCTGTCTGGTCACCTCTTCACTCGGCCACACATCTCTCAGGAGATGCCACCTAGTTCCTGAAGTTCTGGGTTCCCATCTTTGTCCTGCTCTTCCTAAGGACTTAGGTTCACCTAGGATGAACTGACAGGTGTGGCTGAATATGAGAACCTGACCTGGGGTGAATTTGGGAACCCTGAAAGACCAGAAGCCAGACCAGAACCCAGGCCAGGGCATCTTGAAGAGAATCACCTTGAGAGAAGGACCTATAAGGACTGTGATGGGTGAAAGGGAGTCACAGGAACCCTTCCCAGCTGGTGGCCCCATTTGAAGAGACTCCATCATTACTAAGAAGTGACTGAGAGTGGGCTTGGAATCCAGAGACCTCCTAGGCTCAGGTTGGCTGAGATCTTTTCTTGTGGTCATTCTGTCTCTGAGCCTCAGTCTCCTCACCTATGAAATGGGGGTACTTGTGTCACCTAGGCCTCTCATGAGAATACTTTAAACCTTGAAGCCCTGAAGTAAGAAGACATACCCAGTAAAGCTCAGTGGAGAGCACTGGGTGAGGGATTAGGCAGACCTGGGTTTAAATCCTACCTAAATTCTCTTGCTACCTATGTGACACTGGGAAATCTGCTTAGATGCCAGTTCTCACTTTCCTCATCTCTACATTTTTTAACCACCTCGAAATGTGCCACCTCCTCTCTACCATCCATGCCATCTCCTCTGCACCTGGACTCAGCCCCTGAAATGACCCTTAGCTTGCCCTGACCCAGGCCCCCACCCCACTTCCCAGGTGTCTGCCCTAAAGCACACTGCTCCTTGTACACAAGCCCCTTTCTAGTTCCCCATGATGTGAGGGGGTTCTGTGTTTCTCATGGGTCTAGGACCCCAAATGAAATCTGTTAGGCAAGGAACAATCATTTCTGAATCTCCTGGTGCATGCCAGTAACCCACCCTGCTGGGCACTTGGGATCCAAAGCCAGAAAGCAAAGACTCCCTATTTCCAAAGAGTTTACTTCCAACCAAAAAGCATTTGGTTCTTCTTTCAAAACACTAAGATGAGGCAAATATTCTAATTAATTCAACTCAGTTCAATTAACCAAATATTTAATAAGTACCTACTATGTGCCAAGGCCTCCTGCTCAGTTCAGGGATTCAGAGAAAAGATGGCATGAGCCCTGCACTCCAGGCATCTCCATTCTATGGGAACAACGCCAGGCCCATATGGTCTCTGGGTATCACAATGACTTATCACCTGATATTGCTGGCCTTTGAATACAGGTTGGCTGGCCAGCAATTCAGAATGGTCCTTCCTAGCCTTGGAATCCATTAGCTTTTATGTGAAAATTCATAATTTATTTTTTTAATGTCAGTTTATCGTTTACAAAGACCCCAAATTCATTTTTATATATGGACTAGCTTACATTTTATAAATTTGCTTTGGATTTTAAATCACAGGATCATTGATGCAGAGTTGGAAGGGACCTTAGGGTTCACAGAATCCAATCCTTTCACTTCACAGATGAGGAAACTGAGGCAGGGATAGGCTAGGTGCTTTGCCCAGGACTGAACAGTCAGGAAGCATCTTGGGCATAGCTTGGACTAAGATTTTTCCTGACTCCTGGTTCAACAATGGATTCACCACACATCCAGCTGATTCAATGAGTCACCTGCCATCTATGCATCATTCTGCATCTCTTCCTCTGGCCTCCTCCATCCACAATAAATCAGAGTCAGTTATTCACTTGGTTGGGTCTTAGAGGAAAGAATCTAAAGTTGGAATCCAAAGTGACAACCAAAATTTAAAAAAAACGCACACACACACAAAAAAAACCCTAAGTACAAACGCCTTCAGGATTAAATGAATTAATAATTCTTCATAGTTCTTCAATTATCTTTTAATTAAGTCTGCTTGGGATAATCACAGCTGCCTACTAGGGAAACAACGCTTCAGGATGACGTGCTGCTCCCAGAGCTTGGTTCACTCAAAAGCTACTTGCTTCAGGCTGAATGAAAGGAAGTGAAGGCCTCTTTACCATCCCTGAACTAAAGAAACTGGAAAGCAAAGCCCAGAATTGGGCCAAGAAGTTTTTCTTCTTTGATGTCTCCACATTCAAATTATTTGTAAATGTGCCCATTCCTATGAGCTCTGAGCTCAAGCACACCCAGAAAATGCAAGAACAGAGAGGCTTTCCTTGCATAGAAGTATTCAGGCTCTACTGTGGTATGCATAGGGTCTCCTTCACCTGCCTTTTAAAACATTAGAACTTTGTGGCTGTGTCAGAACTAGAGAGCTGTCCTGGGAGCCAGGACGTCCCACCTTTGACTTGGACCAGCTGCATGACTCTGAACATCACTTAACCACCCACTGTCCTGGGACACTGCCAAAGACTAAGTGTCAGAGCAGGAGAGGATAGTCATTGGTAAAGGGAGTTTCCTTGCGGGGAGTTCCCAAAACCAATAAAGTCTCAGATTTCGTCCAAAGCATTGTTCTTTACCCAAATAAGGCCAAGTTATATCAAAAGTAGGCGAAAGATTTGGATGGCAGCAAACAGAAATGCTGTCTTTGTCTAACTTCAAATGCTCCATAGATGAGAGCTCTTCCCATCCACACCCAATCTGCCTTTGCTGGAAGACCCCTTCAAGGGGTGGCTTCAGGCACCAGCTGAAGGATCCTCCCCTGTGGCTGCCATAGAGGGCATTCTTTGGGGGAAATGGACTGGGCCATACTAACAGCCTCTGAAGTTCCTTCCCACTCTGGGTCTTTGTGACTATGAATGACAGAGGGGCAGCTTTAGACCTGATATCAAGCAACAAAAACCAACCAGACCGAACCAAACCACTTTCTAACCATAGGAGCTGTCCCAAGGGCCCTGGCTGCCTTCCAGGTGGTGGTCACTCCCTCCTGAGACATCCTCAAGGGAAGGTGGGACAACCCTTGTCTGGGACACTATAGAGAGAGGGGCTTCTTGTTCGTCTGGATTGACTCCACGGCCTTTCCAACTCTGAGATTCCATGACAAGATTCTTCATTGTTTGGAGATAGACAGAACAATACACTTACATGGTCTGTGGCATTGACATCTGCGCCAGCGCGGAGTAACATCCTGACAAGATTCTCGTTCTGTTTCGTCTTTGATACCTAAGTAACACAGGATGAGCCAACGTATATTAATTTAAATGTTTTCCCAGCACATGAATCTGGAAGAGGGAGGATGCGGTGTGACATTGAAGACAGATTTGTTTATCAAGACAATTCAAATAACAAGCCAGGTCTTCTTGTGGCTCCATGGAAAGAGCACTGGAGGTGAAGTGAGGAAGACCTGAGTTCTAATCCTGCCTCAGACATTGACTAGATGTAAATGTACTCAGATATGTACTAGCTTGGGCAAATCACTTAACCTCTGTTTGCCTCAGTTTCCTCATCTGTAAAAATAGAAATAATAGTAGTATCTACAGAGTAATGAGGATTAAATGAGATATTCTATATAAAGTGCTTAGTAAACCTTGGAACATTATAGAAATGTCAGTCATTATAGTAATCCCCTGTATGCCCTTATTCCCCCACTCCACCTTTCACCATCCCTCCTTTGTCCCTTTCCCCATTCTTTGGTAACCATAAATAATAATCCCCATTTCTATACTGTCTTAAAGTTAACGAAGCACTTTCCCCTCAAGGAGGCTTCATGAGTATCATTACCTCCATTGTATAGGTGAGAAGACTGAGACTCAGACATCTTGAGTGAGTTGCCCAGCATCACACAACCAATAAGTCTGAAGGTGGGATTCAAAGTCCACATTCCTGACCCCAAATCCGTTCTCTTCCTGATACACCAGGAAATAAAATTAGGAAAAAAACCATTCATTAAATGGCACTGAGGCATCTACCATGTGCCAGGCGCTGAAGATAGAAAAGCACATGGAAACAGTCCAGTGCTTGGACAAAAGCCCAAAGTCCTAGAAAGCCTCACAAATGGTCCAGCTCAGGGCAATGAGAAGCTTCATAAATGTCATTCCAATTGAAAAAAAAAAACATTTCCTTTTTCCTTCCCTGGGCTGACTCATCCAACAAATGAGAGTTTACAAATGGAATAACTAGCCACAGAAAGCTATGAGCTCTGCCCAGTACAGAGACGGGCCCATCTCCCCTTCTACTGAAGATGATACATCTGACCAGGGAAGGAGTAGGCGCAGTGGGGGTGGGGTGGGGACAGAGAACACAACCTGCCCAAGCTACCACTACTAGTACAGAGCTAGCTTCTCCTCTACTCACCATCAGGAAATAGCCAATAAGAAGAACAGGCATCAAGAGAATGATGAGCAGATAGTCAAGGAAGGTGAACCTTTTCCTCACTGCATAATGTAGGCTGGTTCTCTCTTTCTAGGAAGAAAGCAAATTTTAAAAAGAAGAAGGAGGAGGAGGAAAAGGAGGAGGAGGAGAACAAAAAGAAGAAGAAGAAGAAGAAGAAGAAGAAGAAGAAGAAGAAGAAGAAGAAGAAGAAGAAGAAGAAGAAGAAGAAGAAGAAGATCGTATTGCTTGTTGTCATTTAGGGACATCCATTTTCAGCCAAAATTTTACTTTTTCTAATGAACAGATCTGGAGGATCTTCGTGCTATTGGAAGGTCATCAGTCAGCTTCCTGGTCTCTGAGCCATGTTTGTTATCCAATTTTGGCTTTAATTGAAGAAAAGTTTTAATCCTGAGGCCATTTTCCCCTGTTATCTAGCAGTTAGCTGGGCTACCTTCTTCAGTTGGTATCCTTAGAGAATGAAGAAAAGGTTAATATTAGCCAAAGCAGACCCTGATTAGGGAGATAAGCCTGTCACTCCCCAAATGGCAATTCCTTTCTAACTGAGGGTAGCTCAAAGAGTGGGAGGCTCATTGCCAGAGTTGCCAGAGTGTGCTGCCCACACACATACAAAGATCAGGATGGAGAGCCAGAAGGAAGACAGTAGCTTATTCTCCTGGCTTTGGTTTTGGTCCTTGCTTGGGTTAATTGACATGGGTCACCCAAAGAGTGTGGGGGTAGGAAGTTGAGAACAAAATCAGTGTTCAAGTGGTCCACCAGTGGTGTGAGTACTTGTGGAGAGGGTGCCCAGGCTTATGGGGGAATGGTTTTTGACTATTCTTACTCTATCATTTCATTAACTACTTTGAACAAGCTGTGTCCTCTGGGTCTCTATGGTTAGTCCCCTTTAGCTCATGCCCATTCCTAATTGCTCCCTCAGATCATTTCAGGGGTTGCTGTCTTCCAACAAAGTACAAAGTCTTGTTTGGGTCTGAGTCACCAATGCTTATCACAGCTCCTGAGATCCTCTGGGGCTCTCATGCGGATGAACTAGAACAAGCATAACATCTAAGCCAAGAAGGCAAGGCCACTGTGTCCCTCCAGGCCCATGTCCCTCCTCTGTTATGGGTAGATGACCAGCACCAGCCTTCAGGATTTGGCTTCTCCCCACTTCAGCATGTGCTCTTTGGGGATGGGGCAAGGTTCCATACCTCCGCTCCAGCTGCTCTGCTCCACTCCACTCATCATTATCAATGGCAGAACCTTGAATCACTATGGCAGTCACTTGGCTTTGTGGTAGACCAGAAGACCATAGTGCTACAACTGGGAGGGGCCTCTCTGAGGCTACCTAATCCAACCCTTCCCTTTAGAGGTAATGAGACTGAGGCACAGAGAAGGGAGCAGAACATGCTTGTGGTAATGAGAGGCAGGGCCAGGAGTCTTCCCTATGGCTCCTGGCTATAAAAGCAATGTCTTTTCCATTACAGCCTATTATAGGAAGCTGTGTGATAATGACAGAAAGAGTACTGATTCTGGAGTCGGCAGGCCTGGGTTCAAATCCCACTCCTGATGCTTATTTCCCATGTAACCTTGGATAAGTCACTTGACCTCCATGGGCCCTCAGATTCCTTATCCAGAAAATGAGCAAGAGAATCATAACACAAGGGTTTTGCCCAGATGACCTCTAAAATCCCCTTCAGTCCAGTGAACACTCCCTTCAGCCTATTCACTTGCTGACCTGCTTCAGGTCCGAAGTGAGACCAACTTCCTGCACACTCCCCACTCTCACAGATGTTCTCACCTGGTTTTTGGCATTCACATCAGCATTTCTTCGCAAAAGGAATGCAGCTATCTTCAGGTGTCCCCGTCTGCAAGCACAGATTAGGGGGGTGTCTCCATTGAAGCTGTCTTGAACATTGACATAACTGTTATCTTCTTTCACCCACCTCCAGACTTCAGCAAAGTCGTTCTGATAGGCTGCTTGGCAGATGGGCTGAGGGAAAGGAAAAAAGACCAAGCACATTTCTAAATGTGTGTGATAGGAGCCCAGCGAAGTGCCCTAGATGCCATTTGGAGTCAGAAATCCTGGGTTCAAGTCAGAGCTCTCCTCTGCTAAATTTTGGGGATGTAAAGAAAGGCAAAAATAATCCTTGCCTTCAAGAAGTTTTCATTCTATTGGAGGAGACCACATCTGATGCGTGTTAACATATAAGACAGCTACAGAGTAGAAGAAAGGTAACTTTAATGGAGAAGGCTCCAGAAGGACTTGGGAAATATCTCTTCTGGAAGGTAAAACATGAAGGAAGTCAAAGATTCTAGATTCAGAGTTGAAAATAAGCCTTGAGGCCACGTAGCCCAACCCCTCAGTTTGTAGTTGAAGAAACAGAGGTGAGATAGGTTTTCATACCCAACAGCTTCCAAAAATGGATTTATGGGAAAATAAAAACAACAAAATTGGAAGATTTAAATTTGTATTTCAGAAATGAGAGAAGTCAATGGTTTGTAGACCACTCAGAAACTTCATATCTGTGAATCATGAGTATTTTCTTCAGGAAAAGTCTCAGCAAGCATAGGGAATGCTGAGCACTGACTAGCATTGCCAAAACCAAACCAACATTACATTAATATACAGGAACCAGTTTAGGAATTATTTCAGAATCAGCAAAACCCCATCACTGACTAGTTGGAGCAAGGATCAAAATCAATGTCAAATTAGATACAGAATGACATCATAGGTAACTACAAAGGAAGCAACACAACTTATTTAAATAAGCATCTGACTCCAAAAATTGAGAAATGGCTTAAAAATTGATTCTCCTCATCACCATTTTTGAAGAAGTCTAATCAATTGCTACAACAAGAAGGCAAAATAGCCCAGCAACTGTATCAACCACCAAATACTTGGTCATTACAAGGAGAGAAACATGGTGATCCAAGGGCATTGCATGGCTTAGCAGATAAGCTCATTTGTGGGACAATGTGTAGGAAGGTTACACAGTATTGACTCACAAAACAGCAAAAAGCTGCCAAGATGAAGGACACTACAGAAGATGTAATATGAGACTCAACTAAGCCAGATCAGGGCAAGAGTATTTAGAGATGTAACTAGAAGGAGAAAATCGATGAAATGGTAAGAAGAACAGACCATCCAAAATTTCTCTGGATGTCTGTCCTTGTCATTGATAGCAATGGTACCAACACATCTGAATTCTGATGTCAGTATAACTTATATATCACTATATGAGGAACCAGGAATGGCTTGTAAGAAGATAAATTAGGCAGAATGACTGGTCCAGACACAGAACAAGCCCATGCTGAAGGTGACACAATTTCAACATGCTCATGGATCAATTTTTCAAGATATCTCAAAGACAGATTCCTTTTTCAGATAAAAAGAACGGAGAAACTCAGGTGATATTATCACCCAAAAGAGGTGACTGAAAGGACATTTACAATTAGCAAACCATATGCCTGATTTCTTATTTTTCTAAGACATATGAGAATGAAATATGTGCATGTCAAGGATAGCTAATAAAAATATGAGAAGGGTCAAAGAAACCTTCTCTTAAGACAACTCACTACAGCAAGCAGTGAAATTGTGGTACAAAGATTGAATGGGATACTCTTCTTGCTCAGTGAGAAATGACAACTGTGAAGAATTCAGAAGAACATAGGGAGGTATGTATGATATGATATAGAATGAAATAGAGATGTGGAGGGGCCTATGGGTACAGAATGCTGCATACACCTTTAGATTTAATCATTGCATCTGTTGACTTCATTTAATTGCTTCTCTTTGTTATAAGGGAGTATATCAGGAAATTATATGAAAATCAAAGACATCAATAGAACCCTTAAAAAAGGACTAAGGGGCAAAAGTACAAAGGAAAGGCATTCCAACTCAAGTTTTCTGTACTGACCAGTGATGAAGCCCACTTACTACCTACCAATAAACATCTAGGGCAAGGTGGTTATGGGTATAGAACTGTGAAAGAAAATTGTCGATGTGTCTCTGGGTCGGCTGGATTTGCTTCACTACCATTCACTACTATTTGCTCAGTAGAGGTAGGGGTGGGTATATGGGGAATTGACTGGCGTGAGAAAGAGAAGGCATCGATAAATCTTTGAATAGAACATATTGGCAAGAAAATATACTTGCTATTTTTAGGATGTGAACCATCAGGGCCATAATTGTTTGGTTTTTTTTTTAACTTTCTCAAAGTAACTTTTGAACTTACTTGGTCATATGTTTTAAGAAGTGGAATCCATAGCCCACATTCCCTTTTTTCTCTGGTGATTCTTTGCCTTCATTCTTTTACTCTGAAAGTTTGTTTATTATTAAACTGTCAGGGATAGAATGTTTGCTTCAATAAGAGCTCTGCTGGTTGGATATTGCACCGGGTTGGGTACTGCCATAGTTGTCCCTGGGGCCCATAAAGATGGCAGGTGGGAAGAGCCAAGTGAGAATGGGAGAAAAGGAAAGGCAAGGGGGTGCCTCTCTTGAGTAGATGAAAGAGACAATTGACTTGGATGGTCCCAGTGGTGCCAGTTCTGTAGGACCTTGCTGCCCCATGTCCATTGCTCATGATCACAGGATCATGTGTTTGGAGCTAGAAAGACCTTAGGAATCACCTCCTCTAACTTTCTCATTTTTCAGATTAAGGGATTGAGGATCTGAGAAGAGAAGTAGTTTGCTGAAAGCAACCTCACTAGTTGTTGGCAAGCTCTCTGAGGGCAAATCCAGCACCTGCCCACTATGGGGCACTGCCTCCCAGGGGCTTCCTGGCCCCATGACTTCTACCAGTGACGTAAGTCATGAAATACAGGAATTTAACTCGTGAAGTGTATATGGCTTGTTTTCCCCCTTGAGAGCCTCAGTTTCCTTCTCTGTAAAAAGAAGGGGTTGGACGGGGGTGACCTCTGCAGTCCAACTTTAACGTGCTTCTGGGATGGACCATGCCAGAGTCACAGATAGCCACCAGAGGGCAGCCCAGCCCTAGAACCGGCGCTTCCCACATTCTAACCAGAACCACCATCTTCAGGAAGACAAAGCAGTGACTTGCTGAGGGGAGAGGGAACACGGGCAGTGACACGGGCAGTGATGTGCCCTGCTTGGTCACCATAGGTGCTGACAACTCCAGGGCCCTGATGTAATAAAGGCAGGGAAATCTTTAGGAGATCTTCATGATGACCAAGATGAGTTGGGCCAACTTGGGGCCAACATGACAGTTAAGTGCCCAGCTCAGACCCAGCAGGGCCCCCGAACGTCTGAATTACCAGCCCACCTTCAGCGAGAAGTCTCTCCTCTGCCCCTGAGTGCTGGTGCCTTCTCTCTGCTGATTTCCTCCAGTTAATGCCGTTTGCATCTTGTTGGTGCATGGCTGTTCATGTGTTGTTTCTCTGTTAGACTGTAAGCTCTCCAAGGACAGAGACCATGGCCTTGTTTCGTTTGTATCCCCAGAGTTTAGCACAGTGGTACGTAGCACACAGTAGGTGCTTAATAAATGTTTGTTGACTGTCTGACTTGTTACTCAATCCAATACTCTATGAGGTTCGCCAAGAGAATATAATAATCCAGATGTAGAGACACAGTGGGGAGTGGGGAGTACTGGAAAAAAAAAGGCTGCACCTGAAGCCATGAGAGACCCAGGTTCAAATCCTGCTTCAGATATTTGCCAGCTGCATGTCCACAGACAAGCCATTTAACCCCTCTGTGACTCAGTTTGCTCACCTCTGAAATGGGAACAATAATATCCATAGTACCAACCTCACAAAATGATTTAAAGATCAAATTTGATGACAGATATAAAAGACTTTAAAGGTCTAGGTAAATATCGGTGATCCAGCCCTGCTGGCTTCTGCTAAAAAGCCCCAGCAAAGAGGGGCAAAGGCCCCTGTCCCTGTCCCCTCAGGGAGCTCACAGTCTAATGGGGAGACAACATATAAATCATGTCCATGCAGTGGAGGCAGGGCATCCGCAGTGCCCTGGGTCAAGCCCTGCTGAGGAGCAGTCAGTCTGCTATTGGCCAACCCTGTAGAGTGAGGAGAACAAGGACTCGGGAAATGCCCTGCATCATGACTTCTGAGAAAGCCTTTGGGGAGCCAGGTGGGAATGAGGGTGAATGGAGGAAATCCAGGCAGTGGGTGGAGGCTACTTGTTTGAAAAGTTTGGCAGGGACAGAAATGAGAGGGAGGGAGGGAAGGAGACAACGAGTCAGGGAAAGGGTTGTGCTTGTGTGGTTTTCTTCACCAAGATAGGGGAAGGTTGTTCTTGTTTGAAGGCCATAGGGCTGAGTCACTGCAGGGGGGTGTGAAAAGTGAGAATGGAGCAAAGTCTAGGAGGGGGTTCTAGGAGGAGGCAGAATCAAGATGGGGTGGGGAGCAAATAAGCTGAGAGGGACGGAGGGAGAGAGAGACAGAGACAGAGAGAAACAGAGAGACAGAGAGAGAGAGACAGAAACAGAGACAGAGAGACAGAGACAGAGAGAAACAGAGACAGAGAGACAGAAACAGAGACAGAGAGACAGACAGAGACAGAGACAGAGAGATAGACAGAGACAGAGACAGAGAGAAACAGAGAGACAAAGAGAGAGAGAGACACAGAGAGAGAAACAGAGACAGAGAGACAGAAAGACAGAGAGAGAAGAGAGAGAGAGACAAAGAGAGCTGCATTTGTTCTAAAGGTTTGGTCCAGGCTAGATGGTTTCTGAAGTCACTTTTAACTCTGAGATTCAGCATTGAGATGACTGACCAAAGTCCAGGATGGACAAAGTCAAGTGTAGACAGCAGGGAGCTGACTGATTGGGTGAAGAGATGGGAGTCCAAGACATAGAGGTCCCAGAGCAGGCCCACGGTGCTGCACGAAGTGCAGCAGATAAAGGGGTGAATGGGGTGGGGCAGAGAAGAACAAGTTTTAGGCCTCAGAGGTAGAATCCAAGGCCTGGAGGACAGTGATGCGGGGGCAGCAGGTGATGCGGTAGATAGCATGCTGGGCCTGGAGTCAGGAAGACTCATCTTAGTGAGTTCAAGTCTGGCCTCAGACAGTTCCTAGCTGTGTGACCCTCCATCCTGTTTGCCTCAGTTTCTTCATCTGTAAAATGAGCTGGAGAAGGAGATGGCGAACCAGTCCAAGATCTTTGCCAAGAAAACTGGCTCACGAAGAGTTGGACCCAACTGGAACAACCGAATAATTGGTTAGGCAATGAGTGGAAATGAGGGCCATTGAACGAGAGAGGCAGGACTGCAGAGCCAGGATGCCGATGAGTCGTCACTGTAAATGCTGATGTCAAAAGAGATGATAGCAGGAAATGACAGCCAGCCTTTGGAGAAGGTAATTACAGCCAGTTATTATAGCAGGGCGGAGGGGGAAATGTGGGCCTGGTGCTGAAGTCCCTGGGACTGGTGGACATGGGCTGTGGAAGTCAGCAAGGAACAGTGGGGGGGCATCCCATGGGGCGGGGGGTGAGGAGGCACCTCCAGGCTGAGAATAAGGAAGGCAGTAACAGGCACAGAGAAATGGCCCCGAATTGCAGTCACCCAGTGAAGAGCTGGAAGGGACCTTGGAGGCCCTCAAATCCAGCCCTTGCCTGACAGGACTCACGGCTCCAGCAGGCTTCACAAGTGACCAGATGTTAACTCCTCTGGCTGCCATTTAAAGCTCTTCCAGGGCTGGCCCTTACCAGCCTCCTTACCCATGGTTCCCATCCACACGCCTGATGGTCAAACATGACAGCTTCTTTGTGGGTCTCAGGAGAGATCCTCCATTTCTGGGCTTACACAAGCTGGCCCCACCTCTGTGACTCTCCCTCTCCATCTCGCCTTAACTTCTCCTGCCCAGGTGCCAAAGCCTTCCCCTCGTGTCTACTTTTTATGTATCTTATATATACACCAGTGGGCAAGATGGGATGAAGCAATGGCCCTGCCTGATGCCAACACACCAGTAGTGTGCCTGGCCCATTCAAAAATGCCGGTCCCTGCTGGAACACCATTAATTCCATCCAGTTCCAGAAGCATGGGCACCATAGACTCTCCTTGCTTCTGGCATCAGGGGGTCATGGCTATGTTCAGGAAACACCTGATGATTGACTGTTGTCCTCTTTTCTACAGTGTCCAAATCCTGCACTATTTTTTTCAGGGTAAAGGAATCTGATGGAAGGGCCTGGGGTGAATAAAGGTGGGTGATGAGGTAACAGCAAGGTCCAGAATCACAGAACCCATGAGATGGAAGGGCCTTCATGAACCCAGTCCTAAGCTAGAATCCTCTCTACAAAACCCCTGGTGGGGATGCACCCAGATTCTGCTTGAAGGCTTCCAGTGAGTGGGAACCCAACTACCCTCCCCCATGGCAATGACTCCCTCTTCCAGTCACATCAAGTATAAACTCCAGATCCTGCTAAGACCCTTTAGAATCTGGTCCCAGCTGACGTCTCCCTCCTCCTCTCAAGGTCTGCCTCTTCACCTACGGACCACATCTGAGTCTGCCTGCGTCTAGCTGCCTCAGTGACCACCCTCATTCTCCCTTTTATGTCTCTCTTCTCCATGTCTCTGTTCACACAGCCTCCTCTCTCTCCCATTCTGGGAGCAGATCAATAGACCCCACCTCCCACCATTGCCCCATTAGACTCCTACCTTCCTTCAAGGCCCAAAAGGTTTAGGGGTGAACATCCATCCTGCCCAGTGCGAGCTTTCCAATTCCCCAATCGCTGTCCCTGACCCCCAGGACCTCAGGGCATTGGGGTAAATTCGCCAGCCGGGTCCTATTTCCCACTGCTCGGTTGGAAGGGGAAAGCAGGGGAGGATGCAGCCCTTCCCCGACCCCTTAGCTTTCCATCTCCTGGTTCTGACCACCACTCCTCGCCCCATGAGGCTGTGTCTGGGGGCTCCAGGCAGCCGACACTGCCAACGATTCATAAATGCAAAGAGCCGCGGATTCGCAGCCCCAGCACCTGGGTTCCAATGCTGCCTCTGCCTTTCCTGACTGGGACCTCGAGCGCGCCTCTTCCCCTTTCATTTCCGAAATGAAGGTACTGCCCCAGCCGGCGGAGGATGATGGATAGCGACAGTCACCAAAGTCACTAGCCTGTGGCCCTTCTTGATGCTTAATGCTCTGACACGGCCCCCTTTCCCCCCTCCCCCACCGCACACACACACACTTGAGGGCTTGGAGAATATGGCATTGGGCGGATATGGGTCCTCCGAGCTCCAGTGCAGTGACCTTTGGCCACTTCAGTTGCAGGAGGTGAGAAGGGAGAGCTGCAGTAGCTGATAAAACACGCCCCCCTACCCCTCTCCAGTGGCCGCCCTTAACGGCTCTGCAGGCCTTGACGGCCTATCAGTGATTGTTGGATTGAAGGTGCAGCCCATTCCCGAGACTCCTTCGACCTGCGCAGACCAAAACAGAAACCCTCTAGGTTTCTCAACCTGTGCGTCACGATCCCTTTGGGGGTCAAACGACACTTTCACAGAGGTCACAGGGTTGCCTAAGGCCACCCAAAAACATATATTTCCAATGGTCTTAGGAACCGGGGCACCACTCCTCTATCCATCTCCAGGTGGGTCCGCCCACATGCAGACACGCCCACATACAAGTATTAAAGGATCACCGCATTAGGAACGTTGAGAACCACTGCGACACTTGCTGGGATTGAACCAGCCTTCCTCTCCCTGGGGCCGGAATCCTGGGGCTGACGATCCACCTCAGCAAACATTTATTAAGCTTCCCCAATGCGCCTGGGCTTGTCATGCCCTCTCCGTGCCCTGGAGGACTCCCTCACATGCCAGGCTGCAGAGCTCACACTTACCTGCCTTGAGAGAAGGCATTTCCTCCCCTGGGAGTTCCCTAGGTCAGGAAATCCTAGGTCTAGACCCCCTCCCTACCCCTTGCCTAACTCTAGCCCACACCCCCAAACACAGTCCTGCCCTGAAGAAGCTGACATTCAAAGAGGCAGCGGGAGTGGCATGTGAGACTGCAGCCGGAGTCAAGAAGTCTGGAGTTCAAACTTAGTAGCTGTATGACCCTGGACGAGTCACTTAACCTTGGTTTGCCTCTGTCTATAAAACTGGGAACAATAACAGCTCCTACGTCCCAGGCTCTTGTGAGGTTCACACGACAGAATGTTTGTAAAGCTCTGGGCACATGGCATGTGACATATAAATTCTTACCGTTATTGTAGTCACCAAGCAGTCTCCCCTCCCCCAGACAGGCTGGCCCTCAAAGCTTTGCCAGCTCGGTAGGGCCTGTTGGCGCTGGCATGCCAAAGGGCATGGCCTGGGCAGTGGGCACTCCTTCTAAAAAAAATTGTTATTTTTGCTTTTCCGCGTACAAGCCCCTTCAAGAGATGCTTGGTTTATTGTTTTAATCAAGTGAAAATTCCCAAGTCGCTTCTGTCCCTGTGGGGGGAGGGCAGAGGGTACGCCCTCTAAGAATATGCAGGAATTTTTTAAAAGTTGCCCCAAGAGGCATGTGAGCTCGGCTTTGCTGACCGCGGGTGAGGAAGAACCTAGGTCTGCTCCCAAGGTCTACCGTGGCCTGGCCCTTTGCACAGGCTGCTGGCTCAAGGCCTCAGGCTGAGGCCAAGTTTGCTTTCTGGAGCCTTGGTCTTGACGTCCCAAAGGCCAAGAGCTTGGGCTGAAGGTCCTCCTACCAAACATCTAATTACAAAGCTCTAAGGAGCTGTGGAACCCCAGCATTGGAAACGCCCTCAGAGGCCTGTGGTCTCCTCCATAGAACATAAGCTACTTGAAGGCAGGGGCTACTTCGGTCTTTGAAGGTCCAGGCTTTAGGACAGTGTCTGGTACACAGCAGGTGCTTACTAAATGCTTGTTTATGAATTGACTGGTGTTGTTCAGCCTGTACCTGAACAAGAGACTCCTCTACAGTATATCTGAGAAGGGATCAATTAGCCTTGGCTTAACCATCTCCAGAGGCAACAGCCTGACACTTTCCAAGGCGGCCCAGGCCACTCTGGGACAGCTACCATGGCGCTAGATGGTACATTGGGCAGAACTTGGAGCCTGGAGTCAGGAAGCCTCAGTTTCCTCATCTGTAAAAATGAGGTAAATTATAGCACCTCCCTCCCAGGGCTGCTGAGAGGATGAAAGGAAACACCTTGTGTAAATGCTTTAGAAATCTTAAAGCATCACATAAATTCTTGCTAGGGTGCTGTTAGTATTACTGTGACTTGTTCTAACTGGATAGCCTGAATCTGTCTCTCCAAAGCCCCCACCTCTCACTGCTGGTTGTGGCTGAGTCTCCCCCACAGGAGCTGCTCTTCCCAGGCCTCAGGACCTGGACTCGACCCCCCTAAGTCTTCTCTGACTTCTCCAGCAGTCCTCCTGGGGCGGCATTTCCCAATGTCTGAATTACCCCATTTCCTTCCTAAAAGGTGGAACCAAAGAGAAGGAAACTCACAGGCCGCTGTCTATTGTGTTTGCTGGGGAACAAAAAGTGGAAAGGGGGATTTTGTTTACAGAAGAGCAGTGGGGCCCTGGAGCCAGCTGAAACAGGCGCTTAAGAGAGCTCGTTGTTAAATGTTCAGAGTGAATGTTACCCTTCACATATCAGCAAAGGCTAATTGAATCAGGCTTTGATTTAATGTCTTGTTGATTGTCTAGATTTAAGAAAGTAATATTAATAACTCGTGATAAAAATACTAATAATTAACAGTGCAGAAATATGAACAATTATTAATAATAATTTAAAGTGTGTCATGGGTACTTTTTCCAGAGATACAGCTGTTAAAACATTTTTCAGCACATCCTACAGAGGATCACCCCAAACACAGGGATCTGGGGGCACAGCAGAGATTAGCGTGGCAGGATTGCAAACTGTCTATCCCATCCTCCCTCCCCAGGATTGTACTTCAAATCCTACAAAAACACTAGATTTTGGCATCTCTAGAAAAAAAGCCTATTCCAGGATCTCACCACCCGTCACTATCAGAAAACTTTTTCTCAAGAATACCCTAAATCAGGGCAGCTAGGTGGTGCAGTGAATAGAGCACCAGCCCTGGAGTCAAAAGGACCCGAGTTCAAATCCAGCCTCAGACACTTAACATACTAACACTGTATGACTTTGGGCAGGTCACTTAATCCCAATTGCCCTGCCTTCCTCCCTCCAAAAAAAAGCAAAAAAAAGAAAGAAAGAAAGAAAGAAATCAAGAAAACCCTAAATCCTTATTAGTATAGTAAGAGGGCGGTGTGGGGCGGCAGGCCTTCTGCACAGTTCCTAATGTCTCCAGGCCTATCTCAGTTTCCTCCTCAGTAAACAATGTCAGGATTATTTCTGCTTAATACAAAAATTTGATGTTTCTTTGCATTCCTTTCTTTTTCTCCCAGTGGATGGGGGAACAAGAAATGTTTGATAACTGAGATACACAGACATTTTCTTTTTAAAAATAGCAAAATGAGAGGTTTTGACTAGCTGACCTCTATCGAGGGTCCCTTCAAGAACTAAATTGGTGGCCCTGGGATTTGCTTTGGTCAAATCAGGGCACTGCAAGGTGACCAGGAAGCCACGTGACAAAACCATATGAATTCATGCTTTGGAAAACATTTATCAACACACATTGGCTTCTAAATTAGATTATTTTCCAGGAAAAGAGAGCCAAGAGCGTTAAGAAACTTGTCCTAACAACAGGAACCAGAAAGAATTGGGGGAGGAGAGACGACTTCGGGAAGTTGTGAGCTCCCCAATCCCAGAAGGTCTTCAAGCAGAGCCTAAAAGTCCAACCCTAGGAGAGGATTCTGATTGGTATACGAGCTGGACTTGATGGTCCCTGATGTCGCTTCCAAATCTGAGATTTTTAAATATTTGACTTTTACTGTGGATGGCTTGAAGAAATGAGTCAGCAGCGAGTAGTCTTCAGGGAGGCCAGGATGAGTGTGCGAGGAGATGGGCTGATTCCAGTGGGTGGGAGAGTGAGGAAAAGACACAGAAATACCCCTGGGGACCCCATCCTTCACTCACAGTTCTGATGGGCTTTCATGGGGCTTCAGAATCACAGCACTCCTTCCAGTGAGTAAATTAAATAAATTCTAAACATTCATGTCAATTTAAAACAGTGAATTTGGGGGCAGCTGGATGGCACCGTGGATAGAGTTCTGGGCCTAGAGTCAGGGTTCAAATCCTGCCTCCGACACTTACCAGCTGTGTGACCCTGGCCAAGTCACTGAGCAGCTCTTTGCCTCAGTGTCCTCATCTGTAAAACAGAGATAATCATAGCACCTATCTCCAGGGTTTGTGTGAGGATCAAGAGGAATAATAATTGTTTAGACAGTGCCTGGTACGTGGAAAAAGCTGTCTAAATCTTACCTTAAATATTAAATATTAATTCCGCCAAAATGCACCTGAGCACACATATGCGTTATGCACATGTGTGTGGGCACACACACATAAACCCATACACACATGCACACACATGTGCACACATGCACATACACACATGCACATACATGCATACACATACATACACATGCACACACATGCACATACACATACACACATACACATACACATACACACACATACACACACACACACTGCTTGAGGGGGACCATACAGTAATATAGTAACAGCTCTCCTTTATGTAACCCCTAAGATCCCCAAAGCTAGGACTGAACATATATGATCTCATTTGGTCCTCAAAACAACCCCGTGAGGTAGGTGTTTTTACAGTCTCCATTTTACGGAGGAGTAAACTGAGGCTGAGGGGCTAAGTCATTACAAGTGATAGCGTTCATATAGACCTGTGAATCCAAAACAGCTCATAAATAGTTTCTCTCTGAGTGTCTGCTGTTGGTGTCTCTGGGTCCCACTGTGGTGTCTGCCCACTGCAGCCCCTAGCTGGCCCAAGACTGAGAAGGTCGTAATAGATGCATTCTGCTCCGCTGTGGAGCGGGGCTGGGAGCAAGGTAGGAGTACTGGGACTGGGACCGGTTGTTATGGGGCAAACATCCATTGAAATCAGGAAAAATCAAAACTCAGGTTAAGATGAGAATCACCTAAAACTGGGCCTGGCTCCCCCTGAAGCAGATACCTCCTTACTGGAGATCTTTAAGCTGAGTCTGGATTTGCTGGGTATGTGGTGGAGAAGATTTTCATTCAGATGTGGGCAGGGTTGGCTGAGGGCTCTCTGCCTTGAAGGCGTGCTTACAGGGGCCACTTAGAAAACAGTACCGTACTTCAACAATTCCACAAACTTGTGCTGTCTTCCCAGTGCCTTGACCCAGAGGGAAGATGTTAATGGTGGTGCTTCTAGGCAGTCAATGCTCCTGAATCTCGGGATATAGGCTGCTGCCTAAAGCCAGCCCTTCCCAGCCGGCTGACCCCATCCCAAAGGAGCTTGGTCTAATCTTCAGGTTGGATGGAAGGGAGACTTCTGGGAGAATCTGTCCCCAGCTGGCAGAGGCAGGAGAGGGTGGCAATACTCTGCAAGTGACGAGAAGCTCTGTCCCTCTCTCCAGAGAAGGCATCTAAGGTCATGTAAGTGGGCCACGCCCTGCTTTTTGGCCCCTCTCCCTTGTGAGAGCCTTTACTTGGCAAAGGGTCCCTCCAGCCCTGGGAGTGGCCCAAAATCTCTGGTCTGAGGCCAGAAATTAGGGGTTGACCCTTTCTTTCCATCAGCAAACCTTACGATGATTTTAATACACCAGTCTAAGGACCAAGGAGGCAGGAGGTGCTTGCCCAGTGGGCACAGTAGGCTGTGAGGTTCAAGTCCTGGCTCTGACTCTAGTTCCCTGGGTGACCTTGGGCAACTCACTGAAGCTCTCTGACCCTAAGTGTCTTCTTCAGTCACTCACATCCTATGCCTCACAGGGGCTTTGTGAAGGAAGTTATTCCGTGAGTATGGCTGGGCTGTGGCTGTGGGGCTCTCCCATCACCCTTGAGCTCCTTGGAGAAGAGAACAGGTGGTCGGGCAACACATCTCATTCCCTCCTTCTTTCATTCCAATATGTATTGAGGACTCACACTGAAGGGATGCTTGAAGTGGTCAGGTCCGACCCTTCACATTATATCTTAGGAAACTGAGGCTCCCAGAGGCAGGCAATGTCCCCAGAGTCACACAGGGTATACACCCCTAGGGCCAGTGTTCAAGGGTCCTGCTGAACCCTCCCTCACCTGCGGGGCAGGACCCAGCAGACTCCGGGTGTTCAGGGGCTGAGGGAGGGCAAGTAGGCTAAGAAGTGGAACAAACTCTCCCTCAGTTCTCCCCATACCCCTGGCCGCCACTGGACTCCCACTGACCTCCTCCCAGACCCATCTGCAGCACTAGCTCCTTCTGACCATGGGCTCCTGCCTTCTTTCCTGTGCTTCTCCTCCTGCCTCTCGGTCACAGTGTTAGCCTGTAGCCTGCTTCCTTTCCCTTTTCCTAAGCATCAGTGGCCTCTCAGGCATCCACCTTGGACCCTTTTCTCTTCCCTCCCTCTCTTCTCTTCATTGGCCCCAAATATCCAGATGGTGAGTGCCTCATGGGCCACTACACCTGGGCAGGCTCCAGTCACCATCGCACCACAGAGTGTGCACCTTCCCAGGTCTGCAAGTGAATCAAACCGATACTGCCCTTGGTACTGGGAAGACTGTGCCAGCTTGCTCCCCCATGGCTCCACTCAGCATCCCTGGGACCTTGGAATGGAGAATTGCCAGAGAGGGTTACCCATCCCTCTACCTGTGTCAGTGGGGTGGGACCCGAGCACCCAGAGCACCGGCCCTGGAGTCAGAAATCAGACAATGCCTAGCTATGTGACCCTGGGCAGATCACATAACCTCTGCCTGACTCAGTTTCCACAACTGTCAGATGGGGATAATAAGAGCCCCTGTGAGGGTCAAATAAGACACTAAATGTAAAGGGTTTAGCTCAGCGCCTGGCACAGAGGTCAGCTATTGTCACTGTTACTAACTGAGGACAGGAACTGTCCCTTGCTGTTATGTCTGCATCCCTAGCACTTAGTCACTAGTCAACAAGCATTTATTACATGCTCACTATGTGCTAGTGAACAGCTAGGGGTGGCACAGTGCACAGCGCACTGAGTCTGAAATCAGGAAGACTCCCTAGTTACTAGCTGTGTGACCCTGGGCAAGTCACTTCACCTTGTTTGTCTCAGTTTCCTCATCTGTAAAATGAGCTGGAGAAGGAACTGCTCCAGCGTCTTTGCCAAGAAAACCCCAAATGGGGTCACAAAGAGTTAGACACAATTGAAAAATGATACAGCAACACCACGTCTGGACACTGATTAGCACAGTGCTTGACATATACTCTGCCCTTAGTGGCTTTTCATTTCTTCCTTCATTCCTTAGCCACATGCGTGGCTGCCATTATAGCCTTGAGGTAGAGCCTCCCACATCCATCTCACTAGCCTAGACCTCTCTCAGCGTCCACTCCCACAGCTTCAGCCTCTTCCTGGAAATCTTCACCAGGATTTCCCCTGGTCACTTTAGACTCAGGGTGACCCAGCCCCAGCCCTGCCCACTCTAACCTCCGCCATGCCCACTGATGGCTCCTCCATTCTCCCATGGCCCTGCCCAGGCTCAGTCTTCGACTCACCTTTGACTTTTTTCCCTTCGTTACCCTGTAAGTTTAATCAACTTCTAAAATCTGTCTGGGCCAACACCCGTCTTTATCTCTCCCATCTTCCCCTCCTCCTGCCAATACATTAACCTAGTCCCATTACCTTTCACCTGGGCAACTGCAGTGGCCTCTGAACTGATCTGTTCCCATCACTACCTTGCTCAAACACCTTCAACAACTCCCTACTATATGGGAAAAAAATCTCCTTCTCAGCCTCTCATTCAAGGCCCCCCAATCCGGCTCCAACCTCTCTTCCCAGCTTCATTTCACATTTTTCTCTTTCATGTGCAGGTAGACTGCAGATAGTCTGGACAGTCAGCAATCCCTACATCTCATCCCACTTCCACGTGTTCCTCCAAGCCCAAGGATGGATTCCTTCTGCATCTTGAGCTATACAAATTTTTCTACAAGACAAAACTTGGGGACTACTTCCTTCCTCCATGAAGCCTTCCCAGGGTCCCCCAGCTAGAAGTACATCCTCCAGCCCCAAACTTGCATCCCTCAGCTGATAAATGAGGGGGTCAGAGTAGTTGGCCTCTGAGGAACCTTCTAGTTTTAAAGCTATGAGCCTAGGATTCTATGACTTTTCCAGGACGTGTCTACAATTGTAACTTGTGGAGTGGAAATCTGTGGACTTAATTTATCCTCCTTCTAAACTGTAAGCTCCCCAAGGGCAAGGACTGTGTGACATTTCACGTCTGCACGCCCCCCCCCCCCATAGCTGATCAGGGGGTACTGACTGTAGCTGATGCTTCAACAATATTTGTGGAATGGTCCCTGACCTCACAAAGCTTAAGAGTCATGTAAAAAGTTAAACAAAAACACAAAAGCTTGGGGCAGCTAGATAACTCAGTGAATAGAGTACTGGCCCTGAAGTCAAGAGGACCTGAGGTCAAGCGTGACCTCAGACACTTGACATTTACTAGCTGTGTGACCTTGGGCAAGTCACTTAACCCCAATTGCCTTGCCTTCCCTCCTCCAAACCTCCCCCCCCCGCGCAAAAAAGACAAGAGGCATCATAGGAAAGCAGATACCAAAAGACATAAATGGGAGAAAGTGACTCGGCTGAGTTGAGAAGAGTGAGGGATCCCGGTGTGCTGGGGTACTTTTCAGATGCTCTTAACCACCCGCAAGCCACCTGTCCCATGCATATTATACCCACCAACCCAGGAGAAGTCAAACATTGCAGGTCGGAGGAGGGGAGGTGAGGGGGTGGGTACATTTCTGCCCCATGTATAACAGTCAATATTTGGTAGCTTTTCCCTATAAAGGAAGAGAACCATGAACAGCACACAATGGAGTCTCTGAATCAGATGAACAGCTGGCCACTATCCCAGTGTTGAATGGGCTAGAGGTGAAGATGAGGGGGGGGGTGCCCTCACTGGCATGGACACTAGCAAAGGTGGAATATCCATGTGTCAAGAAACATCTTGTGGGGGCAAAGGTCTGAAGAGATAGTTGCTGATTCTGAGATCTTACAATTTTTCTGTAGTTACAGAAAGTCACATTCTTCCATTTCCGGACAGGGAATTTCAAAAACCATCTGTTTCTCTGATATTTGTGGGAAAAGGGCTGAAAGGAGAAGATATAGACAGTGTACACCAAAAAAGGTGAGAAATAGAGGCAGCAGGGCATAATGGAGTCTGGGAGTCCACAAGCCCTGGGTTCGAATCCTGTGTAACCCTGGGCATGCCCTTGCTCTAAACAAAGCTGTAATACTTAACACTTTAAGTTGTAGAGAGAGCTGAGATGCATCAGTAGATGGAGTTTTCTCTGTTACAAGTGACTTCTACCAATGGAATTACACACCCAGTCCCTCTTCTTATCATTCCTCAAATTTAGCAATTGGATTTCCCATGGAACATACATGGCCCAATAGATCACCATACTTTAGTCCCCCTCATCTTCTTGAGAAGCAATTGTCAGCTGTCCCAAAATATAAATGGCCAAAGAACAGTTTTCTAAAGAAGAAATAGGAACTATCAACAACTATACAAAAGTTTGCTCCAAATCACTAGTAACAAGAGAAACACAAAGTAAAACAACTTTGAGCTTTCAATTCACACCCAGAAAAATGGCAAAGATGGATAAAAGAGTGAAATAGTCACTGCTTCAACAGGACAGGTATGCCAATACATTGTTGGTGGAATTGCAAATTGATTAAAAGCTCATATATTAAGAGTTAATAGGAACACTAGAGGTTATTGAGTCTTACCCCTTCTTTCACAGATGAAAAGCTGAAATACAGAGTTTAGGTGATTCATCTGAACTCATGTAGTAAGAGTAAGAATGAAATTAGATAATTTTCATAAAGTATTCTGCAAACCTTAAAGCACTATATTTATATCCTCTCTCTTTCTCTCTCTCTCTCTTTCTCTCTTTCTCTCTGTCTTTATTTCTTTCTCTTTCTCTCTCTCTCTCTCTCTCTCTCTCTCTCTCTCTCTCTTTTTTCCATATAGATTGTCAAGATATCAGGAGACACCTATTTTCCAGAGCTAAGCAAGCTGTGTATAACAACAATCCTCTGCACTCACCCTCCAGATGATCTCACCCTCTGACAAAATCGTATAATCATTGTATAGGTCTGACCAGCAACGGGTGTTCTCTGAGCTTGGGACCAGCACCTGCTGTATCCATGTTCCAGTCATGAAACCCTGCTATGAATCAAGCTTGTCTCCTTGTTGCTGTTCCCCCTCATTGTCAGGGTTACAGTTCACTGCGTAGCCACTAGTGAAAGTACTGAGACAATCCTGCCCAAAGCAGATGCCCTCACTAGGAGTGGGGCCCTGAAACATGTCATTGATCTGCCTCTTTGTTTGTAAGATGTTTCCCTCACTTTGAAATTAAACTTCTGTTTGATTCCTGACTCTCCTGTCTCTAGCCTGCTGTGTTCAACTCCAGTCATCCACAGGTTAGAAACTGGGTTAGTCCAGCTGACAATATGTGTGTTTATATGTATATATATGTGTATGTGTGTGTACATATATGTGTATATATAATACATATATGTAATATGTGTGTAGCAGCAGCAGTAACAGTACTTGTAGTAAATATCTGAAGTGAGATTTGAACCCAGATGTTTCTGACTTCCAGTATAGGAATCCTAATCCTGATGTCAGCCTGGAAAATAACTCGGAGCTATTCAAGAAAAAAGGCACTAAACTTTCCCCCTCTTAGACCCCGTGATCCCCTTATTGGGTATCCGCTCCCCAAGCAGATTCAAAGGCAGAAAGGGAAATCTCTCACGTGCCCAAGTATTGGTAGCAATGTTTTCTAGAGTAACAACAAGGCTGGAGGGAAGGGGGGTATCTGGCGACTGGAGGATGATTGAACAAACAGTAGCCTCTGAATGTAACAGAACAGCACCACACTTTAAGAAGTGGCCACTATGAGACATTCAGAGAAACACAGGAAGGAACCTCTTATGAAATGATCAGAATTGAGAGAGTAGAGCCACGAGAACAATATACACAGGGTCTTCAATTACATACATAAACAGCAGCTCTGGACAGCCAAAGAACTCAGAGCAATGACAATGATCAGAAGATATGTGATGAAATAGACCTCTCTCTTCTTGGAAGAGAGGGGGGGGGGGGGCTACAGCTGGAGAATGCTACACACACTGCTGGAAATGGGCACTGTGTTAGTTGGTTCTGTTTAGAGTCTTTTTTGTTAAAAAAAAAAAGGGGGGGGCATCTTCCTTAGGGGAGCAGCTGTGTACCTGGAAATGATTCTGATGTCAACCATAGGCCTCAGTAAGAAAAAAAAAAACTTCCTTCAAGTTTCATCTTTTTTACCTGAAGTGTCTTTCTCAATTCAGACTCAATTCTCCTAAAGAGGAATACTTTATTCCACCATGGGGGCTCCTGGTGCCCACCCTCCGTCTTGTTAAGGGCATCCAGTGGCATCCTGTGTAGATGGAGGATGTTTGGGAAGATAACACCACCAACAAAAGGGGATCGGCAGGTACATTCTGTCCACTGAATGTAGGACTCCCAACAAGATGAACAGGGCTCCATGGAAGTACTGAAGAAAGGATTTCTCCTCGGTGCTAATGAGGTAGAAAACTACCTTTCCCCAAGTGGCCCAGCCAGGCCCACACTTGGAATTCCTTGCTTCCTCTGCCCAGTTGGGCACCCCACAACCCTCAGAGTAGCACCAAGGCTGCTGTTTCCATTGCTGAATGAACTGTAGACCAGAAAGATGTGTCTATTTTGATGCTCTTGGCAGAAAAAAAAGAGCAGTCATGCAGCGGGGCACGGAAGAGAGACAAAGAGACTGCACCCCTGCATCGGGTAAATATAGGAATAGAAAACGAGCCCCTGTCCACATCCAGAGAAAGAACCGTGGACTCTGAATGCAGAGTGAAGCAGATTTCTGTCTTTCTCTCTTTTTCTTTCTCGTGGCTTTTCCCTTTTGTTCTGATTCTCTTTCACAACATGACTAATGTAGAAATGCATTTAATATGTACACGCATAGCCCTGTATCAGATTGCATGCTACCTTGGGGAGGAGGGAAGGGAGGGAGAGGGAAAATTTGGAGCTCAAAACCTTATAGAAGTAAATATTGAAAATAAAAATAAACTAATGAAAAAGAAAGAAAATGAGCCCCAGTTTCTGGAACGAGACTCCAGACCCTGATGGGGCTTCTCTCCCAGTCGGCAATGCAATGTGGCCTAACTGGTTGGGGAAGTGGCTGAGGCTGGGCAGGGAGGAAGGAAAGCATGGCTGATGGTGAGGACAGGGAGCCTTTTTTTTTTCTCCTGCTGTCTCTCCTTCAAAGTTGTCCTTGGGACGTTACTTATTTACCTTTGATCCATTTTGCATTACTGAAAGTTAACTTGTATTTCAGAAAAGGTCACATAAATGCAGTGATTGAGCAATTCAAATAGGAGAGATTGCTTCAGATCCTACAAGAAGGAGTGAGGGTGCTGAATTTCTGCACCTGAGGGCTACTGGTGGCCCTCTTTTTTAAAGTATTGTAGGAAGATGGGCCCGATTTTATGTGAGCGTTGAGGCTTCCCAAACCAGGACAACAGCTAGCCCCAACATTCAGATGGAAGACGAAGAGTTCAGGCAAGCCTCTGGATGACAGGTCACCACTGTGTGACACCCCTTTCTCCTACTGTGCCCCTGGACTTCTGATATTGAGAGCAAACACCCCGCAGTCTCGAGTTGGCAGAGACAGGATGATCCTCAGCCACATTTAGGTGACAAATCTTAGGATGGGAGGGATCACTGATCAGCAGATGCACACATCTGATCCAACCTTCATTTGACAGATTCGGGAACTGAGGCCCAGAGAGAGGTGAAGGGATTCCCAGGTCGCGGGAGCAGTGAGTGGGCGAAGATCTCAGTATGCTGAGGTTCCCGGACCCCCGTGGGTAAATTCCAGGTGGTCTGTAAACTCGGCTAGAGAGGGAGGGTCGCCTTTTAATTTTCATTTACCTCTAAGCTAAATTTAGCGTGTCTTTCAATAATGAATACGGCCAATAGCCATTGTTCTAAGAAGGACTGCCTAAGTTTCACCTAAATACAAAATGGGTCCATGACCCACACACAAAAGGCTTACGGACCCCTGTCTCCTTCAATATCCCTTCACTTGACAGAGAAGGAAACTGAGGCTCGGAGAAGTAACTGTCATTCTGCCAATTTACATAGGCAGTAATTGGCAAAGGTGAGACTGGAAGCCAGACACGCTGGCTCCGGAGCCAGCCTCTCTCCAGCCTTTGCCACTCCCGGAATGAACAGAAAAACAGAGCTGACTTCGCCGAGCTCACACAGGTAGGAGCTTGTTGGTTCCTAAACCTACTTCCTCTTTTTTCTTTAACTGAGTAACACAATCAAGGAGTCAAGTAATTTCCTGTTGGAAAAAGTAACAAGATGGACAAAAATACAGAGGAGGGTTTTTGTCAAACTGACAATTTACAAAGTAAAAGGAGTGAGGGAAAAAAATGGAAAGGAGAAATGCCCACCGCACCGGGGCTGACGGATGGAGGGGAAAGAGAGATCACTGCGAGATCTTACCTCGGAGTACAGGATGCCCATGGCGCTGGCTCTCGGCAGCCACCTGAAGAGCCCTCGGCGGGCTTCGGCTCTCCTCCAGGTGTCCTTGGGCTGACCTCCGTTTTCCTCCAATCCACATTCAAATGCTCCAGCTGAGATCGCTCCCAGGCAGCCAGGAGAGGAGCAAAGGGACCAGATCCGTGCTTCAGTCACCCTGTGCCCCGAATTCTTTCCCAATCTTGTTGCACAGATAAAGCCCCACGCCCTCCTCCGCCCAGCCCAGCGAGTGAAAAGCCAGCGGTAGCTCACCACTGAGCACACAAGCCTGGCGAGGTCCTGCCCATAGGAGCCGGTTTCTGAGTCATCGTCGGCAGCAGGAACGGCTGCCTGCCTGAAGCCAAACACATTTGGCTGGGGTGAGAAAAGTCTTCACAGGCACAGAACCATGGAAGAAAAGAGACTAGGGGACCACAGCTGAATTGGGACCCTGGGAAATGTAGCAGTTGGGACTACTCGAATCTGCCATGGCTCCCTAGTGCCTCGGAATAAAATGATAACATGGATAAAATGCAATGATTGTAAAATGCTTTGCAAACCTTAACATGCTATAGAGATGCCAGCTAGTGTTTTAATTACTAAAAAAAAATAAACTACAAACTGTGAACTGGCCTATCACACTCTACAAAATGCCTCCAGCCTAGCTTTCTACTGATCTCACATTAATCACATGAATATTTCACATGGAGCCCTTCTCAGGTACTTCCAGGTTCCTGTTACCTGTTGCCTCATTTATTTTTTTTTTATTTCACTCCATTCTCCATCTGATATATTCTATACAGACCAAGTCAGCCAATGTATGAATTGTCAGCACAGAACTTTAATTAAAATGGCATGGCAGATGACTGTGGTAATTAAATTAAAAGAACAATAAAATAGCTTAATGTGAGTGATAATGACCAATCTTGGTCCCAGAGAAGGAGTAAGGAAATGGTCCCTTCTTTCACTGGAAAAGTGGGGGACTCTGGGTGTGGAATCCTGCATACACAGTAAGACAGTCACTGGATTGGTTTTGCTGAACCGCTTTTCTTTGTTATATGGGAAGACTCCTGTTGGAAGGGTGGGAATTATAAGAAGCATTAAAAATGTGACATTAAAAATACATCAATAAAACTTGTAAATTAATTCATTGAAGTAGGATAGCAGTCAGGTATTAAAAGCTCTTAGCACCTCTTCACAGATGACTGTTACTGCCTACCCTGGTCTCCGGGGGAGAGCCTAGCTAGTCTTCCTATTAACCTTCCTTTCTCTAAGAGACTTGCAAAGAGTGACTCCGGGAACAGGGTACTGGGGGGACTCTCTGCAGTCCTTAGCAGACGTGCTTTTCAACACAGGAACTAAAGCTTAGAGGATACTGACCATCTCCAAGCAAAAAGACTGGGCTCCTCATCCTGGCACCAGAGCATCATGGGAACTCTGTGCTATGACCTCATTCACCCTCATGGTCCAAGTCTGCACAAGATGCCAGCACTTCAGACATAGTTTCCATTTTCTTTTTCTTTCTCTCCAGTTAGAACACATCCTTTTCCAATCCTGGCTCTCGCCTTCTAAAGATTTCCCCCAGCGCTTTTTTGAAACCTTCTGCCCTCTGGAGCTTACTGCAGTTTCATGCCCAGCCTCCTGAGGGCTATGCCTCCAAAAAGAGCATAGTTTCTGTCCCTCTTTCTACTCCCAAGATTCATCCCAGCCAAACAGGACACTGAAAGCTTTGCCAGTGCCTGCCTAATCTTACCCTGTTCTCTCCTGCTTCAGGGCAATCAAGTGGGCTCCCCTGGCCACTCCATGGCTGGAAAGCAGATTTGCTTCATGTTTACCTGGTAAAAATCTGTCTCTTCCTTCAAGGGTTAGTTCAGTTTCAACCTCCTCCAAGAAACCTTCCCAGAGATCTCCAATTGAAAAGCTTCTTTCTTCCTCCTCAGATTTCTCAATGGTTTAACTGAATCTCTTCTTTGCGCCCAAGACATGCTGCCTTGTATTATACTCATCTATGAATATCCCTCCACCAGCCCACTCCCCTAGTAGATTATTAGTGCTTAGAAGAAAAAAAAGGGGGGAAAGACATATTTGTACACACATACAAAAAATATTTACAAAGCTCTTTTTGTGGTGGCTAAGAATTGGAAATCAAAGGGATGTCCATCAACTGGGGAATAGCTAAACAAGCTGTATTATGTGATTGTAATGTAATATTACTGTGCTATAAGAAATGACAAGGCAGTCAGATTTCAGAAAAACCCGGAAAGACTTACCGTGAACTGATTCAAAGTTAACAGAACCAGGAGACATTGTACACATTAACAGCAATATTGTTCAATGAAGAACTGTGAATGACTTAGCTATTCTTGGCAATACAGTGATCCAAGACAATTCCAAAGGGCTAATGATGAAACATACATCTGCCTCAGGAGAAAGAACTGATATTGATTAAATCCAGAGGGAAGCATGCTATTTTTCACTTTCATTTTTTTATTCAAGTCTTATACAAAATGACTGATAGGGAAATATTTTATATAGTTGCACATGTATAACCTATATCTGCTTACCATCTAAGGGAGGGAGGAGGGGAAAGAGGGAGGGAGGGATAGAATTTGGGACTCAAAACTTTAAAAAAAATGTTTTGAAAAAAAATTTTTAAGTACTTGGAAGTTAAGAGACATGTTTATTCATCTTTACATCTCCCCCAGCACCTACCACAGTGCAAATACCGAGTAAGTTTACTCTTTGGATGTTTGTTGGGCAAATGAATGTATGAATGAATGAACGAATGAATGAATGAATGAATGAATAGGCTTGAGGCAGTTTTCTTCTCTGTAAGATAAGAAAGTCAAGTAATCAATCAATACACATTAATTAAGCACATTCATTATGTCCCAGGCACTATGCTGAGCCCTGGGGATACAGGGCTGTCCTCAAGGAGCTTGCAATCTAATGGAGACAAGATGCAAACAAATACAGACAAAGCAAACACTATATGGCATAAATAGGAGATAATTAAAGAAGGAAAGCCCTGGAATTAAGGGGGATTGGGGAAGGCTTCCCCTAGAAAGTAGAATTTGGTTGGGTCTTACAGGAAGCTGCGGAGGCAGTAGGTGGAGATGAGCCGGGAGAGCATCCCCGGCATGCGGACTTGAAACCACGTCGCTCCTGAGTTCTGGCCTCGCTCCCCGCCCCCACCCCGCATAGCCTGCAGACAGTGACTGACACTCCTGGGTCAGAGAATTCAAATCAGGAAACTAGAAGGTATTTAGAGAACCGAGTTCGAACCAAGCCCTGGAAAGGGGCTGGGGATTTTGCCTGGACGTGACTCCTCCGTTAGAAGCGATTCGATTTTTTATTTATTTTGCCTGAAGGAAAAGCAACGGGTGAGATAACGTGTTAGACCAGAGGTTTAGCCTCTAGTTCCGGTCAAGGAAGTTTGTGGGTGCAGGACCAAAGCTATCAAGACAAATAAATAGTTCAAATAAGGAAGTCAGAGTAGAAAAAGGAATCTGATCGAGTTCTGAAGCAGTGTTACTTAGGGGAGAGTCTACTGGAATTGAAATAAGAAGGATGGAGTTCAAATATGGCCTCTGACACTCAGCAGCTGTCGCTGGGCAAGCCACTTGTGTAAAATGGGGGTAATGTGCCTGTGGGACCAACCGCATTCAGCCGCGTGCTGCTAAATGTGCTCCAGAAATAAAAGGCATTTAAGTCTGTTGACTTCTCTCTAGCTTTCTTAAGTGTAAACTATCCACAAAATGATCAATCAACCCCTGATCTGAGTGCATTTGCTGATTTCTGAGGTGCAAGTGCAAATTTCAGGGAAACACCTTTGGCACCATGACCTTGCTCTCTAACCCCAGGGATTCTGGCCTCACAGGCGAGCTGCCCCCAATCTTGCCCAGAACCAAGCTTCCGTATCATTTTCTCAACATTTGTAAAACACTCCACTACACGTCAGCCCCGTCCCTGACCCCTTTCCAGCTCTTGCTTTTATACGTGGTTTCCCAACATTAGAGTGGAGCCTACAGGACAGGGACTGACTGACTTGCTTGCATTTGGGTCTTTTTTTTTTCTCCTTTGCTTGTATTTGTAGTCTCAACCCTTAGCACAGTGCCTGGAATTAATATAATTTTACTAAATGCTCTCTCTCTCTCTCTAATTTATGAAATTATGAAATGGGGCAGGTATGCCTGGTTCTTTGAGAACTCTAGGAAAAGACCGTGATGGCAACAGGAGGTGAGGCTGTAATTACATTTTAATAAGGCACAGAGGGTGCTGGGATGAACAGGAACAAAAAGTACATGGAAAAAGGTGTCTGTGCTGGGGGGGGAGGGGGTGAGGTATACAGAGTCACGAAGGAATGGGGATGAGGAGCAAGATGGCAGACAGTGATGGGGAGGGGGGAGAGACACCCTGAGTTTCACTCACACGACCATGGACTGGAGTTGTGGGCACTGGGCAACATGGACCAAGATGGAGCAAGAGGCCTGGGGGGAAGAGGGCTTTGAAGCTTTATTTTTATAGCACCTCTGCGGAGGAACAGACTATTATCTGTGCTGCTTTAGGGTTAGCTCTTTAGCACATTCACATCTCCAAGTTGTCAGTGACATTCAATGTTCAGCTGCTCTTACTGGATGTCTGCAGCTTATCGGAGGTCTACAGGGCATAGGACCAGCCTTCCCTGGCAGCAAGGGCTAAGAGGCTTCCCTGATCCAGCATTGATTACCAGGATGTGGTTTTTTATTAATATCTGATGCAATTTGTAAAGTATGCCCCTTTGATTTTTGAAACAGTCTGGGTGGCAACTTCTAGGTTTCCCCTATGCAATCTTACTTCTGGCAATTGCTCCTTTATACTGGCCACTTATGAACTTCCTATACTGACTAGAAGGGGGTGGAGTGGTCAGGGGGACAAGAACAAGATACAATTTTAAGACATACCTATCCATCAATCTATCCATCCATCCATCCATCCATCCATCCATCCATCCATCCATTTATGTCTGCCTAATTACTTATTATTTTTGTCTATATCTGCCTATCATTTGTGTTTAGATCAATTTTTTTTCTGTCTGTCCACCTATTTATCTTCCTATCTCTCTACATTCCAGTGATGAGCACATCACAGAGTAAGCTCTCAGTAAATGTTTTCATGCACTTATTCATTCATTCAGGTTCAAAGGATATGCCCTGATCTCCCAAATTTAGTGTTTTCTCTCTTTCCCTAGTTTTCCTTGTGCTGCACTTACCTGGGTACCCATTATGTCTCCTCAATACAATATAAGCTCCTTGAGTATTATCTTTGTATCCCGAACCCTTAGCACAACGCCTGGTAGACATCTTTCAAATGCTTGTCAAATTGAATTGAAATGGTGGCATAGTCATAGAACTAGGCACTGAGTGTAGAGCCCAGACCCCAGCCAGTGTTCCACAAGGTTCTCACCCAGTCCTCAAAGGGATCCTGGTCTAAGCAAAACATGCAGTTTTCTCATAAGAGGAACACTTGTTAATCTTTGACAGTTGCTTCCAAGCCATGTCCAACTAGTAAGGCCACATATGTTCCACTTGGGAGCACTCGGATATCTGCCACATTTCTGAATTACCTCGTGCTTTTTCACAGCCTCACCTCTTGATCACAGCTAATTAGATTTGGGATTTAAGGTAATATGTATAAACTAATATATGAACTGTATAAACTAATGCCAAACAACAAAAACAGAGCAGGGGGATGATTAATGCAGTTCCAATAGTGGAAATTAAAACAATTCTAAGAGGCCATTGGACTCTCTAATTTCAATGCCCTGTCTTGGTCTCTGATGAAATATATTTCCCTCCTCTCAGTTGAGAAGTGGGGGCCTACAGCAGGGAAATGGTATCAGATGCAACCACTGGGCCAATCAGTTTTTCTTCCCTGTTTTTCTTTGTTTCCAGGGAGGGATCTGTGGTGGTTGCTAGTGGAGAGGGCAATACCAGAAAATATCTTCAATAAAAAGTTAAAAAAAAAAAGAATTAATGTATTATTTTTAAATTAGGTTTGGGATTCTGAGGTCAGGTTATAATAATGTTTGCTAAGAGAGACTCTTCCAACCCTTAAAGCGACTTGCCAATTTTAAACCTAATTTCAATCATTTGGGTCCAAAGAAAACTCTTGTGAGAGGCCCTGGAATTTCTACTTGAACAAAGAAATTAGCCAGCCATATAAATGGATCTGGTTTTAATTTGAAAGTCTAAAAAAGAATTTTTCAAAAAAGAATTCTCAGATGAATCTGAGAGTTTTTCAATGCGGAGACTCCCACAGATGATGCTGACAGAAGCCAACTATGCTTGCCCTACTCATATGACATTTGTTTGTTTTTTTTAACAGTATTTTATTTTTTCCCTAATTACATATAAAACAACTTTTAACAGTCTTTTTTTTAATTTTGACTTCCAAATTCTCTCCCTCCATCCCACCCTTCTCCCTTCTTCATCATTAGATGTCAAGCAATTTGATATAGGTTTCATATGGCATTTGTCTTCATGTACCCAGTACACTCCAGAAAGTCCCACCAACAGCTTGGGGCTCATTCTTACCTTGCCTGACATTGTTAGGGTTCAGAATTTTCACTGTTTCTTCTTTGTAATCTATTAAAATCAAAATGTATTTAAATTTAAAATGAATCTTCGGAAATGTGGTCCCCCAAAGGGGAACCAAGGCATCCCCCTCAGAGAGCATCTCCTGCAAATGCTCACTTTCCAGAAAAGGCAGCTGAGCCTCTAAGAGGGCAATGATCTGTTGAGGCTCACACAGCTGGTAAGTGGAAATCTATGCCTTTAATTGCCAGGTCCTTGGGCTGATACTGCAGTGGTCTTTCCACCATGATGTATTTTTACGATGTCCATTTTGACAATACAATACCAAAGTCAGAGAGAGAGAAAGAGAAAGAGGGATCATAGGATCCAAGGCTTAAATGGGAAAGGACATCCGACCCTCTCACCCATTTTACAAAAAAAGCAACTGAGGCCCAGAAAAGAGAAGTCCCTTACCCAAGATCACCCTGCCACTGGAAATTCAGGACTCCAGAATCCCAGGGCATGAGCTGTTTCAAGCATACATTTACCTGGGCTCCATCACACTGATGAAAAAAAGAATTTAAGATACAAAGTACCAGTTTCATCTGTGGATGTGAAGAACTCATTTGGGGGACAGAGTGAGGATGCAGCCACACCCTTCAGAATGTTCCTGGTGTTCACTGACAACCTGCCTGTGGCCTTGGGGCTAAAAAAACAGTTCTACCGTGTTAAGAGTGGCTTTGCTACTTATGGGCAAATGGAGTGGTGAGCTCTCTGGACTCCCATGAAGCAGCTTAGAATATGAGTGTCAATCTTCTTCCCTTGGAGGAGCAGAGGAGTTTGCCACACCCACGCCCATCTTGGAGCCCAGTAGACATAGAGACCTTCCACAATTTTGGGGTGGGGGTTGGTGGGGAGGGTCCCATTGCTCTTTGCCTCTGTCTCCCTTGTATGTCCTCGTCTCAGGCCAATGCAGGGTCTCCCAATGAGCACAGCCCCATGAAAAGGCTGCATGATTGTGCAGGCTCTTCTCTTAGAAACTGAGACTGTTCTCTGCCCAGCTTTTGCTCTGTTTCTTCTGTCCACCACTCAGTGATGCTGACCTTACTTCTCCAGGCCTAGGCCAAGGGCATAGCTGAGTGCATGAACTAGGCCATGAATCCCTGCCATATCAAGAGGCAGGAAGGACTTTGCAGACACCTTCAGGGGCACCCTGGCTACAAACGTTAATCAGGTGAATATGCTGGTACTGGTGGGCAGATGAATAAACAGAAATGTGACCATGGAGAGAAGGCCAGTCTTGGAGTCTGACATCCCGCATCTAAGATTCTATTTCTCAAGCAGCCTTCCAGCACTGACCATGGTGCTTAATATGATGAGTGCTCACTGACTGACTGATTGACTGACTGACCCTCTGAGATCGTAAACTGCAGAAAAGCAGAAGAGTTGATATTGGAGCAAAAAGCACACCTGATTTCAATTCAAAGGACTGGGGTTCGAGCCCCAACTCTGTCACTCCCTGCACACCTGACTTATGTAGCTTCTCTGGGCCTTATTTCCTTTAAAGTGAGGGGGGTCAGTCTTCTGGGTCACATAACTGATACTGTGGTGCCCTGGACACTTTCTCTAACCCTCATTTCCTCTCAGGCCTCCCAAAAATAGAAATCCTGTGCAAGAGACCTTTGAAGCCCTCCACAATTTGGCTTCCATATGCCTTTCTTGCCCCATTTACCTTTGTCTTAAATTCTAATGTTCAGACAAATTGGACTCAGTGATCCAGCTTCTGCAGCCACATACTCCAGCCAGTCATTCTCCATGACTGGAGGATGCAGCCCTTTCACCCTTGTCTGTCAGAATTTTCACCTTTCTTCCAGCCCCACCCTGGAGCCACCTCACCCAGGAAGCTTTCTCGTGTCCCCACAGATGCCAGAGCTCCCCATGACTCAATTCTCTTCCCAAGGCTGACAAAACAGGGGCATGTTTGTCACTCTCAAAACAGACTCTGCTGACAGTGATAGCCTAGTGAAATATAAGCCCCAAGAGGACAGGCATTGTTTGAGTTCATCTCTGAATCCCTAGCACCAAGGGCAGCACCCAGCCCATTGCAGGCTCTGTGTTTCAATGCCTGGTCAAATGTTCTTAGAGGACTTTGGTCCTCTCCTTTGTCCCCATAACACCCCCCTGGTCGATATTTGCATCTCCTCTTCCACAAGGATATTGTGAAGAAATTCCTGTAAAGGGCTCCCTTGTATTTAACTTCTTGTCTGTCTCAGATATTTCCGAGTTGTGTAATCCCCAGCAAACCACTTAGCTTTTGTCTGCCTCAGTTTGCTCATCCATAAAATGGGGGTGAGAATAAGAGCACCTAAGTGCAGGATTGACGTGAGGATCAAATGAGCCAGTATTTGTAAAACACTTAGCACAGTGTTTGGCATTATGCAAATACTAGCCATCGCTATTATTAATGAAAATTTTATCTTTCTGTTGACTATATTTGCCTATGTACCCATTATCTCCCCCAATCCGATGTAAGCTCCTGAGAGTGGGAATTGTTTCTCTCTTTGTACCTGTATTCTCAGCACCTAACTGAGTACCTGCCACACAGTAGGCACTCAGAAAACACCGCTATTGCTACAGAGACACGGAGAGGTTGTCAATGTTTCTGCTGTTAGCATTATTCATTGCATCTTATAGTAGATAGAGGTCAGGTGGACGTGGTCCAGGGGCAGGTCACATTCCTACTTTTTTGTATTTAATATTCAATGAACTATCTGATGGGTACAATACTTTAGTGTTCAATGAACTATTTATCATTCAGGTGTATACAATCACTTTAATGTTCCACAAACTATTATTTAGGTGGATACAATTTTGTAATTGAATAAGAGTATTGGGAAGGAAGTTCGCCTCTGAAGATTCCCTGAAAGCACCTTTGGGACAGTTCCCAAGGCTCATAGAACTTGAGGAGGAGAGGAGCAGTGTGTGACAGATGCTATCTCTGAGCTGTTGTTCTCAAATGTTTTATGGGTCAGCATCATGTCCAGCTGATTGTCAACAACAACCTCTTGGAGACAATGATGGTGCCTTGTGACAATGCAACAGTTTATCTGTTGAATTCTCTTTTTATTTTTATTTTTTGGAGGGTAGAAGGCAAGGCAATTGGGGTTAAGTGACTTGCCCAAGGTCACACAACTAGTTAAGTGTCAAGTATCTGAGGCCGAATTTGAACTCAGGTCCTCCTGACTCCAGGGCTGGTGCTCTATTCACTTTGACACCTAGCTGCCCTAGTCCATTGAATTCTCAAGAATATTTAGGGAGTTGGACTTCCCATCTGAGAGTGGTCACCAGTTGGTTCGTGAAGGATAATGAGTTCTGGATATAGAATTCTGGTCACTAAAATCAGTCTTCTTAGATATTCAGTTGCAGCTGATTTTTTTTCTGCTTGCAATGATAAATTGCCATTTTCCCCATTTCCTTGCAAAATCTGTATCTGTCAGTACATTTGAAGTCCCTAAGAATGACCTTTCTGTGGGTTACAATATCAATAAGCTGATCCTACATTGCTATCACAAATGACTGTTTCTGTAAACAAACAAACCCATATGACTCAACCACTTGTCAGATGCTTCTGTGTTGACATACTATTATCTTCATGACTCTAATTGTTATTACATGTGGGAACACCCTTCACCAACGCAGATTGCCATTCACCCACGTCTCCATACTTAGAGGGTTGCCTCAGGCTCAAGTGACTTGTCCATAGTCACACAGCTGGTAAATGTTAGAGACAGGACTCAAATCTAGGTCTCCCTTCCTCGGAGTCCAGCTCTCACATGTCTGCGTCATGTGATAGGCACTTCATCAGTGTTTGTCCCATCAAAATGTCTAAGTCCTAGAATTTCTCATCCTGAGAAGGCTAGTCTCTTCTTAGCCAAACTCAAATGGCCAGCAGGTAGCATCACTGGTGGGTGGTTGTGACCAAAGTGAGAAGCTTGTTTAGATAAGCCAGGAGCCTTTTTGAGTGTTTCTCTCTATTTTGTCATTCATTTACCTGTTTGCTAAGCTCCTACTGTGCCAGGCTCCATGGTTAGCAGTGAGAATACAGACAAAATAAAAGAAGCCTGCCCATGCTGAATTCCTCCTGCTGGGATTCTTCCCTCCCAAATCTCCTGGCTGCAGAGGACAGTAGCAGTCACCTCCAGTGGCTGCATACCTTCCTGACCTCACCCACAACACCCCCCCCCCAAAGATGGCTATAACCAGGAGGGAATGAAGACATATTGTGGTTTCAAGGACAGAGTTTGCTGTTTCTTGTGCTGATGCTGCTTCTGGGACACAATCATCTTCCTTCCGTGTTTAGTTTGGTTCTTGGTTCTGTCCAGGTGGAGTTGTGGAAAGCAGGTTGGTCTTCAAAGCAGGGTCCCTGGGCTCTGGGGGGTCTTGGCAGGACCTTACAGACTAAATGTCAGGATTCAGGGCTGCTGGGGCCCTGGGAGATCAGCTAGTTCTACCATCCCTCTTGAGTTACAAAGGAGGAAATTCAGGGCTGGGGAAGGAAGTGATTTCATAGTTGGCAAGAAGCTCTACCTGGGGTGGGCTGACTTGAACTTTGTACCAGAGTGCTGAGATTTAGAGGGTGCTAATAGCAGTTGTAGATGTTGCCAAGCTTGTTACTGAGGAACAAGAAAAGTTGGTCACAATAGGAAGCCTGCTTCCTCCCAGATACCCCACTTCACTGACTTCCTAACCTAGTTCCACCTTGCTCAAACCCCTGGCAGCTGCCTCCCATTGCCCCAGGGACCCTGGCTCCCACCACAGGGCCTTGTGTCCCAAGGGTTGGGGTCTCTCTCCTAGGTCTCCCACCCCCTAGTCTGAACTGGGTTTGTCCTGTTTGCATTTTGTGGTGAACATCCCCAGGTACCAGCGTGGCCACTGAGGACTTTGGTCCTACCCCACATTCTTCAGCTCCAAATCCAGAACTCCTTCCCCTGTCCTTCAGGGACTCCTGTTCATCCAGCACAACACCATTTATAAAGAATGTCACACCCAGGGACTCTATGAAGTGGCCACTGATAGCAGTGTATCTCTTGAGTTGAAGTGAGTGCCCATTTTGGGCACTGAGGGCTCAGAGAAAAGTAAGGCAGGATTCCAACTCAGGTCTCTTGACTCTGAGTTCAGTCCTCTTTTCTCTGCACTGTTTCCTCCTTCTGTAAAATGAAGGAGCCAGGTTGGCTGATTTCTGAGGCCCCTTCGGGTCCTGACTCTGGGAGTCTGTGCTCCTTTGTGTAGCCTTGGAAGAGGTCTCTTGATGCGACTGATGATTTGAGGTGGCAGCTGATGGGGAGGGTCAGTGGCTATCTGGGTAAGAGGAGGTGTTTACACCAGCTGTTGACCAAACGTCAGAGATTAGATGCCACTGGCCCATCATCCCCTCATACAGGCAAAACCAGTCATCCAATCCAGCCCAACAAACATTCATTAAGGGACTACTACATCAAGCCCTAGAGGTGCAAAGACAAAAACAAAACAGCCCCTGCCCCGTGGTGATCACGATCTCAGACAAAGTTAAAACAGATTTAATCAAAAGAGAAAACAGGGAAACTCCATGGGGTGTCAGCCATATTCATCAACATTGTTTTGGACTATTTAAAATAACTAGACAGCGTAAGGCTGGAGTATTGCTGTGGTGTAGGAAATGCAAGTGGGCAGACTTGGAAAAATGTGGGCAGACTTGGACTTAGGAGGGAAGAGGTTATCTACCCTCCACTACAATACAGTCTTACACAGATGCATATAAATGTTCTTGTGTGTACACATACGCACACACATGTGTCTGGGCTTAGTTGTCGCCTTCTGGGAGAGGAGAGGAAGAGCAAAGTAAAGAGTGCCTGGCAGAGAACAGAAGAAAACTCACACGGAAGCAAAGCAAAACTCACACAGGCTTTCTTGAAACGGAAATCTATTGCTGCATATTCTGAATCCTCTCTTACGTTCTGCTTACACGTGGCATTGCTTTTTTTCTTTTCTTACTTCATATATGAGTTTCAACGTTTACAATATGTTTCTTTTTCTTTTCTTATTGTGTAATAGAGTTTGAGTATTTGTCTAAATTATTTTTGTTTAATTTTTTAAAAAAGAGCAGTCCCTGCTCTCAAGGATCTTACATCTTTTTTGGGTAGGATACATTTTTTTTTCTTTTTTTGCTTTTTGGAGGTGGGAGGGCAGGGCAATCAGGGTTAAGTGACTTGCCCTAGGTCACATGGCTAGTACATGTTAAATGGCTGAGGTCGGATTTGAACTCAGGTCCTCCTGACTCCAGGGCTGGTGCTCTATTCACTGTGCCACCTAGCTGCCCCAGGGTGGGATACATTATGTAAACAGGAGAGTGAACATGGAATAACACAAGGTAATTTGCAGAAGGAGAAATTGGAGATTCAAGAAGATGGGGAGATCAGGGAAGGCTTCCTGTAGGAGGTGACCAGAGCTGGGCATGAAGGAAACAGGATTGTGAGGCTGAGGTGAGGAGGAATGGTGCTGCAGACATGACAGAGATCACCTGTGCAAAGTGGGAAGATTGAATGTTGAGTATGGTGAGTGGCAAATGGGCCAGTGGGACCAGAACGGAGAAGGGGTAAATGGGGAGTGACTGGAAAGGCAGGTGGGAGCAAGATGGCAAGGGTTCTAAATGTCAGACTGAGGACTTCCTCTTCCCCCTTCCCCTCCTCCTTGTCCTCCTTTTCTTCTTTCCCTTCCTCCTCTTCCTCTTCCTCCCTATCCCCCTCCTCTTCCCCTTCCTCCTCCTCTTCCTTCTCTTTGCTCCTTTGGAGCCCCTTTGGAGACCCCACCAAACTTGCAATGCTTACAGTTGGAGCTGAGGGGAGGAAGGGGGACCTTCAGGATGACCTGGTCCAACAACCTCATTTTTCAGCTCAGGGAACCAGACAGACAGAGATGGGCAGTGTTCCCCAAGATCCTCTAGGGGCTACATGGCAGAAGCAAGATTTAAACCCAGCTCTTCAGACTCCCGTTTCATGGATGCTTTGGTCATTACACCAGACCTTCTCCTACTCTGAACAGCTGCATCCATAATGCTACCTGAGCCGGAGACAAAACAGAGGCTGCTTCTTGCTGGTTCTTCCTCCTGGGCATCTATCCAATCTGTGGAGCTCATCCTCCCTTTTCCTTTCTTGGAAAGACTGTCAAGCTCCGACCTGTCCTTCAGCCCAGGCAACAAAACAGGAAATGTCTCATTTCTGAACATAAGTAGGAGGAAGCAATTGTAAATTTCTACCCCCATCCCATCCCCATCACCACTGTTACCAGATGTATTTTGCCAAGGGGCAAAAATGTCTACCTAAGAGACCTTGGAAAAGTCCTTTACCCTAAGATGGCCTTCACTTCCCTTATCTCTAAAATGATGAGCGAGGTGGCTTTGGAGGTTCTTTCCAGAAGAAATCCATGGTCTTATGATCATTCATCTGGCTGAAGGCCCTCAGGCATTTTATTCAACAAACATTTATTAACTGCCTACTATGGGCCCTCTATAGAAATTACTAAGCACCTACTCCATGCCAGGCACTTTTAGACCTGAAACTAAATGAAACTGTCCCTGCCTTTGAGAATTTTTTCATCATCAGTTTACAACATTTGGGAAACAATCCCCGTCCAGTTGGCTTATGACTCATAAACCTAGGTTCTTCCAGTGCGGCAACTCCCTCCACCCAGGTAGAACAAAATCCAGCTGTGGTTTAGTAGCTAAATCTTAGGCAGTTGCCCAAGGCCACAAAATAGCTAAATTACCCTTAGAGCTAGTAAGTATCACAGTAAAGATGTTAACATCAATCCTCTTGACTCAGAGCCCTGGTGGCCCTAGCTACTAGACAACACTGCTTTTGCAAAGGTATAATTGATACATAACCTCCATGGTGGAGGGGATGGAGCGCTGGTCTTGGAACTGAAAAGTCCCGAGTTCAAACCCAGCCTCAGATCGTTAGGAGCTCTGCCACCCTGGGCAAATGACTTAACCAGTTTCCCCAATCTGTAAAGTTGGAATAATACTAGCATGTCCATTCCAGGATTGTTAGAGAATCAAATGAGAAAATGAAGCAAAGAGCTTTGCAAACCTTAAAATAAAGACGAGCTGCCCGTGGGGTTTGTTATGATTATTAGGAGGTTTTCCTTTTTCTGAAACTTCCAATGATTGGGAATCCACCTTGACCCCAGAAGATGTTCAAATCCTGCTTCTTCCACAACCTGGCAGAGTCCTGGGCTACTCTCTACAACCGTCAGCTGCAAAGAAGGCGCCCGCCTGTCTTGGGAGAAAGATTTCTCTCACCAACCTTCCTTTTACTGATGAAAAGTCACTGATCCAGGACTGACACCTGCAACTTCCTTCCACTCCCCTGGCTGCTTCCTTGGGGACCAAAGAGAATGTGTCTTATCAGTGGGGCTCCCAGAAGTCAGTGAAGATGACCTGGGTCCAGATCTGCCCCAGACACTTACTACCTGCCTGGGCCTCAATTTCCTCATCTGTAAAATGAGGAGGGTCTCCTCTGTGGGCTCTAAGATCCCTTCCAGACCTAGGGCTATCATTCTAGTGTCTTTTATCCATTCGGTGGTGGAGGACAGCCACCTTGTTTCCCCAGAATCTTTTCTTCTTCAAGTTAAACATTTCCCATTTCTTCCATTCATCTTCTTGTTTTTCATCCTTGGGCTCTTTTCTCACGTCTCCTTTCCCACAAGTCATGAGCTTTTGGGCCCCCCAAAAGTGCCAAGACTAATGTACCCATGCCTATTTCTTGAGTATGCCTCCTTTTCTATCAGAAGTGTTGACTGGACCATTCCCCAGATTCTCCAAAGAACAAGTCTCAGAAATTCCCAAATCTGATAACGTTCAGCACTAATTTGTGCTGGCAAATTGAATCTCATAAAGCAACCAGGTATGGATTTCTCTTTTCTGAGTCATGTTCTTTCCCCAAAAGGTCAAATTGTGACCCCCTAAAAAGGAGCTGAGTTGTCCTGATTGAGGTGTGGGGAAAGGAGAGGTTGATTCAGGCTCAAGTGGGTCACACTATCTGGTAAGTGAAGGAAGAATGTGTCAGAGGATCCCTAAACCTCAATGATGAGGGCTAGGTGAGCTACACAAGTATTCAGTAGAATAGCCTGGACATGAAAGGGTCCCATTCATCCAAAGGCTTTGGGGCCCTGATCCAGGGGCAGCTTCAGCCACCTTGCCTTAGTGTAGATTTAGTGGGATGTCTAGGAGGGAAAATGGAGGACTGCCCAGGCCCCAGAGTCATACCCTCTCCCACAAACTTCCTCTGGCCTACTGTTTGATTCATCCTCAAATACTGTACTGGTGACCTTTCCATGGAGTAGGATCTTCTAAAAAGTCAGGGTGCTGATAATGGGGGTGATTATGAACAGTGGAGAGAAGAGCTAATCACCTCTGAGGAAGGAAACTGAACTGCTGAAGGGCATCCAGAGGAGTGTTTCCAGGATGGTGATGAGGACTGGCCACATGGAAGTGGAGACAGAATTGCCTCTTCTGATAACTCACAGGATTGTAGATTTAGAGATAGGGTTTTAAAAATGTATATATGAGGAAACTGAGCCCAGAGAGACTAGAGGTTATATAACTTGCCAAAGGTCATAAAGCATAAAGTAAACCTATCAAACCCAACCCTCTTCCCATTACACACTGAATGCTGCCTCCAGTGATCTCATTTGTCTGGCCCCTTTTCTGAGGTCCAGTCTGGGCACCCTGAGGAGAAGGTGCAGGCAGGTAGATCTTGGCCCTCTAGAAGGAAGGATAGGCCACCAGAGCTGCTAAGGAAAGCAGACCACAATGGCAGAGGTGGGCTGGGTAACTAGGGAGTTCTCTGAAGGGGATGAAACAGAAGGTGAGTAACTCCTTCTTGTTCATTTTTCTTTATTTTTAACATTCTTTTTTTTTAAATTGAGTTCCAAATGTTCTTCCTCCCTCCTCTACCCACTGAGAAGGCAAGCAATATGATACCCATTATGCATGTGAAGTAATGCAAACATCTTTCCATATCAAAAGTGGAATAGGCAAGTCTTTCGTCTAAGGGAGACCCTTCTTGGGGGCATATAAGGTTGGACTGTTCTGCAACCCCATCCAGCTCAAACTTTCTCTAGTTCTTTATTGGGTCAGGAAATGGCCCATACTTAACTTTCCTGTCTTGAATCAGAGAGATCAATGAGAGTGATCCTTGGTTTTGGGGTTTCCCTGGATTCTCTACCTAAATCAATTACTTTGAATTAATGTCTAGTTGACTGGGTAAAAGGATAGAGACCTAAAGCAGAGGGAGGGGACTCTGATGAGGACTAGCTTTGGGAATAAAACCAGAGCCAAGGAGACAGCTTTCAGCTAAGAAAAGAGAATCAGGGAATCATAAATCCCAAGGGGAAAGAGGCTATGGATTCCAACGCTTTATCTTGTAAATGAGGGAGCTGAAGCTCAGAGGAGGAAAGTGACTTCCCTAAGGTCCCATCGTGAGTATGTAGAATCAGAGACTTAGGGCTGGAAGGGACCCAAAGATGAGAAGTCTGTAGTCCAAACCTCTGTTTACAGATGAGGAAACTGAGGCCCAGGAAAGGGAATTGACAAATGCAGGGTCACACAGGCTGCAGAAGAGATGACAGACACCATCTAGCCCAGCCTCCTTATCGACAGATGGAGAAATGGAGGCCCAGGCAGGTTAAGTGACTTGCCTGGGCAAAGCTTCCCCAACATCGGACTGACAGCGGGAGCCATCCACTCTAAGAGGATTTAGAGACTTTTCATGTCTGCTTCACCTTCCTCTTTCCTTCATTATTCAAAACCACAATTTGCTCCCTGTAGAGACTAGAAGAAAAGCCCTTTATAAGCCTCAAGAAGGGCTTGCTTCAGAGGCAGCAGGAAAGAAGAAAGAAGGGGAAATGATGCCCTTCCTATAGAGTGGAACTATGGGGACCCAGGCTGACATTTCCACATCACTCTGAGGATTACAAAGAGTTCTATACCCACACTCCCATTGTATTTGGCCAACAGCCTGGGCAGAGAGTGCTATGATTATCCCTATTTTTACAGACGAAGAAGCCGAATCTTGGTGACTTACCCAGCATTCCACGGGTAATGCCTGTGGAGTTCCAAATCCAGGTCTGCCTGGTTCTAGGACGAGAGCTCCATCTGGTTCTGCTGCGGACCAAGGTGATGTGGGAGACAAAGTTCTCTCCCACCCTCTCCCACCCCAGGCCACATTTTTCTCCAGTATGCCATAGGGCAAAGAGTGTTTCATGTGGGGTCAGAGGACCCAGGGTTCAAATCCCAGCTTCTCTTTGGCTATCTGCACAACCCTGGGCAAATCCCTTCAGCCTTCTCATTTAGAGAATGAAAGGGTCAGGCAAGGTGACTTCTGAGCTCCCTCTGGCTCTAAACCTGTGATCCTATGATTCCCAAGACTTTTCATCTCTGGCCTCAGTATTCTCATTTGCAAAATGGGGACACTGTAGCATCCGACCTCCCTGGTTCCTCCCAGCTCTAAATCTATGAGTACATGAGCCCACAGCTACATCATCTCAAAGTCTCATTCTAGTTCTATAGCACACTGGAAAAAAGAACATCCAATCAACATTATAATGTAATGTAAATGATAAAACTTATGAAGTGCCTACATGTGCCAGGCATTAATTAATCCTAACTTTGGGCTAAGTACTGGGGATGCAAAAAGAGGCAAAAGACAGACCCTGCCCTCAAAGAGCTTAGATCGAATGGGAGAGACAATGTGCAAATGAATATACATGAAATAAGCCCTAGACAGGAAAAATGGGAAATAATTAAGAGAGGGACAGGACTGGGATTACGAGGGGTTAAGGAAAGCTTCCTGTAAAAGATGGGCTTTAGTTGGAATTCACAGAGGACAAAAAGAGCAGGCATGAGATCCTTGGGACTGGAGAGGGGTTGGAGGGATGGAGGAGAAGAAGTCAAGTGGAAAGAAAACCAGCCTAGGACCTGGAAGCACATCTAGAACATCCACCCCAAATGGGGGCTTGAATCTCAAAGGCAGAAGAGAGTCTAGGTGGCACAGAGATAGGAGACTCCAGGGAGACCAGAGAAGTGTGACTTCAGACACTCATAGCTGTATGACTCTGGGTAAGTCACTGCACCTCTCTGCCTTGTTTCTTCAAATAAAATGGGGATAAGAATAACAGATCTACTTCTCAAGGTTGTTGTGAAGATCAAACAAGACAACAATTGTAAAGCATTTAGCTTGGCACATAGTGGGCATTACAGAAATCCTCCCTTCTTTTCTTCATCCTTCCTCCCTCCCTCCCTCTCTCCTTCCCTTCTTTCCTTCCTTCCTTCCTTCCCTCCTTCCTTCCTTTCCCCCCTTCCCTCCCTCCTTCCCTCTCTT
>CM053582.1:569909634-569941842 GCA_028627135.1 Pseudochirops cupreus | reverse complement strand
CTCTCTCCCTCCCTCTCTTCCTCCCTTCTTTCCTTCCTTCCTCCGTCCCTCCCTTCCTCACCAAGATAGCCAGGGAGAAGATCTGGGGCTGCTCTGAGAGACAAGAAAAAATCATCCCCATGGAACATCTCAAAGAGCTAGCTGGGGACAATATGGTGGTTTCCACTGAAGAAAAAAAAAACATGACATTTGTTTGGCATTTAAGCCTTAGGCCCTTAACTCAGACTGACAGCTGAGACTAAGCAGAGACAAGAAGGAGAAGGCTCAAAGCAGAGTCATTAATCAAAGCAATAGTTGGTGCTGTTCTTTATCACTATGAAGAAGGGACCCAGTGCTCATATGTGCACACACGTACTCTTTGATTCAGGTTTCTTTTTCTTTCTGTCCTTTGCTTTCTGGGATGCAGTAGGTGTAAAAGTGATTTTAATTTATGCTCCATGATCATACATAAATGATTCTGTTTCTTGAACCAAACACAGGGGAGTGTGTAGGATCAGAGAGTACTGGTCTACCAGGCTCCGCTGGGCTCTCAGCTGATCCTTCCCAAAAGAGCAACTCATTTGGACAGAGGATGCTGCGGTTGAGTGTGCGTGTGCTGGACCATCTCCCATTCTCTCTCTGAGTCCCAGCTCACAGACTCAGAGATTCCCATCTAGTCCAGCCCATTCATTTTACCTTTGAAGAAACTGACACCCAGAGAAAATGACTTGCTCAAGATCTCACCCCTGCAAGGTAGGAACTACAGGTGTTCTCAGCCCCATTTTAGAGATGAGGAAACTGAGACGCAGAGCAGTTAAGTTGTCTAGTGACATAAGTAGCAGCAGAAGCGGGACCTGAAATTAGGTCTGATTTAAACATTAGTTTAAAGTTAATTTAATTTGAGGGGCTATTGACTTGGTCTCTGGCATCGTCCATAAAAGCTCCGAAAACAGCAGCCTCCTGTTCTCCAGTAGCTTTATTTAGGAAGGAAACTTCTCGAAGTCCACGGAGGGGACTCCCAGAGCCCAGGGGATGGACAGCTCTAGCTTGCCTGACTCTGGGCATCTCTCCTTGTAGATTAGCGCAGGGCGCCCCCTTCTGGCAATGGGCTGCTGCGCAAGCACCTCAATGCACTGAGCTGGGAGGGACACTCAGGGTCCCTTGTAAAGTCCCCTTGTTGCCGATTCCCAGGTTCTGGAGGTGGGAGGAAGATTTCTTCGTGACAACAAAAGGGTAAGAGTGTTTGTATGTGAAGAAGGGAGGAGCAGAATCAGAGCTAGGCGAGGCTTCAAACAATATCCCCGTTACACGGGGGGAAAACGTGGGGTCCTTCTCAAAGGAAACCAGAGCAAGAGTCCAGTTCCTGAAGGACTGGGAGGGTGGGAGGGTGGAGCTGACAGCCAAGCTGGCCCTCAGCTGCCTCCCCACAGGCCGTTTGTTTAGGGCGGTGTCCCAGCCTCCGCCACGGTCCCAAGGTCATGTTAGCTAAGGCTACCTGACCAGATCTGGAGAACCTCCAAGAGCTGTTTTGTGTCTAGACCTCACTCTCTGTCCAGCCAAGCCTCACGGCTCTTCTACACCATGGCAAAGGTCCGGTGGGGGCACAGAAGTAAAGTCCCTCGGACCACCCTGATAGGAAGGGGAGGGGGCATGTTCTGTACCTGCACGGCGCTGAAAGGAGCCGTGAGGTAGTGAATGTCCTTGGGCTAATGCCATGCCCTCTGAGGCTCAGCTTCAACATCAGTAAATCAGAAGGACGGTGCCAGCTGTGAAGGCCAAATGCAGGCGGGCAGCATGCAGGCTAGGGCATGGCCCCTAGACTCAGGAAGAGCGAGATTCAAAGCCTGCCTCAGAGACTCATGAGCCGCCCGACTACAGCTGAGCCCTCCTCTCTGGGCCGCAGTTCTGTCCTCTGTACAGTTGAAGGCGCTTCGCTATAGAATGGGAGATTCTTTTGCAGCTTCACCCTCTGATTAAAAATAGCCATCTTCCGGAAAGCACTTTTGCTATTACTGTTCAGTGTTGTTTTCATCGTGTCTGACTCTCTGTGACCCTATCTGGGGTTTTCTTAGCAAAGATGCTGGAGCGGTTTGCTATTTCCTTCTCCAGTTCATTTTACAGATGAAGAAACTGAGGCAGAGGGTTGAATGACTTGCCCAGGGTCACACAGCTAGGAAGTGTCTGAGGTCAGATTTGAGCCCAGGAAGATGAGTCTGACTTACCCACTGAGCCACCTAGCTGCCCTGGAAGCACTCTACAATTCCCCAAAGCACCTCACGAGGCGTGGTCTCATTGACACCTCTCAACATCCCTGTGAAGCTTGATATGACATTCGCTTGCCAGTTGCAGTAACTGAGATTTAAAGGGCCTAAGTGACTGCTAGCACCGAGCCTCAAGGTTGGATTCGGAGGCAGATGTCTCCTGCTTCCCAGCCGGGCCTTCCTTCCACCACCCGAAGCTACGCAGCGGCTGCTCTGCTCCGCGCAGGCCAGTGGCTTCAGATGTCTTTGGGAGCCTCACGGGAGGTAGCCAGACAGAGCAGTGGCAGCAATGCCCGACTGGCTTCTGCAGAAGGAACAGGCCTCCCAGTCCTGGGGAGCAGGATGAGTGAAGGTGGGCGGCTAGCGCCTGCCCTGGATTCCGCTGGGATCTTCGAGCACCTAAGCTCTGAGGGGACAAAGGAAGGCAGAAGCTTCGAGCCCTCTGTCTAACGGAGAGGCAGCATCACACAAATGGAAATGCAAGGCACTAATTACACAGTAAATAAGAAGGATTATCAGCGAGTGAAGAGAACCCGAGGCTAGGCCATTGGAGCTTGGTAGAGGGCTGGGAGCCCCAGAGGAGAGGGCGGAAGGCAAGGAGGGCGGACAGTGCGCGTCTCCAGCGATCTCGCCTTAAAACGCCGCTGGTTACCTCACATAATGCGGCCGGAACAGTATCAGTGATGGAAATATTCGGAGGATGGAATGAGGACAAGAAAGAGAAAGGAGATGAAGGGCTGGGTCTTACGCAACGCCCTCAGTTCTCCCGTCTCCAGCTGGGGCTCATTTGCAATGAGAAACTATCCACTAATTTTTAAAAATCAGAGAATGACATTTCAAGGCAAACTGGAGGACATTGGCAGCAATCACCCAGCCCGGAACACATCAAAGGAGGCCTCACACCCCACAGCAATAGAAATCTGTTTATTTAATTGGATAAACTCACCAGGGTTTTCCAGTGCCAGCAAAATGGGGAGCATAGCAAGCGCAATAACAGAAACAGAAAAAAAAAATACTGAGACAAAGCCAAATGCTGCATAATCGTGATAGCCGCACTCTTCTGGAGAAGATGGGGCACTACGGGTGTGGAATGCGGCACACTCTCCAAGCCAGGTTGGTACAGGATTGCTGATTTCACTGTTACAAGGGAAGGCTCATTGCATGTGGGCGTGGGTTGAAAGAGATGGGGGCAGGGGTGGAGACAGAAGTATATCTGGGAATGATTGAGGGTTTTTTTAAAACTTCAATAAAATTTTAATTTCAAGACATTTTACCAATTCAATATAGTCCAGTTAACATTTATTTAGCACCTACCAGGAGCACGACACTGTGGTAGAGGCTACAAACACCAAGTAGGGGAAGGGGAGGTTGGGAGTAGTGTTCACATAGTGCCTACTGCCACTCTGTGCCAAACATGTTATGGATATTATCTCATTCAATCCTTACAACCACCCTGGATGTAGCTGCTGTTATTCTCCCTTTTTTACAGTTGAGGAAATCGAGGCAACAGAGGCTAAGTGACTTGCCCAGGGTCACACAGCTAATAGGTGTCTGGGGCTGAATTTGAGCTCAGATCTTCCTGACTCCAGGCCCAGCACTCTCTCTACTGTTCCTCTTAGTTGCCCCAATGAAAGAACTCTTGCCCTCATGAAGCTTATCACCTACTAATTGCACAAAATATGGAAACAGAGAAGTAAATGTATAATAATTCAAGAAGGGGAAAGTCCTAATTCAGGTGGATTGAGGAAGGTTCCCTGTGGAAGGTGGCCCGTGAGCTGAGCCTTAAAGGAAGCCCTTCGTTCCTGGCCAGCTGGAGCCCCACAGGGGAAGGTTTAAATGCCAAATCAAAGGCTTGGTGTTTGAGCCCAGAGGCAATAGGGGCCACGGAAGGTTCCTTTTAAAATGAATTTACTGACACCTTTGATTTTTCCGTCAGGTAGATTTCCCACTCTCTCAGTCACATCCACACAAGCGTGGGCTCTCTGGTCTCTAAACGCTTTGCAGACAGAATCTTCTAGGCTCGCTACCACAGCCCTGGGAGGCGGACGGACGGCTCGAGTGTTATTGCTCCCATTTCAAATACGTATAAGGTGGGGCCCAAAGAGGTTAAATGGTTTGCCCAGAGTTGAATAGTTCCTAAAATAAAAATGTAAATAGTTAAATAGGGTCTAAGGGACCCTCTCCTTTCTCCTGGTCAGAGCAAGTTGGGAGCCAAGAGATGAGCCAAGTCACAGGAGCCCAGAGTGAGGACTGGAAGGAACCTCTAAAGACTGTCTTCCAGGTGGGGAACCTGTGGCCTCCAGGCCACATGTGGCCTTCTTAGGTCCTCAAGAGCGGCCCTTTGACTGAGTCCAAGTTTTCCAAAACAAATCCTTTTATCAAGGGGATTTGCTCTGTGAAATTTGGATTCAATCAAAGACCTGCCTTTGAGGACAGGGAGGGCCACATGTGGCCTGGAAGCCACAGGTTCCCCACCCCTGATTTTTGGGCAAACTCCTTCTTAGACAGATGGGAACACAAGGGTCTAAGGAAGTGAAAGAAGCTTTCCTAATCAATGCTTGTTGATTGAATGTTTAAATTTCCAAAGTCTCATAGTTCATTTGACCCCAAATCTAATCAGTTGTTACTTCTGACTGCCAGGCGGTCTCTTAATCAAAGGCAAAGTTCTTGAGCAGAAAAAAAAAAATTCCTGGGGCCAATTCAGTTCCCACAAATGGTGAAAGCCTCTGCCATGTTTTACACCAAGAAGGAGGGAGGAGACCCTTCTTCTAGTCTTTGCAATGAGCTCTTCTGCTCCCAGCACCATCAATCTGCTCTGCTCCTGATTCCTCCAAACGGGAAGTGGCTGTGGGCCACCACTCCATGGTAATGGGTGCCCCATACCCTTCTAAACTAGGGCATCTCCCTGATTCTTGAAGCTCCATTTGTTGAGACGGTGGCAATATTTTACCTTCACCAGGTCAGAAATATGGAACCTATGTGTTGCCTCCCAAGAGAGACATCACTACCCCCAACCCCTTCCTTTCCTCGTTCTCCTTCCAAGTCAGTGAGAAAGGAGAAGGATTTGGGGAAACGTCTAGATAAATGGCTTATTATAAGGACCTGTACCCATAAAGAAGCAAGCAAGATCCGGGACCAATCTATCCATTCATCAATGAACATTTATTAAGCGCCTGCTGTGCACCCTCACACTGTACTAGGTGCTATGAATACAAAGACTGAAGTGAACAGTTCCTGCCTTCAGGGAGTTTACACTCTGGTAGGGGAGACATCATGTAGATAGATAAGTGTATTCAGAATATAAATCAGTCCATCAACAAGCATTCATTAGGCACCACTCCGTTCCAGGCACTGTCCCAGATTGTGAGAAGACAGGGACAGAAGTGGCAATCCCTGTCCTGGAGAAGCTTCCATCAGCCCACACTTACAGGTCACCTCCCACACAGCCCCAGTCAGGGCACAGATGCAATCCACGGAGCCCAAGAATTCACCATCTCTTTTGCCTTTCCTGTTACCCTATCAACTTTTAGGGTGTTTGAAGTTTATTATGAGTCCCAACTTCTTCACAGGAACCAGCCAGGGTGCTCTCAATCTGTATGCGGGCAGCTGATTTTTTAAACCTACATGTAAGACTTCAGATTTGTAGTTATTAAATGTCATCCAACTACATTCACTCAATATTTACCCAATCAAGCTCCTTGGGAATCCTGATCCTATTACCAAACATGCCAGCTACCCCTCCCAGCCTTGTGTCATCTGAAAATTCAAGCAGCATGACATCTCCTTCATCCAGGTCACCAATATTAGTGTTAAAGGACCTCCAGACAAGCCCAGACTCCTTGGTCCCTCACCCCAGGATGGTGTCTTGAACTCATTGAAGGCAGCTAGCAATCCTCTACTTATCTTGCCACTTAATTTAACTTTCAATTCCCCAATTTTAGTCTTCCCTTCTTCTTACTCAGACATCTTCCAGGGGAGCAATTCTTATGGAGATGCAGCCTGTGGATTGTCTCTGCTGGTGTGGCAGCCCACCCACTCCCCCACCAGCTGTCCCCACCCCAGCAGCCATAGCTCCTAAAGACGAAGAAAACAGAAAGCTCCAGCCAACAAAGTCCTTGGCCCTGCCAAATGGCTCAACCTTAGAAACCACTAACATTTTATCAGTGGAAATGCCATGAAGGAAGAGGTCTGACCTTCCACTTGGCTGCTGCCCCCTCAAGGACCATGAGGACTTTCCCTTTGATGGGCAGCTGAAATCCCTTCTATATGGAGGCTTCCCTTATTGGAATGTGAACTTCTCCAGAGACTGTCTTCTGTTTGTGTTTTTAGTTCGAGGGCTTGGCATGTTCCCTGGCATACAGTAAGTTCCCTATGCCATCTCTCCATTCCCTTCCCATTCTGAAGGTCATTTTCCTTGGTAGAGAAGACCAGCTTGGACCAGGCCATCTCACTGCAGTCATGGATCTATCCCCCATCCTCTTACCCCCATAAGGACCCAACTATCACTGGTCAGAACCATGGGGGGGGGGGTGGCAGGCCATGGTGCTCTGCCCAGGGGTGATGGACACTGGTTTGCCCTTCCTGGAGGGAGTGAAGCTCAGTCATTAAGCCCCCAGGACTGGTTGCTTGGTTGGAATTAACATTAAACTATGAAATGGTTTGGGAATTTGGTGGAAGCAAGTGTTGCCTCAGTGTTTTATTTGTTCCTCCACGAAGTGGTTCTCAACCTTCCTCATGCCCTGACCCTTTAACACAGTTCCTCATGTTGTGGTGACCCCCAACCATAAAATTATTTTTGTTGCTACTTCATAATTGTAATTTTGCTACTGTTTTGAATTGAAATGTAAATATCTGATATGCAGGATATATTTTCATTGTTACAAATTGAACATAACCCACAGGTTGAGAACCGCTGCTTCAGTGCTTGTTGAGGTCACTATTTAGTAACAACCTTCAATGCCATTCTTTCTCCAGGCCTCTCAGTTCCCTCCTCAGTAAAATAGGTCCCTCCCAGCTCTCTGCCTGAATTTAGGAATCATGAGGCCTTTCCCAGCTCTAAATCTCTGGTCTGGTGCAATGGTTGGGCGAGGGGAGGAGAGGCTCCAGTGAAGTGGCCCTGCCTAATTACTAGAGTTGGAGGTGAACAGGTTGAAAAGCCTGTGTGGCCAGGCCGTTGTTGTATTGTAAGTGTTGGCAGAAAGTGGGGATTTGAAGATCCGGTCATCTTGCCATGGACTGGTGTGGCTGGGTCCCCATCGAAGAATAATAAAAGATGGCCATTTACCACTGGCTGGAGGCTTTGTTCCTCATGGCCACTTTGCTAAAAGGAGGGCTGGTCCAGGGCCAGAGTTCCCAGACAATTCAGAGAAACCATGTGACCAGGAGGCAAGAAGACCTAAGTTCAGATTGCAGTTTGTTTGGGCCAGGTGTTGAAAGCCAGGAGCCAGGAGCTGGCAATGGCCTTTCCCTCTCAGAACCAAAGGAGCACTCTGCTCTCACTTCTTGAATGCAACTATAAAAAAACCTTGCATTGTAAGTGTGCCCCTGTGTGTGTGTGTGTGTGTGTGTGTGTGTGCCCGTCCTCTCCCCAACAGACTAAAAGCTCCATGAGGTCAGAAATGCTGTCTTAAATTTTGTGCTGCTCCAGTTGCCAAGCACAGGGGGGTGGAGGGAAAGGACAGGGAGTCAACTATGTTCCAGGCACAATGCTGAAGCTAGAGGTGCCACAAAAGGCAAGAAACCTGCCCTCCAGGAGCTCCAGTCTAGGGGCAGGAGGTCTCATCAGAGCAGAGAATTCTCAGAGTGGAAAGTCCCTCTACTGATGTAGATGCAAATCAGCAACTCAACTGGACAGCTTTAGAAAGTGGCCTGTGGCACGGAGAGATGAAGTGACTTACCCAGGGTCACAGTGCCTCTGTGTGTGGTGTGTGTGTGTGTGTGTGGGTGTGTGTGTGTGTGTGTGTGTGTGTGTGTGTGTGTGTGTGTGAAAGGCAGGTCTTCCCGACTCCAAGGTCATCCCAGCCCCTCTCAATTCTGGCTCTTCCTGTCACTTTCAAGTCCGGGTGCTTAAGAGGAGAGGAGCCCACGGATCTGCAGGGGGAAAACAGAGGTCTGAAGGCAGGGTCAGCTAGACTGGATGCTTATATCCTGACTTGGAGGCTGGGTTGCCAAGAGACTGTGGCCAGTCTACACCTGAACAAGCATCCCCTCAAAGCATTATCAGTGAATGGCTATCTGACTCTGTGGGCAGACTTCCATAGAGGATGACCCCACCTCCTCCCAGAGCAGCCCATTTGTCCTCTGGACAGTTCAGCTTATTAGAAGGTTTTCCCTGACACCCAACATAAAGCTGGGTCCCCATCGAAGAATAATAAAAGATGGCCATTTACCACTGGCTGGAGGCTTTGTTCATCACGGCCACTTTGCTAAAAGGAGGGCTGGTCCAGGGCCAGCTTGCACCTTCCACCCTCTGCTTCTAATTCCAAGCAGGCTAATCCCCCTTCCTTGTGGAAGTCCCTCAAACACTTTGGAGACTGCTGTGGTTTATTATGGCCCTCAGGCCTTCTCTGATTTACTATCCCCTTCACTGGGGCCCAAGCCAGCTGACTGGTGCCTGAGTGTGAGCAGCCCATTTGGGCCCCTCTGTCTACTGGCTGGTCCTGGACACCAGAACCACCTTCCCTCCATCTTGCCCACCATTCAGTCATCCACTGGAGGCCATCTCACATTTCATCCGCTTGGTACAAGTGCACTTGTACTCTACCATCACTGATGGGGAAAATCATTGATTATGGAATCATCAATGGATCATCCCTTTTTGTCTCTTTCTTCCAGCTTCATGCTACAAGGAGATGACCCGGCTCCATTAACTAAGCCCTAAGCCAATCTTTCTGTTTTATGAGTCAAGACTATTCCTAATTCTCCAGTTTTTCCTTTGTAAGATTTTGCAAGTCAGTTTATATTCTAAATTGGTGTGGCCCTTGGCTGTTAGATCTCTCCACCTGGCAAGGGGATAAGTGTCTGCTGGTTGTTGTGGTTTCTAGGTGGCCTCCCTGTGCTCATAGTTACTCTACAACAATTACACTTACTTAGTAAATGGTGATGGTCTCTACTGTTACCTGTCACCTTATCCATTCCCCATGTTTAGAATCAGGATCTCATTTGGGTCAGCATTGAGCTACTTCATAGCCTCCTATAAAGCCGGAGGAGAACTTAGAGGCGGTCTGGGCCAGCTCCCTTATTTTACAACTGAGGGACTGAGGTGCAAGGTTACTAGCGGACATCATCATATGGGCAGTAAAACAGCCAAGCTGAGATGAGAGCCCAGACTTCTGACTCAAATCCCGTTTCCTCCACACTCTGCTACCTTCTTCTTCAAGATTACGCCAAATCTCGTCTTCATTCTTTTTCTACTGCACTGTTGAATGTGATTATTTTTTCTCTAGCCAATTAATGGTCTAAGAGCACACAGACTATGGATCCCAATTCATGAACTTATTTCTGGTTTCTTTTTGGGGGGGGGAGACGGGAGGTGTTGCCTCATCTAAGACCTTCCAACTCTAACTAACTTTCAGCTTCTAAATCTATTCTGGATGGTCTTATTGAATTCTTTGTGGAATTTCTTTGTCCTTCACCCTTGGGACTAGATTTGGTGCCTAAGCTACAATTATGTTCATTTAGGACATTCCACCTCCTGCCTCAGCAACTTTGCATAGGCTGCCCCCTCCCCTGGTCGATGTCCACATCCAGAATGCATATCCTTACCTCTGCCTCTTAGAATCAGTCCCCAGCTTTCTTAAACCTCAAATACCACCTCCTACATGCAGGCTTTCCTCATTCCTCACCTCCTGCTAGGTGAGGAATGCCAAATTACTGGGGATTTATTTTTTATATAGTTCATACTAACACATACTCACATATCTTTTTCCTCCTCCAAAGAATATTGTAGGCAGGGCCCATTTTGTTCTTGCTTTTGTTTCTCTGGTGTCTAGAATATTTAATAAATGAATGTTGACTTATCTTTTTAAATGATTCATTAAAAAACTCAAGTAGTTCGCCTTCCTTAGTAAAGATTTACATTCGGATTAATTAAATGCAATGAATTAAAAAACAAATAAACCTTTCCCCTCAATCCCTCTAAGTATCTAGTAAGATTCTTTGGCTGTCTGTTCATTCTCACTCACTTTTCCTGTCACCTCTGTGAGGCAGTTAACGCGACATAGATAAGTCAACTTTGAGTCAGGAAGAAAGATCTGAGTTCAGATATGACCTCAGATACTTACTAGCTGTGTGACTCTAAATAGGTCACTTAGCTTTTTTCTCATCTGTAAAATGGGAATAGCACCTCCTTCCACGGGTGGTAGTGAGAATAAATGAGGTGAGAGATGTGCAGCACTTTACAAATCTTAAAGTGCTATATAAATGTGCTATATAAAAAGTAATATATAATCTGCCTCCAAGCTACTACTACTGCCACTACTACTACTACCACCACCACCACCACCACCACTACCACCACCACCACCACTACCACCACCACCACCACCACCACTACTACTACCACCACCACTACTACTACTACCACTACTACCACCACCACCACCACTACTACTACTACTACTACTACTACTACTACTACTACTACCACTACTACATGGCTCAGGGGTCAGAGCCCTAGGCCTGGAGTCAGGAAGACTTGAGTTCAAATCCAGCCTACAACACTAACTTCATGATCTTGGGGAACCCCCTTAACCCCTCTCAGCCCCAGTTTCCTCATCTATAAAATGGAGATAACCTATTTCTCAAGTTCCTTGTGAGATTCAAATCATAAAGGAAGGGAGCATAGGGCTATATAAGTATTATCACTGATGTCCCCCCCAAAAGAGATCAAAGGAAGAGGAAAAGGAACAAAAAAAGAGTTCAGGAGCCTTTTTGTGGAGGCAACAGATGGCCACCCCAGAGAGAAGCCCATCACTTGGGGAATGGCTGGACAAATCATGGTCTAGGAATGTCACGGATACTATTTTGCACTGAGAAATGGGATGATTTCGGAGAAACACGGCAAGACTTGTATGAACTGATGCAAAGGGCAGAACCTGGAGAACAACTAAGTTACAAGAACAACGGTGGTGTAAAGATAAACCCCTGAGAACCGCCTCCGGTCTCTTCTTGTTTCAGTGGCCACTGGAGGAGCCCGGAGGCCTCGGAAGCCATGTTCTCTCCAGCTCCTGAGAGGTGGTGCGTATTCCAGGCGAAGAACGAGCCGAGCCGCAGGAACAGGGTGGGCTTTTGTATTCTCGACTCTGTTTATTTGTTACCAGGGTTTTGGTTTTTTCTTCTTTTAAATTGGGAGGGACGGGAAGGAGAGAACATCAATGCTCGTTCACTGAAAAATAAGATGAAAAATGTCAGATTCCACAGCTTCGGTGAAGAGCAACTTAGTCAACCAGCCCCCCGTTCGATTAGTCAGTTAATTAACAAGCATTTATTAGGCAGTAGTTGTGCTCTTGCATGCGTCAGGGAAAGGGACTGACCCAAAGATCACACGTGCAAGGAAGCAGGCAGATCCCTCCACCAAGGCAGGCTGGCGCTCTCTGCCCTGAGGTGGGCAGTCTTGGAGAGTCGCCAGAGCCCCGAGACGTTAAGTCGCTAGCCTAGGGTCACCCAGCCAGTCAGTATCGGAAGCAGGGCAGGAAGCCAAGGAAGTTCTCCCTGCCATAATGATCTGGGAGCCAGCGAGGTCGCTTCCTGTTTTCCGCCAGGACGGATCAAGGCTGAGCCATAATCCTTGGGAGCTGCGCTGGCTCTCGAATCCCGCCTCGGAGCCCTTCCCAGCTGGGGCATCCTTTCCTCCAGGTGACCTTTCTCAGGTTCTCGACCACGGTGGGCGCCGCAAAGCCTGTCCCTGCGCTCTTGGGCTCTTGGGAAGGTGCCTCCTTTTACCTGTCCGCCGCCCCAGGATGCTGCGGTGGCAGCCGCGGGAGGAGGAAGAAGAAAAGGAAAAGGCGGGGCGGGGGCGGGGAGGCAGGGGCGGGACTGGGCCGAGGCGGCTCCGGGCCGGGGCGGGGCCGGGGCGCGGGCCATTGAGTCCAGAGATCCTAGTCCGGAGGGTGCTTCTGGCCGGCCTCTGAAGCAGGTAACGGGTCCAGCTGCTGCCCAGGGGTGCCTGAGAGGGAGACGGGAGCCACAGCAGCCTCAGGAGGAGGAGCAGGAGGCGGGGGCTGCCCCGGACGCATGACCGCGATCTGAGAGAGCCGGGGAGGAAGGAGCAGCAACCCCTGGGGAGCCTGCGGCCGGTGGCAGGCTGGGAAGGGGAGCCGGCAGCCGGCAGCCAGAGGGGCTGGTGGGCGGCTAGGCGCCCCGGCACTTGCTTTGCTCTGCTTGCCCTCCGCGTCCCTCAGATGCCTGGCCGGGCGGCAGGAGACTGGCTCACTGACCCGGACTCGGACTAGGGATCCTGCGCATCCTGGGCTGCTGGTGAGCAATGTGTGTGCGTGCGCGCGCTTGCGCGTGTGATTGTGTGTGCGTGTGTGTACGTGTGTCTGGGGTGCGCTTGTTTGCACTTTGGAACCTGTGTCTTTGTACTTGGGGGGGGGGTCGCTTTCCCTGTCCTTGTCCCTCCGAGTACGTGTGTGGCTGTGTCTGGATGCCTTTGTGTCGCCGAGGGCTGGTTCGGCTGTGCGCACCTGCCCGGGTCTCTTGTGCCGGACTTGGGGGAGGGGGGCGGAAGTGTTCGCATTGCTGACAACTCGCTCACTCTCTTTCGGGTGGCTGTGAGGTGCCCAGGTGCCCGGGGAGGATGCCCTTCCCGAACCCCGCATTCCCAGCAGGCAGGAGCCGCGGAGGGGTCTTCCTCAACCCCCCACCTCCACCCATCTGGGACAGGGGAGGAAAGCGAGGCACCCCTAGGAAGGGAAAGGGACTTGCTCAAGGTCACCCATGCACCGAGCGAGGAACGTGAAAGCCAGGCCCTCGAACTCCCAAGGCCGCGCACAGCTGTGATCTGGCCACTCTTGGGGTGGAAGGGAGTGAGCTTTTGGCCCCTTGGGGAAGACTGGCGGAATTGACTGAGAGCTAGAAGTAGTAAGGACGCAGCTGTTTGTGATGAACCTTCCTCAGCTGTCCTCAGGGGGGATGGGCCAGGCCAGGTGGGGGTCTGGTGTGCAACACACACACACACACACACACACACACACACACACACTCTGGATCATCTCGGGGGTGTGTGGGGGTGTGTGGGTGTGGGTGAGAGAGAGACAGAGAGAGAGAGAGAGACAGAGAGAGAATGAATATGTAGGGGGCGGGGGCAGAAGAAATCCCTGGGCTCAGTTGTCCAAAGGCTCCTTCTGCTTGTGATAAATAATTTAAAAGATAAATGAGCACCATCAGGGCTGTTCTACTCAGAGACTCTGGAAGAATATTCGCTGTGGGAGTTTCTAGAGGCACAGAAATTACCCTGACTGTTGTTGCCTTACATTCAAATTCCTCAACCCTAGGGGATTAAAAAAACCCCAACTCTATGCTATTAATATTTTATTAGTACAGAGTAACAGGGGGAGACAGCCTAACCTCCTAGGGTCATGTTGCTAAAAGCTGCAAGGACCACAGTCCAAACCCCATCCACATTCCACAGATGGGCAAACTGAATCCCATGGAGGCTTGTGACTTGCCTAAGGTCACACAATCCAACATTCTGGGGAAATGCTGCAAGTTCCAGAGAAAGAAGGCCGTGTGGAGAATGATATTATGCAGTCAACAGAACTGTTATTTTGAAAAGTGAGCACTCTGATTGCCAGCGCCTGTCATTGACAGTGGAGCTGAATGATGTCAGGGCAGGAGGGTGTTTTTCTAGATCTAGCCCATCATGGAATGTTCCTGGTTACACTGGCCATAACCCTGGGTCCAGGGCCTTCCTATTATGGGAGGAGAGTTCCCAGCAGACTTAACCGATGGCCAAGAGTTTTGCTGAGCTTTTCTTCCCAAAGTTTTGGGGAAAGGCTTTTTTTTTTAATGTGACTTTCCTGTCTATTTAACTTGTCTCCCTTTGCTTAATTTCTATTTCTTGTGCCCAAATATATTAGCTTCTCCCTTGCTCTCGTACTCTATCTCTTTTTCCCATCTTTCTCCTCTCCTTCCTCCCTCCTCTCCATCCGCTTTTTCCTTCCACTCTCATAAACCTTCTCTCCTCCTTCCCTCTCCTCTCCTCTCTTCTCCTGTTCTTTCTCCATCTTTTCTTATCTTTTCTTGGGCCTTGGAGTCACTTGCCAATTGAATGTTCCCAACCAGAATGCTAAATTTAGCTGCAACAATTATACCCTGGGACCAAAGCATCATAGAATCTTGGAGCTGGGATTGGCCTTAGCCATCGTGGCCCTCATTTGGCAGGTGGGAAGCCTGAGGTCCAGAGACGAGAGGGGGCTGAGAGCCCAGGTCTCCTAGCTCCCAGCGAAGGCCTTTATTATCCTTGGGACAATGATGCACATTCTAGGAAATCTTGTGTTCAGGTTTCTGGGCTTATTTCACTTGGCATCCTCTCCCCCTTCCCCTCCTTTAGCCTCACAAGCTAGGGCATTAAAGCCTTTACTTCAGACAGATTCTCTTCCAGACACATCCCTTTGCCCAACAGATCATTTAACAGACAAGGTCACTGAGGCTCAGAGAGAGGGCCTGACCCACCTAAGACCCCACAACCACAATGGGAGAGCTGAAGCTTTGGAGCTAGCACCTTGGAGGTCTCCCAGTCCAGATGCCTCACACTGAGCCAACTGATGGCCAGAGGTGAGACAGCCCCCAGGGGTCAGCAGCGGGATTGGAATCAGCTCCACAGCCCCTGCCTCCAAAATCAGTGCTCCTTCCTTCTGGGAGGTGTCAGGACCAACAGTAGACTGAGCCTTCTGAGGTCTGCCCTGGAGGCCTTTGCTCATAGGTGCTCAATAAGCATGTTTTGACTGACTGTGCCATCCCATGGATTAGGAATGGAGATTCTCGTGCACCTCTAGACCTGCCACAGGGAAGGGGGTGTGACTTTGGACCTAGGTGCTGGCCGGGCTCTCCCTTCCTGGAGTTCTCTAAGGAAGTCCACGGAAGAGGAGAGAGAAAGGCTTCAAGGAACATCTAGTCCAAAGTCCTCACCTTACAGATGAAGAACTGAGGCCCAGGGCATTTAGGTGACTTGCCCAAGGTGATGGAGTGGGTCCCCTAATACCTGAGTCAGCCCTCCCCACCGGAACACACGGCTTTCTTTGTTGGAGATTCTCCTTGGGGAGGCTAGATGAGCTTGAAGAAGAGCGACCCATTCATTTGCACCCCCAGCCCCATCCCACCCACCTTGGTCCAGCCCCTTATCCAAGAGCCTGTGGGCCAAGATGCAGATTGTTGTTAACATTCTCCACTTAATTATTCCTAAAGTTAAAAATAACCAACCTCACTTTGCTTTGGCCCATTGGTGCAGGTTGCTTAGCGACCCGGGTTTGGGGTGAGTCTCATGCTTCCTTGGTAACCTCTGTGTTTCCTAAGCAGCCCCTTGTGCTGGAGAGAAACATCCTGCTTCCCCCCTGCCCCAGGCTCCTCTGAGCTCCCCCAATTGTCACAAGACTGACCATATGTGAAAGAGGGATGGCCCAGGAGCCAGGAGAGACACAGGTTCAAATCCCAACTCTGACGCTTCCTAGCTATGTGACCTCTAAAGTCTCAGTTTCTCCATAGTTCCTTGTAGACCTAGTAGAGAATCCTAGGCTGGCTATTGGCAGGGACCTCAGAGACCTTGGGGTGCAGCCCCATCAGGTCAGAAAACTGAGACCCAAAGAAGGCCAGCATCTCACCCAAGGCTGCTGTTGTAGTGAGGGGCAGATTGGAACTCAGCTCCTCTCACTTCAAATCCAGCCCACTTTCTACTGCATGCTGCTTTTCCCAGGTTCTATGAAGGAGAGGAATTTGTCAGACTCAAAAGGCTGTAGAAATGTGAGAAATTTGTACTCAGTCCACTCCTTTGACAAGCAGAGCAGCACTTGCTCAGAGATGAAGACCATGGATGTGTGCCTTCCTCTGCCCACTGCCACTGCTGGCATCCACATGGGGCATTCGAGTTCCCCAAGCTCTCTGCTTCCGTTACCTCATTGGATCCCCAAAGTGAGCTTGTGAGGGAGGTATCATCTTGATAGCAAGGGCCAAGGAGGGAGAGTGAGTTACCCAAAGTCACCATCCAAAGTAAGTATCCAAGCAGCATCTCCTGACTCCCAAGCCGTGGCTCTCTCCACTACCTAAAGGGGAGGAACCAGAGGACCTGGGTTCAGATCCCTACTCTGCCACTCACAAATTACAACTGGGGGCAAGACTTCAACCTTGTCTGGGTCTCAGTTTTCTGACCTTTAAAATGTGCTGCTTTTCACTGGGGGCAGAGATCAGCCCGGAGGTTTGATGGAAGTAGAAATTCAAGAGGAGAAGAGGAGCAAAGCCTAGATGTGGGGTTCAGCCAGTACAAGGGTGGGCTAGATAAAAGGTGGGTGGACTGGAGTTGAGAGTGTGGGCTTAGGAGGGATGGAATGGAGGAGGTTGGGCAGGTCTTATGGGGCTGGCCTCTAGAGAGCCTTGAATGCCAGGAAAGGAAATTTAATTTGATAAGCAACAGGGAGCCATCACGGGTTAGCTCCGGAGTGGACTTTGATGAGGAGGAAAATGACTTGTCCAGGGTCACATAGCTAAGCTCTGGTCCCAACTGCTCTCCCAAGCCTTTATAAGAAGATTTAAGATTGTGTTCCTTGGAGAATCACTTTAATTTGCTTGGCTTTTTTTTTCTAATTTAAAAGTTTTACTGATCTTTTCTTTCTCAATTCCCTTTATTTCTGGACGCACGCTTCCTGCTCCCTTCCTGGTCCCTTCCCCAAAGAGCCACCTGTTATAACAGAGAGTAAAAAGAAAAAGGCACGCACAGTCTGGCCAACTAAACCAGTGTGCCGAGCACGTGTGATGGGGGAGCCGTGTGCCATCCCCCGGTCCTCCAGCACGGCCTGGAAGAGACACTCTTCAGAGCTAAGATTTTAGCCAAGCGTTTGGCCAGATCTCCCGTGCTGTCCTCATGGGCAAGATGGCGAGGCATGAGGCTGGGCAACAGTCCACGTAGGTGGTGTTGGAACCGGTTGGATAACTGTAACCAAGGGGAATTTAACTAATGGTTTGCTGTCGGCTTGTGAAGAGGTCTCCAGGGGAGTGCGACGGGGGTCTCTGCTTAGCCCCCTACTATTCATATCATAGTTATCAATGACTTGGATAAAGGCACAAAGATGGCAGGCTTGTTGAGTTTACAGGTGATGATGGGTGACATATTGGGTAATAGAGTCATCATCCAAAAAGACAAGTCACAACAGTGCTCTGAGCCTAATATGATGAAATTTCATGGAGATAAATGTCAAGTTTTATACTGGGGTCCAAAAAATCAACTTCATAAATCCCAAGATGGGGAAGGTGTGGCTTTGCAGAAGTTGGTCTGCAAAATAACTGGGCACTGAAGCACGGGCCAAATATGGAGTTCAGTTGTCTTCTGGTGGGTTGTTGTGGCAAGGAGGTAGCTGTGAGTTCTCAGAAGCTCTCCCAGGAGAGCTCGTACAAACTGACTGATCTCTCACTGCTAAAAGGCTTCCAGGATGAGCTTGTGGATAGACTGACTGCGTCTACTTTTCAAGGACTAGTCCAGGAAAGTGTGGACAGGTTTAATCAGAAACAGGTTGCCCACAATTCCTTGTGTCCTGCCTCTGATATTTCAGAGTATTTTAGAATTTAGGAGGTGACCATGCCAGTGACCTCTGGCCGGATCAGAACGTATCTGATGTGTTGTATTGAATTCTGGATGTCACTCTTTAAGAAATACATTCATAACCTGGCATCAGCTAGAAGAGCTCAGCCAGGATGGTGAGGGGCCCTGTGAGCTTGGCGTGAAGTAACTGGGCTGTGCAGAATGAAGGAGAGCTCCACCCTGAAGTCTTCAGGCTGGATGCCCACGTGTGATCTCTCTTCTCATCAGACTGGCCTCCTTCCTGTTCTAGGTGTGGAAACATTCAAAAACCTCTGTTTTTTAGGTTCTCTAGAATTATTAAGAAATAATATTTCTTTGCTCTAAAACAGCAGTTCTCAACCTGTGGGTCACAACCCCTTTGGGATCGAACGACCTTTTCACAGGGGTTACAGGGGTCACCAAAGCCATCGGAAAACACATATTTCTGATGGTCTTAGGAACCTCCTCTATCCGTCTCCAGGTGGGTCCACCCACAGGCAGACACTCCCACATACGACTATTAAAGGATCTTGGCATTAGGAAGGTTGAGAACCACTACTCTAAAAGGTCCTTTTCAAAATCCTTAGAGAAGTCCCCAGGAAGGGTCAGTGATAGTTTGAAGACCAGAAGGCCTTCCTTAGGGACATGGATTAAGGACAAGAACCATCACCCCTGAAGTGACTGGAGCCAGCGCCACTCAAAGGGAGTGCTCCTGTTCCATTGAAAGGGAGGCGCCTTCCTGCCTCCATACTGCTCTCCCATTGATTGCTTTGAAGGAGGAACTTTGAAGTGGATGAAATGGTGACCTGGTTACTCATTTTTTCTGGAGTGTTCACCCAAACTCTTTTTTACGTACTGTGTTTTTTTTCTTCGGAGTTCCTATAGATATGAGGGAGTCATATCTCAGGGAACTGGACCCTATGCCAGTTTGGGCATCTCACTTTTTCCATGCTGGAACTACTTGGATATTCAATTAATGTTAAACTAAATAAAGGCATTTCTGCCAGACTTGACCCTAAAATGCAGTGTGCAATATTGTATTAATGTTGGCATTAATATTCTTCTTCACCCCCAAACCCCACATTCCACCTGCCATCTCTGGGCTTATGCCCAAGCTGTGGCCCATGCCAGGTGCACACCCTCTTCTCTGGGTCTTGGAATCCCAGCTGTCTTCAAGCACGGCTCAGGCACTGCATGGAAGGTGGGGCCTTTCCGGATCCTCTCAGGCATCACTACTGTCTCCCTCCTGAAACCACTTCATTTGCATTTTTTATTTATCTGCATCCATATTTTAAAACCCCAGTGTGGTATAAGTTTCTTGAGGATAAGGATGGCTTTGTTTTGTTTTTTGTATTTCCAGCAGCCAGCATGACTAGCTTTAGGCATAGTGGGTGCTTAATAAATGCATTTTGAAAGTAGAGGGGATTTCTGTTCTGGGATAGGTCAGAGTAGCAGTCCCTCCCAACCCTGAGGCATTGGTGACCTTGAGCAGAGTGACATCCAAAGCTGGACTATTTTGGAGCACTCTTCCCATCCACGCCTGCTGTCCCCAGACAGAAATGAGCCTGGGGACTCATGAGCTCCCTCGTGATGCCCCTCCCTGTATCCCTGACCAGACGTGCCAGGAGGATGGACGGATGGTTCGTGGCAAAGATCTCACTGCTCTAGGAAGGAAGCAATGATGATGCCTGGAGCTGCCTCTAACTGAAGTGAGGGAGCGTGGGCAAGGAAGGCCTCTTCCCTTCAGTGGGAGACATGGCCTTTCAAGGCAGGGGGGCTTTGTTTTTGCCTTTGGACCCCAGAACTTGCCAATGTGCCTGGAATGTGGTGGGTAACTGGAACGTTTCACTGCGTCAGTTTGGCCAGTTTAGGGGAGAGAGGGGAGCAGAGGGAAGAGTGAGCTTGTTTGGACGTGGGATCAGGCTTTGGAGCTGGAAGGAACAGCAGAGATCATCTCGATTGCCCCTTTCTGGTTTATTCACTTCTATGTGTTTGCTTTTGTCTTAATGGCTGGTGTTTTGGGTACTCGCCCTTTTTAAAATTCTTTACACATTTATTTATACAAAAGTGGTTTAACAGATGCGTTTCATGCATGAGAAGACCAGGGCCAACAGAAGTTACCCAGAGCCCCACAAGCAGCGAGCATCAGAATTGTTCTTGTTCAGTGGTTTCAGTCACGTTGGACCCTCCATGGCCCGTATGGGGTTTTCTTGGCAGAGATCCTGGGTGCAGGGGGTCAGCCATTTCTTTCTTCAGCTAGTTTTATAGATGAGGAAGCTGAGGCAAACAAGGGAAGTGACTTGCCCAGGGTCACACAGCTAGTAAATGTAAGTGTTTGAGGCAGGATTTGAACTCAGGCCTTTCTGGCTCCAGGCCTGGGCTCTGTCCACTGTGCCACCAAGCTGCCCCTCAGAGGCAGGGTTTAAGCCCGTGTCCTCTGACTCATTCCCCCAGACGCCGTGATCCCCGGAGCTGTTCAGACTGTGAGCTCACCCAGCTGGCCTTGTCAGCTCAGTATTCCACCATTCAGCCCTGGAATCCTTGGTTCTCCCAATTCCTCCTCAGGATTTCTTGCTAATCATATTTCTTTAATGCGGCTAAAGCTATAGTTTCCCTACCAAGTTTCATGTCTAAGAGAATGTTCAGATAGCGATCAGACTTCTTCTGCTTGACAACTTGCAAGCCCTTTACCAAACACGGCCTCAAAGGACTTTGTTCGCTGAAGAACCCTGTGAGGGAGGAAAGGTGAATGTCACCCCCATTTTACAGATGGGGAAACTGAGGTCCAGTAAGGTTATGGGGCATGCACACAGCAGCGAGTAGCAGCTTTGGCATTAGAACCCATGGTCTGCACCTCCCGATCTAGGTTCAAAGAATCCCAGGATAGAAAGGGCCTTGAAGCCTGCCTCATGTATCCAGTATTGGTCAGGAGACCCTCTGCCACATCCCCAGTGAGGTCGTCCAGCCTTTGCCTAAAGATTCTCAGTGAGGGGAAGCCATGAGCCCCGTAGGCAGGCCCCTCCACTCTGGGACAGCTCAGTGCTCGGAAGCCTTCCTGGCTTCAAGTCCTCTCCCATCGGCCCTGGCTTTTCCCTCTGGGCCACGGAGATCAGGTTGAGTCCCTCTTCCTCAGGGCAGCCCCTGAAAGGCTCCGAGACAGCCAGCAGCGGCCTCCTGCCTTCTCTTCTCCTCCTGAGCCTCCCCAGGCCCTGCCTCAGGCCCTCCTGACACATTCTCTTTCTGGTGAAAAGGGAGAAAGTGCGTCTTATGTAAGACCGCTGGGAGGGCCCCTCCTCTCTTGCACACAGAGCGGCAGCTGGTCCACAGAGCCTCAGTCACACACCCTTTCCATTAGCCCTGCTGGTTAATGTGCTGGGCCCAGGCCCTCTGCCGCAGTGTTTGATTGGGCCATCCCTACTAATTCTGAAACAAGAGATCTGCTCTTAGTCATTTTTCATCAACCTTCCTCATGACTGGGCAGAGTGGGGGGAAACTTCCTGTTTGTGCCGTCCCCACGAGGGTCTGGAGAGAACCAGCAGCCAATTCTGCCTGCAGCTATCTCTGTCTCTCTTTTTCCATTCCTTGTCTCTCCTCCCCCATCTCTGTCCCTGCCTCTGCCTCTTTCTCTGTCTCTCTCTCTCTGTGTCTCTGTCTATCTCTTTGTCTCTCTGTCTCTCTCCCTCTCTCCCTCTCCCCCGCTCTGTCTCTCTGTTTCTGTCTCTCTGTCTCTGTCTCTCTGTCTTTCTGTCTCTGTCTCTGTCTGTCTCTCTGTCTCTGTCTCTCTCTGTCTCTGTCTCTGTCTGTCTCTCCCTCCCTCTCCCTCTCTCTCTCTCTCTCTCTCTCTGTCCCTCCCTCTCTCTCTCTCTCCCTCCTCCCCCTCCTTTGTGAGGCCTATCATTCAGCCTGCACAGAGCACCCATCCCTCCAGCTCGCAGGAAGGAACAAAGACAACAGGGGCGGGCTTCTGGGTGAGATGGACTGAAAACACAGACTTGAACGGCTTCTGTGGTTTGATTCATCTTGCTAGAACAATTGTTTCCTGTAACGTTTCATCATCTTGTTTTTCATGAGTGGGGAGCAGGGTTTTCTCCTCAGTAGTACAAGGTCTTAGAATTAGAAACAATTGTGATGTGAATAGTTCCTGTTGATAAGGGGCATGAGGCTGACAAGATGCTCTCCGTCCATTATCTCATTTAGTCACCCCATTGGCCCTCTGAGATAGGTGCTAGGATTATCTCCCATTTTCTCAGAGGGGAAGTTACTTTCCCAAGTAACAGCTAGTGTCCTAGGTGAGATCTGAACCTGTCTTCCTGAGCAGGGTGTAGTACTATGACCGCCATATTTCTCAAGCACCCTCCTCTCTACTGGCATCCTTTCAGCTGTTTCTGCTGTCCCTGCTGATGCCCACCATGGTCTTCTCCATTGTCCTTTGGGTAACCCTAGGTCCTAAGGCTTCCGGGTCTAGAGTATTCTGTGACTTACCACCACACAACCTGGCATGGAGAAGGCTTCAGTCCACAAGGTGGGCCTTTGCTTCAGGGAGATCTTGGACTTGTCTTGTTAGGTATACGCTAAGCCAAACCACCAGCATCTGGAGGCTGGGCAGATTCCTGCTCTTTCCAGGTGACTGAGGCACAGTCTTCTGTCCTCATTCTCCTCACAGTGCTTGGCTACTCAGGGACACATGTTATGGCACTTCCCTCCTGTTAGAATTCCCTCCCCAGGGCTCCCTGCTTCTCACCTCTGGGGCGCCTTCTTTTCCATTGTGCCTCATTTATTGAATCCTCTGGGGGAACTGGAAAGGGCCATAGAGATCATCTCGTCTGCCCTTCCTCATTTTCGGTCCAAAGGGGCTTGTTCCAGGTCACCTAGAGAGTCAGTGGCCTCAGCTGGACTTGAATGTAGGGCTCCTGTCTCCTCCTCCCAGGTGCATCTTGCTCTCACCCTGAGATGTTTCTATATCTGTGGCATTGATTTAGAACCAGAGGGGACCTCCGTGGTCATCTGGTCCAACCTTCCCATCCACAGATGGGGAACTGAGGCCCACGGGTGGTACAGCTTGGGACTCACCTTCCTTCCCACTGTCAGGAGTGTGGGTGGAGATGGTTGTGTGCATGGTGTCTCGTCCATGAGAGGGCAGGCTCCCTGAGGGCAGGCACTGTGCCTTTGCCTTTCTTAGAGCCCAGAGCTCAGTACAGTGCCTCAAATGCAGTAGGTGCTTAATAAATGCTTGTTAACAGACAGACAGACAGACAGACTGGCTACAAACCCAGCTCTTCACTCATTTGGGTCGAACTTGGAGGGATAAACTGGGACTAGATCTGGGATCTACAGGGAAGTTTGATGGATCTGGGCTGGCATCACAGGGGCCCTTCCTGCATGGCCCAGCCACACCTTCCCATCCCATCCCAGTTCTTGTCCAAGACTTTCCTAAGTCACTCATGGAGACAAACTGAGGTAATATTTTGTAAAACACTTCATGAACCTCAAGGTGCCATATGAATGGTAGCTCTTTTATTGTTGTTCATGGAGGGGAAAGGGCGTGAGCATTTATTAAGCACCTGCAATGCGCTGGGCTCTGTGCTAAGAGTGTTACAGGTATTGTTCCATTTGGTCCTCACAACAACCCTGCAAAGTAGGTGTTGTTGTTATAAAACCACTTTACATTTGAGGAAATGGAGGCAAGCAGAGGTTAAGTGACTTGCCCGGGGTCACACATCCAGTAAGTGTCTGAAGTTGGATTTGAATTCATGCCTTCCTGACTAAAGGACAACCCATCCCCCTCCCCATCACTGGAGGTCTAGCAGAGGCTGGCTAGACCTAACTCTGCATGTCAGGATTGTTGTTGTAGGTTCTCAATAAGGCAGGGATTGGACTAGGCGGCTTCTGACATCCCTTCCAGCCCTGGGAGCCTGAGATTATCGGACCTTTAGTAAATCAGAGCAGGCCCCAGATACACCCTCTTTATTTTCAGCGTAGTGCCTGGCATTCAGTAAATGCTGGGTGACTGACGGCTAAGGCAAATGGTTCAGAACTGAATGTTTAAATTCCGTTCCCTGCCATCCGAAGCGCGACAGCTGAATTTCCAAACCGTGGGCACGTTGTAGGCATGAGCACTTGGAGGAAGGTAGCTGCGACTCACTGTGATCGTGATCTTATCTAGCCACACTTATTTCTTTTAATTTTTCAAGACATGCTTATTCCAGACTGTGGAGAATAGTTGAAAGATAAATAAAATACATTTAATTCCTCCTAAGGCCACAAGATGGATTATGTACATGTTAGAGTTCTATGGGACTGGCACCTGAAATGTGTTATTTTTTTTACCTAATTCATTCTCTCTGCTTCACTCAGTCACATTTATAATGTATTTCTAGTATTGCCTTACATTGAAAAAAGTTCAGTACATCAAAACATGTCTGTTTCTAAAAGTCTTTGAGCCACATTTAAAAATGGTGGGTGCTAAGTTCCTTTTGGACCTACACAGTCCGTGTGACTCAAAATACCAGCAAAGGGATAGGTCCAGTGAGCTGCCTTTTAGAATGGCTGACTCTCCTTTGGAATGAATCCCTGAAAGCCCAACGTACCATTTTTAGTATCAAGAGAAAGAGACGGCTAATGTCTACTTGTGTGGTTTACACAATTTGTATACCCTATGAGACCTATCCTGACATTCAAAAACTAAATTCCCAAATGCAGCTTTTCTTATGAAATGTTCAGTACCTGGAAAGGGCCTTCCAGATCACTGGTTGATCCTCCATTTTTTTTTTTATCTTTTTGGAGGGGGAAGGCAGGGCAATCGGGGTTAAGTGACTTGCCCAAGGTCAGACAGTTAGTAAGTGTTAAGTGTCTGATGTCGGATTTGAACTCAGGTCCTCTCGACTGCAGGGCCGGTGCTCTATTCACTGTGCCACCTAGCCACCCTGGTTGGTCCTTATTCTACAGAGGAGAAGATCGAGGCCACCCCTAAGAAGTGACTGGCCTAATGTCACACGGCTAAGTAGAGCAAGAGAAGATGTCAGAAGTCAGGTCTCCTGAGGACTGCTTAGGAAGAATGGATCCCAGAATCTCAGGCTTCTCAGGGACCTTGGAGGCCATTTCACCCAAACTGACCGTTATTCCTCTAACGCCCCCAACAAGCGGCCATCCAACCTTAACACTATAGCTAAGGAGCGTGTTTGCATTCACCTACAGAAATTATTTATAATTAAATGGATTGCCACAAAAATAAATGATCCCCTAGTGGGCAATGTCCAAGTGACAAGGGTGCCCATACGCAGGACCCTTCTTTAATCCTTTCCAGTCTAGTCACAACTGCTGGGGCTTGTGTGCTTCAGGCGAAGCCTACAAGCATCTGAGGCCACCTTACACTTAGAGTAGGACGGAGTCACAATTGGCTGGGCTCAGAATGCCCTGGGAGGGTGAGATTGCATGGTGATGGAAAGGTGACATGGTGACTTTAGGGCTCTGCTCCCCAGCTCAAATACCATCTCCATGGGATGCCATGAGCCCAAGGGGCAATGCTAGAGATGTGTAGTGGGCACCATGAAGCCGCAGCCTGTTTTCGGTGGTGGATGATGTTCAAAGATGAGGGCAGGGACTGTTTTTAATTCTTTTTTTTTTCCATCCTCTAGTGCCTCGAACATTACAGGCACCAAGAGAATGTTTGTTGAATGCATTTTGAATTCTTGATGTACTTCAAATCTAGGAACTATAGGATTCCATAAGAAGGTTAGACTGATCTCATGGTGGGGGTGAGGAATCAAAGATGAGTAGCCTGAGGTACCCAAGAAAGCCCCCTCACCATGGTTGGGTGGGAAGTGGATGGTGGAACATGGGCTGAACTCACATATGGTAGGAGGGTCCAGATGGATGAAGACCTGTCCTGATGGCATTCATGCTAACAATGTGATGTAAAGAACAGAGATCCCCAAATCCCCACTTAAGCTATGATTCATGGCAACAGTTTCTCTCTTCTTTCTCAAAGCCTCCTGGATCCTGTTTCTGTTGCCTGTGTGACCTGGGGCAGGTCTCCAGGTTTCATTTTCCCATCTGGAATAGTGAAGGGCTTGGACAGGATTATTCCTGAGGTCCCTTTCTGCTTCAGGTCTTATGATCTTCATGACCCTGAGTCATCAGGCAAAGCTTAAATTGTGCTTGGCACATTCTGCTGGAAGAGGCAGGAACACGTGTGATACTTTAGAGAGAGTTCTAGCCAAGCTGCTCAGAATGGAGAGAAAAAAGAAGTTTCCACACTTAAAGGGATAAACCCTTGACCTTCCAGAAATATTCATTTGGAATAACCAGTGTTCTGCTGAATTTTGCCAAGGGACCTTCAGTCTCCCAGAAATGCTGCTCTGACTTCCTGGGGAGCTTTTGTCCTTCCAGTCACATCAATCCCTGGTCCGGCTCCAGCCAGCCTCTCTCCAGGTTGATGGCATCCTGCTTCTCCCAACTTGGGGGTGAACCTGAAGCTGGAGGAGCCACCAACAGATCCTTTGTCCTGTCCACCCAACCCAAGTCACAGGAGCCTTGGCTCTAGAGCTCAAAGGGACATAACAGATCCCCAAGTCCGTCCCCTCCCTCCCTATCCTTTGTTACTGATGAGAAAAGCCGAGTCTCAGTGTGGGGCATCGACTTGCCTGGGGTTACCTGGCCAGCAGGTGGCCAAGCTGGGATTCTAACCCCAAATCTCTAACCCTCCTTCAGGCCTCATTCCTCTGACCCACGGTGATCCTCCAGGTCTCTGCTCAGATCTGGTCTGCTTCCAGTAACCCGAGGTTCACTACGTGATGGGAATTTGGCACCTCCATCAGCTATCCAGTCCAGTCCTTTGTTTGACCTCAAAGAGTCTTGGAGGTGGATGAACAATGGGGCTGGCACCATAAGGATGGGCAGGGGGGGGGTCTCTTTGGTACCCAGTGTAGACTTGAGCTGGGCTCTCTCTAAGGGCTTCTGCTAGACAATCTTCTGTACAACATGGAGGTGATTCTAGCTCACCAAAGGACTGGGGGCTGAAGGGAGAGATGTGGGGCTGGACAGAAAGGGCCGTGTCCCCCTTCCTTCAGCAGTGTGAAATGGGGAAAGTGAGTCTTTCGAAGCTGAATCCTTGTCAGTCGTTACCTCCTCTCTCCACAGTCTGACATATGTCAGAGGGCAGATAATGGGAGATCTTGGTTGGCATCAGACCTTGGCTGGCATCATTCTTGGTGTGTTGTGGTGGCACCGCCTCAAAGAAGGCAGAGTCAGACTGCCTCTACCCAAGTGTAGACATTTACTGAGGATTGACGCCCCTCAGAAGCCGGCTAGGTTCTGAGAGGAACCAGCAGTGTAGTAAGACAATACAAGGAATTTTGTAGTGTCGTGATGCTGATTATACAACAGAAATTATGAATATTAAAAAGGTGGGAGGGGGTTGTTAAGGGATTAGGTAATGGGGAAGGGTCTCTTCTATGGTTCGGTCATCAAACATCCTGGTCATGCCGCTTTCTGATTGGCTAGGTATTGTGTCCTGTCTGGTCAAAACAGATAGTTGAGTATTGTGGTCCTGTGTTGGGCTAAATGTGATTGTGGTTGAGTACAAGGACACACCTGTTCCAATATGTGAGTTGGAGCTGGGGGCAGTGACTGTGTTGAGTCTGGGGGCAGGTTTATTAGGATTCCATCAATAGGACCTGGGTTCCATCTCAGCTTGGCCACTTCCTTGCTGTGTGATCCTGGGAAGATCATTTTAACTCTCTAGGATTCCATTTTCTCATTTGTAAAATTTGGGGCTGGACTGGGTGATGTCTCAATTCCCTTCTGGCTCTAAAAGTGGGATCCCATGACTCGACTCCCCTTGACTTTTGGACCTCAGATCAATATTTCCAAGTGAGTCATTTTCCAGAAACATTCATAGAGTGAAGAATGACTTCCTGAGGAAGTGACAAGCCCCTGTTCTGCAGGCAGGAGTGAGACTCTGCAGACGGTCCTGGGGAATGGGCTTTCTGACCTAGCGCTCACCTTGTCCTGTGTTCATCTTCCTTCTCTTGATTTTTTATTTTAACTTCTAACTATCGAATCTTCCAGTATTGACCTATTTTCTTGTTAAAGAAACTCGATTGTCCTGTGACCAGGATGCTAACGAGAAGGAACCTGGAGGTTTTAATTAGCAGTAATAATACCTACCTACATTTCTATGGGGCTGGATTCAGAGGGTCTGCTTTGAGGCTCTGGCACTTCCCAGCTTCATGACATTGGGCAAGCCATGTTGCTGCCCTGTGCCTCAGCCTCCTAATCTGTAAAATTAACTTATTACTGAGTTGAGGAAGGATGAATGACTATCATGCTCCCCCTCTCCTCCATACCATACCTCCAGTTTCCTCTGGAGATGCTCTGATAGTAGGTAATGCTGCCTCCCTGAGATCTCAAAGTCCTCCAGGGCCAAAACCTGTGCCAGCCTTTCCCAGCCCTGACCAGCCTTGACCCTATCTCTGTATTTCCCATCCCCACAGTGGGATTCGGAGCTGGGGGGTCTGAGGCCAGGGACACTGTTGTGACAAGGTGGGCAGGTGAGGTCACTCCACCTCCCTGTCTTCCCTTATGCCGCATCTCCAATGTGTCCCGGCCAGCAGAGTCCAAGCCCTCTCTCCAGACAGCAAACCCAGAACGTGACCAGCCCAGGACCCACAGCAGCCTAATAACCTGCTGGATGCCCTAGTAACTCAGGCTGCCAGAGATAAAGGCAGGTCAGGGTGAACCCCAGGGGGGTGGGAGCAGGAAAAGCCTCAGACTCAAAACTCACAAAGCCAGAAGTGGGGTCCTCACTCTCCAGTCCCTGAAGGTTTGGGAGAGGCTGCAAGAGAGGAGGTCTGTGTCTGAGCTGACGATTGAGCTGGGGCTGAGAGGGCAGATGTGGAGCGGGGAGGGGCTTTGTGGACCACTAAGTGTGACTCCCTCCGTTTACCACGGACGTTTTTATTATTATTAATTAGTAACAACAGCACCGATTTATGTAGTGCTTTCAAGTTTGCAAAGCACTGTGTGGTTATTATCTCATTTGATCTTCACGGTCACCCTGTGAGGTAGGTGCTGTTATTAGCCCCATTTCACAGATGAGGAAACTGAAGCAGGCATCAGTGAAATGATTTATCATTTCATATATAGTCACACAGCTACTAAGTGTCTGATGCCAGATCTGGGCTCAGCTGTTCCTGACCCTGAGTCTAAACACTCTATCCACACTACCTCCTACCTTTTCTGTGGCAGGAAGTAACAAAGGTAAGATTCGCATCCGACTCACAGTGTAGCCCCCTTTCCCCATGAGCACACTGCTAGTTTTGTTTGATACCAATGAGGAAGCCCCTACTTGTGCTCATTACTTCAGGCTCTCTGGTGTCGCTGTTAGAGCTTGGGCTTATAGACGGGAAGAGCTGAGCTCAAATGTTGCCTTAGATTCTTACCAGCTCTTTCACCCTGCACAAGTGACTTAACCTCTCTCACCCATTGACACAGTGAGGATAGCAACAGCACCTAGGCCCCCAAGCTTTAGGGATCAAAGGATAACACCTGGACAGGGTTTTGCAAATCCCACGGCTCCGTAGAAAGATCAGCTGTCATTATTATAAAGTCCCTTGTTGAATTGAAAATACTGTTGCTTTCCTCGCTCATTCTTCTCGTCTCAGATTTGAAGGTGATTTGACTGCCTCAGCTCTACAGAAATGAGATGGGCAATGTGCCAGGCAGAAAGCCTGGAGAAAATCTTTTCTCCCCATTGCCTTCCTCGCAATTAGCCTGTCTTAGGATGTGTCAGAAGCTTCTTCATCCTTAGCCTCTGGCCTGGACTTGCCAATAAGCCCTTGAGCACCTTCTTCCATGGAATCATGATCTAACTCCAGGGCAGAAGGTTTTCATTGCCCAAGACCCTGACCTTGGAACTTGGGGTTTTGTTCCTGCAGAAGTGTGGGAAGTAGCCCAGTTCCTACGTCATGGTCTTGGCATCTAGCTTGTGAAGGTTTCTGAACTCCAGCTGAGTAGCATGTATCTTAATGTGAGTATTTGGTGGGGTGTAAGAATTAGTATAGACACCCCCCCACCAGTTCGGCGCTCACATTCCAGCAATGGGATGGCTTGCATGGGTCACTTTCTCTCAGCGGTTCTGTTTGATGGGGAACAGGGCACCTCAAAGCATTATCCTTTTCCCCTGTTGTACATTGACTCCACAAGGGCAGATGCCTTTCATGGGCTAGATGCTCACAGCAGGTGTCAGAAGGTGGGCTGAGAGAGTAACTGGTGAAACACATCTAGAGACCTGTCTGTCTTTTTTAGAGTACAGAGGGTTTTCTTCCTTGTCAGGACGTAAGTTCGTTGAGGGCAGGGAATATTTCACTTTTGTCTTGATACCCCCAGGCGCAGTGTGCCCACCACATAAAAGGTGCTTAATATTGATCAATAGGTATTCATTAAGCACCTGATGTATGCCAGGCACTGGTCTAGGCACTGGGGGTGCCGAGACCAAAGCTGAATAGTCTCCACTAGCAGAGGAGCTTGCATTCTATCAAGGGCAATGACCCATATGGCTATAGGTCTATGTAGAGTAACCACATGCAGATAAATACCAGGGAGCTAAATGGGGGCAGGGCACAGCATTGCCCAGGAGGAAGATAGGAGGGCCTGGGGCAGAGCCCGGAGGAGCATGAAGACCTGGATTTGGGAACAAGAAGGCATCAGTGGGGGCAGAGTCACATAGGAACAGGGGCCACCAGCCCACATGACAAGTGTCCCCCGGGCGGCATATTGACTTAGTTTTAAGATGTTATATTATATATTTTTATTTATTTTGTTAACTACGGTATTTCCCATACAGTATTTTAATCTGGTTTGGGTCACACTTGGTAGTGTTGGAGGCCACCTGTTTGACATCCTGGTGTGAATCATGAACCAGCAAAGGCGACTGAGAAGGAATGATCCCACAGGGAGGAGGAGAACCAAGAGAGAATGTGGAGTCCTGATTGCACAGAGAGAAAGGAGCATCCAGGAGGAAAGAGTCCTCGATGGTGTCAGCTGCCGCAGAGCGGGGAATAAGAATGAGGAATGAGAAAAGGCCATCCAGTTTGGCAAGTGAGAGATTGTTGGTAGCCTTGGTGAGAGCTTTGAGGGATGAGGTCAGCAGACAGATGGGAAGGGGTAGAGGAGTGAGAGGGAGGGAAGAAAGGAGGGAAGGAAAGAAGGAAGGAAGGAAGGAAGGAAGGAAGGAAGGAAGGAAGGAAAGAAGGAAGGAAGGAAAGCAGGAAGGAAGGCGAAAGAGAAGGAAGGAAAGAGGGAAAAAGGGAGAAAAGGCAAGGCAGGAGGGGGAGGAGAGAGGGAAGGTAACTCCACTTAGGCTTATCCCATAGAGCTCCGGTGTACGTCCACTACCAGGGACTTGCCTGCTGGATCTCCTGCTATTTAACCTTTTTCCCCCTTCTTTTCTCCCTCTCTCTGAGAAGTCTTACTTCCCCAAACCTGCCTGCCTGCATTGAGGCTGGACAGATTGGCAGCTTTTCAGCTACAGAGGCCTCTCCGTGGCCGGGTTTCCTGGGCTCACAGACCTGAGTCAGCTTTGCTTGAGGCCCAAAGGCTATTTTTAGGTTGTACAAGCTGGTTGGGCTGCAGGGTGCAGACAGGAATCCCAGCACACTGGCTATTCTGGCCTCCCTGCCTTTTCTCAGGCTGTACCCCTCTCCTGTGGTGACACCCCTCCCCCATCCTCCCTCATGTTCAGTCATATCCCCCCTTCTTTTGGGGCCCAGCTAAAATCCAGCCTTCTTGCTACGAAGTCTTCCAGACTAGCCCAGGCCAAGGTGGTCGGTCTCTCCTGTAAGCATCCACTGTTGTTCTTGACCTCATCAGAGAGAGTATTTAGATGCTATTCTGTTGTTTACTAACTTTGGACCCAGCCTGGAGCTCTCCTGGCCCCAGTGTTCTTTTCTGTAAGATGAGGAGATGGCCTAAAATTGAGGAGAAAAGATTAGTAAGCTGGAGAATGGTCAGGGGAGGGCAGCTGGCAGAGGGAAAAGCCTCCTCTGGGTGCAATCAGAGAAGTGGGTGAAGGAACCTGGACTGTTTTATCTGGAGAAGACTCTGGATGGACGAGGGGCCGTTGTCAAGTATCAGATGCCTGAGGATAGGAAGAAGGGACATTTAATCAGACTCTCACAGTGTGCTCACTATGGAGAGGTTCTG
>CM053582.1:569881650-569909134 GCA_028627135.1 Pseudochirops cupreus | reverse complement strand
GATGGCTGTTTTGGGGTGGTGGGCGGGGGAAAGATGGGGAGAAAATATGTAACCCAAAATCTTGTGGAAATGAATGATGCAAACTAAAATAAAATTAAAAAAAAAAGTATCGGATGCCTGTCATGGAAAGGAGATCTCTGACTTGTTGGCTTGGCCCCAGAGTGTACCGGGCCTGGCACATAGTCAGCCCTTTATGAATGCTTGTTGATGGACTAACTGGGGGCTGTGGGGGGGGGGGAGAAGTTGCAGAGACAAAACCAGACTATATGGAAGGAAGCCCCCCACAATGTGGTGGGCTGACATAGAGAGAGGGAGTTCCCTGCTCCCTGGAAAGGTCTCCCAGCAGAAACCAGAGGCTTCCCTTACGGATGGTCTGAGCTAGTGGTCCTTCATGCTCTGGTCTGTCCCAAATCAGACATTGTGTGAGCGTCACTCTGATAACTTATCTCTCCAGTCCCTTCCATTGCTGACCTTCCGCGATACCATTGAAAATATAGTACATGGAATCTGTGTGCATTTTTCAGGATTTTTTTTTTAAAGATCAGACCCATCATTTAATTGACAGAGGAAACTCTTTCCCAATGAAAGGTTGGCTCGTGATCTGCCCCTGGCAGTGTTAGAGAGTTACCTGGGACACAGAGAAGTTAAGTGATTTGCCTAGGGTCACTAGGGTCACAGCCCATGTGGGTCAGGCAGGACTTGAGGCTCAGGGTTCGGGACTCTCAGACCACTTCTCTGTCCACTGTCCCAGACTGCATCCGATGATTGCTTGCGTTCATTTATAAATGTCAGGGAAGTCTGTGGCAACAGAAATAAGTCTATTGCCAGTGGGACTTCATGCAGGCAGATCAGCTTTCTGGATGGGAGTAGAGAGCCTTGAGGCCAGCGGCTGGTTCCATTCTGCCTTTTCTGTCCCCGGCACCCAGCGCAGGAGCCAGCGTGGAGCACACCCTTCCTTTAGAAGCCTCGGTGGAGTCACTTCACACCGAATCTTGGGCTTATTTCCCCCTTGGTTTGTCTTTTGTCAACAGATGCAGAAACTGAAAAGGAGTGTTGAGGATCTCCATCTGCAGAGAGACCACCATGGATCAGCCTTTGACTGTGAACTCTCTGGTGTGTCACCAGCTGGCGCTTGTGTCCTTTTAGGTGACCGTGTACACACTCACACACACTCACACATAGACTCGCACACTCTCACACATACACACACTCACATGGTCCCATAGACTAGCATACTCTCACACAGGAACACACTCACACTCACACATATACGTACTCTTTTTCTCTCCTACACACACATATACTCATACTCTCATACACACTCACACACACATACATATTCTGACATACACACACACTCACATGTACTTGTATACTCTCACACACTCACAAACACACTTATACACACATACCCATACACTCACATTCTCTCTCTTCCTCTCCCCTCCCCTCCCTTTCTTCTCTCTCTCTCTCTGTCTCTCTCTCTCTCTCACTCACACACACATACACACACACACACACACACACACACACACACAATACAAAAGCCCAGGCCATGGCCATGGACCACACTTGCTTTGGGGCTGCCTAAGTGAGGGCCCCTCCACAGCCACCTGGCACCCTGCTCATCTCCCCTGTGAGGAAGTGATGAATAACACCGTCATCTCACTAGGTCTAAAAATAACGGGGCTGCTCTGCCTGAGGCTGTATTTGGCATGAGTTTTTCTCATCCTGGGAGGATGGCCTTTTGGGGGCACTTTGGGTAGAGCAGGCCTCCATCTGACAGCGAGTGGGTGCCGGGCACTCGTTTCCTAGGGTTCAGTGGGATAAGAGGATTCACATGTGGAAAAGTTAGGACAGTCTGGAGGCACCCACACAAACAGTCCAGCCATCCCAGGACCATTTGGCTGTTCCCCAGCCTACCATGGGCCCTGGAATCCTTCAAACCTTGGCTGACTCAGTTTCGTTTCTCCTATCAGAAAATGCCCTGATTTTTACTGAATTTCTAGTTTCTTTTTAAAGGATGACTGACTTCCTGTCATGCCCAGCCTGCAAGCTTAGATGAGGACGTTACATAGAAAAAAAGCTCTTTAATTTAGAGCTTGGGGAGAGACAGGGAGGATTTACAGAAAGATGGCACCATTTGGAGTCAGGAGAAGCCTGGGTTTGAATCTCACTTCTGGGTCTCCATAGCTGTATGTCCCTAGATAAGCCACTTGTGCTCCAAGCCTCAGTTTCCTCCTCTGTAAAAGGGGATGATAATGTCTGCCTTACTCATTTCTCAGGGTCATTGCAATGCTCGAGTAATAAAGAATCCCTGCTTAGGACTTAGATTCCACTCAAAAATTAACTTTTTGAGGACAGGAGCGAGTGGGTCTTTTGAATTTAATTTTATTCTTTTCGATGATCAAAAATCAGTGTTTTATCCCTTCCTCTTCCCCTTGACCCCACGAGACAAAGAAAAACTTAAACTTGCAACAAATGTGCCTAGTCAAGCACAGCACCACGTGGCCCGCGTCCAGAAAGAAGGTGGTGCCTCCTGAGCCCTGAGCCTGTGCCCGTCTGCCGGGAGGCGGGCAGCAGACACGCCTTCATTTTGTCTCTGCATCCTCTGGTACGGCACCTGGTTGGCACATAGTAGGCATTTAGTAAATGCTCATTGACCTGAATTAAATTGGGCTTTACATCTGGAAGCCAATCTGGGAGAGAAGAGGATGAAAAAGCAGACTGTACAAAAGTGTTTTCTCAGCTCCCTTGAAGTCCTATATAGATGTAAGAGGAAAAGTTCCAGGTCTTTAGGGAGGCTTGTTTCAGCAACGATTAAGGCTCCTCAGACAGAAAGGATTGCAGGGTTCCAGCAGAATGGCGAGGAAGGAAGGACATTGCATTTATTATACATGGCTACCTGCCGGGCTCTCTGCTGAGCACTGTGTAAATATTCTCACAACTCTGAGAGATAGATGCTCTTATCATACCCATTTTACAGATAAGGAGACTGAGGCAGGCAAGAGTCATCTAGGAAATGCCCGAGGCTAGATTTGATCTCAGAGCCTCCTGGTTCCAGGTCCAGTGCTCTCTCCAGCGAACCACCCAGGCTCCCAGATAGAGGCAGCGGGGTGTCACAGAAAGAGCAATACACTTGGGGCCAGGGGATCCAGGTTCAAATCCTAGCTCAGCCAGGTGCTATGACTTTGGGCAAGTCCCAACTTCTCTGGCACAATTTCCTCATCTCAGGCCCCTCCCTTCTTGCCTCCATTCTCTGGTCCCAGGATCCTCTGCCCAGGCTCAGATGGCACAATTCTTTCAAAGAATTCCAGTGGGCGTGTAGACCATAACACTCACAGGATTGATAACGAGAACACTGGGAGCAGCTGGCATTGGTCTGTGGAAGCTTAGAAAGTGTTTTACACGTGTGTCTTAATCTCATTCCGGCCTCACGACACCCCATGAGATAAATGCAGATAAGGAAACTAAGCCTCAAAGACATTACATGCCTTGGCCTTGATCACACAAAATTAGGAAATGTCAGAGGTGACATTTGAACCCAGGACTTTCTAGCTCTATGTCACAGCACTCCGTGACTCAGGAAGCTGAGGGATCCAGGTCAAAGGGATGGCCCCAAGAACCCTTCCTGGATGCCCACTCAGTAAGACTCATAAGATGTATTTAGTAAATATTGGGCAAATCCTCTGGAGCCCTTAGGAACCATATTTGTCTCCTGCTGGGACAGATTTTTGGACAAGCCGGTGAGGTTTAACCAAAGTTGGCCACTGGGGCTTTGTACCAGAGAATTAATATTGAGGAGTAGCACTTCCTCCTCACACCACCCACTCCTTATCTCTCATTTGACCCCAGGCTACCAGTGCTAGGTCCCACCCCCACGGAACCCCCTCATCCAGGGCTCGCCTTTTCATGCTTCTGGAATCCCCCGCCTATTCCACCCTCCTCATGGGGACTGAAGGTTTGGAGACTGTTAACTGGGCTAGACTGAGGGGGCACCCAGACCCATGCAGACAGTCTTCCATGTCAGCTCCTACCCAGTGCTTTGTCCTGGTTGTGGTAACTCCTAGTTACGATTTTGATTCCATTGGAAAGTAAGCTTCCTGAAAGCAGGGGCTATTACACTAGAGTTTTTGAATCTTGGGGGCCAGACAGTATCTTTCTCATACAAAGTGAGCTCTTAGTAAAGGCTTATTGAATTCTATTGGGTTAGATTACACATCTGGACACCTAGCTGTCACATAGAAAGGAACAGGAGATTTAAAATAGGGTACACACATTTCCCCCCGCCCCGGTTAAAGGTGCCCTGGGCTTGGAGTCAGAGAATCAGGGTTCAGGTCCTGGCTTTCTGCTTCATACCTGCATGACTTTGAGCTGGAGGCCTCCCACATCCCTTGTAGCTGGAGATCTATGGTCCTTTGTTGGAGATGGGTGGGCTGACCTCCAAGCCCCGTTCCAGGGTTGAGCCTCTGATCCTGCCTCACCAGGGAGAAGGCCCACCGGGCATCATTCCTGGATGCTTCCTGTCATAAAAGATCCCTGTTGCTTTGCAGAAAAAGTTAGCTGCCGGGCCGGACCACACAGATGTGTCCCTGAGTCCCGAGGAACGTGTCCGGGCCTTGAGTAAGCTTGGATGCAACATCAGCATCAGTGAAGACATCACTCCCCGCCGCTACTTCCGATCTGGGGTGGAGATGGAGCGAATGGCTTCTGTGTACCTGGAGGAAGGAAACCTGGAAAATGCCTTTGTCCTCTATAATAAATTTATAACGTAAGTCTTTTGTGCTCATCCCATAAGGCATTGGGCTGGGAGTCAGGACGCGGAGGGGGAGGGAGACTCTAGCTCTCCATCTGTGCTTCACTAACTATGTGGCCTTGGGAGGCCTCCTGAACCTGTCTGGACCTCTGTCCGTTTTCTCATGGTTGAGAGTAGCCAGTGGGCAGCGGGTGGCTTAGATGATGGGAGGTAACTGTGCTCCGTGGATATAAGGCAGGTCTTGGAAAGAGAATGTCAGCTGCTGAAGGGCAGGAACAGCTCCATGTTGTCTTTGTGTCTCTGGCACACATCAGAGCTTCATGTGCTGGCTGGAGGCCAGTCCTGCCTCCGACACTCACTAGCTCTGGCAGAAAGGACTGATGCTCTCTGGGCCCACAGATAAAGCTGAACAATAACAGTAGCCGTGATTGGCAATAACCAGCATTTATATCACACTCTGAGGTTTATAAAGTACCTTCCATGTCTTCTCCTCACAACAGCCCTGGGGGTAGACACGCTCATTATAGTCCCCATTTCACTGACGAGGAAACTGAGGCCAGCAGGGGATAAGTGCCTTGCCCAGGGTCACAGAGCTAGCAGGTGAGATTTTAGAAGGTTGGGTGACGTGCCCAGTGTGCCATAGCCAGGGGATGGATGCCAGTGGGTAACGCAGCAGATGGGCTTGCATTCAGGAAGCTGAGCTCAGAACCTGCCTCCGACATTGCTGTGTGATCAGGGGTGAATTCCTCAACATCTTGGAATCTGTTTGCTCTGGATAAAGCCTCCATTCCACAAGTTATGGTGACGAGGACATGCTCTGCAGATACACTGGGCTAGTGTGTGGTCTTGGGGACCTCCCGCAGTCCAGCTGGGTGCCTGCTGTCACTGGGAGGAAGCCTCATTACAGGCTTTGCCTTCCCCACTGTCCCTGGAGCCCAGGCTCAGTGTTGCTTCAGATTCCTATTTTCTGCTGGTCTTCTGGGAGCGCGCAGCCTGGGAAAGGGGGCTTGAGAAGGGGGCTAGGTGAGTCATTTAGCAACAGCAGGAAAGCAAGCAGTCTCATTCCCAGCTCCTGCCAAGGGGGAAGCTAAAGGGGGCTCGCCCCCTTCTGCTCCCCTCTGGCCTCAGCTGCTAAAGGAGCTTTTCTGAGAGTCTGGCAGCCTGCACTTCCTCCCTGTGGATGGGCTTCTTGTTTTCGTGTTCTAACCATGAGAAGAGGAGGCATCCCACCCCCTGCCTCAGGCAGTGGCCCTTTTCCAACCTCTTAGGTTTCTGAGGCAGAAATCACACACTAATAAAATCTTGTTGCCTTCTCTGTTCTGTGCTTTCTTGAGGAAGTGGGATGGAGAGAGCCTCAGTCTGGGGGTGAGAGTAGCTATGGGAAGCCCCCAGACTAGCGCTCTCCCCACTGAACCACACTGCCTCTGGCTCGTGCCAGGGCCCAGTCCGGGACCTTGGCCTGGAGCTGACTAGTGTGATGCCTCAGAAAGCCCAGTGGAGGAAAACCATGTGGGAGAAGGATGAAGTAAGCATGTCATATAGGAAAAAGACACTTCTTCCATTCTTCGCTGACACTGGACATCTTCTGTTGCCACTTAAAGCAAAAGCTCTCTTCTTTCCTCTCCCAGCCTGTTTGTAGAGAAGCTGCCCAGCCACCGAGACTATCAGCAGTGTGCAATCCCAGAAAAACAGGTCATCATGAAGGTACCACTGGGGCTCCCCTTCCCCTATCCCCTACCCCCCGCCCTTTAGTCACTTAGATTTCTATTTGGCCACTTATTTGTGATCATCATCTGGGCACTGGTGGGGAGGGGGCTTCCCTGACACTAACCACCCAGAGCAGCTGGCATGGGGGCCACCTAGGTGGTGGGAAAGCCATCCTTCCATTCATTTCTTCTTAGAGAGAATGAGCCTGAGGCACACTTCCCTGAGCAGGGACTAAGCCTGGCATGTTTGGATCACAGCTGTGGCCCCATCCCTCGTGAAGGTGGGCGCCATTCAGATTGTTAAGACAGCTGTAAAAACCCAGTGTATGTGCCCAGGTCAAGTCATTCTTGTCTGTGTTAGCCTGGCTTTAGAGCTGGAAGGAGAAGGGAGAAAGAGGGATAGAGTACTCCAGACAGGGAGAAAGAGTGTGGCAATGAGGCTAGAGTATTTTACTTCTTCCTCCAATGGCTCATTATGGTACATGGCTGACTGGGTACAAGGGCCCTGCCTGGGAGTCCAAGCTCTGCAGGGACTTTGAGGGGGGCTTAGTGATGGCCCTAACCCCAAATTGCTTAGGAGCATACCTCTAGGCCCCTAGAGGCTCGTCACCACAACAATGGCCACCAGGGGATCCATGTGTTTTAGCAACAACAACTCAAAAAGCCTGACTTGTAAGTTTGGAGGGCTTGTGGTGTGGGCTAGTAGAGGGAGCTCCCACACAGCCACATCTTGGCTCTCCAAGGGTTGAGGTCTGCATTTGTTTTATTGTGAAAATCACTGGACATACACCCTACAGTCCCTTTAGTACATAGGTTGACACACCAAGCACATGTGGTCCCATCAGTGTCCAAACTTCTTCCACGACACCTGCAAAGCCAGCACCCTCTAGCCCAGGAGATAAGTCTCCATGGGCTGCCCAAAGCTCAGATATGCAATGATCTGTTCAGGGTCACAGAAGCGTCTGAGGTGGGATTTGGAAGCAGGTCTTCTGGACGCCAGGCCCAGTGTTCTGTTTATTAGGCCTTGCCCACACTAGAAGAGCCAGGAAACAAGCATTTGTTAATTGAGCACACACTTACTACGTGCCAAGCACTAGGCTAAGTACTGCGGGTACAGACACAAAGAAGAAAAACAGTGTCCTGTGTCAGTCACAAGGTGCAGACAAGATGTGAACAGGTCATGTCCAAGGAAGGATCTGGTGGGAGTGGGTGGAGGGCTGGGGACAGACCCTGAAAGGCCTCCTGCAGAAGACCAGAGCAGATCTGATGGGATTGTGTTGGGGGCTGGGAACAGACTCTGAAAGACCTCCTGCAGAAGGCTAGAGTGGATCTGATGGGAGTAGGTCGGGGGCTGGGGACAGACCCTGAAAGGCTCCTGCAGAAGGTGGGAGTGGATCTGAAGGGAGTAGGTTAGGGGCTGGGGACAGACCCTGAAAAGCCTCCTGCAGAAGGCCAGAGCGGATCTGATAGGAGTGGGTGGGGGGCTGGGGACAGACCCTGAAAGGCCTCCTGCAGAAGGCCAGAGCGGATCTGATAGGAGTGGGTGGAGGGCTGGGGACAGACCCTGAAAGGCCTCCTGCAAAAGGTGGGAGCGGATCTGCTGGGAGCGGATCTGATGGGAGTGGATCTGATGGGAGTGGGTCAGGGGCTGGGGACAGACCCTGAAAGGCCTCCTGCAGAAGGTGGGAATGGATCTGATGGGAGTGAGTGGGGGGCTGGGGACAGACCCTGAAAGGCCTCCTGCAGAAGGTGGGAACGGATCTGATGGGAGTGAGTGGGGGGCTGGGGACAGACCCTGAAAGGCCTCCTGCGGAAGGCCAGAGTGGAGCTGAGTCTTCAAGGAATCCAGGAGCCAGCTGAGGAAGGTAGAGCCTGCGTCTTTGCATCAGAAACCCTTGTAGCTTTCTCCGCAGTTCATAGTCTTAGAGAGTGACTCTGGGACGCTGAAATGTCAACTGACTTGCCCATGTGTGTCAGATGCAGGACTTGAACCCAAGACTGCCAGGTTCCCAGGCCCACTCTAACCAGTCTGTTCCAAAATGTAAATATTAAACAGCTTCTCTTGGGTTATTTTTACTATTCTCTTAAATTCTTTCCAGGTTGTTGTTTTTTGAAAGAGGTGGACGTTCTATACCTTAGCCAGCCACTGATACTTCACGTAGAACAAATATCGTGTTTTCCTTCCATGTCAGAAGGTCCTGCTGATGGCAGCTCTTTGGTCCAGCCCAGCTGGACTTTCTCCAGGGGCCATTTCCTTTGAGAGAAATGGAAATAATCTTTCCTGAAGAGAAGCAGTGTGGCCCTGTGGGTAAAGAGCAGGCCTGGGTTTGAGTCCTGCCTTCAACACAGCTTATAGGCTTTGTGATCCAGGACAACTCACGTCAACATTCCGGGGAATTTGCTGACCTCCATCAACGAAAGGAATTTCCTGTCAGTTCCTGAAACCAATGAGAACTTGAGTTGAGATGCTCCATCCCACCACCCCCAAGTTCCCTTGTCTGAATCTTTTCAGATAGAACCCAGAGCCAAACACCCCACACCTAAATCTTGTCTCTGCCACTCACTACCTCTTGGAGGCTGAGTAGTGCTGTGGAGAGCACCTGTCAGACTTGGGGTCCAGGGTCCTGTGTTCAAATCCTAACTCTGACACTTAATTGGCTTGTGACTTCAGAGAAGTCTCTCAATCTCTTTTAGACTTTAAAATGGCCTTTGTGATCCCTTCAGGACTAAATTTGGGATTCTGGGATCTTAGGTCACCTGACCTGCTGGCCTCAGTTTCCGTACAATAAGGGATTTGCATTTGAGGCTCTGTTCTAATTCTCAATTAATGATCCTTGAGAAAGACGGATTTATTTTGCATTTTCCCATTTGCTTTGGTGTTCCTAGACTGACTCTGCTCCGCATTACTGATCTGAAAGTGTCTTCCTGAAATCTCCACTAATCAGTATGTATATATATTTTTAAAAGAAACTGAAGGAGATTGCCTTCCCAAGGACAGATGAACTGAAGAAGGATCTGTTAAAGAAATACAGCAGAGAATACGAAGAATGCTTGCGAAGCAAAGTGAGTCGGGCAGCTGGGCTGTTCGTTGTCTTTTTCTGTGCTGAATGCTTCTTCCCGTCTTACTGCTGTGTGGCACATTTCTCAAATGTCCTAGGCATTCCAGTGAAAAACGAACACCGTGATGATGTCCAAAGTCAATGAAAAATGCATGCTTCCTAATTCTCAAGGTGGCACATTTCCGCCAGACTGTGGTCTCCACTTCTCTGCTGCGCGAATAAAGCAAAGTGTTAGAAAATGGATTTCTGGCCATGATTTAAAGTGGACTCCTTGCCCTGAGTCTGTCTGTTTGGCAATGGTACAGAGGGAAGTTCCTGGCCAACTGGGTAGAGACAGAGAAGAGGGGACAGTCCCTGGGGCCACAGTATATTGGGTCAGAGGTTGAGGCTCAGAATCTTGACTGGGGTCATTGGTGGGTCAGGACTCAACAAGGGTGGCCCCAAAGGTTGGGCATCGTGCCCTCTTGTATCCCTCTGAATCTGGGGTCTTGCAGCTGTGCTCCAAGTTCTGATGAAAATTGTCCCTTCCAGCAGGGGGGTGGGGCACCTTGCAGACCCTTCTCTAGGAAGAAGCCTGGCCCCAACCAGAGAAGGAAAGAGAACAACCTGTGCCCAGACCCCAGCCTTCAGAACATGAAGCCACCCTGCTTTCTCTCACAAAAGCCGTGTTCTGTTTTGCCCGTCTCTGACTTCATCGTGGCTCCTGAATGCCATTAGTGCATGGTAGCCAATTGCTATTGACTTGGGCAGTGGTTGTCCAGCCTTCCTGGACACAGTCGACCAATGAACAAGCATTATTAAGAACCTACTATTTGCAAGGTGGCTTGCTTTAAAGTACTAAAGCAAAATACTCCCTGACCTCAGATGGCTTACATTTTATCAGAAAGGTAAATGTATATATATGTAGACATACACAAAATACGTTCCAGCTATGAGGGATCCCAAACAAAGACATGGAGATGAAGCATCATAGGTGAGGAACAGCAAAGCAGGCCAGTGTCGCTGGAACAGGGGGTGTGTGAACACAAGTAATGGGTAATGAGGTTGGAACAGTCAGGTTGGAGCCAGGTCCCAGGGCTTTGAATGCCACAAGGACAAGTGTATATCTGATCGTGTAGGTAATAGGGAGCCATTGGGGTTTATTGAGGTGGAAGATGTGGGAGGTGTGGCACTATCAGACCTGCTCTTGGGCAGTCACTTTGGTAGGTGTGAGGAGGAGAAGCAGGAGTGAAGAAGAACCAGAGACATGAGACCAATTAGGAGACTAAATGGTCCAAGAGAAGAGTGATGGGACCTGAACTGTGGAGGGAAGAGAAGCTGGACTGCCAGTAGAGGAGAGGACATGGGGCAGCCCTAAGGGACACCAGCAGGAAGGTTGCTGAGGTCACAGAGGACATGGAGAGAAGGCTTAGTGTTGAGGCACAGGATCCAGGTTCATGTCCTACCCCTGTCTGAGCATGTCCCCTCCCGAAGCTCTCCCTAGGCTTCAGGCTCCCATCTGGAACAGGAGGAGGTCAGGCCAGATGTTCTCCAGGGTCCTTCTATCCCAAAATTTAAATTTAATTTAAAAAATGGTTACTCTGTGCCGTGCACTATGTATGCTAAGTACTATTACCTCATTTAATTCTCAAAACAACCTGGAAGGTAGGTGTGGTTATAATTCCTTCCCATTTTGCAGCTACGGAACCTGAAGCAGAAAGAGGTTAAGTGCTTTGCCCTGAGTCACACGACCAGTAAGTATTTGAGGCCAGATTTGAATTCGAATCTTCTTGATCCTGACACTGGTCTCCTGGCTGTTCCACAAACAAGATACTATCTCTCAGCTCCGGACATTTTTTCTGACTGACTCCCATGTCTAGAGCACTATCTCCTCCACTCTGCCCACTGACCTCCCGGGCTTCCTTTAAGTCCTAACTAACCCTCCCCCCTTTCTACAGGAAGCCTTCCCTAGCCCCTCGTGCCTTATTTCTGTTAACCATTTCCCATTTTGCATGTATGCATGCATATATATGTATGCATGCATGTATATACATATACAAACATAGACATCCATGTTTGCGTGTTTTCTCCCCCATTAGATTGTCAGCTTCTTGAAGGGAGAGGCTCTTTTGCCTCTTCGTGTATCCCTGTCTCTTAACACAGGGCCTGGCACAGAATAGGCACTCAGTAAATGCTTATTAATTCATTGACTCCGAGGCTGTATTCACTGTGCATCAAGCTGCCTCTAAATCTCTGATCTGGTGCTTTGTCATGTGACTTCCTGGATTCCGACGTTATGTTTGGGGGAGTGAGAAAGCCAGAGAAAAGTCAATCAATCGAAAAACATTTATTAAGTGCTTACTGCTTGCCTGCCTCGCTGCTGAGTGCCAAGGATACAGAGCAAAGTAAAAAAAAAAAAAATCCCTGCCCTCAAGGAGCTTTTGTTCTAATAGGAGACATGTACATTTACTGGGTCCCTACAAGATCCATAGAGTCAACCCAAGACGGCCTTAGAGGAGAAGGCTGGCAAAGGGAAGTGCTGGGAAGAGGGAGAGCCCTGCATCCTCAGACGTCACTGGCTAAACGGCCCTTCCCAGGTGTGAAGAAAGCTCCATCCGCACGCAGGGCCCTGGTTCAGACCTCAGATTTGCTTTGTGAATCTGAGCAGAGCACTTTCCCATTCTCTACCTCAGTTTCCTCATTTGCAAAATGAAGCCAGGTTAGGCTCATCCCCTTCCAGATCTAAACGTTTATTGCTGATGACGCGGGGAGTGGGAAATGCTTGCCACGCGTTTCTGAGGAGCGCTCAGCTCTGCCTCTCTTTGCGCAAAAGAACCTGGGGTGCCCGTCTGCTCTGTATGGCCTTCGCCGTTGGGGCACTCGCTTAGGAAAGCGTTGGCTTTCGTGCTTTTGTTTCAGAACAAATACAAAGCGGACGTCCTCAGGAAGCTGGAGCACCAGCGGTTGATCGAGGCGGAGAAGCAGAGGATCGCGCAGATGCGGCGGCAGCAGCTGGAGACGGAGCAGTTCCAGTTCTTTGAAGACCAGCTCAGGAAGCAGGAGCTGGCCAAAGACCAGCTGCGCAGCCAGGAGGCCGCGGCGCTGTCCGAGCAGATCGACGGCAACGCCCTGTCTTGCTTCTCCCCTCACCAGAGCAGCCCCTCTCTCGACGCCTTTTCCAATCAAGCCCCCAGAAGCGGTGCTCCCACGTATACTGGCCAGTCGCCACCGGTAAACAGGGCATTGAAGCCTGCCGCCACTCTGAGCGCTGTCCAGAGTAAGTACTGGGACATCCTTGGCCTGCCATCAAGTCTGACCGTTGGCGCCATATTCGTGGGCCTTTGGGTGGGGACTGGGTGTCTTCTGGAAGAGTTTGCTGGAGTTTTCAAATGCAACCTTAACCTTCCCTGGTATGCGCCTGAGGTGTCAAACACTAGCCAGATTAAATATGTGATTGGGACAATCGAAGAAAACAAATACAAGTGCAATAGGACACAAATAACGCTAATTTGTGGTTTTCTAAGTTGCTGCTCGGTGGCGGGATCCTGAGGTGTGGTTTAATGGCCCCCGTGTTTGAGTTTGACACCGTGGAGTAAACTGACCATTTAGTGTCCCTTGCCATGTCATGGTTTGGAATCTCTACAATGACCTGTTGGCACTGAAATACTTTTACTTTTAAATTAAATACTTTTTACTTGAATCTGGCTCTGGACACCTTTTCCTTTCTGACCTTATTTTCCCTCACTTCTCCCCAGATTCTAGCCCATTTTCTGGTCCCCAAACTGGGCATTCCATCTCCCACCTCCCCATGTCGCAAATGCACTCTCTTCATCTCTTTTCTTGGAACCCTCCACACTCTTCAAGGCTTAGCTCATGGACCTCTTCCTACAGGAAGAGTTTCCTGATGCCTCTACCCATCAGTACCCTTTCCCTCTCCAAATGACCTTGCTTAGCTGCTTAACTGTCATGTCCCCCAGTAGAAGATAAATTCCTTGAGGGAAGGGTCTGTCTTTTGTCTCTCCAGGAGTTATCATTGTGGGCTCAGGGTAGTGAACACTTAAGGCATGCTTTGTTGAATTGGAATGATATGAGTCCCAGCAGAGCTTTTGCTTTGACAGCATCCTTGGTCTTGGCTTGTGGTTCTGTGCCATCTTTAACACAAAGTAAGCTCCAGCAGGAAAGGGGGTTGGCTTTGCCTTAGATGCTCACGCTGTGTGTTCCGCTCCTAAGAATGTTCCAGGACGATGAGTGGACCTGCCTTGAGTTCCTTGTCTCCCCCTGTCTCTTCTAGATCTGGCAGTAGAGGGCCTGCGATGTGTCCTGCTGCCCAGGGATCTTTGCCACAAATTCCTGCTCTTGGCTGAATCAAACACAGTGAGGGGCATAGAAACCTGTGGAATTCTCTGTGGAAAACTGGTACGTTGGCTTCAGCCTTTACTCTGCAGGCAGGGTCTAGGGCTTCACTGTGGCAAAGTGTGCTGCCACCACCAGTGATAATAATGAACACTGGCCCCTCCATAATCCTCTAAGGTTGGCAAAGCCCTCCTCAAGTATTTCCTCATCTAATTGTGCTCACAGTTGTTCCTCAGGCCCTCCAGGGTCTGGGATCACCCCAATTCACATGCTCCCTCCCAGCACCCAGGTCACTCTCCATCCTTGTCTCCCCATCATGTTGGACTCTCATCCACATCCTTCCATGAGATGCCCTGGGGAGCAGAGGGCAGTCCACTGGGCTGGAGACATTCCTTGATTTCTCCTGGTGCTTCAAGGATTCCTTTGGGACCCGCAGGCTGGCCATTGGTTGTTCCTCTCCCTCGTCCATCATTTGGTTTTGTTTGTGGTATAGTTCATTTCCTCCATGGGATCATGGGATCAAAGGATATCAGGGTGAGAGCTGAGAGAAATGTGAGAGGCGGTCTAGGAGTCCACCCCAAATGAGAGAGGGGAAAGGATGGCTCCAGGTCTGAGGTCCCTTCAGGGCCTGAGTCTGTGTTCTGTGACCTTTAGCAGCACCTTCAGTGGTGCCTCCTGCAGACTATATCATTACCGTATCTTTAAGACCACATCTTCAAAACAGTCAAGTCAAGATTTTATGGCTGTTTCAAGATATGGTAGCACTATCTACAGTGGATGTGGGAGAGACTGCTGAGCCTAGTGTAACAGAATAGAATCCTGGATCTAGGCCTAAAATGGCCTCATCTAATCCAATCCTCTCGATTTACAGAAAAGGAAACTGAGGCCCACAGAGGCTAATGCTCTACCCACAGTCACATAGGGAGTGAGTGGCAAAGCCAGAATTTTAACCCAGATCCTGACTGTAAATCCAGCATTCTTTCTACTATCTACTCCAGGCGTGGGGACCTATGGCCTCAAGGCCACATGTGCCTCTCTAAATCCTCAAGTGTGGCAATTTGGCTGCATCCAAACTTCACAGAACAGATACCCTTGATAAAAGAATTGTTCTGTAAAACTTGGACTCAGTCAGAAGGCTGTACTCAAGGACCTAGAAGGCCACATGTGGTCCCAAGGCCACAGGTTCCCCACCCCTGGTCTACTCATTGGCCATTAGTCAAAGATCTCAGATTAAGAGTGCCAACAGCCAAGTTAAAATTTATTGATGACCTAAAACCTGTAATTATTAGCACCCTCTCCCCTGCTTTCTGATACCGTCACTGCACAAGCAGGAGGGGACCACATGGGGCTGAGGGCAATGATGATTTTTTTCTATCTTCCGTGGGTTGCTGTGGCTGAAAAATTCTTCCCAAAGTGGCCAACCTCCTGGTGAAGGGCCTCCTGGTAAAGAGCCAGCCTCAGACAGTCCCCAGAAAGCAGGAAAAGGAGGTGGTTGGAAATGCTAGAAATTTGTAACGAACCTGCTGCCTGTTACCTGGTCCCATCAAGAAAGTGTCAGAGGCAGATTCTAACCCAAGACGTCCTACCTCCAAGTCCCATTCTCTGTCCACTACACCAGGAAGAAAAAGCACATGTGAATGCTGGCTCTGTTCAGCCAGCAGTCATCAAATAAGTCTATTGGGCAATTGTCAGAGACCACAGACCTCATCTTCTGATCAGGATTTTTAGCTTGCATCCTGCCAGACTCACAGATTATTCTAGAATCCTTTGTTAGGGGATGGGCTGCAGAGGTGATATTCCCATCATTATTGATATGATCACAAAATATTTTTATAAGAAAAGGAGATGGTTGGAAATGCTAGAAATCTGTAGTGAACATCTTTAGATTTCAAAACCAATCTCATAGAATAAAATAGCCCTGAAGGTGGGAAGGAAGGAAGGAAGGAAGGAAGGAAGGAAGGAAGGAAAGAAGGAAGGAAGGAAGGAAGGAAGGAAGGAAAGGAGGGAGGGAAGAAGGAAGAATAGAAGGAATGGAGGAGAGGGAGGTGTTGCTGCATGGCTATGAGTTGAACAGGAGGCTTGCCCCTCAAATGACAAGGTTGGCCTGGGTTCTCAGGCATGAGACTCTCTGCCCCTTGGCACCCTATCTTCCTGTCCCTTGGGCATTTCCTGGGCTAGGACCTAACCTTGGCAGGGAACAGGGCTCTTTCCCAGTTCCCCAGGAAGACAGTGCTCCATTGTATCCCAGTGTGAGTATGCTTGCTAATAAACTCCTTCTTACTGACCTTCTCCCAGACACATAATGAGTTTATGATCACCCACGTCATTGTGCCAAAGCAGTCAGCGGGCCCAGACTACTGTGACGTGGCCAACGTGGAAGAGCTGTTCAGCGTTCAGGACCAGTACAACCTTCTCACCCTGGGATGGATCCATGTAAGTTTCACACCTGCCTCCCCCCACATTCCAGGGTCTTGTCGTCTGTTGTCCATTTGCCCTAAGGGGCCGTGATGACAAGATACAGCCATCTTCTTGTGGGTTCTCATGCTAATTACTTAAATATAAATGCTGGAGAGACAATGTCCCATAGACGGAAGAGGCTAGGCATCAAGAAAGGCCTGCGTTTGCATTCTACACGTTAAATTTATTAGCTAAACAATCATAGGCAAGTGCCATTGCTTCTCACAGCCTCTTTCTCTGTAAGAGGGGGGCAGTACTAGCCGCAGTACCTTCCTTCCAGGAATCTCAGCGCTGGGAGGAGCCTCAGAGACTAGTGTCTATGCCAGGCCCTCTCTAACATACATTCCTGACAAATGATCTGCCTGCAGACCTGCTCCAGAAAAAGGCAACCCGCTCTTCCTCTTTCCTTTGTTCATTCCATGGGAGATGCCCAGTTCAGTTGAGACTGGCCTCCATGTGGAGAAAAATCAGTTTGATGGATGAAAACATTTGCTAAAAATGAGCTCTTCCCAAAGGCTGTGGACTGCTTCATGAGGTAGTGAGTTCTCCCTTATTGGAGGTCTTCTCACTTTTTAAAAGTCTGTTATTGAACAGCTTATGCTATAAAGAGGACTTTTTACTCAGGTACAGTTTGGGCTAACTAACCTCTGAAGCGCTTTCCAGCTTATAGATTCTGGGATGCTAACTGACCTTTATCCTGCCATAGGACCAGAGGACCCTTGATCTAATGTTGGAAAGACCTCAGGGCCCATCTAGCACAACCTCCTTATTTAACAGAGCAGGAAACTGAGTCACAGGGCAGTTAAGTGACCTACCCAAAGTCATGTAGGCAAGAAGCATCAGACAAAGAACGTCCCTGGATTCTCCATAAAACATCCCTCCAGTGCACTGGAAGCCCTCTTCTGTGTGGCATGAACAAATGGCCAGCCTGCTCTGAGAATCATGTCTTACTGAGACAAAGTCCTTGAGGGTGGTGGTTCCTGAAGAAAGCCTGTTCTGGGCCACAGTCCGGTGCTTCTCTTCATCCACCTGCTGTAGGATGTGGCTTCCTAAAACTGAGCTTGCCCCCACCCTTTCTTTTCTCTAGTAAATTTGCAATGCAGACATTTCTCCCTGCTGTCCACAAAGATAAGCTGGCTTTGCTCTTCATCCTCTGGGTGAAGATAAAGCCGTTTGGAAGTCCTGGGTGAGTTCTTCAAGGAACGATCGCCAGAGACCCTGGTTGGTCTTGTCAGTGATATCCTGGTCCAAGTGCTGTCCCTATTGAAGAGAATGTGTATGTGATGAGCAGCTTGGGATTGCCACGCAGAGTGCATTAAATCCTGAGCCAAAGGGCATGTTATCACCTGGGTTTATACATTTCGCAGAAGAGATCTCGATGCATTTTCCACCATGAAACAGAGAGGTTCATGTATTTTTTTCATATTGTGATTTTTCTTCTTCAAGATTCCTATAAATGATACCTCAAATCATTTTGGGGTAGAGGCATGGCCAAAGAATGGGGCAGGAGGAGGGATGTGCTCATTTGGACATCTCTCTAATACTAATGATCTCTAATAATAAATACTTGACTATTAGATTTAATATTAAATTAAATAGTTTTGGGCCAATTTGTACCCCCCCAAGTTGACAGATACAGAGGAGGGCTATTGCATGAACAGCCTGGCTCAACTAGTCTTCATTAATTGCAAGAGTTTCACCCAAATTCATTAAAGAAGCTTCTTGAGTAGGAATGGGGAACCTGTGGCCTCGAGGTCACATGGGGCTCTCTCCACCGCCCCTCCACATTCTTGACTGCCTTAGCCATCCCAACATTGCACTGTGTGAAAATCAGTGAGACGCTGGCTGCCTCCCTTCGTGTCAATCTGTTTCCTCCTGCACCTCAGTGAAGAATCTGTAAGGAGGGCCTCTCAGCTGAGACTCCCTCTGGGCAGGTGTTGGTGTTTGTGTTTCAGACTGTGTGGGTGTATAAAAGAGCTTCAGGGGCCTGGGAGAGAGTTTCTGAAGTGAATAAAAAAGGACACTTACCTTTGGGGTGTCAGGTCCCTGTGATCCAGCTGAAGAAGGTCCCAGTGGCGATGAAGCCTCAGCTCCCTGCCCTGGGCTCCCAAAGCTTGTTGGCCCCTCAGACTCCATCATCCCCTGGCTTAACCCATTTTGTGACAATTTCTGACTTCACTGGTGGCCAGTAGGCCAGTGATAGCTGCATAGCCCCAGCCTATAGGAAGCAGGGAGGAGACTGAGTCAAGAAGGAAGCAAGAAAGGTGGCTGGGAAGGGTGTGGGGGAGCCCCGGAGTAGCTCCTGTGTCCGGTGGCTGCCTCTGGAAACGGCTGCATCTGCACCAGCCCTGATGCAGCCCATTCCACAGATGCCCTCAGCCCATGTTAGAAGCTCAGACTTGTCTCTCCTGGAGGGGAGGGAAGGGAGGAATCCTGGTGGGGAAGGGGTCCTTTCTTTCCCGTGAGGAAGGACAAAGACACAGTGTAGAAAGGGCCCCAGAGAAGGAGGCAGCAGCTCTTCTCTAGGCATGGCTCTCCTCGTCTCTCCCCAGACGCACCCGACGCAGACGGCCTTCTTGTCCAGCGTCGATCTGCACACGCACTGTTCCTACCAGCTGATGCTGCCAGAGGCCATTGCAATCGTCTGCTCGCCCAAGCATAAGGAGTGAGTGGCCAGGGTGGCCTTCGGAGGCCAGCTCCCCACCTCAGAACCTGCTCCGGGGCCTGACCCACAGGTGGCAGGAGGCAGGGAAGGGCTTGGGGGGATGTGGCTGAGACCGCACTGACCGAGTTCCGAGTCAGGAAGCCCAGATTCAAATCTGGCCTCTGGCACCTACTCACTGGGTGACATTGGACAAGGCGGAACGAGGGAAAGGAACACGCAAATGTTAAGCACCTACTGCATGCTAGGCCCTTGGACTCAGTGCTTTACAATTATTCTCATTTGATCCTACAACAACCCTGGGAGGCAGGTGCTGTTTTTTATACTCATTTACAGATGAGGAAACTGAGGCAAACAGACGTTAAGAGACTTCCCCGCAGCCACACAGCTAGTAAGTGCCAGAGTTTGCATTTGAACTTAGGTCTTGGGGCGGCTAGGGGGTGCAGTGAATAGAGCATCAGCCCAGGAGTCAGGAGGGCCTGAGTTCAAATCCAGCCTCAGACACGTAACACTTACTAACCATGTGACCTTGGGCAAGTCACTTAACCCCAATTGCCCTGCCTTCCCCCCTCCAAAAAGCAAAAAAAAAAAAAGAACTTAGGTCTTCCCGACTCCAGGCCCAGTGCTCATCTGTGCCCAGACTCAGTTTCCTTTTCTTTAAAAAGAAGCAGTCGGTCTAGGCAATCCTTCACATTCCTTCCAACTCTAAATCTGTGATTCTGGGGTCCGGCAGCCCTTCACTGTCTGTCTTCTGCCCGGGCTCACCCATTTCACATTATCTCCCTCCATACATTGCATTCCAGCCCCGTCCCCCACTCACTGTGCCTCAGACTTGCCATTCTATTTCCCACCTTCTTGCCTTTGCACAGACCATTCCCCTATACCTGGAATGCACTCCCTCCTTACCACCCAAGTCTCCTTCAGGGAAGGAGCTCAGGTCCCACCTTCCACAAGAAGCCTTCTCTGATCTCTCTGGTCCTCAGTGCTTTCTCTCTCCTAAAATAATCACATGCATCTTTCCTCTCTGTGCATATTAATTCCTACCATAGAATGAGAGCCCCTTGGGGAATAGGGCTATTTTTCATTTTGTCTTTGTACCCTCCATGCCCAGCACAGAGCCTGGCTCAAGTCAATGCTTGCTGAGTTGGACTGGATCAGATAATCCTGGCAGCAGCCTCTGGAGGACTTAGAGCAAACGTTATCATTGCCAGCCATGGATGGTTGTGGCCACAATGGGTGCTCTCTTCTGAGCTGACATCTTTGAAAAAAGATGAACCAGGAGCTTCCTTGACCCTTCCCCCCAGGATACCCCTACCCCCTCTGAAATTACCTTCCATGTAGTAGTATCATTAGACTGTGAACTCCCTGAAGGCAGGAACTTTGTCTTTGCCTTTCTTTGTCTCCTCAGGGCTCAGCACAGCACCTGGCAAATAATAAACACAGCAAATGCTTGTTGTGCCTTCAGGCAGCTTCCATTCCCCTGGAAATATACACAACACTTAAACCTCTTAGTAAAAGCAGGATATGGCCCTTAGTCACTTACTAAATGCTTTCTGTGTGTAGGCACTGAAGCTAAAAAGAGCAGAGAAAACAGGCCCCTGCCTTCCTGGAGTTTACTTCCTAAGAGGGCAACAGTGAGTGCATAGATAAGTCTGTTTTCTCTCCTTCCAGTACTGGCATCTTCCGACTCACCAATGCCGGGATGCTAGAAGTCTCAGCTTGTAAAAAGAAGGGCTTTCATCCTCATACCAAGGATCCCAGGTTATTCAGTGTAAGTAAAGCATTAGTTTATTTCTGGAGAAATGGAGGCTAGAGTTCTGGGAAGACCTAGGTTCAAATTCCACCACTGACACTTTCATACTGTGCCCCTGATCAAGGGACTTTCCCTCTCTGTGTGTCTCAAGCTAGATACAGTCTAGTCCCTCTAGAACAGTGGTTCTCAACCTGTGGGGGTCGAACAACCCTTTCTCAGGGGTCACAGGAGTTGCCTAAGACCACTGGAAAACACATATTTCTGATGGTCTTAGAAACCGAGACACTGCTCCTCTATCTGTCTCCAGGCAGGTCTGCCCACATGCAGATATGCCCACATGCAAGTATTAAAGGGTTGCAGCATTAGGAAGGTTGAGAACCACTGCTCTAGCACTTAGCTACTAAACCACAGACAATTTGCAATCTATTTTAGTAGAGGAGTTCTCTATCCCCATAAATTCAATATGGCGCCATTGTTTGTTGATGTAGAATGGGTCTCATCATTCACAGTGTATACAATGCTCGGTTTCATTTATTTTGCACTTAGTGGCTCCCAATTAGAGTCAATTAGAGGTCTTCCTCCATTCTGACATGATTGGTAGTTTAGTTAATGCAAACAGAACACTAGATGACATAACATTATGGAGGAGAGTTAATTCCATGGTTAAGCTATTTGACTTGCATCTTGAGGCTAAAGATAATGTAATGTAATGCAATGAGGTATGTTACAGTGGAATTACATGATGTTATGGGAGGGAGAGGGAAGTATGCTTTAAAAAGGTTAAAAATTTGTCATGAAGATAAAACCAGGTAGTTCCTTGACCACATTTCCCCCTTTTTCTGGTTGCTTTGGTGTTGTCTTGGGCAGCCTTTCCATTTCTATGTTTAGAGAATCTGAAAGTCATTGACCTATACAATTACTTGAGGTCCATGATCTCATCAATGTGGATATTACCCCCAGCCCATCCCCCTCACTCCATCTGAACAATGCTGTCCTCAGATCACAGAATGACAGACTTAAGATTCAATCTAAAGTGTGTCATGTTTGATAGAGAGCTTGTCTCAAAGCCATGAAGGCCTGGCTTCAGTCCTTGCCTCTGACTCACTGGCTGTGTGACCCTGGGCAAGTCAGTGCTCTAGACCACTCTCTAAGACACAGAGAAGGTGCTGGCCTGCACTGGTAGAGGGAGTGTCCTTACCTGGGAGTTCCTCACACCAACAAAATCGCAGGTCCAGCACCTGCCCCAGACCAGTGGTCTGCAGAGATCTTCTGGGATCCTGACTTTGACTTCCATAATGTCCATCCCAGCTTAGCATCATCTGTAAGTCATAGAAGTGTACAATCTATGCTTTTATCCAACTCCCTAATAAAAATGCCAAACAGCTCCCAGAGCCAAGCCAGCAGCCCCAGAGCCATCATTCTCTTCATCACCCCTCTGCTTCTCTGTGATTCAGGCTAATCCTGGGTCACATGGGAGTGGCCCTCCACTAAGGGACTCCTTCTGGTCGGCACAGACACATCTGCTGACATTGCTCAGAGGGAGAACCAACTCCACCCAAGCCATTTCACTGCAAGGCTCTTTTCTACACATCATACTTTGTGTCTTTGTTTTTCCTCTGCCCCCCTTTGGGTAGAAATAAGTGAAATAGCTTTTATTTCCAGTGGTTGTAAGGAGAACACCCATGTACTCACTCCCCTTCTCCCTTTACCCGTCTAATGAAAACCAACCTGTTGATGAATCGTTCTTGGGTCGGAATCCTGGGTAACATCCAGTTAAAGTCAGGTGATAAATGTTAAAAGAACGTTCATCTGATGAGAGATTTCCAACCTCTAACAAATCGCTTTATCTCCTAGCCATGCAAGCATGTGGTGGGCCAAGACGTGAGCATCACGGTGCTGGACCTGAGGTGATGAAGCCCAAAGACAGACGGTGTCCCAGACAGATGCCGGGCAGGGCTGCCGAACTTTCTTACAATGTTTTCAGAACTGACGTTTTATATTTATACGTTTTAGATCAGATGGTTTGATATTTATCGCTTTCACACATTTTGCTGTTTTCTTTGGGAAATGTTCCAACTCGATATGGAGCTCACAGTGACGATAAACTGGAATTTCTTCATGTACCGAAAACAATAAATTGAGTTGCTAACAGCAGCATGGCGATTGGGATTTCCATGCGAGTTGTCAGAGCTTTGGGGGTTTTCACCCAAGCCTTGGACTCATCATCCCCCTTTCCCTGGTAAAGTGTTAAGCCAAACAGTCAATGAAATTTCTGAGTAAGTATTCCGAGCAGACCTGCCATTTAACTGGTGTGGTAGAGCCCTGTGATGAGCCCTGATGCCCTTCTGATACCATTGTGCTCAATCTCAGCCTTTGACGTGTCCAAACTGGAGCATGGCTCATGATGCCCAAAGGCTGACCCCTAAAGACAGACAGTTCATTTTTACGGACACCAGAAAGCATGTGTTTAGTGGGAGAACTGCAAACCTCATCAAGAAGTGAACTTTACAGAGAAATGAGGAGGGTAAGAGAGAATGCTTGAGTGAAACTGTAAAGCCAGATTCTGTAGAGCCACAAAATTGACATTTAAGGGGAAGGATAATGGAGAAGGTGCTGCTTCTCAGGAGCAGATGGAGAAAAATGCTTATGGTCTCAGATGTCTGTGTAACCCTGCAAAGAGTTTGATTAGTAAATAGTCTATCAGTCTTAACTGAGCACCAATCAAGCACCTGCTGTGTTCCAGGCACTAAAGCTATACCTTCCACATCCTTTTCCATAAAACTAGCAGGTAAATGCAAGCTTACAGCTGTCACCCACCAAAACCTGGTGAAATGAGGCTTGTGAATACAGTACGATAATGGGGGAGTATCCCAAGTTCTGAAAGCAACAACAGATTTCACAAAAAAGGTGGGGGTGTAGAAGATGGACCTGAATGGAAAGCCTGGAACTAGAGCTAGAAGGACAATGAATGGGTAAGGACCAGAGAGCTTCCTTCTCCTACAAGAAGAGGTGGGCAGGGGTGGGGGGGTCAGATGTTGGCAAGAGGAGACTTTGGTGCTCTGGGATGGCCAGTTCCAAGCCTTTGATGTGCCACCATGTGGCAGAGGGAAGAGACTCGTTCTGCTTAGCCCAAGGGGAGAACTAGGACTCCGCAGAAGCTGCAAAGAGGGCAGTGTAGGACCAGTCTAAAGGAAAAGTTCCTAGTGATTAGAGCTGCCCCAAGTGGGATGGGTGCCTCCAAAGGCTATGGGGAAGCGGCATTGATGGACACCTCCAGAGATGGTGGGACCCTCATCACCTGACGTCCGTGAGCAGAGGCTGGACAGCACTGGCAGGAGAGGGGGCGGATGGGACCCACACTCAGGGACGGAGTGGCCCAGGTCTGAGGTTCTTCACCTCACTTCTGTGCGACGCGGACCCCTTCTCAGCATCATGCTTTTAAATTAAAATCCATAATTTTACACAGTATTACTAAGGGATCCAATTCTATCAAAACGCAAAAATGCTTTTATAAAATCAAGTTCATGAACTTTGATTATGCTGATAATAATAATAACAGCTGGCATTTATATGGCACGTTGAGCTTTCCGAAATACTTTACCCCTTTAATTCGTTTGATCTCACAACAACTCTGTGAGGTAGGGGCTGTTATTAGTCCCCTTTTTCAGAGGAGGAAATTGGGGCTGGGAGAAGTCAAGTGACTTTCCCAGGGTCACACGTATGGTGTCTGAGGCTGAATTTTAACTCAGGACTAGACTATCTCTACGGTTTCTTTCAGTTCTGAGATTCTGTGAGTCTGTGACCTCAAGTCTGAAATTAGTGAGGAGACAATAAAGGAAAATCTCGCTGCCTGGAGACCCTCGGGCTTTCTGCAAGAATTTCAAGGTTTTTTAAATTTATTTATTTAATCATGTATTCATCCATTCACTCGTTTATTTACTTATTTGTTTATTTACTGCTTTTTGGAGGGGGAAGACAGGGCAATTAGGGTTAAGTGACTTGCCCAAGGTCACACCATTAGTAAGTGTTAAGTGTCTGAGGCTAGATTTGAACTCAGATTCTCCTGAGTCCAGGGCTGGTGCTCTATTCACTGCACCACCTAGCCACCCCTAATTGCAAGTTTTTAAAAAAGTGATTTTATTGTTTTGTTTTTGTTGCTTCTAATTCCCTCTCTCTCTCTCTCTCTCTCTCTCTCTCTCCCTCTCTCTCTGACAGTGTATTGTGGTGTATCTCACCCATAATCCTTTGCCTTTATTCAATGCAAATCTGGGGTTAGGACAAGCCACCTTTACATTAATACATCTAGCATGCTTTCTGTGTCTTCTAAAGAATTATTTGACCAATTCACACAGAACAATATAGCAAGAGTGACAAGTGACAGGAGCCCTAGACCTAGAATCAGGAGACCTGAGTTCAAATATGAACTCTGACATTTTCTACCTTAATCCCTCCCCCTCTCTGGAACTCAGTTTCTTCATCTATATAATGGAGCTGGGCAGCTGTGCTGAGTTGCTCTCTTCTCCCTATCAACCTTCCAGGTGATTTCGAAGGCTGGCCTGGAGCACAGGTTGGAAGCTCAGGAGGTGAAGGGGGCAAGGAGCCCCCATGCTCCAACAGCATTCTGGGATGCTACTTCTTTGGTTTCTGTGGCCCCTCAGAGCTCCCCAGTGTCTTCCTGGAGGGACCTCAGCACACAGTCTGGCTGAATTCCCTATGTCCTGACTACATTTTGAGGAGAAATGTTTTCCATCCTAAACTGAGCCAATAGATAGCACCTACGTTGGATGAGATGGTCATCAAGACCCAACTCTTCTAACTCTCCAACTCTAAAAGCAAATTGTGTGACATTGTTCCCAGACCCAGAGCCTGCTGTGACCTGAAAGGTTAGCAGCTAAGAGCAGTCCAGCAGCCAGCAAGGAGCCAGAACAAGAGGCCTGATGCAAATCAATTGAAAAGCAAGAACATTCTGCCTCATGGTTTCCAGAGAGACCCAAAAGCGAGCTATAGGGAAGCAGTCAGACAAAGCCACCAGCATCCTTTTGGGAGAACCAATTAGGAAGTTGGCCTCCTCCCAATAGAACTATTATCTTTCCTGAGAAGTGTGTGGACATCCTGCTGCCCCTGGCAACTCCAGTTTTCTTTTGAAAATGCTCTTCCTGTCCCAGGGGCAAAAGTCTCTCTGGGGCTCTGCCTCATGTCTGCCACAAAAAGAAGACAATTTTTGGCTTTGCCCCTCAGCATCTGAGAGCTGGTGGTATTTCTCAGCCTCACATCAGCTACTTTTTGGTTCTTTACTCTGGTGCATTTATGTTAGGAGAGAGTTAGAAGTATATCCCTCCATCGGTAGAGGGAGGTGAGGGATAAAGGGCCTGCTGCCACGACCTCAATGATTTCCTTCTTTGGGGAATCTCCCTGGGCTTCAGTTTTCCTACCTAGGGAGTGTTGATATTGGACTGGATGACCCCTAAAATTCCTTCTAGCTTTAGAATCTATGCTCTAATGTGAAAGAAAAATATAACAGTTTCAAACATAGTGTTTGAGCATAAATGAAAAGTAAGACATAAGATGAGAGAGGTCATTTCTAAGTGGAAGGATCACAGAAGGCTTTATAGAGAATGTGGCAGATGAACTGAAGCTCGAAGGAACAGATTCGGAAAAGCAGAGACCAGGAGAGTGTGTTCTAGGAGTAGGAGATGAGAGTGCATTGTGTCAGGAGAAGGCATGTGGAGGAGAGAGAGGCAGCATCCTATCCTGATAGCCAGCATATTGTTATGATGGCTAACAAGTTGTCACGATGCCCAAGCAACTATCATGATGCCCAACAAATCATCATGATGGCTGTCAAATCATCATGATGGCTGATGAGTTGTCCTGAGAGCTGGTACAGTGGCATAATAACTGGCACATTTTCATGATGACATTTTGCTAGGGGAAAAATTGTCACAATAGCTGGCACACTGTCATGATATCCAGCACAGCATCATTCTAGAAGACTCATTATCATGACTGCCAACACATCACCATGACAGGTGCCCCACTCATAATAGGCAGTACATTGTCAGTATCTGGATCCACAGAAGGTGGGATGTTGGCCAAAGCTAATATGAAATCACCTTCCAAAGCAAAAACTGAGGGAGGTGTAATTGGGTAAGAGTTCCTCTGAAAAAGATCTGGGGGTCAGTATGATACATCAGTGGTGTGATAGGCAACCAGAAAATCTAACTTGGTTCAGTTTCACAAACAATGCTTAGGTATCTGTGTGTCAAACCCTACTGTAGGCGCCAGGGTCACGGACAAAAATGAAACAATCCCCTGCCTTCAAGGAGTTTACACTCTACCAAGGGGAAACATTTTCACAAAGAAGTTGATATAAAATGTATCGACTAAGAATACTTGCTTGGGGAAGGGGGCACTACCTATCTCGAGGAGCAGGAAATGCACTTTGTAGGAGGTGATGCCTAAACAAAGCCCCAAAGGACTCAAGATGCTGCAAGGCTGAGGGGAGGAGGGAGCAAGTACCTTCCCATGGGGGACAAAAGCCTGGGTCTGGGCCTGGGCCACTAAGGTGGCAGAGAGAAGGCTGGGGACAGGCAGCTTGGCCAGAACACAGACTGCAGGAGGACCACCAGTAGGGAGTCAGTCTGGAGAGGTCGGTGGGAGCCAGCTGACAGAGGGTTTTGAATGCCGATGTGCATTTTATCCAAGAGACCAGAGGGAGCAAGCAAAGCTTCTTGGGTAAGGAGAGGAGATCAGAGCTGA